>OY282525.1:8432675-9682675 GCA_958296335.1 Urtica urens
ATATCAAAGAGAATGGGCTTAAGTTATGTCAAAATCCAGTTAAGACCCATTAGTCAAACTTAAGCCCAAAACTCCTTTTAATGAGTTTAAACAATTTTTCCAGCCCATAAAACACTTATTATGGTCGGATATATTGTCCTAATTATCTCCCAAATTTATTGGATTTATTTCTAAAATAATATTTAATTAATTTAGAACATCTCATTTATTTAATGACAAGTCATTAATTATTTTCATACTAATCAATGTAGTACGAAACGAGAAAATATTTATTTTCATCTTTTATTTATTTGAATCATCAAATTATATTATTATCAATATAATAACATAATATGATTCGTGAAATAAATGTAATAATAAATAACCAGTTATTTATTTAATTACTCAGAAAATAATTTTCTTAGCGTAAATCACAATTTACGTTGAATGAGAAAATCAATCATGTCTTGTTCACCAAAATCTCGTCCGAGAGTCTATCATTGAGACCTTATGGACCCACATGAACGAAGCTTTAGAATAAAGCTCGGACACAAAAGTTCACAAACTTTTTCCTGCTTTTAATTCTTAATATTAGTCAATTCCACTAAAGGACCAATATTGAACATCTTTAAGTTCATATGCGTTTATATTTCCGTTTGATGTGACAAAACTATTCTTCACACGGTCCACGGTATATTTTACGATATTACCCTTTGTGTGTATCATTAACTCAGAGGAATGTAAAATTACCGTTTTACCCCTGAGTTATTATTTCACCAAGTCCTCTGTTATTTGTGACCAAGAAAAACATAAAGTGAAATGTCTCAACATGTCACATGTTTTATTTCAAAGAATTTTTTATTCGATGAATATCAGGCCTGGTTTATTCGCTCACACTCTCATAACAGAGCATGGTGTGATACTAATGCCTTAGCATTGTTTCAACACAAATTCCATATCTGTGAATCACATGTTTCAACGAAACAGTATTATGACACCAACCGTCAGGTCAATGAAACTTCATTTAGTCATTGCCCATTGACAAATCAAATGTCATAAAGTGTTACAAGAATACATGTACTCACTTCAGGATTTAGGTAATTACTAAAATACCCCTCGTATGTGAGTTTGAGGTTTCGAGTGATTAAACGGTTTTATCTCGAACTTCAAAACTTCACTGGTCTTGTTCAATATCTTCATTAAGATATCAAGAATGCATTACAGAGTCACAACTCTCCATATCACAAGATAAGATATCGTTTAATTCATTCTAACAATTATTACTACGAATCGATTGCCCAATCGATCTTTAGGTTGAGAACTATTATTTAAACTAGTCATAAGAAGGTATATTGTCAAGTCTGTACTTAGCACTTCTTTCGTTGATGACAGTTTCGGAGCGTAGACATAAATGCGTAAACACAATCTTAAATAAGAATGGATATTCAATCTTTATTTAATTTCAAAGCAAAACAAATACAAAAGTATTTAATATCAAAAATCTCCTTTGTGGGCATAAATGCCAACAGTTATTGTAAAAATCAATTTGGTGATATAATATGGGATGTGAACGTACATTATCATAGAGAGAGAGAGAAAAAAATGGTGAAGAAACGGAAAGGTCTCGAGTTCATACTCGAAATGAGATTGAAGTGTATGGGAATGAATTGTTAATAGCCACGTGTCTTTTATTGAGGTGCCGACGTGGCAACCATATAAGAGGTTTGTTAATAAGAGGTTCTCCTTATTAACTTTGCTATGAGACCATCTTTATCCTGTTACTCTATTTTCTAGTTAATTTTGCAGTTTTCGTCACATCAAACACTACGTTATCTTCATCTCTACTTCATTTTTTACACCAATTTGATATATTAATTTTATATTAAACTTCTTCTATTTATCTTCATACCCCTTTATTTACTTAGTATATTTCAATTATATCACTTATTTATTATTTAAACAAAATATTGTTGCATAAAATAATTCAATATATAAATACACACAAACTTATATTAATATTTATTTTTAATAAAATGACAATAAAACACAAATCAATTAAGCATTCAAATTAGAATTTTCCTCCCACAAATGGTCGATCAATGCATTTCGGAGTACGATATGTGCATCTTTGTCTTTATTGTTCTGTAGAGAGTGAAACTCTTGAAACTATGTACCATAAGTATTTGCTAGATCAACCTCCAATTGTGATGTTTCTCTGTTAACTTAAATAGGCACGATGAGATCACGCTCATCCTCTATTATCATGTTATGCATAATTATGCATGTACTCGTTATATCTTTTAATACTTCTGCTTTCCAAGATCTTGACGGTCCCGCCACAGTTGCGCTCCATACTTGGAGAACTCCAAATGTGTGTTCTACGTCTTTTCTACAAGACTCTTGCTTCATTGCAAACTATTGGTTTTTTGGGCCACGCGCGTCTTTGATAGTTTGCACAAGGGTTGACCATTTTGGATATATATTATCAGCCAAATCATAGCCCATATTATACTCATTTCCATGTATGACATGGTGAGAGGGACGAGCAATACCTTTAGTGAGATTGGGAATAAGTGAGAATACTCTAATACGTTGATATCATTGTTGCTTCCCGGTATGCCAAAATAAGCTTGTCATATCCAAAGATCATAATCAGCCACAACTTCTAAAATAATTGTAGGTTTTCCGCTAAGACCCACATATTGTCCAGCCCACCCTGTAGGACAAGTTTTCCATTTCCAACGTAAACAACCCAAGCTACCCAACGTTCATGGAAAGCCACGTTTTTTACCTTGGCGGATCAAGCTAAAGTGTTGCTTGCAGCACATGTAAAATTCAAGAAAGGATGGAACTTTGATCATGTATGGAACATTATTAAGAATTTTGAAAAATTTCAAGATGGTGGCTCAGGTTCCAGACAAACATCTCAAGGCTCGTGTTCTCTTTCAGAATCCGGACAACAAACTTCTGAATCGGTTAGACAATCATTTTCTTCTGAGCTACCGATTAGAGTGAAGAAAGTCAAACTAAAAAAGAAAATGGATGCCAATGTATTTTCCTCCATTAAGATGTTTGAAGAAAAAAGTTATTAGGAAATGAGACAAGCAAAAGAAATCAGAGAACGCGTACTGATAAGTATCAATGAGACTAATAACCAGAAAAAAGTCAAGGAAGTCACTAAAATAATGAAAATGAATTAAGATGCAATATCAGATCCTGGTGTAAGTGTATTTTGGAGAGCTAACTAAGCCAGGGTCTTATGAGAATGAGAGAGAGGGAGAACAACAACCTCAAGCACCATTTCCTAATCCAGGTTCATAATCACAATATTTCACCGGTCTTGAAGAACTTGGCGCTACTCTTCCCGAGTATTAATTTATGTGTTGTAGTTCTATTTCCATTTCTATTTTGTTACATTGCGTTTCTTATTACGTTAACGTATTTTTTTCCCGAGTATTACGTTAACGCATTTTTATTTTATTTTATTTTGATGCTATTTTGATATTTTATTTTGTTATTAATATTCATATTATTTTCTTTAGGTATTAATATTATAAAAGTATCGTGGTTTTTTAATATTTAATATGACAAATTTATAATTTAAAAATATATAAATAATTTTTAAAAATAAACATGATATAATTTTACAAATCAATACAAATATATAAATTACATATTTTTATAACGACTGAAAAAATATTTTTGCCATGATAAACAGTGTCACGCCATATTTGGCGTGATATTGTAGCAAACTCTATTTTGCAGTTGCATTTGTCGTTAGGATGAAGTAAGTTCCCTTATGCATTTCAATGAAATACATTAGAGATGGAGTATCGTCTAACAGATTATTAAACTAATATTATATTAAAAAAATTGCTCTTTACCAACTTTTATGTTTAGTATTTTAAAAATGTCCAATGTTTTGTAAATACGCACCCATTTATTTACACGAATATTGTGTTCAAACTATTCTCATCTTAAAGCTTTTGTAAACAATTCCATATTCATGCTAAAATAATCCAAAAAATTATGTAAACAATTTGAGGTGAGTATTTACATAAAATTTACAAAAATGTTGAGTATTTTGAAATTAGTAAACGTTTTTATGAGTATATAGCTAAAAGACTCAATCCATATTACATTTACAAAAGAATGCCACTGACGCGATGATGAGCTGTCAGTTTACATGCCAATTTAGCTTCATGGCTAACATCAACCCACATTTGGAGTAAATATTATGGACTCTTTGATGGGTGGGGGTGGGAGCCACCTAATGTTAGCCTAATGAAACGACGGTGGAATCGTCTATCGCTTAATTGGCTTTTAAAAGTGGACGAGAAATTTTCTTTCGTCCACCGTGTTTTGTAGTTTTCGGCGGTCAACAAAAATATTCCTTTCATCATATATAAGGAGTTCCACATATATTATCCATTAATTAGTAAACGTAATAAATTTGAAGGAAAGTGTAATTATGAAATGAAATTGTAAATCGACACTTGTAATTATGAAATAAAATAGTAAATCGATACTATTCATTACATATTCATAACATTGAAAAATTATAAGTTTAACATTTCACTAATTTTAGTTGATGTTAATGCTTAAAAAGCTCAAGTTGTAGTTATCGTCAAAATCAATGTTTACAAAAAAAAATTTAGCTCATTTGTTGTATTGACACCAATATTTGTAAACGGTAAGATTTTCGATTATGTCGGATTTCAAACTTTGTTGTCAATCATTGATGTTCGACCCGAACTAAAAAGAGCTGATACGGATATGATGGTTGAAACTTTGATAGGATGGGAAACATATTTTTGTGTTGTCCCCACCATGTTAGAAAATTGAGATCAACTAGGATGAGAATTGTAAAGAGTTGTACAAAACAATTTTGTCATGCTCCGAAGTCTCCACATGTGGTTCTAGATGTGGTGATGATCTTTGCGATGAAGTTACTCTTTGTACAAATCGAGTAATGCCTCAGAAGATCCTTCAACTAGTTGTTGGTGGCCGTGTGTACTCATCTCCACAAATTTGTAGCATTTGATGTTGGTAGTACCTGAAAAAGAATAAAATACTTCCACGACCCCTATATGATCATGTGCATTGTAATCTTGTCCGATATAAGACTTCAAATTGCGACGATCCGACTTTACGGACCTTCATTCTTATCCTAATTCTTTAGCTTAAGAAAAAAAAACTTTGAAAATAGTCTTTGACATCTTAAGTCAGACAAAAATTAATCATAAGAAAATATCAAAATATATAGTTAAAAGTGATCAACAAAACCAAAAACATGAAATTCAACTCCAATATTGTAAAATTAAATAGGCTTTGAAAATATAAGTCTTAACCATTAAATATCTTAATTCAAATGCTTAAAATGCGTAGCGGAAGTCTTTTAGTAAAAAGTAAGCGGAAATCACAACCCCACCCTTTAGCCATCGAGCGCTGCTGATCCACCCTCCTCACTTTTTGCTAAAAACGTTCCGCTGCGCATTTTAAGTATTTGGGTTAAGATACTTAATGATTAATATTTATATTTTCAAAGCTTATTTAGTTTTACAATATTGGAGTTGAATTTCATATTTTTGGTTTTGTTGATCACTCTTAACTATATACTTTGATATTTTAGTTTAATTAATTTTTGTGTGACCTAAGATTTCATAAACTATTTTCAAAGTTGTTTTTATAGTAGGTTTAGACTTAATATGCAAATGCAGAATATTTTTAAAAAAATATCTCCATATTTTTTCTTAAGTTAAAGAATTAAGATAAGAATGACGGTCCGAAATGTCTGGTCGTCACACAAATATTGCAAAACTTAAATATAACATCCAAATTTTAATCTAGAATCTAGTATAGATGCAAAAGCATATAAATAAATAATTTTCTCCACATCCCAATATTTGTCAAATTTAGCCTTCATTGAATTAACACAAGGTTGGAAATATTCGAAAATTTCACAATCGCTTAGTTGTCGTGCAATAAATGAAGCATTACGAAGTGCTAAAACTAGGTTCTAGTATAAACTGCGGATAAACAACAAGTTTCATCATCAAATAAGTTTAAAAATTGCATGTATGTTGCGAAAATCGCGCGCGCAAGTGCACACGTCGAAAAAGTAATATAGATAGTAAGTTCAGTTCGTTCCCACGAAGATTTATAATTAAGTGTGATTCTAACAATACCGCAATTTAAATCAAGAGAAAATGAAAGTGAATGTAGTGATTTCTAAATTACAAAACAACTTAATTAAAACGTTTAAAAGATGGATGTGTGGAACAAGGGTGAGGTTTCACTTTTCTATCCTATTGTAGGGATTAAAGAAACGAAGAATGCTCAATCCTATGGCTATGCTAATCGTGTTCACGTGAATTTTATCGCTAACCCTCGCTAAAGTGATATTAACGACCTAAGACTAAGAACTCCTTTTACCTCTCGGTCTCAAGGCATAGAACCTAACTTGCTTTACGTTTTAGAACACTCACACGACTCCTTAGCAGCTATGGATATCTCTAGACTTCACAGAATATACTACGGTATTTTATTTTATTCGCACGACTAATTAAACCTCGCTAGAGAGAATAAATAATCCTAAATTCAAGCATACGATGATCAGACATATACGAGCATTAAGAACAAAAATAGAATAAACACCAGCCAAAGAATTAAATCAAACTTCAACGCAAACTAAAATAAAGCCATGGCAATTATCAAGAAAAGATCCACCATCACCTTCTAAGGGATTAGTTCATGGTGATGGTGGAAGAACTAGAAAACAAACAAGAACAATAATCCATAAATAAACAAAGCATAATGAATAAATAGAGTTTCAGAGGGAAGAGATGAAAAAAATTAGATTTTTTGTTGCAGGCTCGTCACAGCCTCCAGAACGTCTCCGGCCTTCTTCTCCGTTCACCCCCGACTCCTCCGTGGTGTTTTCTCTCTAAAACTAAAACAAATGAAAAGTAACTTCTAAATGGCTTCCATTAGGTTATAAAGTCGAGCTCCTCAACATTCTACAGATCTGGCCTTCAATAATTGATCTAACGACTTAAAATCAAAGTCCACGTGTCAAATTAAACTGTTGTCGGAGCCCATTGCGTCACGGTGGTTTCCATCGCGTAGCGATTGACTTCCTTCGCGTCGCAGTGGACCTCATTGCGTCGCGATGGGCACTCTGGCGGTCTGCGCGCTGCTTCACCCTTTATCCCATATCTTAAGCTCCGTGTATCAGAATTAAGATCCGTAAGATGTTCTAGAATCCTTGCAATCACCTTGTTATCCTAGCATGCTCTATTTCTATTTCTATTTTGCATATATAATGCGAATTTTCCCTTCTTTACATCTCATATATCTCTGCGGATCTGAATGTACTGAAATCTTCACCCAAACTACAAGAACTATCAAAATAATTGAGGATAAACATCGATTTTTCACTTAAGCTCATCTGATAGTCACGTAGGAAACACGCTTATTAATGTAACATGTAGATTTAACTATGTCGTCTTTTGGTATGTCAAGATTTCCTACTTGTTTAACATACTCTACCATAAAAATTACGTACCTATGGGTTAAACAATGTTTTAAATTAAGTATGTGGAATTTCATATAATCTTAAAATCGGTATGAAAAGTTATTTTCACTAATCCGTTTTATAAAAATATTCTTTTAAGTTCATTTACCCTTGATGTTGAACTATTTAAATATGAAATTAATTCTCTAATTTTATTAATACATTCTTAAAAATATCTTGATCCAACTTTACTATAAGATCTGGCTTTACTATAAGGTTTATTATGTGTGTGGCGCCTCATTGATATAAAAGAAATTCTTGATTATGAATTTTAACTCTTATTAAAATTTTAATATCATTCTTGATGTGACTACCCTCAATTCTTCTAAAAGCAATCATTTTTTTTTATTTAGGTTCCAAGCTGAGTTTATGTTATGAACTCCTACACTCATATAATACATTTTAGCATTTTTGGACAAAATATCTGAAGTTAGTGCTACGTTAAAAATCACCTTTTTTTAACAAACTTAGGAATTTTTTTCTTCTTGAAATTATTTCATTACATCATTTCTTAAATTTTATCTAGAAATTAATTGAATCGTAGGAACTAAATAATGAACAAACCTACCAAAAACTTTAAACTCTATGTGTGAAAAAGTTTGATCAGTTGAAACAATATATCTAACTAATTCTTTCCTAAACTTTTGGTGGTCATGGCGTACCTGACTTGAAGATGATACGTGACCTTGCTATTTTCGGTGGTGATAGCGTAAAGAGGAATTCTATTGTTATTTGCTATCAAATTTCATGTATTTTTCGCATTTCATGCACATGTCTGTCCGCTCTTTGACGTTGTTGATTTCGATGAAGTAGTGTGAGTATAAAGCTAGCCTTGGTCTTTGCATGTGGACATGTAATAAAATGGAGGTTACAAAGTTTTTAATTATTATTTAATTGTATTAAAGTTGTTATTACACCGAAATGGTGTAACTAAAAAATTATGGCTTACATTTGTTTCTATTTAATACCTTTAATAAATTACGTTTTTGAATATGTGTGTACGTTGTCTTACTTGCCTATAAATAAGTTGTTGTAACAGAACAAGGCACCTCAAAAAGTTGTATCTTGCTGCAGTAATACGAAAGAAAAGTTCTTTCACCTATTTTTTTGTCTCTTGCTCCACTACTATTAATCCTTTTTCATATTCGGTTCTTGAATATCCATTTGTTTTAAACCAACAAGTAGTTCCGCATCTCAAACTTTGCTCTCCTCTTTTTCTTTTGTTCGTTGCAGGATTTTCTTGAGTTTCGGGGACGTCGCCTTATTTTTATGGAGGTGAGGTTATTGGAGGTGATGGTGATGATGCCATCGGTTAATGAAAAGGTTGTGGAGTATTTGAACAACGTGGACAACGTGAAGTAAGATATATAGGTGATTGTTTTTTGTAGTGACGAAAATACTGTTTATAAACTTGATATGGATCTTGATATCCATATGTTGGTTGTGAATAATATTGTTGTTGACCGGTAACGTAGACATGGGCATATTGAGCCAACGCAATTAGTTCTTGTTGTGTATACGAAATTTTTTGTAGTTAGTAATTCGGTATAGGAGCGGGTGATATGTGTTAGGAATTCTTGCCTACGAACTTATGTAAATTCTCACCAATATTATTAATAAAATAAAGTTTGACATTTGTAATCTATTGGAATTAAAGTGGCTATTTCTTATGTATTAAGATTTATATAACATTCATCATTCCATAGCCTGCATAACAAACCGAGTCACGTGCTGGGCACCTGATTTTGGGCGGTGTGCTAAAACGAGGTCGATGACTGATGTACACCTGGGAAGCTATATCGAAAGTCATATATGTGGAACACGTGAGTGAAGACTGATCACTATGTGTGAGCATTCTACACTTGTGGTAAGTGTACGACCTGGACAGGTTTTGGAATAAATGTATCGTTTAAAAACCGTTACGACGCACTAACTAAGGTCACTATGATGGTCACATTGAGACTTGATCTAAATCTTGGAGTGATTATGGACACTAGATCATGATTCCGAACTCTTTAACTCATTCGCTAAAAGGTTGTCCATGCTAATCACATCTTATATCTTGGGAATTTCTTATAGCATAATTCGAGTGAGAAGTGATTTAAAGATACAAAATCCAGCCTCCTTGAAATGAGGTTAATATTCACTCACCTAAGCGTTGATTCTAGAACTGATTGATTGTGCTCACTTTCGAAGTAAGTTAGCGTTCGAAAGAATTTTTCGTTGGGGAAGCAACAATGCTTAAGCCTGATATGTATCAAGAGAAGTATAACGGGAAAATTGACTTCTCTTTATCACGTACTAACTAAATCAGCGGACACTCGTCAGGATGAGTAAATATAATTCTAGTATTAAAGAAGAGTTCAGTCTTAGATTGCACGGTGGAGTATTGATAAAGACTAGATGAATCGATGACAAAGAGATAGGATTGTATAGTCTTTTTTCGTCGAGTTTGTTAAGATTCTACTACTAGGCCCATAGTCTCTGATTTGGCTATGATAAAAGCGGATGAAAAACATTGGAATAATAGTATTGAATCATTATTTAATCTCACTTGTTCTAATGGTGATTGGCAGCATTAATTCTGGAAAAAGGGTATTCGCAGAATTCAATACATGTTTATAGCATAATTGTTTATTTATTGTTGGATCAAATAGATAAATAATTAATTGGATTTTCGGGCATGAATTTCGGATTGGGCTTGGTATATGAGAGTGACCGAAAATTCCATAGGGATATGCCTTAGGGTGGCCAAACTCCCTTCCCCTTTCTATCCCTGATTTCTCTCTAAGGAGAGAAAATCTCAACCATAGATATTGATCTGATGGATGAGAGACAGTTTAGATTAACTGTTGAGATCTAATGGTCCATATTAAATTCAAAGGAGAGAATATATCTAGGAGGGAATATCTCTAGAAATGAGAGAAAATCTCCCAGTGATTATCTCATTCCTAAATGCTATAAATAGAGATATAAGAGAAAAGAAAATTTCACTCACTTCTTCACAGAAAATTCGGCCAACTCTCTCTCTCTCTCTCTCTCTCTCTCTCTCTCTTGGCCGATTATTTTCCTACCTCTATTTCCCATAACCGATAATTTCATTCCTAAATAATAGGAGCGAGATCCTGAAACATTCTGGTTTCGAGATATAGGTAGAATCGATTGTGCCTACTCATATTTCTTATTCGTTTTGGAGATTACGTTTCAAAATATTACGATGTCATCCTCGATTACTAAATTAGACGAAGGAATTATGAAAGCTTGAAGACGTAGCACGCGTTGGATTAGAGCTTTCTTGGCTGAGCCAAAATCCATGTAAGTGTTTTAACGACTTAGTTAGTATCAGTTGCTGAATTTCTTTCATAAATGAATTAAATTAAGAAATCTAAATCTTGTTTCGCAATCATTATTATTAATTGGTTATCGTGAGTGCAATTAATGATTTTCCGCATTTAACGTAAAAAAAATCCTATTTTTCTGACTAAAACGGAGCACGAGGAAGGCAAGCCGCGCAGAACGTGCAATCTAGGAATTACTCAGGGCGCGCCATGCCAAGATTCATGCACACCGCATAGGGTTAGGCGCGCGGAGGGCCAAAATATTCAAAGCGGTTTGGCCATTAATGCAATCTGATTACCCATTTTTTGCTCTGAAAATCTATAAACAGGGACCCTAAAACCTCATTCTCTTATCTCATTGCTCTCAAATACTTCATCTCTCTTAAATACTTTGTCTCTCAATATTCTTACTTATTTTCTCTTGTTTAAGGAATTTAGAAGTGAAAAAGAGAGTTGTCGTCGGAGATCTTGTATTCCCACGCAAACCGAATTAAGATTCACAACTCTTCTTCTTCCTTCTTTCTTCTCGTATTGTTTTTATTATTTTCTTTATATAACCGTTGAACACTGGGGCTGCCGTCGTGATCTTGTATTCCGACACTTTATTGAATTCGAGAATCATAGCTCTTCATCCATATTCGTTTTTCTTTTACAATATTGCCGAACATTGTTATTTTAATATGAATTGTCTCTTATATTCTCTTTTCATTCGTATGCTAGGTGATTTAATTATATGCTTATCCATAATCATGATTTCCGTTAGCGGATAAGTTTTTTATCGGGTGGCGAAGTATCTAGGTAAAACGATGGTTTGGGATATTCATTAAGGTTAGAAATGACTTATTAAATTCTCAACTTGATTTACTTATCATCGTAAATTGTGTCTAATGCTTGCTAGTACTTGATCACGATTAGAATTGTTCTCTAGGATTGTTAAACTACTTGAGAAAGAGTTAAAAAATCGTGCTCACCTTTGTAATAGCATAATTCATTCTAAGTTAATAGAAAAATCAGGCAATCTATATATGTAATCATTAAAACTCATTATTAATTGCATGTTATCGCATTAATAGGATTAGATGCCGAGAGGATAGTAATTCTAAAATTACATAAGCTTGCTAGATCACTCGAGAGAGGCTAGTGAATTGAGTGAGATTAGTTTTTCATAAATATTAATATATTAATTTGAACCCCAAACCCTCAACCTAAGTTAGCTCAATGAAATCATGACCCCTATCTTTTTAATCTACATTCAAACTTTTGTAATTCACTATTTGTAATCTCTTGAAAATTTTGTTTTAAACAACCACTCTTGTTAATCATAATTAATTGACATCAAGTTAAAAAAATATCTGTTGGAACGAACTTTGAATTTCCAAATTCTATACTACTTGTGCGATAGGTGCAGTTGGGTGTGTGATAAAATATTGCAAGATCAGAGATATCGGGGCTTTGGTGTTTTTGAAATTTGGGATTTTAGAAAAGTTTAACCAATTTTGTGGGTATTAGTTAGCAGGTTATGAATTCGGTTGATGAACTTCTTTTCGATCGGGAGACAGTGTCAGAGTACGAGAACGTTCCAAAGAATTTGTTTGGTGAGATGACTTCCGAGACATAGGAAAGCTTATAAAAAATTGTATAGAACTTGTGAAGATATTTTATAAAGTTAAGAGAAATTTTAGAGAGATTGTTGAGCTAATTTTGTAAAAATTGTAGAGAGATTGGAAGATGAGGTGTGAAATTTATAATGAAATTGGTTATTTTATAGAAGAATTTTTTTGATTGGGGTTATTGTGTAATAACGGAAAAAATCACCTATTGAATTAAAAATTGTAATTTTTTTAACGCCCAAGATTTCGCCACGTCGCCTAACGGATCTTTCCACCACCAACAAAAACTTGCTTTTTCGGGCCCACCAACACGTTTCCTTCCTTCCGCGCCTGCCAAGGAATTGTTTTTCCATCGATCGCCTCAAACAGTACACGGTGTACCATCTTCCATCGAATATAACGTGCTTCGCACGTGAGAGATATAAATACGTATTTGATCATCATTCAACAGTGAATTACACAAAATGATTTGGGTTTGGTACTTAATTTATTGAAATTAGGTATATGGTGATGATCTTCTTTCTGGCCAAGAACCGGGAAATCAACGGAGTCAGTGCTAGGATAATCGGAACTCTAATCGAGAAGAGAGCCTTGTTACAGAGCACCTCCAGGGCCAAAGCACCGCCACTCGACAATGTAAGCTCCGCCGTCCGATTTGAATCTGGCGGCGACTCGATCCAATTTGAATCCGGCAGCGTCTCGACTTCGTCGGTATTAGGAGCATTTTCCGGTAACTGATTAAGGAGACTTTCTGGAGGATGGACTTGACGTCAACTTAGAGTTGGCGAGGGAGGCGGCGGAGACGGTGAGGTGAACACCAGCAGCGACATTTCCGTACTTCTTCATGAGCTCGTGGAATCGGCCGCCGCTGCTGACGTACGCCATTAATGGAAAATTTGAGCTCAACGACAAAGAGGGAGAGGAGCGTCTGTAGTTAGGGTTTAGTGGGTGTCATCTTTGGGGGTTTTTGGTAGGATGATAGTGAGAGTTGGTTATTGTCTCAACTTGACTAATTAGATCGAATCAAAATTTGATACGTGGATACATCTTACTGGATGCTCCTATGAACAGTATTTTAACATTGTAACCAAGGTTTAAACGGCCGCTAGCCGATAAATGGCTGGTAACAGAAAATCACGGAAATGCTGCTAGCCGAACGGAAATTCGACGGAAAAAATGTGGAAAACAGAAAAGGGAATGCCGATGGAATTGCCGTTGGCCGGTCGGAAATTCGACAAAAATTACGGAAATTCGACGGAAAAAATGTTGATTATAAAAATTCAAAATTACAAAAATTATAGGAATAGTATTTATAAAATCTTAATAATATATTAAAATGTTGACTTAAAATGTAGTTGAAACTAAATTTAATGTTTAATATTATAAGAGATTTAACATTAAATACTAAGTTTTTAGCCTAAAATAAAATAATATTAACTAATTATAAAGTTTAAATATAAAGTTTCATATGTAAATAAATAAGTTCAAAAATCAAAACAAATAATTTAAATATATATTAAAATGAAGACTTAAAAAATTTATAAATTTATATTTTTAAACTGTTTGTTTAGTATTATGAGCAATTAATTATATAAGAGAGCCATTATATAAATTAATGAGAACATTATATAAATTAATGAGAGTTATTTTATTAATTAAGCACAAAAAAAAGACATAAAAAATGTCTTATCTGGGTTTCGAACATGGGTCAGGCCTGCTGCATGGCAAGGATGACGCCATTTAACCTGTATCAATTTTTTGATATTCTTAGCCTTTATATTATATTGAAACACAAAACGGAAACGAAGTTGCCGAATTCCGACGAAAAATCGGCGAATTTCGCCGGCAAAAAACGGCGAAACGCTTAACACAGTGTTTTTTTTGGCCGGAGAGCATCGAAAAACGGCATACCCATGAAATTTCGACGAATTTCGTGGGCATTTTAAAGCTTTATTGTAACCTATATATATATATTATATATATATGTATATTAATTATTGAAAATAAGTATGTTACCACTAACTCACTGCGAATTTCTTACCACAAACTTAGCAAACAAGTGATAGGTACGATGACCTAGTGATAATACCAGATGACATACAAGTAATAAGTAGTGTGGTTTCGAATCTTACCCGCTCAAAAAAAAAAAAACTTAGGAAACAAATTATGATCTATTAATTACCCGTTAACACCCTCGTCCATTTTTCAGCAGACAACAACTAATTATGTTACTTTAAGTAGCAAAAAAAAAATTCCTTGACCATATCAATTTACACCTCAAATGTTTTATAGCACAAGATAGGAATCTAAATATCTAGAATCATATTCTAGAGAAATATAATTTAAAAAATCTGTAATAGACAAGTCCTAGGCCTATGATAATGATAAGTTTAAAGTTTTATCCAAAAGAAAATCTAGGTCAATTAAAGAGTTGGATTTGAAATAAATGACAAAAATCCTGGGTGGCAATATGAAGTGTACTTATATAAGTAATAGTAATACGTTAGGTTTTCGTACAAGATTTTCAGAATATGGCTAAAGTGGTGGAGCAGTGCCGTGTGTCTCCGCCGGCGGGATCGGTCCCGGAAACTTGTCTCCCTCTGACATTCTTCGACGTGCCGTGGCTTCTCATCCACCCCACAAAACGCCTTTACTTGTACCCACTATCACAGGCTGACTGTCACTCTAATTCCACCATCATTTCATCCCTCAAACACTCTCTCTCCCTCGCCCTCCATCACTTCTTCCCGTTCGCCGGAAAGCTCATCACCCCTCCGCCGCCGGAGATGCCCCGCATCCACTTCTCTGACGGAGACTCCGTCTCTTTCACGGTGGCTGAGTCCTCAGGAGACTTTGACTCGTTCTTCGCTGACCGTCCCAGAGACGTCCAGGAGCTGCACTCGCTTGTCCCGGATTTGGCCCCCGCACGTGTGGATGGAGACACACGCGTGTCCCCCCTCATGGCTTTGCAAGTACGTCATCTCATTATTGACTATATATAAATATAAAATAGTAGTACTTTAAAAATAGTCAAATTTGTAAATGTATAATAAATAAATATGTCAATCTAGTATATTTTACCGCCAGGAAGTAAAAAAAATAAAATATAATATACAATAAATATCAAAATTAATAAAAATTGAAAAAAGGTAATCCAATGCATAATAATTTTCTGTAAACAATTACCACTTAAATACATTGACTATAGTTACCTAGTTAATAGTTTTATTTATTTATTATTATATTTCAGGTAACAATATTCCCAGACAAGGGAATCAGCATCGGGGTCAAATATAGACACGTGGCAGCCGACGCGAGGTCATGGCACCAGTTCATGAGATACTGGGCGTGGATTTGCAAGCTTCAGAATGTTCCAGCGACGGAGGTCTCGATGCCGGTTCCTTCGCACGACAGGTCAGCGATCGAGGATCCCAATGCGCTGGGCCTGACGCTGTTAAAGGACTGGTGGGCCTTGCCCTCCTCGCACAGAGAAAGTGAAGGCCCAACAAACGACTCACTCCGCGGCTTATCACGGGTCACCTTAGTTCTGAGCCGAGCCCGAATCGAGACGTTGAAAAGCTGGATCGTTGGGAGAATTCCACACGTTGATGTTGTTTCCTCATTCGTCGCCGTTTGCGCTCTCATGTGGGTTTGTCTGATCAAATCAAACGTAAACGACGACGACGAAAAAGCCTGTCCGTTTCTCTTCGTCGCTGACTGTCGAGGCCGGCTCGAGTTTCCCGTGCCGACGACGTACTTCGGAAACTGCTTGTCGATGTGCTTTGTGGAGTTGAAGTCGAGCGAACTTCTCGGGGAAAACGGGGTGGCCTCGGCAGCGAAAGCCATAGCGAAGGGAATCTCCGAACTGAGGAAGAGTGGAGGGTATTTGAGGGACGCTGAGAACCGGATCTCCGTGTGGAAACGTTTGGTGGAGTCAGGTCGACGCATTGTGAGCGTAGCGGGTTCGGCGAACCTCCGAAGCTACGACAGTGACTTCGGGTTCGGAAGGCCGGTTCGGAACGAAACGTTGCAAACGGACGGTTCGGATGGGTTTTCGGTAACTGAGAATAAGGACGACGAGGTTGGTGGAATTGAAGTCGGTTTTTCTATGGCCAAGGAACACTTGAGCAGTTTCAGAGCCCTATTGGAACACTACATGAAAGTTGTTTCGGATTGAAATCTTTGTTATAATCTGTTTTTTGTATTTTCTGATGGGTTGTTGCATGTTGTTCTTTAAGGTCCAGCTGTTAGATTTTCTTTGGTTTTAAAAGTGAATAATAATAAGAGTTATGTTGTAAAAATACATAATATTATATATTTGGTGTTTACTTAAAATCATACTTATACACTTAATTTATACTCAATATTAAGTTTAGTTGTAGTACTTAGACTATTAAATTGGATGAAAAAACACATAATAATCCGAAAATTAATTAAATCCATATGAATATGCTTTTGAGGAAACATTAAATACTTTTACGATCATTAATTTAGGAAGTTGTCAATAGTAATTAGATCTCCTAAAAACTTCTTATTTCCCATATTCACATCTAATTCATTATTTTGCAAACTTCACACCATTTCTTCCTCACTCGATCTTCGCCGCTAATATACTTTCCCCGACATATCTTCTGATTCAGTGACCTACCACTTCTCTAGAAAAAAGCAGGTTAAAGCTAGCCTTCAAGACAAAGCGGTCTTCAAAGCGGTCTTCAAAGCGGTTGTAGTAGAGGAACCTCAACATGTGATGAAGCAGTCCTGCCCCTAGACTCGGCCTATTCGCCGGTAGTATTATTAATTAGTTTTGGGAAAAGATCACAATCATTGATTGTCATATATGGCTCAATAATGACAGTAAGATCGTCATATTTGAAAATTGAGTCAGAATTCACCGCGTTCCTGGAGGCTACAACATGAACCACATAAAGTATGGTCTCGTCGCACGAAAGAATACATGATTGTCCATCGAAGCTTAATGCCTAAGAAAATAGCATTTTGGTCTCGACACACTCATAGCACAAAAGCCCTAACACCATTATTCTCCATCTTATAGAGGCTTGTCCATCGAAGCTTAATACCTAGGAAAATGTTGCGGACACTATATTATAGAGAATACATCACCAGAGTTCTGGTTGTTTAGATCAGATTCCTTGACAAAAGGAGATCTGCAAGATAAATCGAGTAAACAAATCGTTGGCGAGTGTAAATATGTGCATACATGAAGAGATTGACGTTGATTTGTAATTGAAGTTGGAGTCCTACTGCACATTTTTGTGCTGATGATTTAAATGTGTTGGGCTAAGAGGAAATACTAGACATTTTCCAATTAGTCGCGTCTAGCCTAGCTAATATTTTTTAATTAATAGTTTTATGAGTTTAGGAAACAATCATAATTTATTTGCAGAATAATTTGTTACAAGTCCAAAAAAATTGACCAAGTCGAGGTTTGTTCCTCCATGTTTTGGATACTATGCTCAATAAGTACATTTCATAAACAAAAGTTATTCAAGTTCCAAGACAAGTAAGTCTTTTATCTAATGTGTTAGATTGAGCATTGAGAGTTTGAGTAATGGATAAGCATATCTCCACTGGGTAAATTTTTTGACCTATAACAAATTATGTTTACAGAAAACCATCCTCAGAACAAAGTTAATCAATCCAAAACTACCACATGAAGTTGGAAAGAGATGGTATCATACACCTAGTATCGCTAGAAGAATATTAGTTTTAATTAAAAATGATTTATTATTCAAGTTATTTAACAAGAAAGGCCGGCCTAATGGATAAGGTACTTGGGCGATGGCTTAAGGCCTTAATAATATTTGCGGAAATGAAGTAAAAAGAAAGTATTAAGAAGCAAGGCCTCGAAGTTCTTTCTATAAATAACCTATTATACCTAATTGATTTTAAATATATTATAAAAACCAAATTTTTTAATTCGTACCTAGGTCCTATAATAATTTAAGTTTGTGCCTATGAACCTTGAGAATTGTGAATTGCATAATAGAAATCACAAGTCGTCTAATTGTAAATCAGTATAAATTTTGAGAAGTTCGAAACATATGAAAAAGATTTTTGATTTTTTCAATTTTGAAAAGTTAAAATCATTAGATTAGATGAATGTATTTTGAAAAAGTATTAGTTGAATCTCGAAGACGTATAAAAATATAGCGAAATTGTTTGGTAAACTGAAAGTGATAAAAAAAATTAGTGAAAAAAAATAATAATCCAATTGAGACACTAAGATTCTTAAAATGTGATTTTTTTTTAAGAATTGCCTAAAGTACCACCTCTTAATATTGATTTTAAAAAATTCATCCAAACATGTTTTCTTCCCAAAATACAAGTAAATTTCACGTGAAAAGACGAAATACGGGTTAAAAAAATAAAACTAACACAAATGCCATATACTATATTATCATCCAAAAAAATTAAGAAAAAAATTAAAAAAAACTGAATTTTTTAGAGGTAGAGCAGTTTTTAGTTTTTTAAGTTTAATTTTTTTAAAAAAAAAAGATAAGTAGTAACTGTTAACAAGGATATGGAATAAAATATTAAGAAATTGTTCTAGGGGTAGTTTAGACTTTTGTACTGGTATTTTGAGAAAAGAATTAATTTTAGTAGATTTTAGGAAAACGAAATACAAATGGTGGTACTTTGGTCAATTTCTCTTTTTTTCACAAGTCCATGCATTATTTATAGTATATTATTAACTATTTCTATAATTGTTGTGACTTCGGTTGAAAATAGGTTTTCAAAATTATAATTAATAAAACCTAATTGGAGATCAACTACATTACAATAACGATTAAATGAGTTAGTTGTGTTGTCAACATAAAACAATATCTTATCCGACCATAAACTCAGTGAGCTAATTATTATGTTTGCACCACAAAACGCAAAAAAAAAAAAAAAATACTTTTATAAATAGTTATTCATTAATTTTGTTTTGTTTTGTTTTGAATGTTTATTACTTTTGTTAGATATTTGAATAAAAATGAAAATTTGAAATGCGTGCTTATAACCATCGTAGACGCTTTATTCATTAAATAAAATAACTGTTCTATATTGATGATATTAAATATTAGAATTTCGTAATTTGTTTTTGTAAGTCTTTGTAAGTAGGATGTCATCAGGTTTGATTTCCAGATTACTAATTTTCTTTTTTAAAAGACACATCTACGAGCAGTCTAAGGAAAGAGGTAGTTTTTTTTAAAAGAGAGAGATAAGTGAAAAGACGAAAATATCATTATATAAGTAAAAGAAAATAACGGTCATAAATTGTAGCTTAGATTTCAGCTTAAGTTTCCTCTTCCCCATTTCGATTCAGCATACAGACTAGCTCATCAATCAAGATTACGTCGGCGTTATCTGCCATCGAAGCTAAGAAGAAATCCAGCGAAGTCTGTAAGTTGACGCCTTTCTTCCTTACGACTCAAAGCTCGCATTTTCGATCGTGAATCCCATCTACTTGAAGGTCTCCAGCGGGTTCAGGTCTTTGTCGTAACTCTCAGCCTCCGCCGATCTAGGCCGGTAAAAGCAATGTGTTTGTTGATCTGTGATTTTCTGGGCCTTCATCATAGCAATGCATGAAAAAATTTAAATTGTATTATGTAGGTGAAGATTTCACGGTGGCAACCCCAAGATTTCCTGGTGCGGGCAAAAGATTTTTTGGCCACCATCATTTAAGCATCAATACGTCATATCTGGGTTTGATTCATCTCTGATGAATCCATTTTATTCCCCCAAAAATTCTCATTTGGTTTGCATACAAGCATCCTAACAACTAGAAACTTCAGATACGTTTCAATGGTATGAATATTATTGAAGTTATAAGTTATGTTTTGTCAATGTAACTAAGCATAGTTAGTTACATAAGGTACGTAACAAATTTGTCAGTTTGTGTACCTTGTATATGAATTGACTGTATTAATGAAAGGATATATTTTCACGTACGTAAACCGCAACGGCGAATTGCTGAGAGATAATTATTAAAAGACCGGTGGTTCGTTTCCAACAATCATACCCCCGACCACCACATTTAGGGGTTTAACAAAAGTTTTGTTCACATGTTCTGGTGTGAGATGCAATGAGAACACGCATAAGGTATTGAGCGTGAAGTACGAGATAGATGGGGTGCTAAAACCTATTATAATTTACTCGAATTAGTTTGGCTTGTTATTTACATATTAAAAAAAATGATACATATAAATGTCTCTAATGTTGAAAATTGAGTCATGAATTTATAAACTATATTCATAATATGTAAGGTACAGAGGGTAGAGCACGGTGACACATGCTAGGGCACCGCTGGTTGAGAGCATTTGCATAAGACTGCTGTTGGGGAGTGGATTACGCAAGTTGTTGAATATATCATGTAAGTACAAATATTATTCTAAATTTACATTGTAATTAATTGTAATTAATTAATTTTATTCGTATTGTATATGCAAGCTTGCATCATAGATCGATTAAATGATCTCCAAGCACAAGCTCTTGCGGCGAGGCGTGATGTGGACATGAAAGCTCTGGAGGAGACTACTATAGGTGAAGTCCTCAGCATGCGAGGCGATTGGGCTACATGGGATGGACCACTCATCCCGCGATCAGATTTTTAGAAGCTAAGGCCCCCGACGAATATGAGTCATCGTGTTCCGTCAGAAACACGAGTTCGAAGTTTTTGTCCGATATGGAGGAGAAATTGGCGGCTCTCCAAGAAGCTGTATTACGCATGGCCACTGAATTGAGCCAGAATCTGAGACTTGTCAATTCGGTGTTTTCACAGACATTAAGTCGATAAATAATTCAATTTGGAGTGTTGATCGCTTCGGGTTTGGCGCAATGCAATCTTGACAAGCCACGACAAAGACTAAACGATTCTTCGTTTCATCATCTTTGACCAACTCCAACTTGATTAGCCTCCACACAGACCAGTAGGAAGACACAGTGGAGGAAGACGCAAAAAAAGATCATAGACTTCTAGTTTATGTTTGTATTTATGTTTATTGACTTATACTTTTAATTTATGTTTATGGTTATGAAATATCGACTTTTAGTTTATTATGTCTATGTTTATAAATTATCTACTTATGTTTTAGACAAATATTCATGAAAATTGTTTACTTACATATTAATGTAATATATAAATCTTTCATAAAGTCCTTATTGTAATTTGCTGATTAAATTAATAAAAGTTGAAACGTTCTTTCATTTTCCTTTTAGTTTGATTGAAGATTTATGATATTCAATAGTCTAATAGTCCTTAATCATACCTAACAATGTATGAAGAGACAAATGTAGATTTGCTTGAACAAACTGTTCATGGTTTGGTTAAAAATAATATATTCACAATCTAAAGATCAATGGACTATTGATCCCAGTACGATTGTTGGAAGAATCTACGATATCTGGTTACGAGGCATAGAGAGTTAGGAACTCTATAGATCTTCCAATGTATCTTTTGAAGATACTAAATTGACCAATACACCTTTAGAAACAATGGAAGAACAAACCATTTAACGTCTTCTGTCTCAAGATCACTATGTGTGAATTGTATCATGCTTACCTAAATCCTGAAATGAGACATGCCATTTAACAGCATTAATATTCTTATTTGAGAAAGTCAAATTCTAGATCCATTAAGTGATCTAGACTAGACCAATTGGTGAGATATTAACTTCTGAAGATGTCATGAACCAATTTTGTGAAGTTCTCATAGATATGAAATTCATGTACAAGATTGCTGAGATGCAATATATATCCCTTCATGCTTTATTCCTTGGATTGTTAATAAATAAACTGCGCAATATCCAAAATTAAGAAGCGACTTTATTTGGATGAAACAATGTGATTTGTTAGCTCCTTATCAATACATTGTTTCTAACTTATTCATAAGTAACAAAGGAGTTGAGGAAATAACAACTAGAAGGGTAAAATGGTAATTTTATAAATCTCATCGAGTTGATGATATTCATGAAGGGTAAACATTGATAAAATTCAATGGATCCACTCAATATAATTAAGTTGAATTTGAGTAGAAAATAAATTAATTTGAACCAGAGATTCTCAATGTCAACTCTTTAGTGAATACAGTTGACATTAAGCTAACACTCGGAAAAAGGTTTGTGAACAAAGCTTGAGCTTCTATACTCGGACTCAAAAGCTCACAAACCTTTTCCGGGTATTAGCTTAATGTCAACTGACTCCACTAAAGAGTTGACACTGAGAATCTCTCGGTTCAAATGAATTTATTTTCTACTCAAATTCAACTTAATTATATTGAGCGGATCCATTGAATGTTATCTATGTTTACCCTTCATAAATATCATAAACTAGTTGGGATTTATAAAATTACCATTTTACCCTTCTAGTTGTTATTTCCTCAACTCCTTTGTTACTTGTGAATAAGTCAGAAACAATGTATTGACGAGGAGCTAACAAGTCACATTGTTTCATCCAAATAAAGTCGCTACTTAATTTTGGATACTGCGCAGTTCATTTATTCACAATCCAAATAATAAAGCATGATGTGATATATATTGCATCTCAGCAATCTTGTACATGAATTCCATATCTATGAGAACTTCACAAAGTTGGTTCATGATATCTTCATAACTTAATATCTCACCAATTGGCCTAGTCTAGATCACATGATGGATCTAGAATTTGACTTTCTCAAATGAGAATATTAATGCTATGAAATGACATGTCTCATTTCAGAATTTAGGTAAGCATGATGCAATTCATACATAGTGACCTTGACATAGAAGATGTTAAATGATTTGTTCTTCTATTGTCTCTAATGGTGCACTGGTCAATTTAGTATCTTCGAAAGATAAACTGGAAGAACTATAGAGTTCCTAACTCTCTATGCCTCGTAACCAGACATCATAGATTCTTCCAATAATCATACTGGGATCAATAGTCCGTTGATCTTTAGATTGCAAATATATCGTTTTAGTCAAACCATGAAGAGTTTGTTCACGCAAATCTATATTTGTCTCTTCATACATTGTTAGGTTTGATTAAGGACTATAAGACTATTGAATATCATAAATCTTCAATCAAACTAAAAAGGAATACATGAACCTTTCAACTTTTATTAATTTAATCAACAAATTACAATAAGGACTTTATAAAAATTTATATATTACATCAATATGTAAATAAACAATATTCTTGTGGGCATCTATGCCAACAAAATTAACTGGAACGGAAAAACTACGTAATTAGAAACGTAACCTAGACATCGTCCTTTAGAAGGAAAGCACAAATGGGTACTCACCACCCCATGTCCTTTTGAACGAATGATGATTCGACTCAAGAAGACAAGGACGCCCTAGCGGCCTGAATCCGACCAGATGGCACTGTGAGATGCTATGTTTTAGCATCAATGAACAATATGTTGCAACAACATCATCCTGATATTGATTCGTTCTAAAGCATGCTCTTCAATCTCTATGAGATGTTTGAAGGGCAAAGGCGTCACGCTAGATAACAAGCGGTTGGACAGTTTGTGAACTATCGTATGAAAGCTAAGACTCATGTTAGAGAACACATGATATTGATCATAAGTTATCTCCATGACATGAAAATCTTTGGATCTGAGATTAATGGAGAAATCAAAATAGATATGATCTTGGAAAATCTCCCTGTATCTTTCAATACTTTCAAGCTGAACTATTCCATCAATAAGCTAGGGTACATTTTTACCGAGCTGATGAAGGAGATTCACACTGATGAGGTGTTGGAATAGGTCTAGGGTTAAAGAAAAATTTAACATTAATCAAATTAATGGCGGAATTTAAAAATTTCATTTACAAGTAAAACAATTTTTACTAACCTAGAAAAAGCATATACATGTTATATATTAAAAACATTATTTAATTTACTAGAATACCAACCTTTCTTTGTAGCTTGATCTTGAAGCGTCTTGAGAAAGGTAGATTCTCTTCCTTGGCTCGCTCGTCACCTTCACACCTAATCTTGAACTCGAGAAACCTAAGATTTCTATAACAATAGTCTATAGAGGTTTTTGGAAGGATTTGTGTGTAGGCACAATTAAACAATATGAACCAAGAACAATTCTTGGATCATAAGCTAATTCTCTATATCAAGTATGGATCTAGGTGCAAAATAAGAAGAGTATTTTCTAGAGAGAGAGAGAGAGAGAGGGTCGGCCACAAGAGGTGAGAGAGCAAGAATAAGCTTAACCTTCACATCTCTATGTGAGGCTCTATTTATAGGAGAAGGAAAAATCTATAAAGGTCAATTATTCATTCATGAATGAATAATGTATTCATGACACAATATTTGATTTTCCCTTCCCCTTTCCCTCTTAGTTTGGCCGGCCATACACCTTGCATTAGTGAGGAAATTTTTTCCTCACTTAGCACATTTGTTTCCTTTTTAAGGAAATTCATTTCCCTTTTTCTTTTGGGTAATTATCCTTATAAAATAAAACTCTCCTCTTGATGAACTATCTTGGCCAAACTCTACCTAGGGGAGGAGCATCTAGATGCTTCCTTATTTCTTTTAAGACAATTCTTAAAATACCCATTGTAGAATTATAATTCACAAATAACGAAATTAATTTCATAATGCCTTAAACGACTTTTTGGCTTTAGAAAATAATTTATATTTTCATCAAATGAAAATATTCAAAATCTTATTTTGACATTCACATCATTTTATGTCCTTGTGGACAAAAATACCCTTTAGACATTTTCCGAGAAAAAGTCTAGTTCAACACTTGAACTTATTTTGACTTAGCTTCTAGTTTAACAATCCTACTCTAATGGCCTGTAATAGTGACCTTATGGATCCAAATGAACAAAGCTTGAGCTTCTATACTCGGACTCAAAAGTTCTCAAACCTTTTCCGAGTATTAGCTTAATGTCGATTGACTCCACTAAAGAGTCGACACTGAGAATTTCTCGGTTCAAATGAATTTATTTTCTACTCAAGTTCAACTTAATTATATTGAGCGGATCCATTGAATTTTATCTATGTTTACCCTTCACGAATATCATCAACTAGTTGGGATTTATAAAATTACCATTTTACCCTTCTAGTTGTTATTTCCTCAACTCCTTTGTTACTTGTGAATAAGTCAGAAACAATGTATTGACGAGGAGCTAACAAGTCACATTGTTTTATCCAAATAAAGTCGCTACTTAAATTTGGACATTCCGTAATTCATTTATTCACAATCCAAGTAATAAAGCATGAGGTGATATATATTGCATCTCAGCAATCTTGTACATGAATTCCATATCTATGAGAACTTCACAAAGTTGGTTCATGACATCTTCATAACTTAATATCTCACCAATAGGCCTTGTCTAGATCACACATTGGACCTAGAATTTGACTTTCTCAAATTAATGCTATGAAATGACATGTCTCATTTCAGGATTTAGGTAAGCATGATGCGATTCATACGTAGTGACCTTGAGATAGAAGATGTTAAATGGTTTATTCTTCTTGTCTCTAAAGGTGCACTGGTCAATTCAGTATCTTCGAAAGATACACTGGAAGAACTACAGAGTGCCTAACTCTCTATGCCTCGTAACCAGACATCCTAGATTCTTCCAACAATCATAATGGGAACAATAGTCCGTTGATCTTTAGATTGCGAATATATCGTTTTAGTCAAACGATGAAGAGTTTGTTCATGCAAATCTACATTTGTCTCTTCATACATTGTTAGGTTTGATTAAGGACTATAAGACTATTAAATATCATAAATCTTCAATCAAACTAAAAAGAAATAAATGAACGTTTCAACTTTTATTAATTTAATCAGCAAATTACAAAGATTTATATACTACATCAATATGTAAATAAACAATATTTTAATAAGGACTTTACAAAGATTTATATATTACATCAATATGCAAATAAACAATCTTCTTGTGGGCATCTCTGACAACATGAGGGACTCTAGCATAGAAACTGTCATGCCTACCTCAAGACTAAAGGGAAAGGTATTGTACTTATTACCGAAGCTTGTTTAGTAGTTGATAATGTTTCATCATGGATTCTTGACTCCGCTGCTACTAACCATATTTGTTGTTCCTTGAATGTGTTCAGGAAAAGCAAAAGCTTAGAGGATGACGACTTCTGCTTCAAGTGGGGTGATGAGAGCTTAGTATCTGCTAAGGCTATGGGATCCGTGACATTGTCTTTTGAAGACAAAACTTTAAATTTGAGTAATATGTATTTTGTTCTTTCCTTTGGAAAAACTTAATATTTGTAGCTCAAATTGTTGAGCAGAATTATTATTTAAAGTTTATTGATAATGTAATTCGTATTACTTCTTCCAATTCATTTGTCACTGAATCATGTTTAAAGAATGATTTATACTATTTTTATCCTACACAACCTTTGATATTAGACACTGAAATAGATAATGATCTAATTAGGGAACCCAATAGGATCAAACTTAATGACTCATCTGTTCTAATAAAATCAGCATATCTCTGGCACTTAAGACTTGGTCATATTAGTCTAGATAGGATTAAGAGACTTGTGAGGGATGGTCCACTCAAAGCCTCTGCAATAGGCTCACTGCCGACTTGTGAATCCTGTATAGAAGGAAAAATGACCAAACGACCTTTCTCTGATAAAGGTCGAAGAGCCACTGAGCTGCTGGAACTAATACATTCTTATGTATGTGATCCGCTCAGAATTCAGGCACGGGGAGGATACAAATACTTTGTTACCTTTACCGATGATTACTCAAGATATGGATTTGTCTATTTGCTAAAACACAAATCCGAAACCTTTAACGTATTTAAGGTTTTTCGGGCTTTTGTGGAAAAGCAACTGGAAAACAGATCAAAACCCTTCGATCTGATCGAGGTGGTGAGTACTTGTCTGAAGAGTTCGACAATTTTCTTAAAGAATAAGGTATCGCTTCTCAGCTTACAGCACTGTGAACAGATTAACTTGACCTGAAATAGGTAAGTCAAAATCACTTGCAAGAATGCATGAACTAGAATCATAAGATATGGGACATATAAATGAATGACATAAATGAAAGAGTAAAAGTAAACTGATAATCTATATAATGGGAATCCCAATCATTGGTCAAAGTATGAATCGTCTACTAAGATGGAAAATAATTAAATTGCTCGAGGGAGCTTCTCTGGTCAAAGTGGGAGACTGTTAGGAATATTTCCCACTTGAAGATTACGTATTATAATTACTGAATTCAATAATTAGATTATTATATAAGCAGTATATGATTAGTGGGTTGAGTTCTAAATAATCAATTAGAATCAATAACAATTATCTTCCATAGCCTACGTATTAATTGAAGTCACCTGTTGGGCACCTGAGTCCAGTCCAGTGAGGTAGATTCAAGCAATCCAGCAAACCTGTGCCTTATCCATTCCGATGAGGCCGACGAAAGCGAGCCACGCACGAGATTGTTTACAATCTCACATGTAAGTCCTTTCTAACGAATTTATTTGCAAAATAATCATTTATAGGTTACTAGATTGAATGTGTTCAATTTGTTGATGCTTATGTCTTGAATAAGATGTTTATTGACATGTTAGTAATGATTAATGCCTAGGTTGTTGAATGTGTTAAAATTTGGTCTAATATATTTTAGATCTTATTATATAATTCTGTAATATAATGATATGTTATATAATATTATTGATTAATGGTTGATTAATTTCAAACATTACGCCAAGACCAAATATTTATTTTCAATCCTATGTTTAGTTACATCTAAACCCAAGTAGTTTCATTCAAGCTTATGTTTAGTTACATATAAATCTAATTTGTTACATCAAATCTTATGTTTAGTTACATCTAAATCCATAAATCTAGTTAGTTACAGATAGAACTCATTAGTTACATCAAATCATATGTTTTACCTCTAATTTAGCATACAAAGTCAAATAGTTTTACCTCTAATTTAGAAGCAAAAGTTGAAGCGGGAGCGACCTAAATTCTCCCTAGTACCATCAGGTGTCTGAATTTGGGAGGGAATTATTTGTAATTCTTACTCGGACCATGAACTTCCCATTGTTTTAAATTCCACCTACAAACAGAAATAATTACCGAAATCATTAACTACAATATCTGTCTTCAATACAAATTTGTTCACACTCATTGATAATTACTCACATCGTCGAACCTAATCGCATGAATCATGTGCTCTTTGACTTTGGCGGATTATGACCACCGAAGCATCAACGGGATTACAGTTAGCTGAAGAATGTCGCATAAACTCATTTGTGATAATTTGGGTATGCATTCGTAGGCTCATATTTGCAAAGGCAATAAGAAGCCTTCCATATGGACCTTCTTGGCCTTCTCATCGTTGGCTCAGTGTTGGCTATCCTTCAAAAGGGTGGATAACGCCTTAGTAGCTAAGACGCCACCCTTGAAGATGTCCACAAATAATCCCCGAGTATGTCATTGTCAAACACGTTGGAGAGAGTCAACTTTTACCCTTCATGCATAAGAAGGCCGGTGATCTCAGTGAACTATTGCCTCGTGAACTCCCGAGGATGCCCCCAATCTCAATAAACTGTTTGGATTTGGATTTCCCAACACCTTCGAAATATCATGTCATCAGCATCAGGCTGCTGAGGATCTTAGAAGACCTTACGATACTGGGCATGCAAGATGTTGGCGTTGATGCTCACAAGAAGAGTAGGTATTGTAAATTTTATGCATATTGATGTAATAAAGATATCAATTGAGTCTTTCTTGTAAATTTCTGGTTTAATTAATAAAGTTAAAACTTTCATTCATTTACGAAAATTATGTTAACCGCTTAGGTAGATGTCACACGCAAATAATGTAACAGTGTGTGTAACACTTGGATAAGAAACTACAGACCGCAAAAACGAGTGCGGAATAATAAATAACACAAGAAGTGATAACCCAGTTTGGTGCAACGTCGTCACCTACATCTGAAGGGGCACTCAGGCTAGTGGAAAAGAATTCACTAATAATAGTCACTAGTACAATAATGGCATTATATGAATCTCAACAACAATACAACTTTGACTAATACTATATGTGAAAACTAAATCAAGAACTCTCCCTAACTTTGAGACCTCTCTGATACTTACACTCCGGCGTGGAGTGGATTCAACGCCAGAATCATTTTTGAAGGTTTTCATGCTCTTTGCATGCGTCTTCCCTCGAGTATGCCTTTTCATTTGTGTTTAATCTTTAGTATGCATGTGTAATGTCGCGAAAAAATGGTGAAGTTTAGGATATGAAAATTGAAAATTATCGAAAATGGGTTGTGAGAAAATTGAAGATGAAAAGTCACATTGAAAATGGGTTTCGAATTTATACGTACCTGGAAAAAGATGTGTCAGTCGGAGAAGAACTTGTGGTGATCGGAGGCCGGCAATTCGTTAGGACCGGCTGCGACAACAAATGGTTGCAGAGTCGTTGGAGGAGGTGAGAGAAAGTAAAATCGCTTGGTAATTAATAAAAAATAAAAGAATAAGAAAAATAAATGAACTCATAGGCGGATGAGGATGATGGGGGTATCAACGGTTTTCACTGGAATGATTCAAATACCTACTCCTAGATACGTATTTTTTATAAAAAAAAAAATAGTAATCCGAAAATAAGATATAAAATACTCTTTATGTTCATGTTTCGCTTAAAAATTCGACATTGATTGTGCCATCCTATCAGCAAGTATATAGTAATTTATGTATCAACATTTGCGGAGGAACCCTAGTGTTTGATGCTCGTAATTCTAGCTCATAACAATGGTGTTAATCGACAATGCTAACGCTAAGGTAATAATATAACATAGGCTCAGATTTTAACATCAACGTATAGTGAACAGTATTGATACCAGTTGAGAAAACGAGCATCCACGTTGCATGAACTACATATTTAATTCGATTACCAAATTATAGAGATCTTATTCAATACGTGTAGTATATATTTTCAGGTTCACATTTATCGCAACATCAAACACGTTTGTCCACATAAGTATTAAACAACTTACCCACCCACTTATATACTTTACTGGATATGAATCGGATCCTGTTTCCATCTTTAATTATTTTATTTTACTTGCCCACGTAAAAGGACATGAAATGATATAAAACCTAAATAATGAATACTCTTTACTGAATCTGCATGGATTGCATTTAGTAGAATATTTGTTACTCTATTCGCAGAACTTAGATTACGAGCAGATTTGTTAGTATCTCTCGCGACACATACACATTATTTTAATGTTTTATGATGCTTGTTAAAAATCGCAAATTAAATATAGGGCTGCGGGATTCAGGGTTAGTTGGAGTTATTGAACGCCTCATCTACTATACTCTAAATTTTGATAATGTATAATATTATATAAGGCCATCTACATAATAATATTTAGTCAATGTCAAGATTGTGATGATTCCTCAAACTATACTAATAGTGGCAAGTTCGAACAAGCAAACTCTATATTCGTGACAAGTAATTGCTTCAATTGGAATCTTAAGCCGTAAGCACATATACGATTTGCAAACAAAAACATTAAAATAAGATTATTGGTGACTTGCCAAATTAATAATCTTATGTAATCAATGGTGACGAGCTAGGTGTTATTGTAAAGAGACTGCGATCTGTAATTATCACAATCCTAACATAATGAACAAGGGGATTCAAGGTCAATTCTATTCTTCTTTTTGTTTTCATCAAAAATTAAATAAAAAGAAAAAAAAATGTACTCATATATAAGTGGGAAAGAAAAAATTATATGGTCAAGACACCCAACAGGGAGACAGATGACCATATAAAAACGTTTAGATCTATAATGGAGAGATAAAGTAGTGTATTACAATATAATTTATTCCTTTAGTTTAGGAAACCTTTGGTTATAATCAATAGTAACTAAACTGGTTTATTTTATATCCTATTCCTACGCTAAAAATTGACATGAAAGACAAAAATATAACATTTAAATTTCTATAGAAAAACTTGCATTTGATGAAACAAGTGAACTCAAACTATCACACACACGAGCAATAGACTATAGACAGAGACCTAATGTTAGCTTAGACATAGAAAATTCGTGGTACCAACAAGCTCGTTATGGATTTTTATTATCCTTCTAGCATATTTTGCTCTACATAATTTTCATTTTTAGTTATAATATATATGTTTTCGAAATTGTGTAATTCATACCACAAAAAAGTAATACTTAAGGGATGGTCCCTCTAACGGGATATTTCATTTTAAACCAGTGTAGCCACATTCAAAATTAATTAAAACTTGATTTGTAATGATTTTATGTATAATAAAATCTGATAATGAATATATTTTGTAATACATAGATGTCCATAAACTGTTTTCTATTAAAAAGAATATATACAAGACTTCCTTTGTTAATATTTAGTTATTTTTAACTTAGTTTAATGTTCTTTTAATGGAACAATATATTTTAACTATTAAATAATTGTACACAAACTTCCTAGCCAATTCAAAAGTTATAAATGTAAATGTGACAATAATATTAGTTTGTATACAAACTTCCTAGCCAATTCAAAACTTCCTAGCCAATTCTATACTTCCTAGCCAATTCTAACTTATATATTGTTACTCGAAAAAATTAGCTTCATGAAATAGCTTAATTAGAACTCCGAGAACATGGAAATTCAGCACAAAGTTTTGGTCTGAAAGACTTAAGTAAGAATAAAAAATGTACGTCCATAAAATAACCACGAAGCCTATGAATCGAAACATCGAAAAGAAGAAAAAATAATAAAGAAATAAATCTAGTCAAATAATAAAAACACATGAAGATAAATAAATAAAATGCACACGTTAACAGTTGAAAGCAAGGTGAGCACAATTAAAATCACCCAGTATTTACCAGAAGACTGAGGCTGAGAATAACTAGAATATGAGACAGATCACCCCACGATTTAAGACACTCTGTAATGACACCCACGATTTAAGACACTCTGATAACACCCAAAAGTGTAAAATATATATATATATATATATATATATATATATGTGTATATATATATGTATCCAGTCATGTATTCTTATTTTAATGCTAGTATGAGATTGGCGTCAATTGGTGTTCATGATATATCTCTAAAAAGTTAGCACATGTCTAGAATTTTAGTAACGGATTTCTTAAAATATATAGTTACCAATTGGGAAAACGTGTTCCAACCAATACCGTATTTAATGTATGAATTAGTGAGGTGTATAATTTTTCAAACATAAAATAATTTTGAAATGGCAAACTTTTGAAAAAAATTGATAAATAGTCTGGTTAATGTTTAACCAAAAAGTGTTGGGCGTTAACAGTGTGTCACGTATATACTAAGGTCACGTAAAATAGTGTATCACATATTAAAGTCATTAACTAAATTTAACATAAACGTTATCCATTTCACAATTACTCCTCTATTTTTATCAATTTTTTATTAATTTATTTGATTTGCAACTTATTAGAATCAATAAACAATCTAAAAGTAATAATTCTTGAGTGAAAAAAATAGCTAATATACGGATGTTGATGTATTACTTCTGGAATGTTTTCAATGGTAACTTAGTACAGGGAACAAAGAAATTAAAAAAAACTTAAATAATTGGAAATCAAGGCAAGCAAGTTATATCACTTATTGTTTGACTTTTCCAACAGTGCAAATCTTAGTTAAGGGATTATGAAAGAATAAAATAATGTTTGACCAAAATTTCTCTTAAGTTAGATAGAGGTTTGATGAATGGAAGCACCTGATTTTCAAGGGCTTTGAATTTTTTGTTTTCCTTTAGAAAGGAGTTCTAGCTTTACAAGGCTAATCCGCATACAAAAGCAACCTTTTTTCATTAATTTATTATAATACTTTTGTATTCTTATTACGTACTCATTGGGCTGAACCTGACATATGTCATTACATGATAAGCTCCAGTAACGAATGGTTGACTTGCTGTTGGGAAGTAGGAAAACCTGTTACTATGTACTACGTGGCTTTCTTTCTTGTGGGTGAAAAAAAAACATAAATTCCAGCTTGGAGCCTTGACGTCTTATAGGTGTGTTGAACAAATATAAACATTGTATTATATTTCTAAAATCAATAAACAGTTTGAGCATACGTAGGCAGAAATAAATAATGATGTTACATTCACATTAGTATGTTATTAGTTATTGATTAGAAGCAAATTCAAATTAGTTGATTGTGGGAAGACTTCAGATTTGAGAGAGTACCTATTATGCATTACATAATTTAGACAAAACATACCATTCAAAGTACAAACAAATTTATTGCGGTAATTAGGATAGTATAGTGAGCATATTACATTATTTTCAGTTAAGAGCTCGTGAATTCAATCTTTACAGGAAAAAAATTATCTTAAAAAGTACAAACAAATTCTCTTATTTTTACCAAAACAGTTAATATATAAAAATGAACCTGTTCATAACGTTGTATACACCATCCAGTAAAACGGTGAATTACACTTTATCTTCTCGTATAGCTATCAAAGAATACAAATCCTTTGATAAATTTTCTACGAACGTCTTGATGGATGATTTTGAACCATGAAATTATTAATAATTTCATAATTGTTTTTTCGTCTTAAATGGTTAATAGTAGGCCCAACAACTTTACCACCCAATCATCCTCATCGGTACGTATTCAAACTGTGTGCAACGCGAAAAAAAATATAAATAAACAAAAGGGACATAAAAAATGTCAACCCCTAAAGTTTTATTCGGAGATTATCTTTTTGGTCATTTACAGTTAGATCATATTATACGTTTCCTTATAATCTACCTCTTGTTCTTTTTTTCTGCCACATACAATGACCTATAGCTATAAATCTGATGAAAGCATATGCTAAATGTTAGCGTAAAATTAAGAGCCAAACATAAACGCAGCTTTTAACTACCTAATTATGCACCTGTTAAGTTCTAACACATGTTTGTGTGTGTTAGCAAGAGGCTATAATTTTGTAGGGACAATAAAAAAAAATGTTAATGACAAAAATGGTTAGAATAGTTGGCGTATTGCCGATTAAGCTTGATCGATATAACGATAATATAAGTTGGATTGTTTTTACGTCAGACAAATTTTGATACAAGAAATAAATGGTAAACCAAAATAAACGTATGTGAATTTTTAACAAGAATCCAATAGCTATATTCATGTTCTTGCAAGAACCAACCATAATATATTGATTATATACATTACATAGGATTCGTTCTATAGTTAAGGTTTTCTCTGCAGATATACAGGCTTTTAGACAGGGAATAATTATATTTTCTCCCTAAGTTATTGATTATACGTTATACTTCAATTTTTCATATATGTTTCTTCCGAATTTCTTATGATTTCGACTGTTATCTCTTATATATCAATATTCGAATACTTTAAAAAAAATATAGTCAACTACCAATTTGATCAGAGGTACTAATGCTTTTAAAAGAAATTATTCAATGACATATATAATCTTCTTACTAAAATGATTTAAGACAATATTGGTAGTTAAGCTAAATCGTATGATTAGCAGCGTATTAAACCTTTGGTTTAAAAGTATTACATAAACATTACCTCGAACAAACAAATCATTAATATTATTATATATATAAAGGAAACCTAAAAAACACTATTCATTAATACTCATTTTATTATTTATTGTAAACTTATTTATTTAACCACATAATTATTTAAAATTACAAATTATGCCACTAAAAGTAAAATGTCACAACTTAGTGGAATTCTCTAGAATTTACATGATTTCCATTATATACATAATAAAATTACAGAATTACTCTATACATTAATAAAATTGCATTATTAGTCATTCCATTTCTAGAATTTTCTTGACGAATCTTGAACTCATCAGATATATAAAAAAATTTATTTCCACGTTTTCTATATATTCCAACTTCTGCTGCAAAGAAATCAACACAAAGAAATATTTTAAAGGTATTTATAATTATTTCTAATTTCAGTAGTTTTAAATTTGATCTTTAGGTTTATTTATACGTTATGTGACTGACGTAATTTAACAAAAACATAACTTATATTATTGATTAATGTTATAAAAGACTTTGTGTGATTTTTTTATAGCGTAATCTTTTTCATTAAAAAATATTTTCAATTATTATAACAATTTCAAATAATATACGTTAAGCAATTCGCAGCAACGCCGCGCAGGTATTTTTGCTTGTATAAATATAAAAAACATCAAAGTACAATGAGTGTGCGGCTCTTTATATGTTAAAATTTACAAAATTCCTAGCATTTAAAATACCTCAATAAAAGTATAAACAATATATCCAGCTTATTATTATTAAAAATAAAAATAAAAGCTTTTTTCTGTTGAAACTTATAATTATAACACGAAAGCAAGTTTACAGATAAGTTAATATCTTAAAATATTACTTATTTTAATTTGTTTATATTGGTATATATAATTTTTATTCCACACATTTTGGTTCATCCAAAGGAACGAAAAAGACGAATTCCTGACGACATAACAATCGTAGAGATTCAGAAAATATGAAATGTAACATGAGAAAAAAATTAGAAATTAAATACGAATGACACAAAACTAGAAAATTACAATGGCAATTTTAAGAAGAATGTATATATTAGTGAAAGGTCTGTGGTGATTGCAAATCGAAATTGCGGTTTAGAAAATTAACAGTACTTAACCCATCTATATGAATCCATATTTATTTCCATCATCTCATTCCAAATAAAAACCATATCATATAATTTACCAAGCTTAAATGTCATGTCAAATCCGCCAAAGTAGGAGAAGGATAAAAAGAATACAAATTCCTCGCGGACATAATTTCCGCACGACAAAAGGGTCCTTAAAAAGGAAGCCCAATAGAAGCGAAAAGTGTCACAAAAACACCTATTATTAAATTTCATACAATGCTAATATCAGTACACGTGGCGTAAGGGCGGTACCAAATCTCTTTGACCTAAAAACTTGTATATGTCAAAAGTCTCATCCCCTTAATAGTATTATAAATAGACGATAGTGATGCCCTTCTTTCCTTCAAATCAACAAACTAATACTCGATTTTCTTCAATATCCGTAGAAATCAAGTACGTCGTTTTTTTTTATCAGGACCACAAAAAAGGCTTCCAAAGCTGAGCAGAAAGAAAATCGAAACCCGCCAAAAGAAAGTACGAGAGAATAAACATGGGAAGAGCACCGTGCTGCGACAAAAATGGACTCAAGAAAGGTCCATGGACTCCAGAAGAAGATACCAAGCTCATTGACTATATTCAAGAGCATGGTCCTGGAAATTGGAGAAACCTTCCAAAACACGCAGGTAATTCTATATATCATACATATGTATATAAAATTTTAAGTGTTTTTTTTTTCTTCTTCTCTTAATAGCATGCTTTTAAATGAATATAGGGCTGGAAAGATGTGGCAAAAGTTGCCGTCTTCGATGGACGAACTACTTGAGGCCTGACATCAAGAGAGGAAGATTTTCATTTGAAGAAGAAGAGTCCATTATTCAGCTCCACAGTGTCTTGGGAAACAAGTACGTTAAATTTAAAAGAAAAATAATCAAACAACTTAATGAGGTGTTGAATATAAATTTTTTATGGAAATGCAATATACTTATAGTAACAAAAGCCAATGTAATTTATAGCAATATTAATATTCAACGTTTCGTAACCGCTTCACTTTTAGTTACGTGACATTCATTTATATTATTATGTCAAGATTATCAATAATTAATATTTTGTAAACGAAATTGACTAATTATCAAATTACACTAATTTGGAAGCTAATATTTGATTTTCTTATGATTAGGTGGTCAGCAATAGCAGCTCGCTTACCAGGAAGGACTGACAACGAAATCAAGAACTATTGGAACACGCACATCAGAAAAAGACTTCTCCGAAGCGGAATAGACCCGGTGACTCACTCTCCCCGCCTCGATCTTCTCGATCTCTCGTCGTTCCTCAGCTCGCCTCTCTTCAATCCGTCTCTTCTCGGACTTTCAAATCTTCTCAACCCTGAGCTCTTGAGACTCGCATCAGCACTCGTGTCGCTAAACAAAGAAAATAATAATGCCAATGCGATGCTAAACCCTAACGACCTTTTTTCTCAGCCACAACTCATACAGCCAAACGTTAATGATCAATTCCAGACTCCGATGCCGCAGTCAATGCAAGCTCATCTGAGCGTTGACCAAAACCCTAGTTTTTCTGAAACCCCAGTCGTCGATTATTTGCCGGATAAATCGTATTTCGAGAACCTGTTGGATTATGCGGACAAGGGCTTTGGGTTTGAATCAGTATTATCAACGCCTTCGACGAGCGTGTCGCCTTTGAATTCCACGTCAGCCACGGAGGACGAGAAAGACAGTTACAGCAGCGACTTGTTCAAGTTTGAGCTCCCGGAGAGTTTGGATATCAGCGACTTCTTGTAAATTAAAATTTTCTTCTCGATAGATCTCCTGTTCTTAATTTTTTTATTTTTTGTATACCTTTGCTTTGAACATATAGATACAAACAACTTATGATGTTGTATCTATTCTATACCGGCTTTCCACACTTATTTTTTAATCATTATCTTGTACCTGCTAAGGACCTAGACTATTTGGAGTTTTGTTGATATTTTGTCACACCATACGAATATGTAGCTAAGATCGGGTCATGAAAATTCTTTGATGTTTTATTTATTCTCTTATAATTCATATACGCCCCAAATGCATGCATTATTATCATGAATCGTAAAATTTGTATAAGTATATATATACACACTTTTAAGGGCTAGGTAGCGTATACATACAAAACTATGTGGGTGGGTATACACCCAAACTGCTACCTCGATACTATTCGGTTTCAATTTAAAATGAAGAGAAAACTTATTTTCAAACTATTGATCTCGCAACATTATAAAAACTCTTATATATATAAAAACAAAGATATTTAACTTTTTTAATCACAAAACCCAACATCTAAACGGCTTAAAATGGGCTACGGAGTTTAGCAATTATTTTCATTGCGATTTAATGCTATGGACAATTAGACCAAAGGCTAAATCAATTAGCTACACATGGGGTAACTTGTTAAAAGTTTGACGGTCACGACTTGTCACTCTTTTCAGTCGGGGGTGTTGTTAAGGGCGGATTTCGTCAAATTTCTCTTAACACCACTTATGTCGTTTTATTACCTAAACGACATGAAATGAAGGATTGTCCCGAGGAAGGCATGCATTCGCGAGGAGAACTCATCCCGAGGAAGGTTCATCCCGAGGAAAGAAGTCATCCCGAGGAAGGCTAATCCCCAGGAAGGCCCGTCTCGAGGAAGGCCTGTCCCGAGAAAAGAAGTCGTCCCGAGGAAGGAAGTCATCCCCAGGAAGGGTGTCGCTGCGAGGAGGGCTCGTCGTAAGGAACCCGAATAGCAGTGACGGAGTTTAAATAGGAAATAGAATCAAAGAGTTAAATCGAATACGGAAATCACGTGATTAGTTAGAAAATCTCGGAGAATATCTCGTATTTTTGGCATGAGGAAACCCTAACAGACGAAGGAGAAAATCCTAGCAAACAATTTGGGAAATCTTGAGTCTATAAATATCAATGTAAAACCTCGTTGAAAGGGGTTCAGATTTTACACCGTCAAAACATAGAGAGCATACTTTGATTATCCTTTGTAATTCTTTAAACTTCCAAGCTAATAAACGAAAGAAATCGAGTGTCATTACATATAAAATTAAGGATATTACAAACGTAACTCATATTATTTTATTATTATTATTTATTCAATCTTTGTAACTGTTTTAGAGACCTGTGGAAATCGACCTCTACAGATGTTCTTCATCCGTCCCGGAGATTTGAAAGTAGGAATAACATACGAGAGGTGCATAGTTAGCGTTTTTGGCGCTACCTCTGGAACTCAACGTTTTTGGCGGAGAGTAATGGTGCTCATAGCGGTTTGGGTGGCTGAAGCGTCTTTTTACTAGAACTTTCCTCATAATAATGATTATAAGGAATCACGTATGATCTGAGATTTAAATAATCGATTTCTCTTCAACTATTGTTTCATTATCAGTACAACCACAACTAAAAAAATAAACTAATTTCATAAGCGAATTAATAAGATTTAACTCGTCAATCTTAGTCAATGTCATTTCCTCAAAACTAGTCAAATTTTTATAATTAGAAGCAGCAAAAGTTGCATCCAATACTTCAAAAACATTGTTATCAAAATATCGCACCAAAAAACTTAATCCATATCTTTTTTCGCAAAAATCCATTCCAAGAAAAATGACGTTGTTTGTTGTGTCCAATTTTTTTTTTTGCAAAGCGATACTGTATGAAAATTGTGTAGGGACTAGATTTTTAAAGTTGCTTCTAATCATCTATGTCAGACCATAAAAACCCGTAACTTCGTCAAAGAAATTTTTGAAAATTAGGGAAAATCGAGTTCTTTATTTTTCCCTATAAAAAAAAAACTCGATTTTCCCTAATTTTCAAAAACTCTTTTGACCGATTCCCATTACCATCACCCACCGTACCGTCATTGGGACGATGGCCCTTATTTTATTTTTTTAAAAGAACACAACGACCCTTACTTCTATAAGTGTTTTTAGGTACCTTAAATAAGCGGAGAAGAATATTTAGGCCATCATAATAAGCTTATTTGACATGGTTATTAACAAGACATAGATTACACAACTAATTATGGGATAAAGAGCTACATACTCTTCTATAGTATTGAGTTTGCAAAATACTCAACTTATTAAAAAAATTGGTTAATACCCGGTTGTAAAAATTAACATAAATTAAAGGACTAATATACCCTTTTCCGGTTTATTAAATCTGAAACACTAATTTCTTAAAATTAACATTAATAACGTCGTTTTTTAAGAAAGATGGATAAATTCACATTCTCTCTCCAATTAATGGGCTGATATTTTGAAAATAAAAAAATAATAATAGAGTTTTATTTTTGGGCGGGAGAAATTTATATTGAAATTTGTTAAATGCTAAATTAAACCTCTTAAACTGTAACTTTATTCTCTCTCTCCACCACCGAAATAATATTCAAACTTTCTCTCTCTCTCTTCAATACGAAACCCATCAACACTTTCTCTCTCTGCAAATCGAAACCCTCCTTTCTCTCTCTGCATTCTATTCTCGATATATTTTACCAGATTAATACAGTCTATCCATCCATTAAAGTTCAGTTTCAAGTTCTCTCGTTTCGACATTCTATTTTATATTTGCTCCAATTTTTTCACACTGAAACGAAAATACACTAGACAAAGATGCGGTCGGCAAATTTAGAATCTTAGTTTTTACAAGACTGCAAATTTCTTGTGTATAGCCATTACAATCTACTCTCTCGGTATGTTTTTCTGATTTCATGAACATGAAAAACATTTTTTTGGTAATCGGTAAGAAATAATGTAATGCATGCCTTTATATTTTAGATCGATGCAAAGTGTAGATTGTTGTTCATTTTTTTGTAGAAACAAAAATGACGAGAACAAAAGTTGTCAAGAGTGGGAGCAAAATAAAAAAGAAAGAGAAGAACGATATAAGATTTTAAGTGCTACTGAAAAAAAATTAAAATAATTTAAATTAACGTATTTTTCATTTGCATTTAGATCGGATCTTTTGTTGTCGACCCTGAGAGATGGAATCTTTCAATAAAAATAATCAATCACTCTAATTTATGCAATTTGAAAAGTGTATTAAAGTGTTTGGTTAATGAAAATCAAAAGACCCAATTTTCCGATAGACCATTCGGTAATGTTGGGAAATTTATTGGAGCTTCATTTTCAAAACACCTTGTACATTTGTTGGACGAATATACTTCAGCTGTAATTTGCAACCGGAATAGTATTAAATGATAATTACTATAAAAAATCGAGTCATTAATAAAATAAATTTATTTAATGAAATCAACAAAAAATCTTTAATTGTTCAGTTGACTAATTCAAATATTAATCAAATCCAGTAATTAACGATTTCAAATCCATGAAATCAAGGGATATGATTTTAATGTTTTGTTTTATGTAAATAAAAATTAACGAAAATTAACTAGTATTTCATATGGACGAATATACTTCAACTGTAACTTGCAGCCGAATCCATTAATAAAATATATTTGGTTAAAATTAAAACAATAACAAATCGTTAATTTATTAATTGACTATTTCAAATAGATAAATCCATTAATTAACAATTTCAAACATGATAATTGAAATTAGTCTCGAAAATTCTTAATTTTAGGTTAATTTATGTTAATATTTAATAATTGGACTACTTCGGCAATTTAACCGAAAAATGGCATAACTGAAATTGCACCTTCTATAAAAACTGCCACGTAAGACCGAATGGGTATTTTCCAAATGTATGTAAAAGATTGGGTATTTTACAATTGCAACGTTTGATTTGGCTTAATTAGAGCAATTCTTCATTAATTATTATACGAAAAAAAATATCAAGCAACCAATATTAAAAGACACATTCAAAAACTTAGGAGTTGGGCTTACGAACAAAAAATTTCAAGTTTTAACAATTCATTGTCTTCAGTCTAATAGACTAGTCCTCCGTCTTCTAATATTTAACGATCAGATCTTCTCCAAGTACTCATCTATGTGATGACGTCATGGTTTTCCGAAACATAATCTCCGAAGTTAAAAATATGCGTGGGCAAAAATATTTTATCTCACATATCTAAACGAGGTCAGTAGATATTTTCCCTCTTATTTTTGAGAAAAAAATTGAAACAATTCAGAGCCGAGGGAAAGAGAAGTGGCCGACCTCACTTAAGAGGGAGGGAGGCTACAAAAGTTCTCTTGAATCCTTAGGTTACAAAAATACTTAATTTCGACGACTATTTATAGTAGTAAAAGATGAGATATTTCAGAGATATTTAGAATGTATAGTTTCCTTTGTTTGTGAGTTCGATTGTAGCCGTTAGATTTATCTTATAAATCGATCTAAATTTTCTCGGATCCCTTAGATAAATATCTAGGAGAAAATACTTTTACTTGTTTAGAGATTATAGGAAGATTTTTATCCCATAAAATCTCCGATAAAATTTTGACAAATCCAATTTATGTAATCTCTCCCTTTTATATAAACAAATAAAGAGAAAAATTTGGCTATTCTTTAGCTCCAAATGGACGGTCATACATTTTGCCATAAGGGAAAAAATAAGCGCACCCATAATTGACTCATTGATTCAAAGCTCATTTCAACTTTCGAGCAATTCTGTCCAATATTTTATATCCAATTTAATTATTATTTACTTGATCCATTAATAAATAAACAATTATGTTACAAATAATTATTTTGTTGTCAGATTCCTATATTTTAGAATTAATTGTGTCAATAGCAGTTTGTTTATTCTTTATTCGCTTTGAATTTTAGATTCCGAAAGTCATAGTTATTTTTTGTTCATTTTCGTTTTCGTATTTATCTTGCTCTCTTGTACCTAAAAATGTAGTAAAAACCACCAAACAATGTCAGACGCAAGCTTCAATTCATAACTAAAAGGCCAAGATGAGTTGAAGGAATCACATTAATCAAATGGCGTGAAATGATTAAATAGTGTGAAAATAAATTATAGGAAAAAGTACATTTATGGCAAGAAATTTTTTGATCATTCATGTTATTATTTCCAAGTAGGAATAAACCTTGTTTTAATTTTCAATTAAATATAGCATATACACTAGATACGGAAGTTGAAACAAATACAACAAAATTCATTTTTCTTTTCTGTGCAACTATAAAAGAGAAATAGATCATAAAGAGAGTCCCACAATGCATGTCTACGCTGAAACTTGAAGGAATCTTTGCCGTCCACACCCAGCTTTTCAAACCGAATTATTAATGCCTTTTTCTGTGATTGTTTCAAATATAAGTTGAGATTTTATTCTCTAATTGTTAAAGCAAAATATGTCATCAATAATTCTGAAATTATACAAGATTATGCGTAGGACATAGATGTTTGGTTTCCTTTGCTAAAGAAACTTTAATTACCTTCATTTTAATTTTCATACTATTACGTGCGAGTAAATTCGGCCAAAGGCAGAAAGGATCATTGTGACACAGACAGTTCCCTTATAATTTTAGGATAAAGCAGATATACGTCATAATTAAATATACAGATTTCTTCTAGACAGGAAAAAGGTGACGAAAGAAAAAAAAACCTTATATAATAATTCCGTAGTGTCGACTTATTACCCATTGAAACCAAAGAAAGAAGCTCCATATAGACGACAATAGTGGAATATTAGATCATGCTATCACGCCTACCATTTATAGAAAAGGTACTAAAAGCTAAAACTGCAAATAAAAAACTTTGCACCACGATCACAAGACTCTGTGAATGGGATAGTTTAATTGCATTTATTGTACCAAGGTTATATCAAGCTTTGTAAATTACCATGCTAACAGAAAAGATTGTTTAAATATCCATAGTTATTAGCATCCACAATTGTTACACTAATTTATTTAATATCCCAGTAGAATGATGTGCTTAACCTTTTTTTTGTCAAAATTAATATCAAATTAAAAATACATGTCGTCGTATCTGGGCCCTAGGTTAACCAACGAACCCAGGCAAGTAATAAAAACATGACATCGTACGTGGCCCTAACTTAACTGACTAAACCAGGAAAGTGGTAAGAAAGTCGAATGCATGTTAAGCCGTTCCTATTTCCTAAAACCCCATTATTACACCTTTTCACTTCCTTCTATTTACGTAATGCTCACCCAAGCGCAATCACCAACGACTTTTCCCTTCTCAACTTTCAACCTAACTTTCAAATTTTCTATACACTATACTTTTAGTTGATGAATACAAGTAAGAATCCAGGTGTAAAGACTTTTTCTTCGAAGAAGTGTGGTCGGTGTCACAAAATATCTCCAAGGTATAAAAGCTTAATAACCATATTGATCTTTAGGTACATATTCAAAATCATAATATTAGTATAAACCAAAAAAGAAAGAGTAATATATTGTAGTGAGCAAAAATTAAAACTATATGTACATGTTACAACCGGATTTAAAGAGCACCAAGTGGCTACGGACAACGACATTGTTTCAAACATAGAGATTAGGAGAATTGGAAAAAAAAATATGAGTTAGTTTTGACTACCACCAAACAATTATTTATATGCGCTTAGAGCACAATTAGAGCAGAAAAATAGTTATACAAAGTGATAAGAAGTCGTCTGATCAACTAACATTCACACCTGGAATCTCAACTATAAAAGGTACAAGACTCCCATAAAAATAGAGTCGACATGCATTCACTATGCACCTATGATGTACAATTTATCATTGCAATATCACCAATGTCTGAAACCTCTTCAACTCAATAAAAAAAATTCACTAAAATATACAACACTCTTTTGAGGCACCATTCGATTGTACTTGTAACGTCTATATCATGAGTTTTTCTTGAATTTAAGACACCAATCGATTTCACTTTTCAAACACTCTTTTGATATATAGAAATTTTCTCTTCCTATGAATGTGAACACTTCAATCACGTAACCATACACTCAATTTCTTCTAAAATACTTACACGAGTTTAAATAACTTATGATGTGTTCATATGATTGAAGGACTATATGTTAGAATAGCTAGTTGCACCACAGATGGATTTTGGTGAGTAACAAAATTATATCAATCAAATAGTTTATGAAAGATAAAAAAGCAACACAGAGAATTGGTAACCATGTTTGGTATTAACGAACCTACTCAGAGAGACGGTTACATTCAGATAAAATGCAATCCACTATCAATAATCAAGGTAAGGAATATTAAGTCTGAAAAAATTGCCTTTTTGCAAACACCAACGTCTTGACTCCTCCACAATTTGGTACCTAAGCTCCCACTGGGCATCAGACTCATTTTCAATATCCACTATGCGTCTAAGCTCCTCATAGGCCTAAGACTCCTTCAACTAGGAACTTGTCGCATTTAATAACCATACTGTCGCATTTGAAAGTATTTCTAGATGTGATATAATCGCATCGGATAATGCATATCATAAAATTTTAGATGCGACAAATCGCACATCTAGTTTACTCAAAATAGATTATACTTTAGGCCATAAATAAATTTTCGATGCGACATATGTATTGATATTTGGGCATTAAAAGCAACTAATTGCTTCTACAGTCGCTTTTAATTCTCAAATTAATTTGCTCCAACGTTTGTCCGCTAAAATATCTTTTTTAGGAACATTAGAAGCGACTAGTCGCTTCTAAAGTCGCTTATAATCTAGGTTAGTTCTTAAGAACGCGATTTCTTCTCTTATGCTCACCATTTCCGATTTCCTTCAGCCAAACACCTTATTTTTTTATTTTCTGCAACTATGTCCGTCCTACCATGGGCTGCTCATGTCCGCCTGCGCTGCCACCATACTCGTCATCCGCCATGGGCTTCCACCATGTCCTCCGCGCGTCCTGCCCTCTACGGCTTCCGCTGCCATGCGTTGCTTGTTGAAAATCGGTTAACAATTAACCTATAAATAATGAAACATATCGAATATGGCGGAGTATTAAAATTTTAATTTAATATGAGAAACTCGTTTCGTAAAATATTCAATTAACCATAACACTAAAAACGATCCTACCATGTAAAAATATCAATCATGCACACAAACAATTCCACATCCAAATTCATATAACTATTTACATAATCAATATGAATAGAATTGAAAGATCAATTATGGTTGTCGTCGTCAACTTCACGAGTCGTCCTTTCATTTTCAATCAGTGTGATCGGATCAGCGTCACGCGTCCACGTCTCTGCGCCAAATGTGACACTCACGCTCGTGTATTGTTGCTAGGGTTTTGTCTGAATTTCGCACGCGCCTCTTAGTGGTCGTCCCTGTGATTCAGATTTCACGCAAACTGTCAACGTAAAAATCTCCGAATTTTTATGAGATTAAGATGGTGGACTCTTTAATGATCAATGAAGAAGAAAGGATCACTCAAAAAATAAAATACGAAGAAAGAAAACGGTTTTCTTTCCTTCTAGGGTTTGGCCAATATAGGGATTATCTCGCCTTGGGATTTTCGAAAATCCTTTCTCTCTCTCCCTATGAAAAATTTCAGTTGTTCTCTCTCTCTCTCTCTCATTCTCTCTCTCTAGGTAGTATGTGTTAGAAATTAGTTAACGATAAATAAATATATTACGTGACATATCTAAATATGGCAGAAAAACGTAATAAGACCTAACATGTTAAAACTCATTTTATACATGTTCAATTAAACATGGCATTAAAAATTACTACTATATCAATATATTTAGTCTAAACATGATGATCAAAAAATTGAACACTCAAGCTAGCAACCTACAACCAATTTATAAGTTTTCATATCCAATTCGTTAGTTATCGCTGGAATGCCTTGCCGGAATGCACATCGGAATAGGGTTTATGTGCGCCTATTCGCTCTCAAGAAGAGATCCTTGGACGCGCACCTATGATTCACCGAGGAAGGGACCTGGTTGCGCCTCTAGGATTCGCCGGAATAACCTGAACGTACACGCGCTTCGCAGATCGTCGGATGGACGCGCGCCTATGCCTTGCCGCTCGCCGGATGCACGCGCGCCTCGCCAAGCCTCTCGCCGGATAGGACGCGCATATGGGCCTGTATGACCTGCGAGCCTTCACGCCTAAGCACTACTCCTCCACGCATAGGGTTTGCCTTGGATGCGCCTCAAATCTTGTCGGACTCGCGCGCCTAAGTCCCTCGCTGGTTTCGGTTCCTTGCGCATGCCTTGAACTCGCTGAATAGGAGGGCCAAGCTTTAGCCAAGAGACTTCTTTGTGGTTGGCCCTGTTGAAAAAGATTTTTCACACAAACACCACAGTGATTCAATGATAATTCTCTCGGGTTTTGTGTAGATCAAAGTGTGGGCTCTTTGATTGAACAACATGAGAAGGAGATAACTCAAAGGATCAAAATCAAGAATCAAGAAAACAAATTTTCTTCTCTTTCACTCTATCAGCCAAGAACAACACAAGGGGAGGGGATATGTTGGTCAAGTATTACGATCTAGGGTTAAGGTTTGATGACACAAAAAACTTTTTTATATCTGAGAGAATGGGCTTCAGTTATGTCAAAATTCAATTTTGGCCCGTTACTCAAACTTAAACCCAAAAATTCTTTTAATGAGTTTATAAAATAATTTTCTAACCCTTAATTCAGTAATTACGGCCGGTCAACATTATTTTATTTTCTCAAAATTTATTTGTTTAAGTTGTTTAATCTATTGCAGTCTTGTTTTCTCCGGTTCCGGTGACTGCTCCTCGCGGGTCGCTGCATGTCATCGGCCTTAGTCTCATGGTCGCATATATGTTTTTTTAGTTTGGTTTTGTTTTAGTTTTTTTGTTTGATTTTGATATAGTTATTTTGTGTTTTAATATCGATTATGTTAATGATTGTTTTAGTTAATAAAATTGTAATTTATTTATTAATGTATTTTTTTTTTTTAGACTTTTTTTGTTTTCTTTTGTTGCGTCGCTGCCTCGTTTTTGCTATTTAGTTTGCTTGTCTCGCGCCTCGCTGCCTCGTCTTGCTCGTATCGCTACCTACAATGTTGGATATTTATATTTATTTAGATATTTTATTAAGTAATTATTAAAAAAAAATTAAATTAATCATTTAGCTAATGAGAAATGTAATTTATTTAATTACTTATTTAGTATAAGTTAAATTAGTAATTTATATTTTGTTAACTAGTTTAATGTGACAAGAACTTAATTCATTTGTTAACTTAGATATGTATTAAAACAACTCCGAAGAAGTTAATTTAAATGTAATAATAGTTTGTTAAATTGAATACGTTATTTAGTTTATTTTATTTAAATTTGAAATTTCAATTTTATTTAATCTATCTAAATCCCATAACTTTCTTCGATCATATTGTAACATGGTCATTATGTATATCGATAATTTTTTATAGTTCTCAAAGACTTTTCCTAATTACTATTTTACTCATTTTCAACATCTAGCGTCATGCTAAATCCAAATAAAAATTATATAACTGAGAATGATGGAATTAGTCTTAAATTCCAAATGGGTGTGAACGAATTTATGTGCGTTGCACGATTTCAAATGAATAGCTAGCAAATAGTTAAATTTCTTTGTCGTAGTTGCAATAATGCGATAACTTAAGTGATAGCAGTTGTTCGAGCACATCTTACGTTTAAAAGATTTACTTCGTATTGCACTATGTGGTATCATCAGGGAGTCACACCACGAAATCACTCGTGTCGTACTAGAAATTTGTGATGATGCAAACAACCAAGATGATGTTACTGGAATCCATGACGCAATCGTAATTATCAAGAATGATCATGAAGATTTTAATGATCCAACTGCAAAGGATGTGGCCAACGAAGAGTAGATTGTAGATCTATTTACCAAGTTGAATACAGAGTTGTGTCCTAGTTGTAAGGAGTTTTATCATTATCTTTCTTGGTTCAGTTAATGCACATCGAAGTGAAGAACCAAATCGGACGAACAAGTCATTTATAGAACATTTGCAACTTCAAAAAAAAGTCTCATCCATTGGGAATAGAATTCCTAAAAAATATTACGAGGCAAAATCAAAGTTGAAGAGATTTGGCATGCATTACGACATGATTGATGTGTGCTCGAATGATTGTGTCCTATTTTGGAAGGATTTGAAGGTGCAGATGTTTGTCAGGTGTGAAACAAAATAAGATGGGTTGTTGGAAAAGAAGTCACATGTAAAGTTTTTACGGTACTTTCATATGAAAAATCGTCTTAAGAGATTGTAGATTCTCGACGCACGTATGTTGAAATTTAGTGAAACGAGAAAGAACGTGTGATTGAAGAAGGTGTTCTACGTCATCCAGCTGATGGGAAGGTGTGGAAGACCTTAGATGAAAATAATCCAGAATTTGAAATCGAGCCAAGAAATGTACGACTCAGACTTGGTGCAGATGGTTTCAATCCTTTTGAGGAAATGAGCCTATCTTATAGCATGTGGCCGATGGTTTTGAAGGCCTACAATTTTCCACTGTGGTGCATGGAATTCGAGTACTTGATATTGACGCTCTTGATTCATAGTCCGAAATTTCCTAGGAAAGACATTGGTGTGTTCTTGCAATCACTCGTTGAAGAGTTGAAATAAATAAATAAATTGGGTGTTCGAGTGCGAGATGGGGCTAACCATAAAAAAATTAGTTTGCGGGAGCACTTCTTTGGACGATATATAATTTCACTTTATGGGTGGAGTGGTTAAGGGTACTTGCGTGCCCGACGTGCACCAAATACACTCCATTATTGTCCATTCGAAATATAGTCGTATATTACGATCATCAGTGATATTTTCCAGATTCTCATCGAATGAGAAAATGTAGTGGTCACTACACAACGACGTCGAGAAACAAAAGTCTCTGAAAAACGTTAACTGAAAGTCAGATTAGTGAGTAACTGAATAACCTTCCTGAAATGATTCCGGGCAAGCACTCTCTGAGCTCGAAACAAAAATGAGGCGAGAGCAAATTAAATTGAACCAAAAAAGTATCTTTTTACGAGTTACCATATTGGTCTGATTTGACGTTGAGGCACAACCTTGATGTCATGCATATAGAAAAAAATGTGTCAGATAACTAACTTGGGACGTTGCTCAGCATTGACAAGAAAGATAAGGACACCGATAAAACGAGACAAGGCTTAAAAGACTTCAAAATTAAGTCTAATTTACACTTGAAGAAGCGTGAAAATAGGTGGTTCAAACAACAAGTTTCATACGTTCTCACACCATGCAAAGGAAGACCACGAAGAGCCGACAAGGCACGATCTCATTCGTCAAGTATCGTTGAAATCAAGTACGTATATGTTTATTAAATTACAAGTTAGTTATAAAAAATATTAAACAAGTTAATTTATATAATATTCATAGCTGCATCATACTCTCGACGCTCAGTGGACTATGCAAGATGCTGGTGAATATCATGTAAGTATAAATATTATTCTAAATTTACATTATAATTATTGTAAATAATTAATTTTGTTAGTATTTTATATGCAGTCTCGCATCGTAGATTAGTTGAATGATCTCCAAGCGCACGCTCTTGCGGTGGTGCGTGATGTGGACATGAACGCTCTGAAGGAGACTGCTATGGGTGAAGTCCTCGCCATGCGACGCGATTAGGCTATACGGATATGATCACTCATCACGCGCTCGGATTTTCTATAAGCTAAATCCCACGACGATCACGAGTCATCATCTTGTGTAGGAAACACGAGTTCGAAGTATTTGTCTGATATGAAGGAGAAATTGACGGCTCTTCAAGGAGATGTGTTAGACATGGTCACTAGATTGAGGCAGAATTCAAGATTTGTTGACCTAGTGTTTTCACATGGATTGAGTCAGTACTTAACTTAATTCATACCCTCGAGCTCTTCGGGTTCGGCGAGCATATTCCTGACCAGCCACAAAGACGAGCAGACGATCCTTCTTCAGCACCTCCGACCGATCCCAAGCCAGATGAGCATCCACAAGGACCAGCGAGAAGACGCGGTAGACGAGGACGCATAAAAAGATTATAGACTTTTAGTTTATGTTTGTGCTTATGTGAATCAACTTCTAATTTTAGTTTATCTTTATGTTTATGAACTATCGGCTTTTAGTTTATGTTTATGTTTATTACTTATTGACTTATGTTGTAGACAAATATTTATATCTATTTTGTTTATGTTTTATTTGAATTCAATTAATATATTTTAATTATGTTAAAACTTTAAATTTAGTTATATTTTCATAATAATTTTAATTAATCAGTAATAATAATTAAATTAAAAAAAACATTTTTTTTAACAATTTGAAGCGACAAGTCGGTTCTATTGTCATTTCTAATTCCAAATAAATAAAATTCGAGACCTTATGGAAGAACCTGGTCGCTTCAAAAACTGCTTCTAAAAATATGGTGGGCAACTATGAGAAGCAACTAATCGCTTATAATCTTTATCCTCCATATTTTCCCATGCTTGTTTTGCGCGTTTTTAGTTTTCTTAGAAGCGAATAGTCGCTTTTAATGTTGTTGCTTCTAAACATTAGAATCGACTCGCCTTTAGAAGCAAACTATTAGAAGTGACTTTGTCGCTTGTAGACGTCACTTAAACGCGACTTTTTTTTACTTCAGAAGCGACTGTTGTCGCATCTAAAAGTCGTTTTTTGTCCTAGTGCTCCATTTCTCTTTATGTATTATTTACAGTTCATTAACTGATAATGATTACATTTTTGTTTGTTTTTTTATATATCCAGCTTTCATTTACTTATTTTTATAGTAAAATTATTAAAGCATCATTGTTCACAGCCCCGATAGGTCTAAGTTCATGACAATAATAGTAAATAGCCACCTAAAGAATTTGGAAATAACCATATTTTTTTTATGTAAACGCATAGTAAATAGCCATTTTATATACGCGACAACCATTTAAATTAGATGTATGTTTTGGATTGTCTTTATTAATTGTTGTAATTTTAGTTTGAGATTCAAATTTAATTTCGTGTAAATTTATAATTTTAATTTTGAAATTAAATCTAAATGTGTTTGGTCTTGATATTTAAAAAGAATTCATTAGTTGCTAATATTTTTTCGATCCTATATTTAACTTTTTATTTACAACTTATTTACATCAATTTTTTTTGCATATAAATGAACTGTAAACGAACTGTAAATATTATCCGGTATAAAAAAATCAACGTCATATAAAGTATGTTCATTATGTTAATTAAAACCAGATTCAACATTACAAAACAACTACCAAAATCAGTGTAGAATAATTTTCAAGAAGACATTACTATGATTTTGTTAGAAATTTTTTTGTGTTCAATTTTAATTATTTTTTCCTTTTTGAAAACGTAATGAACAAAATAATTAAAACCGTTATAGCATTGATGGATTGCATCCTCAATCAACGTGTGTAATTAATTATTAATTAATTTTATATATACTTGTTAATAGGCGGAATAAAATAGGCGATAATTTTTTTGAGATAATTTTGTCTCATAATTATTGTAAACGAATTTCTTGATTATTTAGAAGTTATTAAACTATACATTACATTGAGTAATTTACATACAAAAATTACCCATATATATATATATATTTATATAGTATATGTATATGCGCAAGTGGAAATACATGGGAAAGCGTTTTCTTTCTTCTTTTCATTTTCTCCGAGAACAACTTGTAACTATATAATGCTTGCTTGATCAATGCTTTATGTTTGTCTTTATATAATCACACATATATTTTGCACTTTGTGAGTTAGCGAGGAATATTTTTCTTATATAATGTCTATGCTCTCTTGTGTTAATTTGTCTTCTTATAAGAAAGAGAATATAATATCCAATCAATGGAACATTTTTTTGTTTCTAAAAGAAAAAAGAAAACTCGTTTCATGCGTGGATGCTTTATAGTTGCTAATCGGTAATGCTAGAAGGGAAGATAAATAAATAAATGACCAACTTTTAATACATTATTTTAATATGATCAATACTTATTGATGATTCTAGTGTTTACATATCACACTAATTAATTATGTGTGTTTATTACTTATTCTTTAATATTCGGCCAATTTTTGAATATTTTGAGTTCGAATTTTGAATTTAATTTCTACACGATTTTCAAATTTTATTTAAGATAATTTTAATGAATAGTCACGTAAATTATATGGAATTTGGTTATACCAAAACATTGCTTAATAAGTTAAAAGTTTAGAGATAAAATTACCCCAAAAGTAATTCTCGTACATTTATCACGTATTTAATATAAAAAGAAACTGAGAACTAAGGGTATTAACAACACGTAAAATGATGATCAAATACCCATATAAGTTGTTCGGTTACATTACTTTACAGTGTAAACTATATTATACGATGTAAATATAAGGTAAACACGATGTAAACTATACTAATTACAAAAACCATATAAATATTACGGTGTAAATATACCGTAAACACGATGTAAACTATACTAATTACAAACACGATGTAAAATATTGCAGTGTAAATATAACGTAAATACGATGTAAACTAACACGTACCAGATTCTTGAAGCGATAAACCATCATCATCAAACAAATTCATAACTCTCGAAATCTTTTTTTCTGATCAAAACTGAAAATATGCTATTTTATTATTTTGTTTTGATGCCCAATATGAGAGAGAAAACGATTTTATAGGTACTATAAAAAATAATGTTTCCTTTAATATAGGATCTTAATTAATTAGGAAATAAAAACTGATTGATTATTTAATCAAAAATCTCGAGAAAGCTGGTCAACCCACGTATTAACCAAATTTGAATTTTGAATTCCGAATTCCAATCTAAAATTTAATATCAATATTTCATAAATAATATGCAAATTAGGGTAATTTTGACTATTTATATTATGTAAACGAAATATAAACGAACCTGTCTGGCTAATTTCAATCTATTAACGAAATCTAGGGTATATCCAAAATATAAACGTTTTATAAGGCTATTTTTTCTTTCATTTATTTCGGAAGTTAATTAAACCCAATGTCGTCGACTTGAAATTGGTGAGTGAATATTATAGTTCCTATAATTTTGTATGATTCTATAATTTAGAAAAAAAAAATTATTTGTGTCTATATTGATAATATCCGCCGGTTTTTAATTAGTAAGTCAAAGATTTAGTTCCTATAATGTTATAACATCCTATAATTAGATAAGTAAAATTATTTCTTTGTTTATTGTCAATATCCTAACAAATTAATTAATGATTCTCTCTCTCTTGCTCTCATTCTATCCTAATTTCATCTTCATTTTTATTTCCAAACCTCTTATTTTTCAGAATTTCGACTAATTTTTAAACACCGAAAGTCGTTTTACACGTTAATTTCAAGAACTTTTAAGATAATATATTCTGAATTTATGTAAATTATTGTAAATTGAAAGTCGTTTTACACGTTAACGTGTACCCTATTTACATACTATTACAAGACATTTATAAACAGATTTCGCAGATTTCCAGACTCAGAAAAATCTCGATTTATAGTAACCCAAATTTTTATAATATAAAAATGATAAATACAGAAGGTCAACTAGATAAAATAAAAATAAAAACCAAAACGTTGTCGGTTACGAGGCTGAGCGGACCAACACTCTACCCCTTAAGGCCAAATTCCGGTTCCAGTGCTCGAGGAAAGCAGACTCGATTTTGATGAAGTTATTGAAGACCACGCTGGAGCTTTTCGTGGAGGCGGCGATAAACTTACCGATGAATTCAAAATCTTTTAACTTTCAAAATATTATTCGTTTATCTTATCTTGGAAAAGACGTCGGTGTCAGAAAATCTTTTGAGCTATATGATAGCGGCGAGCAATTTTGGAGTTTATGATGGTTTTAGGGTTTTTTGGAGTGAGCATTTGAATTTTTTTGGATGTATTTGAATAAACTCAAAAGATACAGGAAATAAAATTTGCATTTACTCGAGATCTTTTGCTCGATATTAGGCGATTGATGGACGTGATTACTGGGTGCAACAACTGCACTCATAGTTATCGATTATTAGTTTTTTAAAAATTATATGACGCGACAGTTTAGGCTAAAATATAATTTGGGCCAAAATGGTCTTCGTGTTAAACGTGAGCCTGACCATTAACACCAATTTTACCAAACGTTAACTATATTAAAAACACCCTATATTTATAGGACTATACTATTTCATAACGCAAAATAAATAATTGACATCCCTCCTCATTTTTATTATATTAATAGCGGATGATGCCAATTTTTATGTTCATCACATCAATATCGATTCACAACGTTTTCTCGAATGGTTTAAATTTGAAATTTTGAACAATTATTATTCTTAAAATATTTGTAAATTGAAAAAATTAAAACGGTAAACAAATTGTAAATACTAATGAAACAAGTCGAATATAAATTTTGTATCTTATGATAATGTTATCATAGGATTATCACACCATCTTACCGAATATTTGTTTGACCAAGTAACAAGAGTTTTCGGCATAAGTAGAAGAGAAACGAATATGAACATAAGTTAAGTTCAGAAAATTGATCAACATATGAACATAATTTAAGTTCTCGGTACGTAAAGACTAGTTATTTGAATCAAAGACTTACGAAGACCACGTAAGTATAAAATCCGTTTGAAATAACCATATGGCGATTATTAGCGACACAAAAACATGATCTGAATAACCGACGACGGTTATCACAAACGTGAGTCTGATCAACCCACGTGCTCAACCAAATACATTTAAAATGAAGAGGACGACGAAGACAAAGGGGACATATTTTTACGCACGCATTTACGTACGCATAGAATCTTTATTTTTACACATTCCTTATATTGAAGATTAATATTATATAAAAAAATCCGACTTAGATATAAAAATTAAATTATTATCATTATTATACTTTTTTCAAGAATCAACATATATTAAATAAATTCGATATAAGAAATAAGGTCGAAAAATTGGTATCGTAATTTCTTCTTATGTATAGATATACAGAGTAGCCTGGTTTTGCCAATTTTGAGCGAAATAAAAGGGATGGTGGCTATTTTCATGTGACTTGGTCATAATTAAATCTATCATTTTCTATCTATTTTTTCTCTTTCTGAGCAATAATTTAGCCTTTTGCTTATCATTAATCAATACTATTACTTTTTATACAATCCTCGACTGGAATTTAAAACAATTCATAGAAAGTGAACTGGTTTGCTGTCAAGCATGACTTATTGTCTAACGTAAACCAAGGACAAAAGTTACCTAACCCGTGGCAGTTTTATTTTATCTAATAGTACTAAAAATAAATTAATATAGAGGAATTGCCCAAAGTACCACCTTTTATTTTTTATTTTCCCAAAATCCACCCAAACATATTTTTTTCCCAAAATACTAGTAAATTTCATGTGAAATGACGAAATACCCTTTATAAAAATAAAACTAACACAAATGCCCTACATTATACTACCGGCCAAAATAATTAAGAAAAAAATTAAAAAATTAAAAAAAATTAAAATTTAGGATTGGAACAGTTTCTACATTTTAAAGTTTAATTTTAATAAAAAAATAAATAAATAATAACTGATTAATATGGATATGAAATAAAATGTAAATAAATTGTTTTAGGGGTATTTTAGACTTTTGTACTAGTATTTTGGGAAAAAATTAATTTTAGTGGATTTTGGGAAAATCAAGTACAAATGGTGGCATTTTGGGCAATTTCTCATTAATATATCATGAAAAACAAATAAGAATGTCCTATTATGTGCGGCCGCACGCATAAGACATTCAGATGAGATTTGCTAGGAAAAAGTGTCACAAGTAAAGAGTCAAATCCTAAGATGCCCTAACATTTCAGAATTCCGATGCACCAACGTCTCATTTCCCAAGTTTTTTTTTCCTTTTCACTCGTTTAGTCGTGTGAAGACTTTGTTTCTCCTGCTCTATGTCACTTATTTTATATTTAATCTCAAATATTTACATTGTTTAGATTAACTACGCGCCAATTATATAAAGTATGATTTTCAAAGATTAGAATAATGGCAAAAATTATCAAAGCGCGGACGATATTTTTCTGTTAAATTATGACACTAAAAGCTGTTTTAGTTTCTTCAAGTATGATTCAAATTCAGTATCGTTTTCCGTTTTATTCTCATTTTGTTTTCTAGCTTTTCGCTTCACACCCGTTTTGACAAAATCCTAATTTTTCCACGTGTAGTCGTAGGATTTTTATTTGATTTATGCTCCCCTATAAACATAATTAATTTATTTAGGATAATTTACATAAATTTCCCCTAAAGTATGACACTTGTACAAATTGATGCCTTGATGTTTAAATTTTCTCAGTAATCTCCTCGAACTTCATTTTTTTTGTAATTATGTGCCTCTTCTGTTATCTTGTCGTCCTATTTTCGGATGGTTTTAGCTGAAATGTCGTAAATATCCTTTAAGTATTGAAATAAAAAGGGGGTGAACATGTACAAGTGCTATAGTTCAGGGGGAATTTATGTAAATTATCCACAACGAAAATATACTTGCTTTAGTGATTTACCAATTTACCCTTCAACGTTAACAGAGATTGGATGGCAAGATAACAGACGGGGCACATAATTATAAAAAACGAAGTTCGATGAGCTTACTAAGAAAATTTAAACATCAAAGTATCAATTTGTACAAGTGCCATAGTTCAAGGGGAATTTATGTAAATTATCCATTTATTTATTACGTAAGACCTCTCATAATAACTTTATATTTGCCATAATAGAAAAAATGCCGAGTTTTAGTTGAATTTCAGTCACGTAAATAATAATAAAGATAAATCAGTTTAATAAAAGATAATTATAGGCTGCTTGAAAATAATAAAAATAATAAGTAAAACAAGTCTAAAAAAACAAAAAAAAATATGTGTGATCAGGTCAATAGTTCATTCATAACTTATTTGGTTGAAAATTTCATCATTAGTCATTAAAATTTGTGTGAAATGATTTGTGTTTTTCGTTGATGAGGTCGAATCCACGATTTTTTAACTGGAAGTCACATAACAGTATCAATAGTTATTTTTGTGGGAATACGTGAGTGGTAAGATTTATTATGTTGATTTCTACCCACAAAAACATTTCTTTCGCACGTGCAATTAGCTTTTTGTTACGAATTTGTGGCAATTTAAAATGTGACAGCTCAAAAGTTTTCCAAAAATATCAAAATTAGATTATGATCGAAAAAGCACATTTTTTGATATATTTGAAATGAAAATTAATAATGCAATTACGATCAACATTAAAATAATTTATTATTTTTAGTCAGATTCGGAATTTTGTGCTTCATGTTGATGGTAGTAAGTTTCCTTACTTAAGCGCCAACTTTATTTATAGGGATGTAATGCACCTCAGCAAAAAAAGGCATGTAAAAGCACTCCAAATGTACAATTGTCGCACCCAAAATTTATTCCAAATGAAATAGTTAAAAAATATCAAAGTAAATAAACATCATGTGCAGTACCTTACCCTGACGAAGGGATTGGGCACGGGCCAAGATTAGTTCAAGGAGACAAGCTTGGCCACTATACCGAGTCCAGGGAGGGATACGAGTCTCTCCAAGTTTGAGGGAGGCTGTTGTAGATATTATGATAACGAGGGTCATATTAGATATGAGGGAGTTCCACACCGAGAGTCCATAATCAAAATATGATGCTTAATTTATACGGTCATTCATGCTATGAGTATTGTTGTAGTGTTTTAGTTTCTTGTGTATCCTGTTGTTAGCTCGTTATGTGACCATAACCGCTTTGACTCGTGTTAGCTGACTTCGAAAACCCTTTAGGGTATAGTTTTCAATGTTATCAAGTAGTTTGAGGGTGATGGATGAGTTGACCATCAAGGAGTTCATATCAGTTTGTTATGTTGATCTGAACATTCGCACTTGTGACTCGTCATTTTTGCAACGTCGGATAGAGGTAAGAAACTTATTAGGTCTCCCAAAAATAACAAAAGATTGGGTCCACTAGTGGATATTTGCTAGATGGGAGTGGTCAAGTTCGTTCCTACATCATTCCGACCAAACGAAGATTATGGGAGTTGGATTACACCACAAAGTTTGCGTCTTTGTTGTGTTCTTGCCGCTGCAAATTGAACATTTATTTAATGTTAGATGTGGACATTATGTTCGGGATTGTATCCACAAATTCATCTAAGTCGGCATGCATAAAACATTATTAATAAGGAAATGAATGCATGTATCCAAAAAAAAGTATGATGTTATATTGGTGAATCAATTTAGAAATCTCTTTAGGATTAATAAGGAAATGAATGTATTAATTTTTTAATCAAATCAAAATTGTGTTGTATATTTCATGAATTCGCTTATTTAAAAATAGAACGGTATATATTATATATATATATATATATATATATATATATATTAATATATATAAACTTAAGAAGTAAAATATTATGCTATTTCACAATTAGCCTTGCTTAGACGATAACTTAAAAAAAATTCTTATTGATTAGTTTGGAACGATACATGAACTTGTATATTACTGTTTTTTATTTTATTTTTATATATATAAAGAAAGAGAAATTGCCCAAAATATCACCATCTATAATTGGATTTTCCAAAATTCACTAAAATTGATTTTTTTCCAAAATATTGGTACAAAAGTTAAAAATACCCTCATTTTATGTCATATTCATATTAACCGGTTACTATCTTATTTTTTTTCTAAAAATTAAACTAAAAAAAGTTAAAATCTGTTCCACCCATAAAATTTTTGTTTTTTTAATTGTTTTTTGCCTGTAGTGTATTGTAGGTCATTTGTGTTAGTTTTATATTTTTAAAGAATATTTGATATTTTCAAGTGAAAATTAATTATTAGTTGGAAAGAAATTATGTTTTAATAAATTATGAAAAAAATAATATAAAATAGTGGTAATTTGAGCTATTTATCGTAAAAAAAAAAAAAAGTTAAAGGAAATATGGAAATAAAATTTGAATACTACGTACCATGGTAGTCTCAAGTCAACAAATGCTCTTGGGATTATATTCATAAATAGGTTGGCCATAAAAGAACGCTAATGATCTACGAAGAAATTAATTCGTAGAGCTACACGCATTTCTCGCGTCGTAGTCTGAATGCTAGACTTGGAGTACAACATGTGAATTATAACGTCAAAGGTTTCCACTCGTCGTGGCTTCATTTAGTAATCCTTTGAACAAGTTGCGCATTAAATTGAAAAATAAATATGTAAAGGTTATAATTATTAGCAGACAATTGTGACACTGATGTGTTCCTTCCGAGTTAATTATCTGGCTGTATGGGTTACAATTTTCAAATCCCTTGACCCATAAAGCCGAAAAATAATAAAACAGACAATTTCCACATATGAGCAGTTATTAGGTAAAGAATATTTTAGCACAAGATGGAATCGTGACATAATTTCACGGCTCCTCATTAAGATATATTCCTATTGGAGTGATAGGGAGAGAGCAGGATGACTAAGATGGACCAGCATGTACATAATAACTCTTAAAGGGTGTGACTACGGTAGAGAATGAAAAGGAAAAGGACGGCAGATAGAGCCAAATCCTGAGACAGAGTACTCTATCATGCAAAACAGACCATCTCTCTCTCTCTCTCTCACGTCAAAACAACCAAACGAATCTCTTGTCCTCTGATTCACCTTACACTGGACCCCCTAATCCTCTACATCACGATTCACACCCTATTACCTTATTTATCCATCTCTCTCATAACACACAAAGCAAAATGATGTGACCATTGATTAGTCCTTGCTTCGCTTCGTGAACCGGCGTTTCATCTCTCTCTCCCTCTCTCTCTCTTTTTAGAGAAGAGAGAATAAGAAATTCCAATAAAAAATCCAACATCTTTCTTCTTCGCCTTCTTATTCTTTTCCTCTTCATCATGATTAGTGCTTTCCTTTGAAAATGCACACCCAAAGTCGAAGTCGCCCACTTTAAAACCCCTCCTCTCTCACTCCCTTTCTATCTTAAGTTCTTAACCGCGTAATATACAAGAATGCTGATACACGCCGTGGTCGTGGCGGCGATCCTTATACTCCGGAGAGGGGAGGCGGGGTTGCTGGCCCAGCCGGTGAACCCAGGCGAGTACACAGTGCCGGCATTCCCGGTCCAGACCCAGGCCCAGCTGTGCCGGCTCGACCTCTCCGACGAGCTCTTCGGCGGAGTCAGGGAGGCGTGCTCGCACAACCTCGACCGGAGCCGGTGCTGCCCGGTCCTCGCCGCCTGGCTGTTCGCCGCCCACGCCCGCTCCGCCCTCCAGCTCCCTGCCGCCGCCCCGGCCTCCTCTCCCTCCTCCTCCTCCCTTTCGGAGCTTCCCATGAGGCCCGACGACTCCCAGAAGTGCGTCAACTCTCTGCAAAGCTCCTTGCTGAGCCGCAACATCAGGATCCCTCAGCCGAACGCCACGTGTGACGCGGTGCTCTGCTTCTGCGGGATCCGGCTGCACCAGATCGCCTCCCTCTCTTGCCCCGCCGCCTTCAACCTCTCCTCGCATCGCAACGCCACTCCCACCGCTGACGTACGCAACCTTGAGCGGAACTGCCGGAATTCCTCTTACTCCGGCTGCACTAAATGCCTCTCCGCCCTCCATAAAGTAAGCTCTTTTTTTATATTCCCAAGAATGTTCCGTTTCGTTTCATTCTTAGTATGTTTGAGAGATATTAAATGTTCAAGGCAGGAAGTTAATATATTGTAATTATGAGTTTTTTGCAGAATTGTAAAGTTGAGATCTATTTTTTGCAGGTTTAATACTTACGAAATAATAATACCATGTAATTCAACTTTAGTATTTAAGAGTAGTTAAATATATCGAGGCTGAAAGTCTACATAACACTGTTACTTCCAAAATAATATTTCATATCTGGAACGCATAATTGAGCTGGAATACTTATTTATTTATGGAAGTCTAGACTATTGAGCTTTGTAACTTCAATTTGTTTCCTTTTTAAGAAAAGGCATTGAAACTCGTTTGATCATCGTAATGCTGCGCTGCTTGTATTTTTGTTAATATATATAATATTTGTAGCTTCATGCATGTAAATGTAATGTGACAGGTGAGAGGAGGGAACGGGAAGAAGGGAAGGGAGAACGAGCGGGCAAACAAGATGTTCGAGAGAGACTGTCAGCTCATGGGGCTGACGTGGCTCTTGGCGCGGAACAAGACGGCGTACATTCCGACCGTCTCGGCCGTGCTCCGAGCCATCATGTACAGCGCTCACCCGTCTCACCAGAATCGCTGCAGCCCCGACCAAGAAAACATGCCTCTCGCCGTTGACTCGCTCCAGTTCGAAAAGTCTTCTTCCTCACCCTCCGCATTCCTTTTCTCTATTCCCTTTTTGCCCCTAATCATTCTTCTCTTTTCCATCTTTTCCTTCCTGCACTGGTGATAGTTCCCCTTTTTGCCCTTTTTTTGGTTCGTAGCCGTGTACTGTCGGGTCACGTGACGCTACTAGACAAAGGAAAAAAGAAATCCGGGCTTTTTTAGGGGCTCTGCTTTTTCTTTTGTCCATTTTTTTTCTCAAAAACCGCCTCTGTAAATCTCTCATCTTCTCTGCTTTTAGCAGTACAAATATTAACATGATTTTCTTTGCATTTTTTTTTCCATTTCTTGATCCGGAGTCTACGAAACGGTTACCATTTACATGATTTCTTTTTATTGTTGGGACTCTGGTGACTCTGATCCCGTTGACTATTTGACTGAAAAGTTTTGTGCTTTTGCCACAGTTTTCAATGAGCTTAATCAACGATGAAAAAAAGGGAAAAGTGACTTTTATTGGGCGATGCGGAAAAAATTGTCACGGAGATTTTAAGTGCTGGGCCTTTGAAATATAGTTGTTTTCTCCAGCCCTTGCAACATTGGGACTGTAGTAATATACTTGCATAGTTTAATGTGTGTTTTATACATATCTTCGGGGTTCACAGTTTCAGAGGAGAGAATCGCGCTGAATCTTTGTCTTACCTCGTAGTTCTCGTGAAGCTATCGTTAAATGTGATTGTGTGCTTAAATTGATGTGATTTAATTTTAATATCCTCAGAGGCGCTGTTTAGCAAAACAGCAAATACACCAGTGTTTAGTAACAAATATTCTGTTGTGGATAGGTAATGTATAATAATAAACAAAAATTCCCCTAGTTGTCAGTCAAGCAATACACCTCCAATTAGTAACAACATCATCAGATTTCTCAACGCGCATTTTGCTCGAGAAATTTCATTTTGTAGACCTAAAAACAATTAAAAATATCCACATTAGACTCCTCTTGTTAAAAATATCTAAAACTAGACTTTTGTCCCAAAATCGGACAAAAATACCCTTCAACTCATATATAGGATTTATGTCTCCATTTTAATCTCATTTTGAACTTCCAATTCACTAAAAACCTCTCCAAATCCGTTGGAATCACTACAGAGCGCCGTCATAATGGGTATGTTAATTCACTTATTGTATTTAAATCATTTTAGTAGTCGTTTTTGGTGGTAGAATCGTTTTCGGATCGAAAAAGAAAAAGTTCGTAAAAAATCTGGAAAAAGTATACGATAGACTTGATGAATTCCATCGCACACCATCACCGTCCATCGTATCCCATTGTCCTCCATCACCCTCCATCGTATCTCATCGTCTGTTGGACGATGAGATACGATGGAGGGCGATGGAGGACGATGGGATACGATGGGATACGATGGACGGCGATGGTGTGCGATGGGATAAATTTGAAAAATAATTATTATTGAAAAAGATGGAGGAGTAGAGAAAATAATAAAAATGATAATTATTTTGATTAAAATGTGAGATATAATAAAAATATTAAAAATATGAGAGGTAAAAGATTGATTTGATGTTTGTGGGGCCAAAGAAAGAGAAAAAGATTCTTTTTTGTGTGTTTTGATTGGTTGATAATATTTAATTATTTAATATTAGTTTATATAAATTAGTAAATATACATAAATTGTAAGGGTAGTTTGATATTTGTACTTCTCTCTCTCCTTTGAAAAAAAACCTCTCTCCTTTGACTACTCCCAGTTTTGAAATACCGGTAGCATAATTACATTTCCGGAATAGAGGTGTTATAAATTACTAAAATTGTCCAAAGCCCTTACATAAATGGGTAACTCTTGGAAAACTAAACTTTTTTAATACGAATGAGCTATATAATCTCAATCCGTCGTTCATTCTCTTGTGTGACTTTTGCTTGTCACTTCATTCACAATCAATGGATTTTGTGTATAATTTGCACATCAATTTTTAATTTAGGGCATTGGACAATTCTAAGACCCAATAACCTCACTATTCCGGAAAACAACATAATTTTCGTAAAAGACAAGAATAAGAGTTGTCCAAAGAGAGAGATTTTTTTTTCAAAGGAGAGAGAGATGTGTAAAGTCCTTTTTATCCTTTAACTGAAAAAAACCCGGTAATAAAGAGATAGGTTTCAGCTAAGGGATTTTGTTTTCCCCATTTTCAGTTTCGAGGAGCTCGTATCGGCGTTGCATCGTGGGCCAGGTCGGCATCGGAGGTCGGGATCGGCGTCCTAAATTTGTTATGCATTTGAAATCGGTGATCTGATTTCACGACTTTCGCATTTGGTGTAGTCGGAAGTCGGGGGTCTGGTTTAGTTTCGTATCGGAGATCCGCGGCGTGTTGAAGGTGATACAGTCCTGTAGTTGTCATCCGCCGCCGTGGATAAGGTCGGTTAGTGTATAAGTATACTCTGTTTTTTTAACCGATTTAAAAGAAAATGGGTATGACTCGAGGCATGTTTCAGGTAAGTTAATTTCTTCCCCATTTTCATTTTCAAGTAGATCGACGGCGGCGAACAAGGTCGGCGTTCCCTGCGGAATTAATTTTATGTGTTTGAATTTATCGCCCCAATTTGTAGAACTTCGGGTTTGGTGTAGTCGGAGGTCGACATTGGTTTCTTATCGGAGGTCGCCGGCGTGTACCAGGTACGTGAAATAATTTTAAAATTGTACTTTGTTTTTTTTGTTTTTTTTTTCGGCGATGGGTACGACCACAACGAAGATGGTCTGTTTTTGTGGAATTTGTGTGAGCGATAGAATCTAGTTAAGAATCCTATTATTCTGTTCATTTTATTTGGCCAACGGGTACCTCGTTTTGTGTAGGTGAAAGTTTGTCAATATATTTCTCGGCGCAAATTCAATTTCCCGGCCATCACCATTGACGATGTGTATGCGTTACCCGTGAGTTTTAATTTTCTCGGACGAGTCCGGTGAAGCACGCGTAAAATTGTCATTTGGTTCGTCGACGAAAAGCATAACAGCAGGAATCATCAGCTCTGTTTATAAAGTACGAAAGATTTTGCAATTTTTGAGATCTGGTTGGTGTAAGTAACTAAGTGTATTTATGCACATAAGTTAGGTAAGTAATACAAATTTTATGAAATTAGTAGTTATGAAAGACGATAATTTCACGTACGTCAAGCACAACGACGAATGGATTCGAGATGATTATTACGAGGCCGGTGGTTCGTTCGCAACCCTCATACCGCCGAGCACCACATTTGAATGTTTACAAAAACTGTTGTTCACGTGCTCGGTGGGGGGGGGGGGGGGGGGGGGGGGGGGGGGGGGAATTACATGAGAACACCCATAAGGTATTGAGCGTTAAGTACGAGACATAGGGGTTGGTAAAACCTGTCACAATTGACTCAGATATTAGTTTGACTTGTTATTTGCATATTCGTAAAGTGAAGAATGACACATCTAAAATGTCTTTGGTGTTGGAAATTGAGTCATTGAATACGTTATCTACGCATGTCGGATCTAATCCGAACCCTGTAGAAATTAAGCGTGAACCGGGAACTCCTCCAGCCCATAACAAACATAGCGCTTCTCATGGTGCCGGAGAACATAGCACCCCGACTGTAGGAGTTGTAAAGGGGGCACAAGGGGCGTCACCAGCTTCCGACGCAAACGCAGGTGAACACAACATTGGTCCATCCTCAAAGTGTGGGAAACCTGATAAATCAGCCGATTCTACAGTACTTGACGTGATGGACATACACTCCCCGCTAAGGGTACGACAAAGAGGATTGTACGCGATCAAATCCGCGTTGCAAAAACATTTGGCGATGTATGCAATAAAAGAACCATTTTACTTTCAAGGTTACGACGTCTAGCACATTATTTTACCATGTGGTCTGCCGTGACAAAACTTGTTCGTGGAGCGTGCGTGCAATCCAATTGAAGCAAACTCGTATATTTCATATTCGAGGGTAAGGTTTTTTTTATATCGGATTAGTTACACTAAATATTTATTTAGTTACATTGACATCCAATTATTATGATAAAATATGTGCTTAGTTCGTACAGTTCCAAGTAGTTACATTCGAATATGTTCTTAGTTACATTCAGATCCAATTAGTTACATTCAAATTTGTGTTTAGTTACATTCAAATCCCAATTGTGACAATAAAATATGTGTTTAGTTACATTCATATCGAATTAGTTACCATCAACTATTTGTTTAGTTACGTATAGTTCCAATTAGTTACAATGAAATATGTATATAGTTACAATCAAATCCAATTACTTACAATCAACTACTTGTTTAGATAGGAATATAACTAAGTATTTGTGATGCTGTAGGTTTCGCCCTGATCATGCATGTGGGGCTAATTTCGGGCAAGGACACCATCTTTAGGCGACAATGAAGTTGGTTGGTGAGGTCGTGAAACCTAGGCTTATTGATCTTTCCTTATCACCTTGTAACGCAAGACACATCATGGCACACATGGAACAAGATTATGGGATTCAAATGAGTACAAAAAAGGTTGGAGATCTAGAGAGAAAGCATTAGAGTTGTTATATGGAACTGAAGACGGGTCGTTTTCGCATTTGCCGACGTTGAAATATATAATGGAGATTGCGAATCAAGGTTCTACTTTCGACCTACAGACCACCCCTCGATCACACTATTTTAAATATTTTTATATGTCTCTGAGCCCTTGGAAAAAGGGATGGAAGTATGTTCGTCCCGTTGTCATCATAGATGGGACTTTTCTAACGAACTACTACAAAGGCACGCTGTTTATCGCTTATGGCATGGATGGAAACGAACAGATTTATCCACTTGCATTTGAAGTCGGGGATTCAGAGTGTACAGACTCCTGGGTTTACTTTCTGACGCAGTTAAAAAAAGGCAATCGGCGAGAGAAATCATCAGGTGATTGTATCGGATATGAATAAAAGAATTCTAAAGGCAATTGCATAGGTTTTACTAAAAGTGACCACGAGTATTGCATGTACCACATGTTAAAGAACGTTTGTAATAGATTTAAGGGGTTGACGAAAGAAGCGTCATGGAAATTTTCCAGCCACGCGAATGCGTACACACCCGCCGAGTGGGAGAAGTTTATGTCTATGCTTGACGATGATGATCCTGATATCCGAACGTACCTCTCCGACGAGGTAGGTAACGACAAATGGGCTCGCGCGTACTGTAACGGGAAGAAGTACTCCATTATGACTTCGAATAATATAGAGTCATTGAACTCTGTGCTCGTAAAAACTTTGGAGTTTGCTATTTTGAAAATAAACGATTTCTTGAGGGAGAGGATGACGAAATGGTTTTATGAAAGAATAGAGAAAACTTCGAAAACCAGTACTATATTAGCACTCTCACCAAATGCAAGACTTGTGGAGTACATTTTCGACGCAGGTGCTATGCAAGTACAATGAAATATGTGTTGAGTTATCAAAAATTATGTGTAGTTACGTATATTTCCAATTAGTTACATTTAAAACTGAGTTTTGTTACTTTAAATCTAATTAGTTACATTTTAATTACGTATATTCTCAAGTAGTTACATTCAAAACTGGGTTTAGTTACCTACAATCCATAATAGTTACCTCCCGAACTGGGTTTAGTTACGTATATTCTCAACTAGTTACATACGAACCTGGGTTTAGTTACCTACAATCCAATATAGTTATAATCGATACTATGGTTAATTACCTTCATTTCAAATTAGTTATATTCAGATCTGTTGTTTACATTAGTAATCTGTTTTGAATATGTGCGACCAGATTTTGTTTGCGAGTTTGAAGTAGTTGACAGTACTGGACAATCATGGGTTGTAAATTTATCAACAAAGACATGCACGTGTCGTGTAGTTCAAACTAACAACTTCATATGCTCCCACGTAGTTGCATGTTGCCGTTTCCGAAATTATGGTGTTGAGTCATATTGTTCAGCGTATTACACTACTGAGCATTGAAAGTCTTGTTATACAGGAGTTATTCATCCATACGGAGATGCGCAATTTTGGAGTATTCCCGACAAAATCAAGAATATAATTATAAAACCACCTAAAATGATGAGACGATCGTCTGGCAGACCGAAGAAGAGAAGATTCCCATCGCAAGGGGAGGAGTATAGTGGAAGTGGTCGAAAGTGTTCTCGTTGTAAACGTGGAGGACACAATAGGGTAATATGTAAGATGCCAATTTAGTTTCATAATGTTGGATTGTGTGTTTAATATGTTATTTCTAATTCGTTATCAATACATAATTAGTTACGTAGTATTCCAATTTAGTTACACATTATTCCATTTTAGTTACACAGTATTCCATTTTCGTACACACTAATACAAATTTTCCATTTTAGTTACAAATTATTCCATTTTAGTTACAAATTTTTCTATTTTAGTTACATATATTTCAAATACAGTTACAAATTATTCAATTTTAGTTACACATTATTCAATTTTAGTTACATATAATCGATTGCAGTTACAAATTATTTCATTTTCATTTAATGACATTAAATACAGCAGGAAGTAGTTGGCCAACCGCATTAATGATATTAAAACAAGTTGTTGACCAATCGCATTAATGATATTAAAAGTCGTGGTTGGCCAACCACATTAATGATATTAAATCTCTTTAATGACAAATAAATAAAATTACTAATAATATTTGTTGCCGGAAACTTGCGCCATTATAGTCGTTGTTGGACGAGGTCCGACCTTATTTCTTCATTCTTGGATTGCGACGACCTTATTTCTTCATATCTTCTGGAGATGGTTGTTTTGGAGGCGCCATTTCAAACAGGTGACCCTCTTTCTTCAAAAACTTGAAGTAGTTATATCCAAATATTTCTTCCACCACAGATGGAGCTACCAATATTGGACTACGGTCTTGGTCACCCGCGTTATTCTCGACGTACTCGTTGATTTCATCTTCATTGTGGTCGACGGCGCACTTCTTCAATAAATTGTACCTATCGGTGGTAGACGAAGAGGACTCATCGAAAATAATATGTATTGGTGGTTTCGGATTTGTAGTAGGTGCATTGCTTGAGGGTGTCGGCTTGTCTCCCATTGTTTAATGTTTGATTGATTGGTATGTGATATTTAGGGTTTTAAAGCGAGTATGGACCTCTTATATAGGGCCTAAACTTGGTATTTACATTTAGGTACGTATAAAACTGATTTTTTACATTTCACATCTCAATTAGTTACATACATGTCTACAACTGAAATAGTTACATACATTTACCTTTAGTTACATTCACAGACGAGATTAGATACATATAAGTCCATTTTAGTTACACAAAATTCCCATTAGTTACGTATATTAAACTTTAGTTGCACACTTACACAAAAATCCATTTTTGTTACTTATATACCACTTTAGTTACACAGAAATCCATTTAGATATGTTTAAAACTGATTTCTACATATAAATGAATTTAGTTACCGTACATGTAAAATGGATTAGGTACATATATCTAATTTTAGTTACCTCTACAAATGAGATTAGAGACATATAAATATAAATACGTACATCCAGTTATCGATTAGTTACATACAAGTGCCGATTATTCCCTACTGACCACGTTTGTTAAGGATAGGTTCTCCAGCTCGCAACTAATAACCTCATTTCAGGGACTTTGGAGTCAAGTTCATCAGATGGAGGATCAGGAGTGGTTGGTGGATATTCTGACACAGGATCATCGTGGAACGACGGCTGAGGAAACTCATCTGAGTCAGGCAACCTAGGCAGAACAAATTCTTCTATACATTCTGGGATTTTGTGTGTAGGTGAAGGAATAAACAAACCCATTCTTTTATGGTGCCGTTAAGTATTTTTTTCTTTCAAAAGTGATTTTTGATGACATATTTATGGTGATGAAAGGGGTATGGATTGGGCTTCATACTTTTTTAAGTTGGGCCTTTCATAATTACGTAGTTACACGTTTGTACATTTTAGTTACACAGTTTATAAAACACAGAATTCCACTTTGGTTACACATAAATTTATTTTAGTTACATATATTCCATTTTAGTTACGTATATTAAACTTTAGTTACACACCATGGTTACACATAAATCCATTTTAGTTACGTATATTCCATTTTAATTACGTATATTAAAATTTAGTTACACACCATGGTTACACATAAATCCATTTTAGTTACGTATATTTCATTTTAGTTACGTATATTTCATTTTAGTTACACACCATGGTTACAAAAACCCATTTTTGTTACTTATATTCCATTTTATTGTCATATATTCCACTTTAGTTATATATGTTCCGCTTTAGTTACACACTGAAGTTACACAGAAAGCCGTGGTTACATAGATTAGTTACACAGAATTTCCATTATAGTTACGTATATTAAACTTTAGTTACACACCATGGTTACACAGAAATCCATTTTTGTTACTTATATTCCACTTTAGTTACACATAATTCCATTTTAGTTACACATAATTCCACTTTAGTTACACAGAATTCCACTTTAGTTACACAGAAATTGACTTAAGTTACGTGTATTTCATTTTAGTTCTCGTAGTCATATTCATAATTAAGCGTTTGCAATTATTTTGGAGTTAAAAGGGGTATGAAAACATGAATGAGGAGTATAAGATGGTATTTTATAATACCATTTTGTAGCGTGATACTTGAAAGGTACAACTCAAACTGGGGACCTCATGGAAAATTCAAATTTGAACAACCATTTTAGCGCTGTTGAGTTGTGACAGTTATGTTTTTTTAGTTACACATACTTCAACTTTAGTTACGTGTATTTCATTTTAGTTACATTCAACTTCAGTTACTTGTTTCCTTTTTAGTTACTCGTTTTCTACTTTAGTTAGACATACATTCAACTTTAGTTACGTGTATTCCATTTTAGTTATCTTAGAAATCGACTATAGTTACACAAAACTCTAAAATATTTACATGTAATACATATATAAACCACATGTGTAATTGGTCCCAAAATAGTTACAACACCTACCCCTGCCTCACCTAATACATATATAAACCATATTACGGCAGTTCGTTCCAAAATAGTTAAAAAACTACAACTTTAATGTTACATACATAAACCCTAAACTTCACTCCTCGTTATTTGAGTAAGGACATGAGTTTGTGCTCTTGATTACCCCATGTTTGAATAGTTCGATACATAGTTTTTGCCGATACATTTGCATGTCGGATGATTTTAACAATCCCACAGGCTCTGAGTGCGCGAGAAATTCGGCTGCTTTGATTATAAACATTTCGCGATCCCCTCTGCCAAAAAAAGTATTAGAGCAAATAAGGGTGAATGTAATGTCAACACATTTCAATTTATTACCCCTTCGTCTGTCGCGGCATATATGGCTGATACGTGACTGAGTAAGGACGGAGAGACGCATATGTTTTTCCACTGACTTCCCACACGTGTTTGAACAGGATGGCCGGTATCAAGTCAGCCATCTTTTCGATCTCGTCGTACGTCTAGTCCGATGAATACAAGGAATCATAGACGTTGATGTGATTTTCTGGTATGCATACCCTAGCAAGTACCCAATGATTAACCGTCACATGGACAGGTACGTATATGTAGCTTGACCTGACCCATGGCATTTCGGCTCAATTTTTGGGTCTCTCTGCCAAGATGGCCTTGACCAAAGAACTACGCCGAACCAGTCGTACTCTGTTTTCTTCTTCGTCCACTCGGCGTGGGTCCTATTAACGAGCTGACAAACATGAGAGTCGGTTGTCGTGTACATATTTCCGGTGGTTGGTTGCAACTTTCAGAGGTAGTAGAATACCACATTCATATGCTGGTTATAACATGTAGTTAGTAATTAGATTAATACGTAACTAACCAGAATTATTTGTAACTAACGTGATAATTACATAACTAACAGTAACTGAATGTAACTAAAAGATGATAAACACATAACTAAACGTATATGAAAGTAACTAATATAAGAAACTTAAGTACCTAAACGGATCTGAACGTAACAAATCACATAAATTTACGTAACTAACGGTAATTGAATGTAACTAAAAAATGATAGGCACGTAACTAAATGTATATGAAAATAACTAATATAATAAACTTAAGTACCTAAACGCATCTGAACGTAACAAATCATATAAAATTACGTAACTAACGGTAACTGAATATAACTAAAAAATGATACGCACATAACTAAACGTATATGAAAGTAACTAATATTATAAATTTAAGTACCTAAACGTATCTCAATGTAGCAAATCACATAAAGTTACGTAACTAATATTTTCTCATAACTAATCGATGACCATAACGTAAATGAGACATAGAATATAGTTCAACACTAACATAATATTACTTCAACACAACTACGAAATAGTTCAACACGAAATACTTTAAAGTACATGAAATCCAATTTTGAAAAAATAACAACTTCGACTTACAACATCCAAACATCCAATATCCTAACAACTTACCGATTCACTCAACCAGTACTCCTAGTTCCATATTTTATTGAACCACGTCTTGTGCTCAATAATATCTACCCGATAATCAAAAGGACGTGGCTGTAGGAGTTCCTCATCGGGAGTATACACCATGTTGGAGTCACAGACCCAATACACGATACATATTTGTTACATTCATTAAAAAAATATAAAAAATTAATCCAAACCAACGCAACTGACCTCGTTATTCCAAGCACAAGCCAATTTCATTAACCTGATATCTTTAGTACTAGCGCCCCTGAATGGGTCCTCCAACGGATGCTTCGTAAGTTTGGGATGATCTCTTGTGAAGGTTTCAATGATTTTAGGTTGGCTACTGGGTGTGAATATAATAGCCCGACGCCTGACACATTTTGGTCGTTACGGGGAATCTATGACAGTGATCATCTTTTGGGAACTATCATCGTCGGAACTCTCCTCGCCGGTTCCGGGACCAAAACACTCCACTCCGCCATACTTGTATGCATCTCTGGAACGAAGGGACTTCAACGTGCCTGAGATGAATTCAGGACTTCGATCTCCTCCCCCTAGGTTAACCACTTCCTCTTCGTTCTTCTCCTCTTCATTTTTCTCTTTTTTTCATTGTTCTTCTTGTTTTGCTCCTACTCTTTCTTCTCTTGCTTTTTATCGTCCTCTTTCTTGTCCTCCCCTTTCTTCTTCTCCTCCTTTTTATCGTCCTCTTTCTTGTCCTCGTCTTTCTCGTCTCTCTTGTCGTCATCATTGTCTTCTTTTTTCTTCTCCTGTTTCTTCATGTCTTCCTCCTCACTATCATCATCGTCGTCGTCCTCATCGTCTGCGTCCTTCTTCTCCACCTCTTCTTCGCTACTCTCTTCGCCATCACTACTTTCCTCCTCGCTTAAAGAATCCAATGATGTTTCAGCTTTCTGTTTCTGGCTGTTCGAATTATTTTGATTCTTCGGATTGGGGGGGGGGGGGGTTGATTTGTGCCAAACGTTCCACCTCTTCTTCGCGAAACTTCTCTTTCGCAGCTTTCTTGACCATTTAAGTATTGATGGTCTCGAGAATGTGGGCCAGGTCCTCCGAATTTTTCTTCACCTGACCAGCTAGAGAGGTGAAGTCGGAGTGTAGTCGTTGGAAGTCCGTGTCCAACTCGCATAACCTCTCCTACAAACAAATGAGTTTAATTACACATAATCCTAATTAGGTACATTCAGAGCTGTGTTTAGTTACCTAAATTCCTAATTAGGTACATTAGGATCTGTGTTTAGTTACCTAAATTCCTAAGTAGTTACATAACGATTAGGTTTAGTTACCTAAAATCTTAATTAGTTACGTACAAAACTGGGTTTAGCTACCTATAATCTTAATAAGTTACATACACAACTGGGTGTAGTTACCTAGAATCCTAAATAGTTACATACGAACTGGGTTTAGTTACCTACAATCCTAATTAGTTACATTCGCAACCGAGTTTAGTTACCTACAATACTAATTAGTTACATACGAACTGAGTTTAGTTACCTACAATCCTAATTAGTTACATACGAAACAAGATTTAGTTACATACAATCCTAATTAGTTACATTCACATCTAGGGTTAGTTACCTAAAATCCTAATTAGTTACATTCAAAAAGGTGTTTACCTCGACTTTTTGAGAGGACGTTGAGGAAGAAGCATCGGGAGGAACTGTCGGGGCAGTACCATCGCCTTTTTGTACCTGTGTGTGTCCACTGACGTCAATCAATAACCTCGAGTTCGACTTCTCAACTCCTTCCAAATATCATGTCCTTAACATCAGGGTGCTGAGGATCTTCTACGACCTAGTGATCGAGGGCATGTCCAAAAATTGGCCAAAGCAGGATTCGCTGAACAAGTCCGCTTGCGTCTTCGACATCCAGGTTTCGTTCTTGAACGACATCACGTTGCCGTGGAAGTTGAAGTTGAATTGACCTGCTGTTTCGTCGGGGACATACCTCTTCCAACCTTGTAAACAAAAATAATTTAGTGTTTTTCCTCTAACTAATACGATTTAGTCTGTAACTAACATTAACTACTTAAGATGAAATGTGTGTAACTAAATGTGTGTAACTAAATGTAAACCTGCAACTAAATTCCAATGTGTGTAACTAAATGTAACAATAATACTTAAATCTATGTGTAACTACATGCAAAATAACAATTAAACCTGCAACTAAATTCCAATGTGTGTAACTAAATGTAACAATAACAGTTAAACCTGTAACTATTGCATATTAATTTATCTTATTACAGTAACTAAATTGCAATGTGTGTAACTAAACGTCAAAATAACATTTAAACTAGTAACTAATTCGAATTACATTTTCATCATTATAGTAACTACTTATTAAAGTCTGTAAATACATTTAAAAATAACACTTGAACCTGTAACTTACAAAAAATAGTTTTTCATCATTACAGTAACTAATAACCTAAAAACAATCCACAAACTAATTCCACTACCCATACATGTATGTAACTACCAACAATTTCACTCACCGACGTTCCTGTCCCTCAGCGTTGCCCATCTTCTCCGGTGGACTTGGATTTTTTGGGGGTTAGGAGTTTGGGTGTAGACCCAATTCGTTTATGTGCCTTCTTGGGGCTTTCAGATCCACCACTGCTCTTTTTGGGTGAAGTAATGGGGACACTATGGCGTGGAGTGGATTCATCGTCAAAATCAAATGTTATGGTTCTCTGGCCGATTGCATTCGACTTCGCCTTAGACCGAGAACTCATTTTTTTTTATCACTGTGTAGTGTAGCGTAAATCAAACCCCAAAATCAGTAGTTACGCGAGCGAATATGAATAGTCACAAAAAAATGGGTTTGAGATTTAACGAACCTGATAGACGTGCCAGTCGGAGAAGGGTCACCAGGTTTGGGATTTTAACGACCCTGGGATTTTAACGAACTTGAGACGTGTGTGGGAACTTCTCTACAAATGGCGATCAGCGAAATGAGAGTCGGCTGTACATCGAAATAAAATACTTCTTAGACCCGACAACAGTTCTTATACCCTAAGAAAATGATTAACTTCTGCGAGGGAGACGATGAATAGTAACATGCGAAATAGGTTTGGGTTAGAAACTTACCTCATACAGACGCGTTGGTCGGAAGCAAAATGGGTGACGATCGGCGAAGAGAGTGGGTGACGATCGGCGACTGGGTATTTAGAACTTCTGAGCGGCGGCGACTATCGATGGAGGTCTGGAAAGAATTGGGTTCGGTAGGTGAGAGATTTTTGAAACGTTGGGAAACGTAAAAAAATGGATTTGAAGGTGAAGGAGGGATACGGGGGTATATCCGACTTTTCACTACCCACTTTCAAGTGGGTACTCTTATTTTTGTCTTTTTTGGAGAATTATAAAGATTTCTGGAATACCAAGGATATTAAGTCTTATTTTGGGTAAATCCTATTTAATTTATGATAACTATGATTTTGGCAACTTATGCACGATATTATCTCTTTTCCCGTAAAAAAAATATAAATACATAAAAATATTTTTACGCAGTTTCGATAATAAAAGATAATTGTCGATAATATTGAGAGCTAAAAACGACATTAATCTCCCTTGTCGTTTTTACTCTTTGCCAAATCCCAGCTTCACCTGGACCACACTATACACGTGTCAAGGCTTTATACTCCCAGTACAAATATGAGCTGTATATTACCGTTTATAATATTCCCTGTACCTTGCATTGTGTATATAAATACACAGAAAAAATCAATAAAATATTATCTTCGGCACAACGTTTATTTTGAGTAATATAGTCTGCTACATTTCTTTTATGGTATCATAGCTACAGGCTCCTAACAATGGGAACTACCCCTGCAAAGTCAGCTTCACAGACTGAAACTCAAAATATTACTCCTCAGCTAAGCTTACCTACACAAGTCAAAAATAGTCATTTTGTTAATCCTGCAAACCACTCTCTTACGATTAAACTTATAGAAACAACTACCTTTTATGGAAGCAACAAGTGTTGTCCAATGTCAGAGGAAATGGCCTAGATGGCTTTCTCTTCGGGTCTATAAAAAAACCAAAAGAACTCTAGGAAGTTCAAGATCCAAACAGTGGCCTGCCAACTCAAGAATCAGTGAATACTGACTATATTCTTTGGGTCAGGCAAGACCAACTGTTGGCCTCATGGCTTTTAGCTTCAATGTCTGAAACGATACTAGTAAATATGGTTGGTTGTGAAATCTCAAATGACATATGGGACTCGTTAGAAAAATCTTTTGCTTCACAGTCTCGAGCTAGAATCATGCAGTACAAATTGCAGATTAAAAAAAAAAGGTTCACTGTCCATGAGAGATTATTTAACAAAAATGAGAGCGTTTGCTGATGTTTTTGCTTCAGCTGGACAAAAACTTAGCGAAGATGATCAGATCTTACATATTTTAGCGGGTCACGGTCATGAATATGATCCTGTCATTGTCCCTATTACCTCGAAAACACATATCCATTGAAGGATGTTGCAGCTCTCCTCTTAAGCTTTGAAACACGTCTTGATCCTATTGAAAACACAAACCAAATCTCAGCACAATTTACCACACATACTCCTAGAAAGTCTTATCCTCAAAGAAATCAGTCTCAAACCATCACCAACTCAAACACCACACAAAATTCAAATCTTCAATATTCTGGTCGTGGTGGAGGTAGATCTTGGTCAAACACCGGTCTCCTTCAATGTCAACTCTATGGAAAACTTGGCCATACTGTTCAGCGATGTTTCTTTCGTTTTGACTCCACCTTCTCACCCATCCAACCAGTCTCGCAAAACACATCTACAAACAATAACCAAACATCAGCTTTTTCAGCAAACACAACCACTCATCTTGATACATTTGATCTCAGCAACTGGTATCCTGATTCGGGTGCGACCAACCACGTCACCAACGATCTCAACAACTTGAACATGTCAACAGAATATGAAGGGACAAACAGACTTCACGTCGGTAATGGAATAGGTTTGAACATCTCCCATATAGGCTCAACTATTGTCAAAACAAAAAACTCACCACATTTTCTTTTATCGAATCTTCTGCTTGTACTTGAAATCACCAAAAATTTAATTAGTGTTGCTCAGTTTTCTAAAGATAATGATGTTTTCTTTGAATTTCATCATACCTGCTATTTTTTCAAGGATTGAGCCACTCATGCTCTACTCCTCAAAGGGACAATTGAAGGGAATCTCTTTCGGTTTGACCTCACCAATATTGTAGCTTCATCACCCATATTTCACATCTATCAGCAACAACCTTTTTATAATCAGTCCTTTCATTCAGTCAAAGGGACTGGTCCTTGTTTCTCCAGTGCCCCATCCTCAAACAATGTCATTGTACTTGTTTTATCAACAATAGATTTATGGCATAGACGCCTTGATCATCCTACAGAAAATATTTTTAAAACAGTTCTTCAGAATTGCAACCTTTTAAATAAATCTTCAGGTTCTCTACAATTTTTCAATGCTTGTCGACAAGGAAAAGTCACAAAAAACCATATATCTCTTCACAAACAACATACACTGAGCCTTTTGCTCTTGTTCACTCAGATGTATGGGGACCTTCTCCAATTATTTCAAGAACATGTTTTCGCTACTATGTGACATTGATGAATTTTCAAAATACACTTGGTTTTATTTATTAAAAACTAATCTGAAGTATTTGAAAAATTTGTTCACTTCAAAAGCATGGTTGATAATTAAACACAAAATCAAGACTTTTCAAAGTGATTGGGGTGGTGAATTTCGATCTCTTCAAAATTTTCCTACCAAAAATGGAATTGTTCACCGAATATATTGTCCACACACTCTTCAACAAAATGGTACTGCCGAAAGAAAGCATAGACATATAGTTGAAATGTCTCTCACTCTTCTAGCTCAATCACATTTACCTAAGTCATTCTGGGAAGATGCTTTCACAACAAGTCTTTTTATTATAAACAGACTTCCTACAAAATCGATTTCATTCAAATCTCCCCTGGAAGTTCTTTATAACACAACACCAAATTATTCTTTTTTAAAAATTTTCGGTTGTGCTTGTTATCCACATTTACGAGCTTACAATTCTCATAAACTTGAGTTTCGATCTAAACAATGTACTTTTATTGGGTATAGTAATCATCAAAAAGGTTACAAATGTTTAGACTCACTCAATCGTGTTTTTATATCACGTGATGTTCTATTTAATGAAAATTGTTTTCCACAGATTTCAACCACACCCCAATCTCTCCCACCCTCTATAATTGATACTCCACCACCACTTATCCCTATTCTTACTCCTACGCTTCATTCTCATGCATCTGTTGAGCCTAATATGTGTCAATTACCTACTTGTTCTGTTTCCAATGAAGATGTTGAAGCTTCTGTTTCTAACAATTTTCAAGAAGAAAATATACCTGTTGTGTCCTCTGAACATATTGATTCTCCTTCAGAACCTCACGCTATTGACAACACACACAACATGATTACTCGGGCAAAGGCAGGAATTCACAAGCCAAAGGTCCTCGCTGTCTCGATGACATCTTCACCGGAGCTTTCCGAACCTCTCAACCTAGATAGTGCTCTTGCTTCTCCAGCTTGGACATGTGCCATGACAGATGAAATTAGTGCGAGCCAATTAGAAGCGACTAGTCGCTTTTAATGCCCAAACATACTAAAATATTTGGCGCGGAGAGTGCGAGCCAATAATTTAGGTCTTTAGAAGCGACTTGTCGCTTCTAATATGTCGACTCGGACAATTAGAAGCGACTAGTCGCTTCTAAATGAAATTTTTTTCATTTTTCGGGAAAATTCGGGGTGTTTACGTTAGAAGCGACTAGTCGCTTCTAATGCCAAAATGTCGCTTCTAATTAGAAGCGACTAGTCGCTTCTAATTCCCCCCGTCGCTTCTAAAGGTATATTTTGTAGTAGTGGTAATATAGTCTGCTACATTTTTTTTAGATAATAATTATATAAAGCAAATAAGATTTGAAAAGTAATATTTGTTTCGTAAATTGAACGGTAAATGTTTTGCTTAATCTATTTATACTCAACACATGTCGAAATAACCAACATGAGCATTCATTTACAAGTTATGTACGTATAACCAATATTAAAGAATTTGATGTCAAGTAAGCAGTAAATGTATTTACTAATAGTTAACGTTGCCTATATCCAAATTAGCGAGAGATTTAAATTTTCTTGCAAAATTCCAAGATATATACAACTACGTTTTCAATTTCCATTTTGGCTATTTTGGATTAATATCAAGATTCCGAGTTTCTAACATGGAAACGTGATAACCTAATAATCCTAAAAATTAAATAATAACACAAATGGACAACCGTTTGATACTTTACAGAGGTCGACCATTACATATGCAATTGTTGATGCGACGAAGCTGATAATCGAGACCACTTAGTTCTTCGGCCAGGATCTTGAAATCGGAAGAGCTTTGGCTTTGAGTGACCAAGCCCGTAAAAGGTTCCGATTGGAAATCCTTTTCCAGGGTGACTCTCTCAAGGATATATTTCGGGGAACAAACTTTCAGTTCGACAACGACATGGTTTTACTTTTCTACGTACATTTAGTCAATTCAAGAATGCGTTAAATTCGCGTCGAAGACAGGGTAGGACAAAATAACATATGAACAGCCAGCCACCCAAGGCTCGTAACATATTTGTCTTTTGCAGCTCATAAATAATGAATAATAAAAATGAATGAAATCCTCTATATATATATATATATATTTTTTTTTTTTTGGGAAGTCACCAGCCCTTGCCAATAAGCCACATCCAGTCAAGCAATACACCTGCAAAGATACCTCCAAGTAGAAACAGCACGAGAAGATTTCCCAGTGCGTTTTGCTCCGGACCCTGAATTCACAGAAATATAGTTAAGAAATCCAATTAAAAAAATATAATAAAGACGACTTGAAAACAACAAACAAACCTTGTAGCCTTTGGGAGCAGAAGTGAAGACACAGACGGTGAGATAACCATTTGTTAAGCCCAAGAAGGAGGTGAGCAATATCATCCAGCCTTGGCCTCCATAGCGAGCCGTGAAATAGAAGGCCGGGACGAACAAGAACCGCGAGACGACAGCGATCGTGAGTCCTCTTCGTGACTCGAGTTTCAGAACTTCGAAGACAGGGACGTATCTCCCGATCAGATCACACACGTTGTACATCGCGATCAGCACAGTCGCGTACCATGTCCCCAAGCTGTGAGATCCGGTGTCTTCGGCCAAGAAACCGGGGAAGATTGAGAGCGTCAAAGCGTAGATGAGGAACATGTCAAGGGCATAATCGATGTTCTGGAGCAGTAGTTCTTTGTTCCCCAACCGATCGTGCTTCGTTGGATCTTCCTCGTCCTGATAAAGTGGTTAGTCTAGGATCCATTTAAAAAAATGTGGCTCTTTAGCCAACATAAACATAAGGAATAGCCAATGTTCTATAAATATATTGTAAATAATCAATGTGCTTACGTGGTAGTCGTTTACAAGTAATTATGGACCGAATTGTCCTTCGTTTAAAGCTTTTTTGTGAACTTCGAATTCTGGACTATATTGGTCTAAGAACTGTCGTAAACAAATTTTCTAGGGTATTTGCTATATTAAAATACTACATGTTTATATGTCTAGTTACTAGAATTATCCATATAGTTATTGTTCAATTGTTCTATATACTACTTCTGAGTTACCTTTTGGGGCAATGTTTGGATTCCGGCAGCTGCTAGATCGCCCGAAACGGTCTTGGAACCTTCTGAGGCAGCCTTGGCGCGGTAATATTTGATGATGGGAAGCTTAGGAAACACGTACGCGTAGAGAATGACGCAGAAGAGCTCAAAGCAAGCCGAGATTGCAAGGAACATAACTGTAGTCACGAAAGATAATGATGAGCGAAAGGCAAAACAGAAAGTAGGGTAATTTAGGACGTACTAGCGCCTTTTCGAAGGCCATCTTGGGAGCTCTCGAAGACTGCCTTTGTGATCATCCGCAGAGCAGATGTTAAGGCCCCCGATGCAGCCGCACCGGCAAGGAATGACTGAAAGCACATACAAATACATTATTTTCAAGTTTAATGCGTCAAAGAAGTGGTCATTTGGTTCATAAACTTATTTTCTGAGAAAAACATTCACTTAAGAAACTTTAAAGAGTGTTAACCTGAATGAATTCGGGCCTCATGAAGGATAGATCTCCGACCATTCCACCTTGCACGTGAGCATCGGCGACTCCAAAAACACCACTCATCGCACACAGCCCCACAAAGGTTCCAATCCCTCCTTTCCCCGAAGTCGCCAAATCCAACTACAAGAGAGAGAGAGAGAGACGTAAAATCAAGACATGTCGAAATCAGATTAAGAAAAATAACAAGCACTTACAAGTAGAACCACAAGAGAGCTAAGGAAGAAGAGGGAATAGCCGAGCAGGTTTCTTCGGCGCGTGTTGATCCCCGCCTCGTTGTAGGCCAGAATGGCGAGTGTGCCTAACGCAAACGGTTGGTATGCCAACGTCAAGACCCGGGCTGGATGGTATTTCTGCGCCCAGAATACAAAATAGAATCACTTCAAAAGAATAAAAAATTGAAATGTCTCTCTTTAATTGACCAATAAAATATGAAAGATTACCGGGAACAAGTTGACATAGTAATCTTGAATAGTTAGCATACTGTTCCATGAAAAGAGGCATCCATTTCCCAGAAGCCAACAAACCAGCATGGCAACATATTTCCCCTTTTATATCATCACACAAATATGTATCAGAAAGTTTCTACACCAAATATATCAAGTAATTAACAAGACAGAGTTCACAAACCTCAAGCCTTTGTTGGCCTGCAATTTCTCCGAGGGCCCCCATGAATTCTACAATTAAGATCGATATTCAAGTTACTATGTTTATGGATCGTCTCAATCTTTGGGTATCATATTTATTATAAATAGTGTTTCTCTATTTAATTTTATAATCATTAAAATTAAAAAGCACGTTAACAATCGCCTTTGGCTATTTGTAAAATATATAGAGTTTGACTTTATAACATGGTTACAAAATTAATAGCAATATGAAAAGAAAGAATAATATTACTAAAACAGCACAAGAAGATCGTGTTCATACAGTTTGAAACCTCAGGGAAGCAGAAAAGAAGACAAAGGAAGTGTCTTATCTGAAATAAGAATTCAACCCTTCTATTATAAGTAGTAATTATAATAGTAGAATATTTACAGGGAAAATGGCTTAAGAATTAACTCACTGCGCTAAAAGGAAGGAGAGGTTAGAGAATTATGGGGAGATGCGAGATTATCATCGTAGTTAGGTGCTGGAATCTCTCGCGTGATGATTCCAGAAGAATCTAATAAATATCCGTAGCTTTGACTAATAAATTGAAATGATGGTCATTTAGATATTTACAAGTTTTCTGTGAGAAATTTTTTTCTAGAACAAAAAATATGAAATAAATATTCAGAGTAGACATATTTTTAAAAATATTTAAAAATAAATTTTAATATCGTTAAGTTTAAATTTTTTAAAAACTCCAGATAAGATATTATAAAATAAGATACGATAATTTTTTATACCATAAAATATAATAAAATACGATGATATACGATAAAATATCATAAGATACGACATAAGATACGATGTTATACAAATTTTATATATAAAAATATTTTGATCTGATATCGATTTTGATCTTAATATTTTCAGTCTAAAACATAAAAAATCAAATATCTCTTTTCTTTTACATCTGCACGTTCTCGCTGGTTATTCTAACAAAATAATTTTACTGATTATAATAATAATAAAAAATATATAATACAATATGTTTTAGATAAAATGGTGTATGAGAATATATTCCCTGTGACGAATTTTTTTGAACACGTGTATACCTTTTATAGAAGAATGTAAATAAAAATTAAAAAATCGAGGTAAAAATTAAGAATATAAGAAGAATGGAACTGGTAAATACCCAATTTTTTTGTATATTTTAGATAAATGGTCATTAGAACATACATGTAAGTTTATGTAATGTGCATTTACAAGTCAGTTAATTTTATTATTTTTTATTCAAAATTCGTAATCTGGAAAATAAAAGATATTAACTTTAATTTAATCATGATTTATGTGATTTAAATGATTCTTGTTTGATTTTCATAATTGGAATAGTTAACTGAGAAATTCAAGATTTTTTAGGGAATCTTTTTTTATTTTAATTATATGTCATTTTATTTGGGTTATTTATAGTAATCAATCATCAATTATGCCTAATTAAAGGGAGATGAATTTGAATTTTAAAACATTTAAATTTGTAATAATGAACACACTATTGTATTGAAATTCGTCTAGATGAAATCATAGTAATTTTGATTAATTTAGTATATTATAGGTGATGTAAATGAATGCATATTTATAGATTCGATGGATTTATTTTGACAATTTTTATTGGTTATAAACTTAATTGATATTATATATAATTAATAATGTAAGTAATTGAAATTCAAATATGTCAAATATATTTTTTAAATTTGAAATTTAAGGCTCCTAATTCAATTCGGATAATTGATTTTCTGATTTTATTTTATTTTGTGTTAATTTCTATTAATTTTTTACACTGACAAAAAAGTGTTTTTATAGTTGCTCCTTGCAAGATTTGTAGCCTTTATTTTTGGAGTTGGGAATTGATATAATTTTTGTTCTATTTTTTTTTTAATTATAATAGAATAATTCGAAATTTTTATAAGTATAATCTTAATTGATATTTCCTCTTTATAAATATGACGTCAATAATTGAAATTTAAATTTATCGAATATATACTTGAAACTTCAATACGAATTTTTGTTTTATTAATTTAATTATGTTAATTGTTTTTCCGATTTGATTTGATTTCGTGTTAATTTTCGTTACTTTTTTTAAACTAACGATAAGGTGTTTTTATTGTTACTCATTTGCCTGATTTGTAGCAATTATTCTTTATAATCTTAATTGATATTTCTGTTGGAATAGGTATAGAGTTAACAAAAAATTATTATTAACATATTAGTGGTGAAATATAAAATTTTCTTTATAAGTAAAACAATTTGACTAACCTATGCAAAGTGCATGAATATATACACATTTAAAAACATTATTTAAAATACTCGAACACTAACATTTCTTGTAGCTTGATATTTGATGAGCTTTGGGAAAGGTAAATCGTCTCTTGCTCGTTACATTTACACCTAAACGTGAACACGAGAAATCTAAGGTTTCTATTACATGAGTCTATAGAGATTTAGATGGATTTGTGTGTGGGCACAATTAAACACAATAACTCAAGAACAAGTTTATCAGCTAAAGAGCTAATTCAGCCTAAGTCTAATGAGGACTTGGGTGCCAAAATAAAAAGGGGTTTTAGAGAGAGAGAGAGGGTGGTCGGCCACTTTGAGAAAAATGAGAGCAAAACACTTATTTTCAAATCTCTATGTGAGGCTCAATTTATAAGAGAAGCAAAACACTTATTATGCATTCATGACATAATAGTTGATTTTCTCTCCCCTTTCTCTTATTATATGGCCAGTCAAATATGGTTCATTAGTGAGAAAAATTGTTTCCTCACTTAGCATATTTATTTTCTTCTCAAGAAAATTCATTTCCTCTTTTCTTTTTGGGTAATTATTTTTATAATTAAAGACAAAAAATTCTCTCATCTTGGGTTGTGATTTGGCCGAAGTCTACGCTTAGGGAAGGGGCATCTAGATACTTTCTTATTTCTTTTAAGACAATTCTTGAAATACCAACTGTAGAATTAATATTACACACATAACGAAATTAATTTCATAATGCCTCTAACAACTTCTCGGCTTTAAAAATTAATTTATATTTCCATCATATGAAAATATTCAAAATATTATTTTGACATTCACATCATTTTATGTCCATGTGGACAAAAATACCCTTTAGACATTTTCCGAGAAAACGTCTAGTTCAACACTTGAACTTATTTTGACTTAGCTTCTACTTTAACAATCCTACTCTAATGACCTGTAATAGTGACCTTATGGATCCAAATGAACAAAGCTTGAGCTTCTATAATCGGAATTTAAAGTTCACAAACCTTTTCCGAGTATTAGCTTAATGTCATCTGACTCCACTAAAGAGTTGACACTGAGAATCTCTCTGTTCAAATGAATTCATTTTGTACTCAAATTAAACTAAATTATATTGTGCGGATCTATTGAATGTTATCTATGTTTACTTTTCATGAAAATCATCAACTAGATGAGATTTATAAAAAAAAACCATTTTACCATTCTAGTTGTTATTTCCTCAACTCCTTTGCTACTTATGAATAAGTTAGAAACAATGTATTGACGAGGAGCTAAGAAGTCACATTGTTTCATCCAAATAAATTTGCTACTTAATTTTGAATACCGCGCGGTTCATTTATTCACAATCCAAGTAATAAAGCATGAGGTGATATACATTGCATTTGAGCAATCTTGTACATGAATTCCATATCTATGAGAACTTCACAAAGCATATTCATGACATCTTCATAACTTAATATCTCACCAATTAGTCTTGTCTAGATCACTTAATGGATCTAGAATTTGACTTTCTCAAATGAGAATATTAAAGTTATGAAATGACATGTCTCATTTCAGGATTTAGGTAAGCATGATGCAGTTCATACATAATGACCTTGAGACAGAAGAGGTCAAATGGTTTGTTCTTACATTGTCTCTAAAAGTGCACTAGTCAATTCAGTATCTTCGGAAGATACAATGGAAGAAGTATAGAGTTCCTAACTCTCTATGCCTCGTAACTAGACATCATAGATTCTTCCAACAATCATACTAGGGTCAATAGTCCGTTGATCTTTAGATTGCGAATATTTCATTTTAACCAAACCATGAAGATTTTGTTCACGCAAATATACATTTGTCTCTTCATATATTGTTAGGTTTGATTAAGGACTATAAGACTATTTAATATCAATAATCTTCAAACAAACGAAAAAAGAATGAATAAACGTTTCAAATTTTATTAATTTAATCAACGATTACAATAAGAACTTATAAAGATTTACATTACATCAATATGTGAATAAATAATCTTCTTGTTGGGATCTCCGTCAACAAACTCCCACTTGACTAAAAGCATATGAGAGTAGTCATTCAAGCCTAATATGTCTCGATGTTGGTCGAAGACCTTGTTGGATAGAGCCTTGGTGAAAGGATCTGCAAGGTTGTCCACCGTTGAGATCTTCTTCACCTCCACGTCTCCATGCTGTACGATATCTCTAATCAAATGGTATTTCCTCTCAATATGCTAAGAGCGCTTATGGCTTCTTGGTTCGTTTGAGTTAGCAACAGGTCCACTATTATCACAATAAAGTGTCTTGGGGTCGTTGACATTTGGAACAACTTTCAAATACTTAAGGAATTTTCTAAGCTATACACCCCATTTAGATGCTTCACAAGCAGCCACATATTCTGCCTCCATGGTGGAGTCAGCAAATGCAAGACTGCTTGATACTCCTAAAAACAAGAGAACCACCATTAAGGATGAACACAGATCCTGAATTAGATTTCCTGGAATCCTTATCCGCCTGAAAGTTGGAATCGGTATACCCTGTCATAGTCAGGTCAGTACCTGAGTATGTAAGCATCAAGTTCCTAGTTCTCCGAAGATACTTCAGAACATGCTTAACAACAACCCATTGCTCGGGTCAAAGATTTGATTGGAAACAGCTAACTACGCCAACGACGAAACATATATCCAGTCTAGTGCACAACATAGCATACATGAGACTTCCTATGGCTGAAGCATAGAGAATCTATCTCATGTCCTCAATCTCTTGTGCAGTCTTGGGAGACTGGTCCTTAGAGAGTGAGACTCCATGTCCAAAGGATGTTTGGCCCTTCTTAGAGTCTTGCATAGCAAAGTGATCAATCACCTTATCTATATAAGATTCTTGGGAGAGCGCAGGGTCCCGTTATTTTGATCTCGAAAGATTTGAATCCCCAGAATTGCTTAGCTAACCAGATTTTAACCTTAGATAATTTACCCACGTCATTACTAATCAGTAATATACCATCGACATACAATACCAGAAACACAACCTTGCCCTCGTGTATCAACTTATAAACACAAGGTTCATCTATTGACTGTTCTAAACCGAAACTTTTAACAGTTTCATCGAATCTAATATTCCATGACCTAGATGCTTGCTTTAATCCATAAATGGATTTAAGCATCTCTCAAACCTTGGTTTCTTGACCACCTTCCACGAAACCTTCTGGTTGAGCCATGAAAATGTGCTCGTTAAGATTGCCAATCAGAAAAGAAGTCTTCACATCCATTTTCCAGATATCATAATCGAGAGCAGCAGCTATGGATAGAAGTATGCGGATGGATTTAACCATTGCTATAGGTGATAAGGTTTCTTTATAATTGATACCTTCCTTTTGGGTGTAACCCTTAAACACTAGTCGCTTTGAATGTCTCACCGTTCCCATCCAGACCCATTTTCTCCTTATAAATCCACTTACACCCTAAGGGTTTAACTTATTCAGGTAGGTCTACAAGTTTCCAGACTTTGTTGACATACATCGAATGCATCTCAACTATCATGGCGTCAAGCCAAATGTTTGACTCAGAACCAACATTTCTTGGTTGTAGGAATCAGGGTCATCCATGTCAGTGACGGCTACGAGAGTATCGCCATAAGACATGTACCTGTCGGGATTTTCAAAAGCCCTCCCACTACGTCGAAGTACTACTTGACGAGGTTTTGAATTGTTAGGTTGTGTTTTCGTTGAGGTAAGTACAGTTCTTACAGATGAGGTAGAAGCATCCTCACCCAACTTTTCTTCAAGCACAATTTTGCTGCTAGGTTTCGTATTCTTCATAAAGTCCTCCTCAAGGAAAAGAGCATTAGTGCTTATAAACGTTTTGTCGTCCTCGAGACTATAAAATGTGAAACCTTTGGTTTCCTTTGGATATCCGGCGAACACACATAATTCTGACCTACTAGCCAACTTGATAGTCTTTTGCCTAAGCCCATGTGCAGGGAAACCCCAAATTTTGATGTGGCTTAAGCTATCTTTACGCCCAGTCCATCATTCATAACCAGGGACCGTTTTACACGGAACTTGGTTCAGAATGTAAGTTGCAGTTTCAAGGGCATATCCACAAAAATAATTAGGGAGTGATGAGTAACTCATCATTGATCTAACCATCTCCATCAGAGTTCAATTCCTTCTCTCTGACACTCCATTCCGTTGAGGTGTGCCAGGTGTTGTAAGCTAAGAAGCGATACCTTTTCCTTTAAAAAGTCATCGAACTCTTCAGACAATTACTCACCACCTCGATCAGATCGAAGGACTTTTGATCTGTTTGCCAGTTTTCTTTTCCACTAAAGCCCGAAAAACCTTAAATACCTTGAGTAATCATTGGTAAAGGTTACAAAGTATTCATATCCTCCATGTGCCTGAATTCTGAACGGACCACATTCATCAGAATATATTAGTTCCAACAACTCAGTGTCTCTTCAACCTTTATTCGAGAAAGGTTGCTTGGTCATTTTCCTCCTATACAGGATTCACAAGTCGGCAGTGAGCCTATTGCAGAGGCTTTGAGTGGTCCATCCCTCACAAGTCTCTTATTCCTCTCTACAGTAATATGACCAAGTCTTAAGTGCCATAGATGCGTTGATTTTATTAGATCAGAGGAGTAATTAAGTTTGATTCTCATTGGTTCCCTAACTAGATCATTATCTATTTTAGTGTCTAATAGTAAAGGTTGTGTAGGATAAAGATAGTATAAACCATTATTTATACAAACACCAGTGAAAAATGAATTGGAAAAATAAATTCGAATTCCATTATCAATAAACTTTAAATAATAATTCTGCTCAATAATTTGAGCTACAGATGTTAAGTTTTTTCCAAAGGAGGGAACAAAATACACATTATTCAAATTTAAAATACTGTCTTCAAAAGACAATGTCACGGATTCCACAGCCTTAGCAGACACCAAGCTCCCATCACCCCACTTGAAGCAGAAGTCGCCATCCTCTAAGCTTTTGCTTTTCCTGAACCTATTCAAGGAACAACAAATATGGTTAGTAGTAGCGGAGTTAAGAATCCACGATGATACATTATTAGCTACTAAACAAGCTTCGGTAATAAGTACAATACCTTTCCCTTTAGCCTTGAGGTATGTAAGAAAGTTATTACACCAGTTTTCGGGTTCATTACAATGGTGACAGTTGTCCTTAGACTTGTTTACCTTGGAAGTCCGGGGCACCTTCTTCTTCTGAACTTTGCAAGGGTTCTTCTTGTCGGCACTATGAGATCTCTTCTTAGATCCAGAGGTGGAGGCTATGTGCTCAGCAGCCCTATTTTTCTTCAAAAGTCCCTCAGTGGTGTGAAGCTCCCTCCTTAGCTCGGTAATAGTGTACCCTAGCTTATTCATGGAGTAGTTCAGCTTGAAAGTATCAAAAGATTCAGGGAGAGTTTCCCAGATCATATCTATCTTGGTTTCTCCTGTTGGAATTTAGTCAACAATTAACCTAATTAATTATGAAACATATCTACATATGGCGGAATTTCATAATTCAATTTAACATGTTAAAAAGTTTTAAAACATATTCAATAACCATGTCATTAAATCTAATCTAGCATGTCAATAGATTTTTAAACATATCAATAAACGTATTCAAACATGCAAACGAATAATCTAAAAATTCTATCAATCCTATAACGATTATTATATTCAGATCCAACTCGTTTTTCAAAGACTCAGTGGGTTCGACTCTGCAAGAATCAGCGTCGGGGTGTGCGTCCAAGTCCCAAGCTGAAACTCCTTCCCACGCGCGTCTAGGATGTCACGAAATCCGTCCTCGCTCCGTTTCTCAAAAAAGTGGCCGGGGCCTGTGGATTAATTATCACTCAAACAACCACAAGACGAATCAATGATAATTCTTTACTAGTTTTTAGGAGATCAAGAGGGTTAGCTCTTTGTGGGAACAAAGAAAGAAGGGGAAAGTCAAAGCATAAAAGGAAGGGCTGCCGGGAAACAAATTTCCTCTCTCTCTTTCTCTCTAGAATTCGGCCAAAACCTCTCAAGCACAAGGGGGAGAGATTTGGCTGAGTCTTGGTCGAATTATGTCTAGGGTTTTCAAGGAGAGATCCTCCTTTTATATCACACAGTATGGGTTTAAGTTAGGTCAAAATCCAATTAAGACCCATTAGTCAAACTTAATCCCAAAACTCCTTTTTTGAGTTTAAACATTTTTTCCAGCCTATAATACCCTTTATTATGGCTGGCCATATTGTCTTCACTATCTCCCAAATTTATTTCATTTATTTCTAAAATAATATTTAATTAATTTAGAACATCTCATTTACTTAATGACAAATCATTAATTATTTTCATACTCTTCAATGTAGTACGAAACGAGAAAATATTTATTTTCATCTTTTATTTATTTGAATCATCAAATCATATTATTATCAATAATAACATAATATGATTCATGAAATAAATGTAATAATAAATAACCAATCATTTATTTAATTACTTAGAAAATAATTCCTTTAGCGTAAAACCCAATTTACGTGGAATGAGAAAATTAATCAATTCTTGTTCACAAAAATTTCTTTCGAGAATCTATCATTGAGACGTTATGGATTCATATGAACGAATCTTTAGAAATAAAGCTCGGACACAAAAGTTCACAAACTTTTTTCGACTTTTAATTATTAATATTAGTCGGTTCCACTAAAGGACCAATATTGAACATCATCTCTAATTTCATATGCGTCTGTATTTCCGTTTGATGTGATAAAACTATTCTTCACACGGTCCACGGTGTATTTTTCGATATGACCCTTTGTGTGTGTCATTAACTCGGAGGAATGTCAAATTACGGTTTTACTCCTGAGTTATTATTTCACCAAGTCCTTTGTTATTTGTTAACGAGAAAAACATAAAGTGAGATGTCTCAACATGTCACGTGTTTTTATTTCAAAGAATTCTTTATTTGATGAATATTAGGCCTGGTGTATTCGCTCACACTCTCATAATAGCGCATGCTGTGATACTAATGCCTTAACATTGTTTCAACACAAATTCCATATCTGTGAATCACATATTTCAACGAAACAGTATTATGACACCAATTTTCGGGTTAATGAAACTTAACTTAGCCATTGCTCATTGAAAAATCAAATGTCATAAAGTGTTACAAGAAGATACTGTTGGAATTTAGTTAACAATTAACCTAATTTAATTATGAAACACATCAATATGTGGCGGAATTTCATAATTCAATTTAACATATTATAAACGTTTTAAAACATGTTCGATAACCATATCATTAAATCTAACCTAACATGTCAATAAATTTACAATCACATCAATAAATTTATCTAAGCATGCAAACGAATAATCCAAATACATATAATTATTCTAAAACATCATATTATTCAGATCCAATTCGTTCGAGGGACACTTACATAAGATTTGGATCTGCGAGAGCAAGTCTCGGTGTACGTCAAGGTGGTCGGCCGATCCTCTACGCCACGCGCGTCCAAGAAATCCTCAAAACCGTTGTGCCTTCGATCCTCCAAAATTAGCCGGCCCTGGGGAGAGAAAAATCACTCAAACAACCACAAGTTGAGTCAATGATAATACTCTAGGGATTTTTAGGAGACAAAGAGGGTGGGCTCTTTCGTGGGAACAAGGGAAGAAGGGGAAACTCAAATAAAAGGAAGGGCTGCCAGGAAACAGTTTTCCTCTCTCTCTTTCTCTCTTAATTTCGGCCAAAACCTCTCAAGCACAAGGGGGGAGAGGTTTGGCTGAGTGTTGGTCGAAATTAGGCTAGGGTTACCAAAGAGAAAGCCTCCTTTTATATCAGAGAGAATGGGCTTAAGTTAGGTCAAAATCCAGTTAAGACCCATTAGTCAAACTTAAGCCCAAAACTCCTTTATATGAGTTTAAACAATTTTTCCAGCCCATAAAACACCTATTATGGCCGACCATATTGTCCTAATTACCTCCCAAATTTATTTGATTTATTTCTAAAATAAAATTTAATTAATTTAGAACATCTCATTTATTTAATGACAAGTCATTAATTATTTTCATACTAATCAATGTAGTACGAAACGAGAAAATATTTATTTTCATCTTTTATTTATTTGAATCATCAAATTATATTATTATTAATATAATAACATAATATGATTCGTGAAATAAATGTAATAATAAATAACCAGTTATTTATTTAATTACTCAGAAAATAATTTTTTTAGCGTAAATCACAATTTACGTTGAATGAGAAAATCAATCATTTCTTGTTCACCAAAATCTCGTCCGAGAGTCTATCATTGAGACCTTATGGACCCACATGAACGAAGCTTTAGAATAAGGCTCGGACACAAAAGTTCACAAACTTTTTCCGGCTTTTAATTCTTAATATTAGTCGATTCCACTAAAGGACCAATATTGAACATCTCTAAGTTCATATGCGTTTATATTTCCGTTTGATGTGACAAAACTATTCTTCACACGGTCCACAGTGTATTTTATGATATTACCCTTTGTGTGTATCATTAACTCAGAGGAATGTAAAATTACCGTTTTACCCCTGAGTTATTATTTCACCAAGTCCTCTGTTATTTGTGAACGAGAAAAACATAAAATGAAATGTCTCAACATGTCACATGTTTTATTTCAAAGAATTCTTTATTCGATGAATACCAGGCCCGGTTTATTCGCTCACACTCTCATAACAGAGCATGGTGTGATACTAATGCCTTAGCATTGTTTCAACACAAATTCCATATCTGTGAATCACATGTTTCAACGAAACAGTATTATGACACCAACCGTCGGGTCAATGAAACTTCATTTAGCCATTGCCCATTGACAAATCAAATGTCATAAAGTGTTACAAGAATACATGTACTCACTTCAGGATTTAGGTAATTACTAAAATACCCCTCGTATGTGAGTTTGATGTTTCGAGTGATTAAACGGTTTTATCTCGAACTTCAAAACTTCACTGGTCTTGTTCAATATCTTCATTAAGATATCAAGAATGAATTACAGAGTCACAACTCTCCATATCACAAGATAAGATATCGTTTAATTCATTCTAACAATCATTACTAGGAATCGATTGCCCAATCGATCTTTAGATTGCGAACTATTATTTAAACTAGTCATAAGAAGGTATCTTGTCAAGTCTGTACTTAGCACTTCTTTCGTTGATGACAGTTTCAGAGCGTAGACATAAATGCGTAAACACAATCTTAAATTAGAATGGATATTCAATCTTTATTTAATTTCAAAGCAAAACAAATACAAAAGTATTTAATATCAAAAATCTCCTTTGTGGGCATAAATGCCAACAAACTCCCACTTGACTCAAAGGAGATGCGAATGATCTTTCAGTCCTAATCCTTCTAGGTGTCCCTCGAAGACCTTACTGGTTAAAGGCTTCGTGAAGGGATCAGCAAGGTTGTCCAACGTTGAGATCTTCATAACCGTCGCGTCCCCTCTATGAACTATATCTCGTACCAGGTGGTATTTCCGCTCGATGTGTTTCGAGCGCTTGTGACTTCTTGGTTCCTTACAGTTAGCAACGGCTCCACTGTTATCACAGTAAAGTGTAATGGGCTCGTTGGCACTTGGAACTACTTCCAAGTACATCAGGAATTTCCTCAGCCACACAGCCTCCTTTGCAGCTTCGCAAGCTGCCACATACTCGGCTTCCATGGTCGAGTCAGCAACACAAGTTTGCTTTATACTCCTCCAGACCTCAGATCCACCATTCAGGGTGAACACAGACCCTGATGTAGATTTCCTGGAATCCTTATCCGCTTGAAAATTGGAATCGGTATACCCCGTCATATTCAGGTCATCACCTGAGTATGCAAGCATATAATTTCTCGTTCTCCGAAGATACTTGAGAATATGCTTGACCGCAACCTAGTGCTCGGGTCCAGGATTCGATTGGAATCTACTCACCACGCCCACTGCGTAACAAATATCTGGCCTAGTGCAGAGCATTGCATACATGAGACTTCCTACGGCTGAGGCGTAGGGAATATGTCTCATTTCTTCTATCTCTTGAGGAGTCTTGGGAGACTGCTCAATGGATAGATGCACTCCATGTCTGAAAGGTAGCTGTCCTTTCTTGGAGTTCTGCATACTGAAGCGATCCATGATCTTATCAATATAAGATGCTTGAGAAAGCGCTAACTTTCGGTTCTTCCGATCTCTAAAGATCTGAATCCCCAGAATGTAAGCCGCTTCTCCAAGATCCTTCATCTCAAACTGCTCCGACAGCCAGATCTTAACCTCTGATAACTTTCCCACATCATTCCCAATGAGTAGTATGTCATCTACATAAAGGATTAAGAAGACCACTTTGCCATCGTTTATCATCTTATAAACACATGGCTCATCTAGTGACTGATCAAAGCCGTAACTTTTCACAGTCTCGTCGAATCTAATATTCCACGATCTAGATGCTTGCTTTAGTCCATAAATGGACTTTAGCAACTCACAAACCTTGCCCTGTTGGCCTTTCTCCATGAACCCGTCTGGTTGAGCCATGTAAATGCGCTCGTCAAGATTTCCATTCAAAAATGCAGTCTTGACATCCATCTGCCAGATTTCATAATCTAGGGCGGCAGCAATGGATAAAATAGTACGAATGGACTTTAGCATCGCCACGGGCGAGAAGGTATCTTCATAGTCGATACCTTCCTTTTGTGTGAACCCCTTCGCCACAAGTCGTGCTTTAAATGTCTCGACATTTCCATCCGGTCCTCTTTTCTTCTTGTAGATCCATTTACACCCAACAGGCTTGATGCCTTCAGGTAAATCTACAAGTTTCCAGACTTCGTTGACATACATCGAATGCATTTCAACGTTCATGGCTTCTTGCCATAGGTTTGCTTCAGAACTTTGCATCGCCTGGGAAAATGATACTGGATCATCTTCCTCCTTGTATGCGACTGCAGCAAAGGCCTCCCCGATGTACATCAATCGCTCAGGTTGTCGTACAATCCTGCTACTGCGACGAATCGTAGGAGGCTCAAGTTCTGAATGTGGTTCTTCTATTGTTGGTGTAGGACTTGTCCTATCTTGTGAAGTACCAGCTACTTCACCCAACATTTCCTTCAGCACAAGTTTGCTTCTCGGTACGGTATTCTTCATATAATCCTCTTCAAGAAACCTAGCGTTCGTGCTAACGAACGTTTTCTTGTCAGTAGGACTATAGAATGTGTACCCTTTTGTTTCTTTCGGATATCCTATGAAAAAGCATAATTCTGAACGACTAGCCAACTTGCTAGTCTTTTGTCTCAGCACGTGTGCTGGACAACCCCAGATCTTGATGTGGTTTAGAACAGATTTCTTACCACACCATCTCTCGTAGGGAGTGCCGGGAACCGTTTTTGACGGAACCTGGTTCAGAATATGAGTTGCCGTTTCTAAGGCATATCCCCAGAACGAATCAGGAAGAGATGAGTAACTCATCATTGATCTCACCATATCTAGTAGCGTTCGGTTCCTTCTCTCTGACACACCGTTTTGTTGTGGAGTGCCAGGTGCTGTAAGGTGAGAATGAATGCCTTCTTCTTTAAGAAGATCCTCGAACTCATCAGACAAGTACTCTCCTCCTCGATCTGATCGAAGGGTTTTGATTTGTTTCTCTCTTTGCTTCTCAACCAAGGCCCGATATTGTTTGAACATTTCAAAAGTATCGGATTTGTGTCGCATTAAGAAAACATGACCAAAACGTGAGTAGTCATCAGTGAAGGTTACAAAGTATTCGTAACCTCCTCTTGCCTGAATACTGATTGGACCACATACATCACTATGTATGAGTTCCAATACTTGTGTGGCTCTTAGACCTTTCGAAGAGAAAGGTCTCTTGGTCATTTTGCCTTCAAGACAGGATTCACACGTGGGCAAAGATCCCACGTTTAGAGATTTCAAAGGACCATCCTTTGTTAACCTCTTAATCCTATCTAGGCCAATATGTCCAAGACGTAAGTGCCATAGATATGTATCATCCGTTTCATCACTATGAAATGTCTTACGCTTCCTGAGTGAATCACTATTCACCTCAGTGTCCAAGATTGTCGGCTCATTAGGATATAGATAATAAATAGAATCTACTCGATGAGCTTTAGAAATAAAACAACCATTAAGAAAAATTTCAATACCATTATTGACTTTAAACTCATAATGTTGTTCTTCCAAACGACCAAAAGAAATTAAGTTCTTGCAAAAGTCTAGAACATAATAAACGTTATTCAATAATAAAGCTTTATTCCCAAAATTCAGCTGCATGGTCCCGACAGATCTGGCTCTGACCTTCGTTCCATTCCCCCAGTTGAACGTGAACTCTTCTTCACCTAAGCTTCTGGTTTTCCTGAAACCATTCAGATTACACACAATATGGTCAGAAGCCCCGCAGTCTAAAATCCAGGGTGATTCTTTATATGTCGTGTAACATGCTTGGGTGACGAAAGCCATACCTTTCCCCTTGACGGTCTTGAGGTAGGCAGGACAGTTCCTTCGCCAATGGCCGACTTCTCCGCAATGGTGGCACTTGTGTTTAGACTTGTCCACCTTTGCGATGCCCTTGCCTTTGACATCCGCAGCCTTCTTGTAGGGCGTCTTGGATCCCGTTCGGTTGGCGTTTTTGGGACCCTTCATCACTCTCTTCGATCCAGAAGTGGAAGCCCTATGTTCAGCAACATTGGCTTCACCAGTCTTCTTCTTGGTCTTAGGGAGAAGTCCCTCGGCAGTCTGCAACTCCTTCATTAGCTCGGTTACAGAATAATCGAGCTTGTTCATGGAGTAGTTCAGACGGAAGCTATCGAAAGAATCCGTCAGAGTCTCCAAGATCATATCAACCTTGGTGAGTCCATCGATCTCCGATCCGAGAATCTCCATGTCGTTCAGGTGACCCATGATCACTAGCATGTGGTCCCTGACTTACGTTCCCGGCTTCATCCGACAATTCATGAAATTTCGGATTGCCTGCTGCCTCGCTTGACGCCCATGACATCCAAACATGTCATGAAGATTGTAGAGCATGTCATATGCCGTGGCAATGTCCTTGTGAGATTGTTGCAACACATTGCTCATGGAACCCAAGATATAACACTTGGAAATCTCATCGGACCTTACCCACGTGTCATAGGCGTTCTTGTCCTCCTGGCTTGAGTCAGCACTCGGAGCTGGAGGACACGGGGTAGTGAGAACATACTTGTGCTTTTTCACCGTCAGTACGATGTCGAGGTTACGTTTCCAATCAACGTAATTCTCACCCTCGAGTTTGTTATAACTGAGTATAGATGCAAGTGGATTCATGATATTGCTGAAATTAAATGAAATGAATAAATTTAGCATATGCTACAGTTTCGAATTATAATGCATGTACAATCCTAAATGAGTGAGGAAAGCGATAAATAATTCATGGTATTATGAACAAAAATGATCAATTACTTTTCCTAGGGGAAACCGTAATTGATCGCCTTTCATAGTCGTGACACATCACTATTTAGTTTGAACCATACAAGAAGTCACAACTTCTAGTTCTCTCTAATTACCATGGACTTTTGGTCACTTATGTTTAACGCATAGCCTCTATGGAGGGTTACTTTAAACAATAAGTCTAAGCGTGCAACCAACATGTGGGCCCTTATCCAAGTTACTTTGAAAACGGTTCTCCTAGGGGAGACCCCGCTTCATCGTTCCTCTTTAGGGCTTAGTTCGTAACAATTTAATTGACTATGTGCTTCCGAAGTACTCCCATTGAAGGGAGGGCCACGAGGGTGACTCTTAGTTCATTCACACAAGTTAATTAAATTCATGTTGGGGACCTCGGGTTATTTCAACGACAAAAAACCCTCCCACTTAGTTTTTGCAAAAATCATATTTTTGTGGACGATGTTCAATTTCATAACTAGTTATTTAAATTAAACTATAATGATGCATGAACAATTCATATAGTGTTGGCGTTCTATCCTATATGACATGTGGATGAATATGAGATAAGATTAAATAAAATAAAACATAATATTTAACTTATCTAATGGCCCATTTCTAAAATTACAACCCTTTACAAAAGAAAAAACAATAAACTACTTTATTCCTAGTCTTGTGTCGAGTCGTCGAATTTCCGAGTTTTAAAACTTAGAGATTAATATCTCCTACTCAAATAATTAAATTCATTTTTATTATTTCAAAAATAGTATAAATAAATTTAATTATTCAAGATTTTAAATTTATTCGGAAACGATTTCCGAATCTCGGTCGTCGGGCCTAACCCTAGCTAGCTCGCGCGCGTCCGAAGACACACGGCCATGTTAGGGTTTTGGCCGACCCAAACAGCCCTCTTGTGTCCAATACACAGGTCCTTAGGCGTTTTTGATAGCTCCCACGCGTTTCAAAAACGCGCGGCCATTCCCGGAGGCTGCCTTCCTTCTTCTTGTCTCCCGGATTACAAAATTATAAAATTTAAATTTACAACAAATTACAAATTTAAATAAAATAAAAAATAAAAACCGGGACGTAACCGGTAAACAATCCTAGGGCCAATTAGAGTAAGGATCCATTCACATAAACACACATACATTCACAAATGCAATTCATACAAAAACGCCAACACTCAAAATCGATTTAATGACAATTATGGCTGTGATACCATTTGTTGGAATTTAGTTAACAATTAACCTAATTTAATTATGAAACACATCAATATGTGGCGGAATTTCATAATTCAATTTAACATATTATAAACGTTTTAAAACATGTTCGATAACCATATCATTAAATCTAACCTAACATGTCAATAAATTTACAATCACATCAATAAATTTATCTAAGCATGCAAACGAATAATCCAAATACATATAATTATTCTAAAACATCATATTATTCAGATCCAATTCGTTCGAGGGACACTTACATAAGATTTGGATCTGCGAGAGCAAGTCTCGGTGTACGTCAAGGTGGTCGGCCGATCCTCTACGCCACGCGCGTCCAAGAAATCCTCAAAACCGTCGTGCCTTCGATCCTCCAAAATTAGCCGGCCCTGGGGAGAGAAAAATCACTCAAACAACCACAAGTTGAGTCAATGATAATACTCTAGGGATTTTTAGGAGACAAAGAGGGTGGGCTCTTTCGTGGGAACAAGGGAAGAAGGGGAAACTCAAATAAAAGGAAGGGCTGCCGGGAAACAGTTTTCCTCTCTCTCTTTCTCTCTTAATTTCGGCCAAAACCTCTCAAGCACAAGGGGGGAGAGGTTTGGCTGAGTGTTGGTCGAAATTAGGCTAGGGTTACCAAAGAGAAAGCCTCCTTTTATATCAGAGAGAATGGGCTTAAGTTAGGTCAAAATCCAGTTAAGACCCATTAGTCAAACTTAAGCCCAAAACTCCTTTTAATGAGTTTAAACAATTTTTCCAGCCCATAAAACACCTATTATGGCCGACCATATTGTCCTAATTACCTCCCAAATTTATTTGATTTATTTCTAAAATAATATTTAATTAATTTAGAACATCTCATTTATTTAATGACAAGTCATTAATTATTTTCATACTAATCAATGTAGTACGAAACGAGAAAATATTTATTTTCATCTTTTATTTATTTGAATCATCAAATTATATTATTATCAATATAATAACATAATATGATTCGTGAAATAAATGTAATAATAAATAACCAGTTATTTATTTAATTACTCAGAAAATAATTTTCTTAGCGTAAATCACAATTTACGTTGAATGAGAAAATCAATCATTTCTTGTTCACCAAAATCTCGTCCGAGAGTCTATCATTGAGACCTTATGGACCCACATGAACGAAGCTTTAGAATAAGGCTCGGACACAAAAGTTCACAAACTTTTTCCGGCTTTTAATTCTTAATATTAGTCGATTCCACTAAAGGACCAATATTGAACATCTCTAAGTTCATATGCGTTTATATTTCCGTTTGATGTGACAAAACTATTCTTCACACGGTCCACGGTGTATTTTATGATATTACCCTTTGTGTGTATCATTAACTCAGAGGAATGTAAAATTACCGTTTTACCCCTGAGTTATTATTTCACCAAGTCCTCTGTTATTTGTGAACGAGAAAAACATAAAATGAAATGTCTCAACATGTCACATGTTTTATTTCAAAGAATTCTTTATTCGATGAATACCAGGCCCGGTTTATTCGCTCACACTCTCATAACAGAGCATGGTGTGATACTAATGCCTTAGCATTGTTTCAACACAAATTCCATATCTGTGAATCACATGTTTCAACGAAACAGTATTATGACACCAACCGTCGGGTCAATGAAACTTCATTTAGCCATTGCCCATTGACAAATCAAATGTCATAAAGTGTTACAAGAATACATGTACTCACTTCAGGATTTAGGTAATTACTAAAATACCCCTCGTATGTGAGTTTGATGTTTCGAGTGATTAAACGGTTTTATCTCGAACTTCAAAACTTCACTGGTCTTGTTCAATATCTTCATTAAGATATCAAGAATGAATTACAGAGTCACAACTCTCCATATCACAAGATAAGATATCGTTTAATTCATTCTAACAATCATTACTAGGAATCGATTGCCCAATCGATCTTTAGATTGCGAACTATTATTTAAACTAGTCATAAGAAGGTATCTTGTCAAGTCTGTACTTAGCACTTCTTTCGTTGATGACAGTTTTAGAGCGTAGACATAAATGCGTAAACACAATCTTAAATTAGAATGGATATTCAATCTTTATTTAATTTTAAAGCAAAACAAATACAAAAGTATTTAATATCAAAAATCTCCTTTGTGGGCATAAATGCCAACAGATACGTATTCGCTTCAAGATTTAGGTAATTACTAAAATATCTCTCGTATGTGCTTTTGAGGTTTCGAGTGATTAAACGGTTTTATCTCGAACTTCAAACTTCAATGGTGTTGTTTAATATCTTCATTAAGATATTAAAAATGAATTACAGAGTCACAACTATCCATATCACAAGATAAGATATCGTTTAATTCATTCTAAAAATCATTACTAAGATTCGATTGCCCTATCAATCTTTAGATTGCGAACTGTTATTTAAACTAGTCATAAGAAAGTATCTTGTCAAGTCTGTACTTAACACTTCTTTCGTTGATGACAGTTTCAGAGCATAGACATTCATGCATAAACACAATCTTAAATAAGAATAGATATTAAATTTTTATTTAAATTCTAAACAAAACAAATACTAAAGTATTTAATGTCAAAAATCTTCTTTGTGGGCATAAAATGCCAACATCTCCATCAATCTCAGATCCAAGAATTTCCATCTCATTAAGATAACTTACGATCAGCATCATATGTTCTCTAACGAGAGTACCTACTTTCATACGATAGTTCATAAACTGTCGAACCGCTTGTCGTCTAGTCTGGCGCCCTTGCCCTCCAAACATCTCTTGGAGATTGAAGAGCATATCACTGGCTGAAATAAAATCATGATGTTGTTGCTGCAACATATTTTTCATCGATGCTAAAACATAGCATCTCGCAATCTCATCACATCGGATTAAGGCTGCAAGGGCGTCCTTGTCCTCTTGAGTCAAATCATCATTTTTTAGAGGACATGGGGTGGTGGATACCCATTTGTGCTTGACTATAGTAAGGAAGATGTCTAGATTATGTTTATAATCTAGTTTATTCGAGAAAACGATGATTGAGAAAGTGTTTAGAGACATGAAGCTGATTGTTGAAACAATTTATGATTAGTCTTTTGTTTAGGATTTTAAGTTTGAGTTTAGACAATAAAAATCCAAAGGTGTTATGAATAAAAAAGACACCTTACTCCTTCGAGGGAAGGCTGCAAAGAGTCGCCTTTCATAAGTAAATGACACATCATTAATGCATAGTCATGATGTCAATACATCAACGTTTGACTAGCCACCTTATAAAAAGTTTGATTCACTCAAATATTTTCGCAGGGCTTCGAGGGAGGATTACTAAAGACTGAGTCTAAATGCATAACCAATCACTTAGTTCAACAAGATCTACTTTGAAAACAATCTGTCAAGGGGAGGCGTTGTCTCATCGTTTCACTTTTGGACGTAGCTCTACAACCAATGTAAATGGCAATGCAGCTTTGAGTACTCTCATTAAAGAGGGGTCACGAGGGTGACTCTTAGTCTGGCGACATATGCACTTAACATTAGTGTTGGAGATCATGGGTTGCAAACAATAAGTATAACCCTCCTACTTAGTTTTTGGAATAAGGGGATCATGGGTTGCAAACAATAAGTACATTTATCCTACTTAGTTTTTGGAATAAGGCACATCACCCCTTGTACGTTTGGAAACACGTTTCCATGAGTAAAGAGAGATATAGTGGATCACTAGAAAAAAGAGCACTAAGGCACAAGGAACATAGTCGGATCTTTTTGTCTATTAATTTTATTTTTCATAAGGAAAGTGTGTGAGATTAATAAATCTTCACTTTTGCACTTGGAAGTTTTTGAGATTCGAAATCTCCTAACACTAAAATCTTCGTCTTTGTATCATCTTCCTTCAAGACATCTTCATGGTGGTTGAGCGCGTGAACGTCGATAAGCCACGGTAGCATCAAGAAGATGGGAAGAAGATAGGAGTCGCAAATCCGTATTCAAAATCCTGGACTCGCGGACTGTCGTACACCTTGGTTTTAAAATGTCATAAATGACACATCCGGTATCCGATTAAACTGAAATCAATTGCATTGGATAGCTAACTTCTATACCTTTAATTTGATTTAAGAACCACTAATTTTCAAGTTTCGAGAAAAGAGTAATGCCAATTTTATGGAGACATAACAATTTGTCAATAAATTGAAAAACAATTAAAAGGTACATTGGATCTAGGCGTAACGAGAAAGAGGTTTATTAAAACATTTTATTTGTTTGTTTTTTATTTCAATTGTGTGTTATATTAACATGATAATAATTTTACAAAATAAAACATACAACATATTACAAAATATTCAATAACTAATTTAAACTAGAAGTGTAAAAAATTAGTTTAAACAATGTACACAAATTTTCAAACTTTTCCAAAAAATGATTTCGAGTATGCTAAAGATAAAATAATTAAAAAATATTTTTAATGTATTTATATAGCATATTTAACAAGTGGAAAATCAACATAAATTTAATTTTAGAGGTCATACCAAAAAATTAAAATTTTGTAAGATCTAGTCTTTGACAAAATCATTATTCAAGCAAATTTTGAAAACAATTTTCTTATAATGATTTTAAATAACATGTACATGCTTATACTTTGGCCTATGATCTGTTACCATTTATTGGAATAGGTCTAGGATTAAGAAAAATTAATCATTAAAACATTAATGGCGGAATATAAAAATTTATCACCAACCTAAACAAAATGCATGAACATATATATATATATATATTTAAAATCATTACTTAAAATACTTGAACACTAACTTTTCGTGTAGCTTGATCTTTGATGAGTCTTGGGAAATGTAGATTGTCTCTTGCTCGTTACCTTCACACCTAAATGTGAACTCGAGAAACCTAATGTTTCTATTACATGAGTTTATAGAGGTTTAGAAAGATTTGTATGTGGGCACAATTAAAAAAAATAACTCAAGAATAAATCTATGAGCTAAAGAGCTAATTAAGCAAAATTCTAATGAGACTTAGCTGCCAAAATAAAAAGAGATTTTAGAGAGAGAGAGAGAGAGTGGTCAGCCACTTTAAGAAAAATGAGAGCAAGAGACGGAAAATCAATTACCCTTTCTTATTATGCATTCATGACATAATAGTTGATTTTCTCTCCCCTTTCTCTTAGCATATGGCCGGCCAAATATGCTTCATTAGTGAGGAAAATTGTTTCCTCCCTTAGCATATTTATTTCATTCTCAAGGATTTTCATTTTCTCTTTTCCTTTTGGGTAATTATATTTATAATCATAGGCAAATAATTCTCTCCTCTTGGGGTGTGTTTTGGCCAAACTCTACACCTAGGGAAGCGGGCATCTAGATGCTTCTTTATTTTTTTAAGACAGTTCTTAAAATACTCATTGTAGAATTAATATTGCACAAATAAAGAAATTAATTTCATAATGTCTCAAACGACTTCTTGGCTTTAGAAAATAATATATATTTCCATCATATGAAAATATTAAAAATCTTATTTTGACATTCACATCATTTTATGTCCATGTGGACAAAATTACCCTTTAGACATTTTCCGAGAAAACGTCTTGTTCAACACTTGAACTTATTTTGACTTAGCTTCTAGTTTAACAATCCTACTCTAATGACCTGTAATAGTGACCTTATATATCCAACTGAACAAAGTTTAAGCTACAATACTCGGACTCAAAAATTCACAAACCTTCTCCGAATATTAGCTTAATGTCAACTGACTCTACTAAAGAGTTGACACTGAGAATCTCCCAGTTCAAATGAACTTATTTTCTACTCAAATTAAACTTAATTATATTGAGCGGATCCATTGAATGTTATCTATGTTTACCCTTCATATCATATCATCAAGTAGATATGATTTATAAAATTAGAAACAATGTATTGACGATAAAGCATGAGGTGATAAAATTACTAACAAATCACATTGTTTCATCCAAATTAAGTCGCTACTTAATTTTGGATATAGCACGGTTCATTTATTTAAAATCCAAATGATAAAGCTTGAGGTGATATACATTGTATTTCAGCAATCTTGTACATGAATTCCATATCTATCAAAATTTTACAAAGCTGGTTCATGACATCTTTATAACTTAATATCTCACCAATTAGTCTGGTCTAGATTACTTAATGGATCTAGAATTTGACTTTCTCAAATGAGAATATTAAAACTATGAAATGACATGTCTCATTTCTGGATTTAGGTAAGCATGCTGCCATTCATACATAGTGACCTCGAGACAGAAGAGGTCAAATGGTTTGGTCTTACATTGTCTCTAAAGGTGCACTGGTCAACTCAGTATATTCAGAAGATACACTAGAAGAACTATAGAGTTCTTAACTCTCTATGTCTCGTAATCAGACATCATAGATTCTTCCAACAATCATACTAGGATCAATAGTCTGTTGCTCTTTAGATTGCGAATATTTTATTTTAACCTAACCACAAAGAGTTTGTTCACGCAAATCTACATTTGTCTCTTCATATATTGTTAGGTTTGATTAAGGACTATAAAACTATTTAATATCATAAATCTTCAAACAAACAAAAAAGGAATGAATGAACGTTATACTTTATTAATTTAATCATCAATTACAATAAGGACTTATAAAGATTTACATTACATCAATAAGTAAATAAATAATCTTCTTGTGGGTATCACTACCAACAATTTCCTCTTTATAAACATGACGTCAATAAGTGAAATTTAAATTTGTCGAATATATAATTGAAATTTGAATTTGTATATTTATTTTGCAAATTTAATTATGTTAATTTTTTTTCCGATTTTATATGATTTCGTATTAATTTCGGTTAATTCTTTACACTAACGATAAGGTGTTTATACTGTTACTCAATTTCCTAATTTGTAGCAATTATTTTTGTTGTTTTGTAATTGATATCATCTTAATTCCATTTCTTTTTAATTGATAAGCATGTTTATCTGAAAAAAAAAATGTTTATTTCAATTAATTTTTTACACTATTTAGTATAACGTTTTTTTAAAACTTAATTTTGTCTTCATCTCTTCCATCTCATGTTTGGTTCATCTACATCAGTCCTTTACTTGTTCAACATTGATTAATTTACATCAATTTCTTATATTAGGCGGTGCATCAATTGACTGTGCTCTACATGTTCAAACACTGATAAAATTTATTGTGCATGCATCATTGTATTTCATATAAACACAAATTAACGACGAATATGACAACAAAATATAAAGAATAATTTAGTCATCCAAACATACAACTAATACCCCTAAATTATAACGAAATCTTATCATTTAATTTAAGAAGTCGTTACCAAAAGTCAGTGATTTTAACTTACTGTGCACGCGTCATTATATTACAAATAACCAATTAACATGTTTTCGTTACCAAAGATGAAGAATGATTTAGCGCTAAAACATGCAACCGATTCTATAAAATTATAAAACAAAAATTAATAATTTAGTTTAAGAAATTCTCAACCGAATTTAGTTATTTAAACATTGTTTCGTTGAATACCAAAAAAATTCAAAAATACCACACCCCTAAACACCATCCAAAAACTATAAAAACTTTTCATACTAATGAAAATCGGAACAACAGATAACAAAAACAATACCTCTAACACGGTCAAAATATTTCTCTTGATTAGTGTTCCCGTTTGTTGTTTGTTCAGCAAATTTCATAGTCGGCGTCATTGAGTTTTTGAAATTATTTTGAATGAAGAATAGAGAGGGATTCGAACGATTGATAGGATAGAGAGAGAAAATTATGTTCGAATGAAGAGAGTGCGAGGAGTGAGAAAAATCTTTTTTGCATAAATGGGTTCCAAAAACTAATTTCTCATGCCCAAATTTAATGCTTAATTCACCATAAATCTCATTTATTTATCGTCCATTTTCTTTTTATAAAATTCGGCCTAGTAACTATAATTGTATTTTTTATTATTCTAAATTTTCAAAAATTTATTTATTCGAATCTTAAAAAATAGTATACTTTTCTTATTATTTTGTTTAATTTTGCTAATGGATATTAACCACATTCGTTAAATAATTTGGTATTTTGAAAACCAAACTTTGTAGAAGGCTAAATAACTCAATTGGAAATAAGAAAATTTTCATAACTAACCTAAAACAATCTCCATTCTTAGAAGATATGTACCAAGAGTGTGTCCCGTAGAAATAAGTTTTAAGGTATGTTCTGTGAAATCTTATTAGAAAATATCATAAACATGTGTGATGATAATAGTAAAATAAACGTCGTGGTATTTATTTTCAATGTAATTAAATGAAAATTATGAAATTAGAAATAAAAAACAACTTTAGAATGATGTTACAATATCTATATCACTAACATTAGTTTATAAACTCATCACATGTTTGTGATATGATTTCTCCCTAGAAAAATAGCTAGCTGAAGCTTATTGTCCTCTTTCTTAACTCTGGCAAGCAATGAAGACCTATGCGAACGGTGGTCTAACTAGGTATGGGAAAAATAACAGGAATGCGGTGTTTTCGAAGACGACGATCTTGCTCCTACAACTATAGACCTCTCTAACTTTCTTCTGGGACAACTTATAAGAATGAAGAACTTCAATCAAGCTACATTCAGAACTGTCATGGATAAGGTTCGGAGAACGAGCGGTTCACTCTCCATCTCCAAGGACAATGAGGTGATTTTATTTTTAATATTAAAAAAGGATCAGATAAGAAAAGAGTGATCAAAGCAAGCCCATGGAGTTTTGATAGATCATTGTTGGTGATACGACATCTGGTGGTTGATGCTACTCCAAGGGAAGTGTTTTTCCACGTAGGGTTTTGGGTGGTGCACTGATTGCCGATGAAGAATCAGTCATGTATAATGATTGGATAGTAAACTTGGCCTAGTCATTAGAAGAGTTCAGAAGGATAAAGATGGGCTAATTAAGAGAGACTTAATACAAACTAGGATATCATTGATGTTGGCAAGCTTCTGATGAGAAATGGTTTTGTCCAACCGGGATCATAAGCTAAAAATTCATGGATAGACTTCCGGTATGAAAAGTTACATGATTTTTCTTATCTTTGTGACAAAATAGGTCATGGAAAAGCGAAATGTGAAGTAAAACACCAAATCAATATCCACATGTCCTTACCCAAAACAATTCATCTTGTACCATATCAGGACGAAATATGGAGATTATGGGATAGTGATCATTGTGTTCTTAGTGACCCCAGTACAGAGCATGTCATTGTACATGTTCAAGCCAACTCACGTACACAACATTCTTCTTAGTGTGACTTTCCAACCATACAATACATGGCCATGTATTCATATTATATTTCTTTTATAACAAGTTAATAATTGGGATTCAAGCTAGAATCTCGACTTTACCTGAAATACTATGCATATAAAAGAAATTAAATAAAAGTAATAGACAACAAACAATTTATAGTGGTTCACTTAAATGTGAGCTACATCCACTTTTGTCACATCGGCTTTTCACTATAAACTTAATAGGGAGTGGTTTACATAATTTTTTTAACACCCAAATACACACAAAAGAATATCTCTGAGAGTTACATTGCTCACACCTTTAAAAAACGAATTTACTAGAGCAAATAGCTTTAATAGTTAATCAACTTTGTGATGATTTTGAAGGTAAACATGTAAGCCTTAATCATATATTCTTGAAGCTTTTACACTTCTATTCTTTTTTCGATGTAGGATGAAAAAATTATCTACTATCAACAATCTCCCGCTTTGAGAATGAACTCATCAACTGTCTCCATCCGAGGTGGTGCCACTGATCTTCAATCGATGAGTCTAATCGAATTTGCACACAACTTCAACTTATTATAAAGGATGGACTTCGTGAACATGTCCGCTGGATTCTGACTCCCCAAAATTTTCTCTAGCACAAATACTTCATCTTCAAGTGCCGACCTGATGAAGTGTTACCAAAGTTGTGTGTGCATCGTTTGAGCATGGTAGATTGTATTCTTTGCCAACTGAATGGCACTTTGGCTATCACTGTATAGCACACTCTTGTCATGGTTTTGGTCCAGCTCGTGCAGAAATTATTGCAACCAGATCATTTTTTTGTGGCTTCAGCGATGCCCACGTAATTCGCCTCGCAGCTCTACAATGCGACGATCTTTTTCTATCTTGACACCAAGAAAATGGTCGTTCCTCCATCATTGTTAGAATCGGCGTGCTCTTTTTGTTGTCAACATCACCATCATTGTTAGAATCGGCGTAGCTTTAAAGTCCTACTACAGACTTCCTGAACATCAATGTTGAGCTCGAACTTCCGTTCAAATATCGGAAGATCCATTTCACGGCCTCCTAGTACACTCTCCCCGTATTACACATAAACTTGCTCACAACTCCCAATGTGTGAGCAATGTCCGGCCTTGGGCACATCATTGCATACATCAAGCTTGTAATAGCTGAATCATACGGGATTTTGTCCATGTACGCTAGATCTAGACCCCATATGTCAGTATGTACAAACTCGAGTTTCTCCGCCTTCAGCTCTCTACTCGCATTCAAGAAGCTAACTCGCTTATGCTTTCTGATTAATGCAGCTCTCTCATGTGTGAAGTTGCGGGAATCATGCCACTTTTCACCAACATCTTCATTGCCTTTTCACTCATGTTCCCGAGTTTACATTGCCACACCTTGCTTTCTTCCTTGTTGTTGACCATAAATATTTTGTCTCTGCAGCTTGACGTCACGTAGAGGGTACCCCTTTTCAGACCTCGAGCTACAACTATAGCTCTTTTGGACACCTTCCACTAGCCATTCTCGAATGTTGAGGTGTAACCTTCATTGTCAAGCTGGGCCATCGAGATCGGGTTCATCATCAACCCGGGACGTGTTTGACCTTTGTGATCTTCTAGACTTGTCCATTTCTCATCTTTAGTCTGACGGTGCCAATGTGAGTGATGTCAAGAAGCTCTCCATCAGCCAGTTAGACCTTTCCGAGGTTCTCAACCACATAGTTCTACAAGATATCGAGGTTGATAGTTTCATGGAATGATGCTTATGATTCAAGTACCAATGACTCAATCAAGTTGCCCACAGTTAACATCAATGCATCTCCCATGTTTTCAGTAGTTCCTTTGGCACCTTGCTTGTTCTTCTTAAATGACGCCATGCAGTACTTCTTGATTTGGACCATCTTACCACAGTTCCAACACGCAACATATCGTCCCGACTTAGATTGAGATCTTCCATTTAGCAACTTTGATTTGTCCTTAGCATTTCAAGTCTGATTCATATCGTGACTTCGGCTCTGGTTCTCCATGTGTAAGTTCGAACTTGATGCATCTTTTCTAGAATCAAACCGTCCCACCTCTTTGGCCAAGATGCCATCTTGCACATCATTGAACTTCAGGTTGGAATTCCCCACCGAATTGCTCACCACGACCCTTATGGGATCCCAAATATTCGCTAGGGATGCAAGCAAGATTAGAGCTTGCATTTGGTCATCAAACTCGATTTAAACCGAGGACAACTAGTTAAGAGTCATGTTAAACTCATTCACGTGTGCTGTTACTCCAGTGCCCTCATTCATCTTTAGATGGAACAACTTATTAATTAAGAAGACCTTGTTGTTTGCCGAAGGCCTCTTGTACATGTCGGACAAGACTTTTTCACCATGTCCGCGGTGGTCTTCTCCTTCGTCATGTTATGAGCGACGTTCTTCGTCAGCGTCAGTCGAATGACTCCCAAAACTTGTCTGTTGATCAGGTTCCACTCTGCCTCTTCCATCTTCTTGGCTCTCGTGTCCATGGGAAATGGAGCTTTCTACCGTACATGTTGTCTTCGATCTGCAATCGCTAGAATGCATAATCGGTTCCGTCAAACTTGTGGATTCCATGACTTCCGCCTTCTTCACCTCCAATTGTTACTGGGTCAAACTCAACCTAGAGCTCTGATAATTGTTGTTGGGATTCAAGCTAGAATCTGAACTTTGAAAAAAAAAATATGTTGATAAAAGAAACAAAATAAAGACAATAGACAACACACGATTTATAGTGGTTCACTTAAATGCGAGCTACATCTTCTTTTATCACCTCGGCTTTTCACTATAAATTTAATAAGGAGTGGTTTATAAAATTTTACAAACACCTAAATAGGCACAGAAAAAGTACATCTGAAACATACATTGGTCACACTTATACAAAAAAAGTTTTACTAGAGCAAGTAGCTCTACGAATTAATCAACTTTGGATGATATTTTTTAAAAAATTGGAGCCTTATTTATGTTGGAATAGTTAATAATTAACCTAATCAATTATGAAACATATCAATACATGGCGGAAATGCATAATTCAATTTAACATCTTAACATGTTTTAAAAAATATTCAATAACCATATCATTAAATCTAATCTAGCATGTCAATAAATTTCTAAACATATTAATAAATTCATTCAAACATGCAAATGAGTGATCTAAAATTTCTAACAATCCTATAATGATTATTACATTCAAATCCAACTCGTTTTTAGAATACTTACAGTGGGTTTGGATCTGCGAGAATCAGCACCGGGGATGCGTCCAAGTGCACAGCCGAAGATCAATCCCATGCTCGTCTATGATGTCCTGAAATCCGTCCTTGCTCCGTTGCTCCAAAAAGTGGCCAGCCCTATGGAACAATTATCACTCAAATAACCACAAGTTGGATCGATGATAATTCTCAAGGAGGTTTTATGAGACAAAGAGGGTGGGCTCTTTTTGTTGGCAGAGATGCCCACAAGAAGATTATTTATTTACATATTGATGTAATATAAATCTTTATAAATCTTTATTGTAATTTCCTGATTAAATTAATAAAAGTTGAAACATTCATTCATTCCTTTTTCGTTTGCTTGAAGATTTATGATATTCAATAGTTTTATAGTCCTTAATCAAACCTAACAATGTATGAAAAGACAAATGTAGATTTGCGTGAACAAACTCTTCATGGTTTGGTTAAAATGAAATATTCGCAATCTAAAGATCAACGGACTATTGATCATAGTATGATTGTTGGAAGAATCTATAATGTCTGGTTACGAGGCATAGAGAGTTAGGAACTCTATAGTTCTTCCAGTGTATCCTTCAAAGATACTGAATTGACCAGTGCACCTCTAGAGACAACGTAAGAACAAGCCATTTAACCTCTTCTGTCTCAAGGTCACTATGTATGAATTGCATCGTGCTTACCTAAATCCTAAAATGAGACATGTCATTTCATAGATTTAATATTCTCATTTGAGAAATTCAAATTCTAGATCTATTAAGTGATCTAGACTAGACCAATTGGTGAGATATTAAGTTATGAAGATGTCATGATCCAGCTTTGTGAAGTTCTCATTGATATGGCATTCAGGTACAAGATTGCTGAAATGCAATTTATATCACGTCATGCTTTATTACTTGGATTGTGAATAAATGAACTGCGCGGTATCCAAAATTAAGTAGCGACTTTATTTGGAAGAAACAATGTGACTTGTTAGCTCCTCGTCAATACATTGTTTCTAACTTATTTACAAGTAACAAAAGAGTTGAGGAAATAACAACTAGAAGAGAAAAATGGTAATTTTATAAATCCCATCTAGTTGATGATATTCATGAAGGGTAATCATTCGATAATATTCATTAGATCCGCTCATCACAAATAAGTAGAATTTTGAGCATAAAATATATTCATTTGAACCGAGAAATAAGTCAAAAATAAGTTCAATTGTTGAACTAGACGTATTTTTCAAAAATGGTCTAAAGGGTATTTTTGTCCTTAAGGATAATTGATGTAAAATGTCAAAATAAGATTTTGAATTTTTTCATAAATTAATTTAAAGTCACATGGCTGAAAATTGGTTTTCATGCTTAGTGAATTAAATTTTGTGACATGTTATTGTATGGGTAATAATGCGAGAGCTTTTCCGTAATTTGTTATGAACAAATTAGGAAGTAAATATGTGTGTGTAGACACCCATATGGCCGGCCACTTTACATCAAAGGAGGGAGAGAAATATTTTCTTTTAATTGGTGCATTATTGCATATTGGTAATTGCCCAAAAGAAAAGAGGAAATAAATTTCTTTGAGAAGGAAACAAATGTGCTAAGTGAGGAAACAAATTCTCCTCACTTATGGCATAGGGTGGCCGACCATGTAGAAGAGAAAGGGAGGAGAAAATCAACTATTATGTCATGAATGTATAATAGTAAAGGGTAATTACCATTTCTTGATTTTCCTTCTCCTATAAATAGAGCCTCACATAGAGATGTGAAAATAAGTTTTTTGGTCTTGCTTTCTCTTTTCTAGTCGACCACTTCTCTCCCTCTCTCTCAAATACTCTTTTATTTTGGCAGCTAGATCCTCACTTGATCTATAGAATTAGCTTATGATCCAAGAATTATTCTTGATTCATATTGTTTAATGGTGCCCACTCACTAAACTCTTCAAACGCCCAAAGACTTTTGTGGTGGAAATTTTTGTGGTTGCTAAAGAATCCAAAGACGAAAGGCAGTAAGACATGGAGAAGGATCTTCATCCAAGAAGGGGCTCCAAGATCAAGCAACAAAAGAAAGGTTAGTATTCAAGTATTTAAATAAAGTTTTTAAATTGATACATGTTCATGCACTTCACCTAAGTTAGAATTTTTTTTTTACTTGTAAATAAATTTTATATTCCGCTAATAATATGATTAATAATAATTTTTCTTAACCCTAGACCTATTCCAACACTTTTGTGGGAACAAAGGGGAGAAGGAATAAAACAAGGCTCAACAAATTCTCTCTTTTTCTCTTTGGGATTTTGGCCGTGTGATTTCTCCTCGGGGAGTGTAAAAGAATCGGCCAACACAAGGGGGGGAGAGAAAAAGACGTGTAAAATTAGGTCAGGAGAGAGGAGAAGAAAGCCTTCTTTTATACTAAAGAAATGGGCTTAAGTAAGGTCATTAACAATTAGTGGCCACTTAATTAATCTTAAACCCAATAAACGATTTTCCATCCCCTTTCTACTTTAGATATGGCTGCCATATTGTCAAAATTATCTCCCAAATTTATTTGATTTATTTCTAAAATAATATTTAATTAATTTAGAACATCTCATTTATTTAATGATAAGTCATTAATCATTTTCATACTATTCAATGTAGTATGAAACGAGAACATATTTATTTTCATTTTTTATTTATTTGAATCATCAAATTATATTATTATCAAAATAATAACATAATATAATATGATTCATTAAATAAATTTATAAATAAATAACCAATTATTTATTTAATTACTTAGAAAATAATTTTCTTAGCGTAAATCACAATTTACGTAGACTGAGAAAATCAATTAATTCTTGTTCACCAATATCTCTTCCGAGAGTGTATCATTGAGACCTTACGGACGCACATGAACGAAGCTTTAGAATAAAGTTCGGACACAAAATATCACAACTTTTTTCGACTTTTAATTCTTATATCAGTCGATTCCACTAAAGGATCAATATTGAACATCTCCAAGTTCATATGCATTTGTATTTTCGTTTGATGTGACAAAACTATTCTCCATACCGTACACGGTGTATTTTACGATATTACCCTTTGTGTGTATCATTAACTCGGAGGAATGTAAAATTTCCGTTTTATCCCTGAGTTATTATTTCACCGAGTCCTCTGTTATTTATGAACGAGAAAAATAAGTGAGATGTCTCAACATATCACATGTTTTATTTCAAATAAATCTTTATTCGATGAATACCAGGCCTGGTTTATTCACTCAAACTATCATAACAGAGCATGGCGTGATATTAATGCCTTAGCATTGTTTAAACAGAAATTCCATATTTGTGAATCACATATTTAAACGAAACAGTATTATGACACCAACCGTCGGGTCAATGAAATTTCACTTAGCCATTGTCCATTGACAAATCAAATGTTATAAAGTGTTACAAGAAGATATGTACTCATTTCAGGATTTAGGTAATTACTAAAATACCCCTCGTATGTGAGTTTGAGGTTTTGATTAAACGGTTTTATCTCGAACTTCAAAACTTCACAGGTCTTGTTCAATATCTTCATTAAGATATCAAGAATGAATTATAGAGTCACAACTCTCCATATCACAAGATAAGATATCGTTTAATTCATTTTAACAATCATTACTAAGAATCGATTGCCCAATCGATCTTTAGATTGCGAACTATTATTTAAACTAGTCATAAGAAGGTATATTGTCAAGTCTGTACTTAGCACTTCTTTCGTTGATGATAGTTTCAGAGCGTAGACATTCATGCATAAACACAATTTTAAAGAAGAATGGATATTCAATTTTTATTTAAATGCAAAACAAAATAAATACAAAAGTTTTTAATATCAAAAATCTCATTTGTGGGCATAAATGTCAACAATTTATATATTCTAAAAGCTTCTACAACTCTATTCTTTCTTTTGATTCGATGTGGAACTGAAGCATTCTCCACTATCAACATTAACTTCACTAGCAACCAAATTCTTGAAATATCAAACTCTGCATCAGCAACATCAACAGATGTAGCTCCTACTCATGCTATGGTCACACGATCAAAGAGTGAAATTTACAAGCATTTGTGAACAAAACACATCATAAGAAGCTTTACTCCAAATAAACTGTAAATAGGCAATGGAAGTAGAATATTTAAAACTGATGAAAAACACCACATGGAAACTTCTGTATCTACCACCATACTGAAAAACCTATTAGATGTAAGTCTTATATTTAAAAGCATAAATCTTGGTTGGAAAAACTACAAATAATCCTACAATTTGTTGGCTTTATCTCAATAAAGGATGGTACTTCTTTATTCACTGCGAGTTCATCTATAGTAACAATTCTGGTGCTTATTTAACTAGATGACATATTGATAACTGGATTGATAAGCTTGATTCTTAATTTTCACAAAAAAATTTGGGTGAAGTCAGCTACTTACTTCGGACAAAAGTCAAGGAAAAATTTGAAGCTCTATTTCTCTCCCAATCAAAATAAGCCAAAGACTGGCTTTGCAAGGAAAATATGCAGAGTGCAAGATCTAGACAAGCTCCACTCACAAACGGCCAGAAGTTTAGGCAAGAAGTTTCTCAGCTATGAAAATTCTTCGGTTCACGATCCTCGTTTTTATCAAACTATTACAGGAGATTTCAGACCCGACTCTATAATTGTTGACGTCCAAAGATAATTTATATTTATAGGCTTTTTTAATACATAATGGTATGAAACATCTTGAGGTTGACTTGTTGTCTGCGAGAAAGTATCAACAAGTTAAATCCAAGTTCAGCATGTTCTCTTAGTTGATGATTCTTGCACATTTTCTTACAGATGCTAATTCTTGCAACGCATGAGACATAGCTCTATAGCTTGTTTTTTAGTCATGTTATCCGTTAATAAAAGAAATTGCTTATTCCAATTTTCATTCCCTCTACTACACTACATTCTAAAAACAAATTATTGGCCAATGAGTAACGTTTGACATATGAATTCGAAATGTCCAACATTTGGTAAAATTGTGGTAAATGGCTCTAGTGTTTACGTAGCACAATTATTAACAGCCCAACTTTACAATTTACATTTATTATTTCGATTGTAAATGGTATTCATAATCTAGTAAAACATTTTACTGGGTCATTTACCTAACTTTCGACAAACGTTTGACATTTCAAAAACTTTCAACATATTTATAGGACTATACTACTAATTAACCCTTCTAAAATATTTACGATTCTATCATTATATGTAAATGAGCGTGACTCGAACTCTTTCCTTTTTGTTTTAGGTTTTTTTTCAATTATGTGACACAATACAGCCTACCAAACGGGCCATGCCATCGTCAGGACTATAACTATTAATGGTACATTACAAATATTGTTGAACACAGTTCAGATATGATGATAGTTAAATATTTGAGTCTGCGTAGCCCCATAACTACTTGACTTAGTATTTATTTTTCTTTTTCTTTAGTATGGCTTTGAAAGAACAACTCTTTCAATTCGAGTATATTTGTAACGCATGTAAGTAAGATTAGCATCAAACAATTTATTTATGATAAGTTAAAACAAAATAGATCAACAACCCAAACTAGAACTCGCTATACCTACTACAAAATTTTGTACTAAAACACGTATTAGAAAGCTAATTTAGATATAAACTCCCTTGTTACTGGTCAAACACCATTTAATAAATTAGATTAAATTAATGATCACGAATTACATTTCAAAAAACAACAAGAGTCGAGTGCTTGAAAAAAATCTAGTACTGTGATCTCTCGGTCGGTATGAGCACCATACAAGAAAAAAAGGGGCTCAAATTCAAAACCTATTACCATACAAGAAAAAAAAAGAGGCTCAAATCCAAAACCTATCACCATACAAGAAAAAAAAGGAGCTCAAATTTTTGGAGGGAGATTGGAGAATATTATGAAGGCTTATTTTCGGTGCGTATCAATGACTGCATAAGGCCTCTCTATATAGAAGAGGAAGAAACTGATTACATCCTTAACATTGAAGCTACATTACTCAATCAATGTGTAATAATTCAGAAGTTACAATTAAGCGTTTCAAAATGTTCTGCCTTTACACAAGACAATTAAAATTCGGTTAACCCAACGCACTTAATGGATGGTTACAACATTTTCCACCTAGTACTTTCCTAATCCCTTGTCCATATATAAAAGTGAGTAGCCCTTGGAGACCTAAATTATTTCGTCAAAAGGTATTATATAAACTCATGCAAAATTCATATCTATAATCCGTGTAGGACTTTTGTATGAGCGTACACATCCACAACATATTTTTCTTTCACAAATTAGTATTTTCCAGAACATTTAACATCAATTTATCATTCAATATAATATTGATCTTATACTCGTTGCAAAGAGAATTATGAATTTGCAAATATAATATAATTTCTAAGATAACCCATTAAAATATATGTCTTAAATCTCCCATCACAAAATATCAAACTCTTTAATACATTTTATTTCAGTATAATCTTAGGCTTATAAGACTCAGATTGAGGTTTAAAATGTCCTCAAAATTTGTGAAACAGTTATTTATTTCTGGTGATCGGAGGCTACTAGCAAATTTATTTGTTTTACTATAAATTTTTGTCAAAATTCTATTAAATACTGTTTTTTGCCAATTTCTATAGAATTTTGATCACTCCTTTGAAATTTAAATAATATTTCGATTAATTTTTTGAAAATTTCGCTAATATTGCAGTAATTTTCAGACAATATTGTGTCGGTTGTTGATTTTCAAGTTGTTTGGATTTTTTTTGTAAAATGATAATATATGTACATTGTATATTTAAATTTATTGTTCGCATATGTTTTTCTCATAAAATTCATGATATTCGGAAGATTGAACTTATGAAAATTCAATTGTCTTAGATTAATAAATTACATAAAATGAAGTTGATAAATTGAAATGTTTGTTTTATGAAATTGAAATAATTGAAAATAAATTTACAAAGGACTATGCGAGGTGGTAATTAAACGACGTCGGAAGATACAATATATCCAAGTTGTCACAAACGATTGTTTGGCCTTAGAAAAACTAGTATAAAGTTGATGAGAAAATTTACATAGACACCAGGTGATACTTATTAAATTAACTTGATACTTGAAAGTGACCAAGAAAATTATAGCACACATGTACCCAACTACACGTTATCTTATATGCATAAATGAAATTGAAAAAATGTGTATGAGTTTCACGTTTTATATTTATATTTACTAAATATTTTTATGACAACATTTCCGTATTTTATCAGGATTCGACATTTTCATCAATAATTATTTGTATCGACATTTTCGTTAACTATCGACGTTACGTGTTTTGAATTCATCCACATATTATCTACGATTTAAACCTTGGTCCTTATAGCCAACTTCTATTAGCTTGTCATTTTGAAGTCGATGTACAACTTAGAGCAAGTAAACGAAGATGTAAAATCAGAAGATCCTAGAAATTAAGACCATGTCTAGGTATGAAGTCTATTAATGGTTCTCGATATTCTTATTAATTTTCAAAGTCGTGTATCAGTATTAATGATACATTGCAAAAGTTGTTGAACATAATTAAGATATGATGATCGTTAAACATTCGAGTCTGCGCAGCCAATGTAAGCCCTTGCTTTTTCCATCACGCAGCCCCATAGCTACTTGACTTAGTATTTATATTTCTTCTTTTATTTTTCTTTATGTTTTTACATTTCCAAATGTAATGTTTAGATAGCTTGAAAGAACAGCTCTTCGAAATGTAAAATATTTCTTCGAGCATAAGACAATGGTAATATATTCTTGATAAAATATCTGTATATATGTAAAGCAGTTATTTTATCAAATTTTGTTACACACGTTATGTTAATGATTGGTTAAAAAATAATATACAAACAAAAGTGAAATAGCCATAGCTACCACTGTATTATATTTGTTTTTCATAATCCAACAAAACATAATTTATTCTCAAAATACAAATAATTTTCACTTAAAAATACCAAATACCCTTTAAAAAAATAAAACTAATACCAAAAAATTATAGGGTTAGAATTGTTTTTAACTTTTTTAGTTTAATTTAAAAAAAATAGGTAGTAACCGATTAATATGAATATGTAATAAAATATAAAAATTATTTTGAGTTATTTTGGTCTTTTATACTGATATTTTGAAAAAAAAAAATCAATTTTAGTAAATTTTAAAAAAAAATCAATTACACACGTAGTGTTTTGGACAATTTCTCAAAACAAATCTCTACGGCATAGAATCCTCACAAATTTTTGTTTTATCTGAATCGTCGTAACGTCTTACCTGAGATCATTCCATTCATTTCGAATGACTTCGTTAATATATAATTAAAAAATGGTTAAGTTTGTGGAATTTATGTGATTACTCCAAATTAATCAGTAGAATTTGTTCACATGAAAAAGTGGCAAAAGACGCATTAAAAGAATGAAAGCAAAGGCATTAAGTACCAAAATTTATTCTTTAGATTTAACTTAATCATAAATTTTTGTTGGTTTAAACTCTCAATTAAAAATCATTAGAAATAACCGGGTTCCTGATTCGTCTGTAGATTAGAAAAACACACTGGACCATGCAATGACTATGTTTTAGTGTAACTATGTATAGTTGGTCTCATCTCTTGCATTTGACAAATAATAATTATTAAAGGCTGCATTTTTTAGCTGGGTCGGTCAAATGTGTCGAGCAAAAGTCATTAATGAAATAGATAATTCAAATTATTGACGACACCTTACCCAACTTGGATTTATATATTTTATATCTAGAAACATTTAATAAGTAGTTTAACCAGAAATACATAATATCTACATATATACACGCATATGTGTATATATATATATTTATTTATTTATTTATTTGTTTGACACCTCTCGATCGAAGTATTCCGTATGTACGTACAGACAGCGCTACGTGCATATATTATGTATACGAATAAGTAATAGCTAATAGAGTCAATTGCAATAATGTTTTTTATCGGCAAACCTACCTATAGCAACAATTAAAAAATATGGAGCTAAATTAGCAGAATGCATTAAATTCTAAGCTAATTGGTTGTAGTTCTGATCTTCGCAGTCGTCAATAATTTTCTCTGAAGTGTGTAAAGAGACATGTTTAGTCATTGTTTCTATACATACAGTGTTGACTTTTTCTTCATATGTTTTCCACAGTTCCGTGTAACTAACTGCTCACTCCACGTAGCCTAGTAATAAAAAACGACTTTGTGTATACATTTTTGCCCGAAAAAATAAATTAAACGAGCAGCAAATACCTCAATATTTTAATATATAAATATGTAGCGGCAGTCAACGATCTTCTGTCTTTTTCAGTTTACTCATTATTTTCAAAATATCATTTTTCTTGTTATTGAGTTTTTTAAAACCAAAACATGTTTTTTTTTAAAGTAGAAGTAAATTTTATGTGAAAAAACGAAATTAAAATAATAAATTAACTCAAATGGTTTACACTATTATCGGTCAAAAAAATAAAAATAAAAATTAAAAAAAATTAAAATTTTAGGGGTGGAGCAATTTTTCTTTTTAAAGTTTATTTTTAAAAAAAATAAATAAATAGTAACGATTAATATAGATATAAAATCAAATGTAAAAAAACTATTTTAGAAGCATTTTAGACTTTTGTACTGGTATTTTGGGAAAAAAAATTTATTTTAGTAGATTTTGGGAAAATCAAGTACAAATCGTGGTACTTTGGACAGTTACTCTTATTATTATTGTTGAAAATACCAGTCTACATTTTGTGGCAAGTCTATAACGGTCTAATGACATGTACTTTAAACAAGTGTATTAAGCATTGTTGTAAAGCGTATTAGATTAGTTTTTAGTTTTTACATTTTCTTGTACTGAAATTGTAATAGCGAAAGAGTTTAGATTAGTCAATCTGAGAGTTGCTTGTGCTGTAAGGAATTGATTGACTTTTAAGGTCTGTGAAGAACTCTGGTTGTAAGAACTATTTCAAGGTCGGATTTGACCTGGGTTACTGAAGGATAAGCAAAGTCTTTTATTGAGGAGCCTCGTGGATGTAGCCAATGCCGAACCACGTAAACCGGGGTGTTCTTTCTAATTCTGTTTGTAGTTGGATGTATGTGTGCGTTTGCCTGTAATTGTTCAGCAGTTCTTGGTTTTCTATTCGTACAATGGTATAAGAGCTTGGGTCTTTATCGACCAAGAAAGCTTCCTTCCGACGTTGACTGGACAAGTTTGAAAAATCACCACAGAATCATAGGAATCGAGACTTCAACTTCAATTGGAATTCAATCACGAACATCCAGATCAATATTGAGAAGTTTGATGGAATAGGGAATTTTTCGCATATGGCGAAGAAAAATCTCCTTCATGCTCGCACAACAAAGGCTTCTACGAACCCTAGATGACCCAATCCAATGGCCCGACAACATCCCACTAGAAAAGAAAAGAGAGATGATGTAGACTGCAACATGTACCCTTATTTTTCATATCTCGGATTCGATTATTAGGTTAGTTGATCAAGAAGTTACTCCAACTAAAACTTAAATGAAACTAGATCAGATGTTTAAATCTAAATCACTCTCAAACAAGATTTCTTAAAAGAAAGATTGTTTGGTTTCAAAATGAACACTGGTGTTACTCTAGACAAAAATCTTGACCGTTTCCTAAAACTAAATATCGAACTTGCGAACTCAGGTGAACACGAATATTTAATTGATGAAAATCAAGCCATTATAATTCTTAATTCACTCCCAGAATTCTTTCGAGAAGTAATATCAGCTATAACATATGGAAAGTCATCAATTACTCTCGGAGAAGTTTTATCGACCCTAAAATCTAGGGATTTAGAAATTAAGAACGAAATACTAAAACATGGAGATGATGAGATGAATTACGTGAGAGGCAAGAGTTAAACTAGAAATAACCCAAACTCAAAGAATCGAGGAAAGCCTAGAGCTAGGTCAACTTTACAGGGCTCGAGCTAGAAAGAATCAAGAAAATGTTATTATTGTCGCAAACTAGGTCATATAAAAAAAGAATGCTTTTCATGGATTAAAAAGAACAAAGACAAACCGAACACTTCCAGTAATGACCATTGTGACTCTGCACAAATTGGGGATGGGTACGAAAGTGGTGAAGTGACTGGCTGTTAGATTCAGGATGCACCTTCAAATGACATGTGATAAAGATTGCTTAACTGACTTTAAAACCTTAAATAAGGGAAAATTAATTATTGAAAATGGAAGTACATGTGGTACTGTAACGTTTAAAATGTTTGATGCGATTAACACAACACTTAGAGATGTAAGGTTTGTCCCTCGTTTACACAAAAACTTAATTTCGACTAGTATACTTGATGATCTTGGTTATTAAATTAATAAAGAAAACGGTTTTATGAGGATCTGCAAGGGATCAGTCATTGTCATGAATGGAAAGAAAAATGCAGGTTTGTATCAACTCATGGGAGAATGCCTTGCTGGTCACGCATCAGTTGATGTTGTCCTTGAAGACTCCAAAACAAAGTTGTGGCATTGGCGACTCGGTCACATAAGTGAACAACGCTTGCAGGTGATGAGTGACCAAGGCCTCCTCGGCAAGGACAAAGTTAGCAAGATTGATTTATGTGAACACTGCATCCTTGGCAAGCAACACCGTCTCAAGCTCAAGATAGGACAACAGAAGTCATCCAAGATTTTGAACTACGATCAATCAGATCTGTGGGGACCCGCTAAAGTTCCTACACATAGAGGTAATGTCTATTTCCTCTTGAAAGGTATGGTTATACCTACTTAAGCACAAAAGTCAAGCATTTGCTAAATTTAAAGAATGGTTAACTCTCATGGAAAAATTAATCAATAATAAACTTAAAACTCTTAGGACAGACAATGGGCTAGAATTATGTAATCAAGAGTTTAAAAGCTTGTGCAGTAAGAAAAGCATTCAGCGACATAAAACTGTTAGGCTAACACCACAACAAAACGGAGTAGCTTAACGCATTAATAGAACATTGTTTAATAGAGCGAGATGTATGTTGTTTGGACCCAGGTTAGCTAATTTTTTTGGGGAGAAACCATAGTCACTGTAGCCTATTTAATAAATAGGTCCCCCTCTAATGCTATTGAGTTCAAAACACTCAAAGAAATATGGCATAAACAACCACACAATCTTAACAATCTTAAGTCTTTCGGTTGTTCAGCCTTTGCTCATCAAAGCATAGGAAAGTTAGAGTCATGATCTGTCAAGTGTATCTTCTTAGGATATCCAGAAGGAACTAAGGGTTATAGATTATGGGTAAGAGATGGAATTGGTTTTAAAATAATGAATATATGTGATGTTATTTTTAACAAAAATGATTTTCCTTGTTTGAAACAACCCATCAGTCAATCTAGCACTATGAATCATATCATAATCCTGCAGGAATTCTAGAAAGCATGATCGAAGTAGAATATGCTAAAAACAGCTCAGCTCAAGTGGAGGTAGTAAAAAATGGCTATGAACTAAGAGAACTAGGAGAGGATAATGTAAATCAAGAGGAACAACATGGTCATGACTTGGGTCAGGTGGAGCCAGATGAAGATGACACAACCCAAGAGGATCAAGAGTCTCATAATCAGCCACTTGACACTCAAGAACAATTTGACAGAGTGGTCACTACTGACTCTCAACATAAACCTTCTCAACGAGATTCAGGGACCAGCTTAGATGACTATCTCCTGACCAGAGACGGAAGCAGACACATTCCAAAGACAAATACTAAGTATGGTCTTAATGCATATTCTGAACTGGTGGCACATGCTTTTGCTTCAGCCTCTTAATTAGAGATGAAGGAACCCATAACATATGAAGAAGCCATACACTGTAAGGAGTCTACGTAGTGGGTCAATGCAATGCATGAAGAAATGACTTCTCTTCACAAGAATCATACATGGTCACTGGTGATAAGACCAAAGGAACATAAGACAATAGCGTGTCGATGGTTGTTCAAAATAAAAAAGGGTAGAGAATGAAAGCTATGTGAGGTTCAAGGCTCGATTAGTCGCAAAAGGATTTGCGCAAGTAGAAGGGATAGATTACAACAAAATCTTTTCACCGGTAGTTAAGTGCAAAACAATGAGATGATGTTAGCATTGGTGTGTCAACATGACATAGAGCTACATCAAATGGACGTTAAAACATCATTTATGCATGGAGACCTGGAAGAAACTATTTTCATGGAGCAGCCAAATGGATTTGAAGATAAGGATAGCCCCGCAAGGTTTGCCTCCTAAAGAAATGCTCTATTGTTTGAAGCAATCTCAGCGGTAGTGGTACAGAAAGTTCGACACGTTCATGATGAGAAATGGATTCCACCGAAGATCCTATGACACATGTCTCTACTTCAAAGTAATCAACAAAAGGGAAACTATTTTCTTACTCTTATATGTGGACGAGATGCTGATTATCAGTCAGAATTTGAAACTTGTTGAATACTTGAAGAAGGCTCTCAGTCAAGAATTTGACATGAAGGATTTGGGAAGAGGATCCAAGAATCTAGGAATAAGTATATACCGACACACGCACAAAGGTATTCAATCTCTTTCTCAACAAGGCTACATAGAAAAATTGGTGGATAAATTTTCTAGGAGAGGGTAAATATTTGTCAGATTACCTCTAGCTGGTCATTATCGATTTTCAAAGTCCCAATGTCATGTCTCTAACTCATACATAGAATACATAGCCACAGTCCCTTACTCAAGTGTTATGGGTTCAATCATGTACGTCATGGTCTGCACCCGTTCTGACCTGGATTAGGCGATAAGTGTATTGAGCAGGTTTATGTCCAACCCAGGGAAGGAGCATTGGGATTCCATGAAGGGGCTATTGAAGTATTTAGCGTCAACGTCTAAAACGTGCCTTGTATACAAGAAGAATTTCACAAAAATCATAGTCTTAGGTTACGTTGATTCAGACTATGCCGGTGGCGTCTACAGCCGCAAATCCACATATGCATACTTCTTTACTGTTAATGGAAATTGTGTTAGTTGGAAGTCTCAACTCCAACCACTTGTGACTCTCACCGCGGCCAAAGTCGAGTACGTTGCAGGGAATGTGGATTCAGGGAATGTTGACTTATCTGAAGGTTTTGCAACAAAAAGTGACTATTTATTCAGATAGTAAAAACGCCATTCATCTATGCAAAAACCCGGTCTTCCACCACTTCATACGAGAGAAGACCAGCGATGGGATAATTCAAATTGAAAAAATTCAGACTGATGAATATCCTGCAGACTGTGAAACAAAATTCGTCACTATGGGAAAGTGTAGGCATTGTCTAAAACTTCTTCGAATTGAAGACCTGTGAAGAATGTGAAGGACTGGGCGATGATTCAATCAAGAGAAGGATAAATTTGTTTGCTATGCTAAGCTAGACGTTCTAAAGGAAAATGATGACCGAGGTGGAGATTGTTGAAAATATCAGTGTACATTTTGTGGCAAGTCTGTAACGGTCTAATGACGTGTGCTTTAATCAACTGTATTTAAGCATTGTTGTAAGGCGTATTAGATTAGTTTTTAGTCTTCACATTTTTCTGTACAAAGATTGTAACAGAGAAAGTCAATCTGAGAGTTACTTATGTTCTAAGGAATTGATTGATTTGTAAGGTCTGTGAAGAACTCTGATTGTAAAAACTGTTTCAAGGTCGAATTTTGACTTGAGTTACTGAATGATAAGCAAAGCCTCGATTGAAGAGTCTCGTAAATGTAGGCAATGTCGAACCACGTGAAACCCGTGTATTCTATTTTATTGTGTATGTTCTTGGATGTGTGAGTGTTTGCATGTAAATGTTCAGCAGTTTTTGTTTTCTTTTCGTACAACTATTATTATTATTATTATCATTATTATTATTATTTATGTAATAGAAATAATACAATTATGACAGTATTTTTTTTTATCTTAGTTCAATACATTATTATCTCATTAAAATCGTGTTCGATACCTAAATTTATTATTATTTTATCTCTATTATTCGCTTGATACTGGAAAGCACATGTTGAAAAAGAATAGTTTGTTTGTAAAACAAAAAAAGTAAAGTTTTCTGACATTGAAAGGACAGATAAAGAAAATAAGAATGCATCCGAGTTACAGAAAGTAGTGATGATATGATATCATATGAAGACAGTAAAATGCAGTGATTACCTTCCATTTTGTTTATAACCCCAACTAAATGTAATTATTTCATGTTGTTTTCATCGCAGTGCGATTGACATATGATCGCATTGGTTTCCAACGGGCTAAATGTTTTGGCTTGTGTTATTTACTATTTCGCAATTAACCGTAAATATATTAATATATAAAAAAATTATATTAAATAATCATTTTTAACATATTAATAATAAATAATTATATTTTCTTATTTTTCAACATAGTTGAAAGTGCTAACATTCAAATAAATGATCATTTCTACTAATGCAATTGTCGTTGGCATTTTGTCTTACAAAATAAATAAAATGCTAAGTTTAAAGCTAGTAAATTCAATTTAATATCTTGCTAAGTTTAATTCTTATAAAATATATTTCTTAAGCATTTACACCATAATCGTTTTAGTAACTACTGTAAACAAAAATTAAAGGCTTTCTATTGTTTTAAGGAATAAAGTTGCGTCTCCGTGTGCCCTAACAATATCACTTAATATAAATATGTTGGAGGTGGTAACTAGGATGGTGTAGTGCTAATACCATACCCATCCAAATTCAAGGTCGTGGGTGCAATCCCTAGTGGAAACAAATGAAAGCTTCACTTAAAAAATATATAAATATGTAACAAAAGGATTGATAATAAATATGATATAAATATACGTACAAGCCCAGCTCGCACAGAAGATTTATTTTATTTGACCTTTACAAACAAAAAAGAGTGTTGAAAACAAGAGAACATATTCCTCGCTTATCAAGCTAGAGAATTTTATAGACTTCCAAAAGACATTTTTTTGTGATCGTAAGTGATGATATCATTGCATATACGCATATTGATATATTTTTGCAAAATTTAATATCATACAATTGACGCAAGCACTTTCAATGATACCACGTGTTCTATTCCAAATATGTACAAATCCATTAAAGAAAATAAGGATAAATATGGTTAGAGGTTATCATACAGGCATGAGTGAGAATATGGATTAATATGGTAAGAGGTGTCATAAGAAAGAACGTTAGTAGCTATACGGCTCATATCCTCCTCTCATATTCTATTGGTATATTATTGATAACTTGCTAAGTTAGTTCTATTCCTTGATTGACGGTATTGTTGATAACTTGCTAAGTGTTGTATTATTGATAACATCTTCGACTATTAATCTACTATTTACAGGCTAAGTTTAAATTAAATATGAATAATCCCAACCCACTTCATAATATAATAGAGAATGAGATGAGACAACATAGAACCTCAACCCAATATTGATCATAATATAATCTAGAATGAGAGGAGAGAATATGAGAGTTATCTACTCCCTAATAGGATAAGAGCATAGAGTTAAAGAGACAATGCATATGTTTTGTTGTTATTTGAACTAAAATATTAAATTAGAAAAATATAATGTGTAATGTGACAAATTTGTTATAAAAATATGACCACTATAACAGATGAATTTTTGACGAAAAAAGTTACAGTATCGATCTTCTTTATAATCAATTTTCACGTGTGCTGTTCTTGAGCATCAATATAGCAAAAAAATGAGTCACGTGTCTGTCATATGACTATAAATTGAGGATGTAACTGTAAAATAAAAATAAAAATAAAAATTAATAAATAATAAATTGAAATTGAAAAATCATTCTTTCTCTCCGCTCCTTCAACATCTTAACAACAAATTAATGTTAAAAGGTCTAATTCTTTTCTCAATTTATACAATGATTGTGAGGAAAAACAAAAATTTATGCATTAGGATGCGGTTGGTTGACTTTCCATCATTTGGCATTGTTCTCAAATATAAAATTCTTGAATTTTATATTTGTTAAGATCAATCGTGTGACAGGAGGAAATCAGAGCCGCGGGAGGAAATCGAAGTCAAGTTTATTCAAGAGCAAATTAAAGTCACATGATTTAAACACTAGTGACACATAACGGATCCGAAATGTCCAATTCGTATGATTTTGTTCCACCCTTTTCGCTAGGGTCGTTAAGATTAAGAACGTAATCTATTCAGCGAACCAATCTCTTCGCCACCAACCCCTTTGCCCTGGTCGTCAAGGCCTCTCACCTCCCTCCATCCACAACAGATCTCGGAAATTGTGTAACGGGACATTGTCCTCGAATGGAGTAAGACGAGGGACCGTCTAGAGAAAATTCAATCAAATCAACTGCAAGTCCCGTCTTTGTGATCACTTGGCGGTGGGGAACGATTTCACAATTGTGTCTGCAATGACGGTGTAAAAGTGATTTTGATCTTCAGCAAAACCTTCAGAATTTGATTGTCAATGTTATTATGAAGGTTAAGTTTTTTTTTTTATAAATAACTTCGTATTCGAAATGTGCAAATATAGTCGATCGAATAAGAAAAGGTAGGTGATTCCTGACATATAGCTAAGTTGGTAGTTTTGGACCATCTCCAAATAATTGTGAGCTCAATCCCTGTATGCAATATTCTTCCTTAAAAAAGTTAAAATCAGAAAGAGTGGAGAGAGATATGTTGTTGTTTTTAATACAAAAAAAATGATAAATGAATTTGATTGACAAATAATACAGAAGGGTTATATTGATAATTTTCCTCATTTGGGCATTTTTCTTCGTTTTAACACTAAAACTAGAAAGTAACTAAAAGAATTTGACTCTACAATAATCGAAAACAATAATTCTTTTTTCGCCAGGGATTCAACTTGTTAAATCGGACATACTTAAAGGACTAAAAATGTGATTTACTAAACACTTAAATAAAAACGGCATATTTTCTAGGACTAAATATGTCACTTATTAAACGTAAAAAAAAAGGGCATATTTTCCTGCTATTAAGTTAATGCTCTAAACTCAAGTAGACACTTAAACTGATCAAGTCAAAAGTAGCAAATGGAAGAAAATAAGAAAATAAAACAGTACAATCAATGCAACAAGACATCACACAGCTAGCTACCCACCCTTCTTCACATACAAGACTGCACTATTGAACACTATAATAGAACGCAAGCATTCCCCTATAAAAGCCCATACACGCTCTTGCACTCTCCTCATCAAATCTCGTGCCATTCATCGCAATACCAACGCAAACAGACTCTCTCAATAGTTTTCATAACCGACGCAAATTATTCAAGGATAATGGGAAGCTTGGGATTGAGCTACGACGACGAGTACGTGGCCTCGTCTTCGCCACGTGGCAACAGGGAGTTCAGGCCGTTGGAGCCGGAGGAGTTCAGAAGGCAAGCTCACAAGATGGTTGACTTCATCGCTGACTACTACAAGAACATTGAGTCTTACCCGGTGCTGAGCCAAGTCTCGCCGGGCTATCTCCGGGACCAAATGCCGGCCACCGCGCCGCAGAAGCCCGAGAGTCTGGACGCGATCTTGGACGACATTCATACTCAGATAATGCCGGGAATGACTCACTGGCTCAGCCCCAAATTCTTCGCCTTTTTCCCGGCCACAGTCTCCACCGCGGCTTTCCTCGGCGACATGCTTTGCACCGCGCTCAACTCCGTGGGGTTCAACTGGTTGGCCTCCCCGGCCGCGACTGAGCTCGAGATGACCGTCATGGACTGGCTCGCCGGAATGCTCCGCCTCCCTGAAGAGTTCACCTTCGCCGGGAAAGGCGGCGGAGTCATCCAGGGCACCACCAGCGAGGCCGTCCTCGTCACCCTCATCGCCGCCAGAGACCGCGCCCTCCACGCCGGAGTGGCCCCGCTCCACCGCCTCGCTGTTTACTGCTCCGACCAGACACATTCCACCTTCGCCAAGGCTGCCAAGCTCGCCGGAATCCTGGCCGGAAACGTCCGCACCGTCCCGGCCTCGCTGGACGCCGACTTCGCCCTCTGCCCCGCCAGGCTCCGAGAGACTCTCCGCGCCGACCGCGCCGCGGGCCTCGTCCCGCTCTACCTCTGCGCCACCGTGGGGACCACCTCCACCACCGCGGTGGACCCTCTAGAGCGGCTCGCTGACGTGGCGAGAGAGCACTCCATGTGGCTCCACGTGGACGCGGCGTACGGAGGGTCGGCTTGCATCTGCCCCGAGTTCCGTCACTATCTGAACGGGATAGAGAGAGCGGACTCTCTCAGCCTCAGCCCTCATAAATGGCTGCTCACTTACCTGGACTGTTGCTGTCTCTGGGTCAAACGGCCCGAGCTTCTGGTCAACGCTCTGAGCACCAACCCGGAGTATCTGAAGAACAAGCAGAGCGATTCCAACTCGGTGGTGGACTACAAAGACTGGCAGGTCGGAACCGGCCGCCGATTCCGGTCGCTCCGTCTCTGGATGGTCCTCAAAAGCTACGGCGTCGAGAACCTCCAGTCCCACATCCGGTCAGATGTACGGATGGCGAAACGGTTCGAGAGGATGGTCCGGGCCGACCCGCGGTTCGAGGTGGTGGTTCCGCGCCGGTTCGCGCTGGTCTGCTTCCGCCTTCTAAACCCCTACCCTGTCGCGGGACAGGGATACACGGAGGTTCTGAACCGGAAGCTTCTAGAAGCGATCAACTCCGGTGGGAAGGCGTACATGACGCACACCATTGTCGGTGGAGTTTACATGATCAGGTTCGCCGTGGGCGCCACGTTGACCGAGGACCGCCACGTCACCGCCGCGTGGAGGGTCATCAAGGACGCCGCCGATGAAGTGCTCAAGAGGGGCTCTTACATTTCTCCTTCTCCTTCTCCAACAACATTTGCATGAAACAAAAGGGGTAATAAATATTGAAAAGACAAAAACCTTTAATTTACTATAAACGTTTTATATCTGTAAGTTGAAAAGCTGAAATCATCTTCATTTATGTCGAAGACACTGCTCAAAATAAATTATTTTTTTAGTATATATTGTTTGTGGGATCGGGACTGGAAAGAGAAACCCCAAAAAATACTTATGGTGTGTATATTAGGGTTCAGTAGCTGTTATTATTTTTATTACAGTTTCCTTTTGTAATTGGTTTACTGCAGCAAATACATAATCAAGTATTCGAGTATAATTTATTGAAGAAATTTTCTTTTCCCTTTCTTTTCCACGCCGACAAAAGTGAAATAAATGTTTTCGAATTCCAAGGGATTGATAGCTTAATTAGTTTTATTCATTGGTGATAGTTATATCATGTAAAATTCAGCCTGTCATAAACGCAAGTGTTAAAATAAGGGAAATTTAGTTTTGTACCTGCCGTAGTACTTAATTGTATTTCTATGTTTTTCATAATTAAATATCAATTTCTAATACTCAGATTATCAAATTATCTTTAAATAAAAATACCCAAATTTAACCTAATCCTACCATTTTCTCTCCTCTCTTCACCGAACCTCCCCTCCCCTCTCTATTCTCTCCCGCGCCTCTCTTCTCCTCACGCTCACATTGTCAGTCGTCGCTCTTCACGCACACATCGTCATAACCGTCGCTCTTCTATGCTCTTCTTTGTCGCGCCTCCCTTCTCTCCTCCTCTTCACGCACGCTTCTCTCCTTCTCTCCTCCTCTTCACGCACGCTTTTCTCCTTCTCTCCTCCTCTTCACGCACACTTCTCTCCTTCTCTTCCCAGCGTCTTCGCAGACTTTCGCGTCTCCATTCCTTCGCTCGCACAGATCGGGTCTCCTCCATCCTCCGCTCACTGTGGTCGCAATATATTTGTCGTCGCGATCGCATATTTAATCTCTAATGAGTATGAATTTTTTCCTGTTATCTGGTATATGTTACTGCATACGACCGCAAGTAACAGCAACATACCACATGACACCGCAACTAACCGCAGTAATATATAAATGTTCATATTTTTTAAACCCATTTGGACTCTACAAGTTACCGCAGTTTACCGCAACTGACCGCAATTGTTGTTGTTCATTTTGTGCAGATTACCGCGGTGTTATTGTGTTGTATGATGGAATTTGGACTCTAAAAGATGATGAACTAGCTGCATTTGGACAACACAATTACACCGCTGTAATCTGCACAAAATGAACAACAAAAATTGCGGTCAGTTGCGGTAAATTGCGGTAACTTGTAGAGTCCAGATGGGTTTAAAAAATATGAACATTTATATATTACTGCGGTTAGGTGCGGTGTCATGCGGTATGTTTATAATAAAAACATGAATACAGTTGTGCGGTATGTTGCTGTTACTTGCGGTCGTATGCAGTAACATATACCAAATAACAGGAAAAAATTCATACTCATTAGAGATTAAATATGCAACGGCGACGACAAATATATTGCGACCACAGTGAGCGGCGGATGGAAGAGACCCAATCTGTGCGAGCAAAGGACTGGAGACGCGAAAGTCTGCGACGACATCGGGAAGAGAAGGAGAGAAGCGTGCGTGAAGAGGGGAGAGAAGGGAGGCGCGATAAAGAAGAGTATAAAAGAGCGACGGTTGTGACAATGTGTGCGTGAAGAGCGACGGCTGGTAATGTGTGCGTGAGGAGAAGAGAGGCGCGGGAGAGAATAGAGAGGGGAGGGGAGGTTCGGTGAAGAGAGGAGAAAAAATGGTAGGATTATGTTAAACTTGGGTGTTTTGATTTAAGGGTAATTTGGTAATCTTGGTATTAGAAATTGGTATATAATTATGGGACACATAGAAATAGAATTAAGTACCACTATGGCACATACAAAACGAAATTCCCCTAAAATAACATAATTATCTCTATAAGATTAACATATTTCAAATTATCGGTCAAATGGAAGCACGGAACAGTCCTTCAAAAAAAAACCGGCCAACCTTGAAGGTCGGTGCACTTATTCAGTCCCACAGTCATTTCGATCTTTTGCCTTTTATATGTATTACTCGAAAATCGAGAATTTAGTCAAGACTGATTAAATCGTGGATATAAGGAGAAGATGCTCTTCGTTATTTGCAAAAGTTAACCATATAATTGAATACCAAGGGGGAAAAAATATCACAACACAAAGGTTCGAGTCAAATAAGTTCGAAAAACACGAAAAGTTAAAGAACGTCGGCTCATAATTTAAGAACGGCACTTATTGAGCAGAACTTCGAAAATAAGAAAAGACAATAAGTTAAAGACTAGTAAAAATCATATTAAACATGTAAAATAAAGTCAAACGCACACCCTAACAGTTACATGCCGAATATGCAATAAAAAAAACGGTATGCGATGAGCGACTATTTCGCAAGTGTTGGAATTTATTTAACGATTAAAAAATTAATTATATAACATATCTAGTATATGGCGGAATTATATAATTAGATCTAACATATTAAAACTATTTTTAATACATTTAATTAGATCTAAAGATCGATAGGGCAATCGATTATGAGTAATGATTGTTTGAATGAAGTAGGATATCTGATACAGAGAGTTGTGACTCTTTATATCATTTTTGATATCTCACGGAAGATATTGAACAAGATCTGTGATACTCTGAAGCTCGAGATAAAACTGTTTCATCACTCGAAACTTCAAGATCACATACAAGGGATATTTTGGTACTTACCTAAATCCTGAAGTGAATGCACAATCGTTGTGACACTTCATGACATTTGATTTGTCAATGGCCTATGGCTAAGTTATAGTTGCATCTGACCCGGCGGTTGGTGTCATAACCTTGTTATACTGGATATGTGATTCACAGATACATAATTCATGTTGAGAAAATGTTGATGCATTAGTATCACACTATGCTTTGTTATGAGAGTGTGAATGAATAAACCAACCCTAGTATTCATCGAATATAATATTCTTTGATTAAAACATGTGACATGACATCTAACTCTATATTTTTCTCATTCACAAATAACATAAGAGTTAGTGAAATAATAACTCAGGGGTAAAACGGTAATTTTAGATTCCTCTGAGTTACTGATATACGTGAAGGGTAATATCGTAAAATACTCCATGGATCGTGCGAAGAATTTTTTTGTCACATCAAACGGAAAATATACGCATTTGAACTTAGAGAGTTTCAATATTTATCCATCAGTAGAGTCAACTAATATTAAGAATTAAAAGACGGAAAAAGTTTGTGAACTTTTGAGTCCGATCTTTATTCTAAAGCTTCGTTCATATGGGTCCATAAGGTATCAGTGATCTCATGGAATGTAAATTGTGATTTACACTAAGAAAATTATTTTCTAAGTAATTAAATAAATAATTGGTTATTTATTATGACATTTATCTAATGAATCGTATTATGTTATTATATTGATAATAATATAATTTGATGATTCAAATAAATAAAAGATGAAAATAAATATTTTTTCGTTTCGTACTCGCATAGTATGAAAACAATTAATGACTTGTCATTAAATTAATGTGATGTTCTAAATTAATTTAATATTATTTTAAAAATAAATCAAATATATTTTTGAAGAAAGAATTTCGACCAGACCTACCCCGTGTGTGTTTGGGTGAGATTTAGAGAGAAAAAAAAAAGATCAAGAAAACGTTTCTTGATTTATGATTTTGATTCTTGAGTGTTCCCCTTCTCCAGTTGTTCAATCAAAGAGCCTACCTCTTGATCTCCCATAAACAGAAGAGAATTATCTCTTACTCTTCTTGTGGTGTTTGAGTGACTTTGTGCACGTAAATATTCACTCGATACGCGAAGCAATCAAGCAAAACGGGACGAGGCGCATTTCAGCCTTTTGGCCGGCCGGACAACACTCGCCGGACCCCAGGAGTGCCTGAGCCACCACAGATGACTCGCGAGGTTTCTGCTCAAGCCCTTTTACAGGGATCTAGCCCTAGGTCTCTTCCACGTTTCTACAAAGTTTCGCGGTCAGATTCGTCCGGATGAAACCACACCGTCACAGGCAAGTTTCTGACCAGACAGCCTACAGGCCAGCCTGACTCCAGGTGTGCCTAGGCTACCACGATTGACTCGGTTGCAATCCTGTTGTGCCATTTTACATGGACTTTCCTCTAGGTCTCATCCACGTTCGTACAAACGTTCTTGGCTAAATTACACCGGAGGAAGTCAAAACATCACATGCACAATTCTGACCGGCCGTAAAGCTTCCAATCCGGCGACCCTCGATTTCCAGCCCGACGAACTCTTGGTATGGCATTCCGGCGATAGTTAGCAACGCACGAGGTTATTTAAACCTCACATGTAAGTCCCTCTAACGAATTGGATCCGCGACGCAAATTATAAATTTGTTTATAAGTTGCTAGTGTGATCAATTTGTTGACAACATGTTTAGAATAAAATATTTATGGACGTGTTAGTAATTTTTAATGCCAAAGTTATTTAATATGTTAAAATGTGTTTTAATATATTTAGATCTTATTATATAATTCCGTCATATACTGATATGTTATATAATACTATTGGTTAAACGTTAACTAATTTCCAACAACAGGGGGCTTTGCGCCTGGGAGATCTCTCCGGACAGGGGCCTTCTCGCTGAATTGGAGCTGTCTCGCCGGATTCGGGCTATGCGCCTAGGAGGGATCCGGCGGGGAGCGTCGAGGCTTCGAATTGATTCTAAATCAATTCTTCACAGATCTTGGCCGACTCTATGCAATATTAAATCACTCAAACATCATAAAATAGAATCAAAGATAATATACTTAGAATTATAGTGAGATTGAGAGGGTGGACTCTTCTATGAACACTCGGGAATAAGGGGTTCACTCAACAAAGAAGAAAACAATTTTCTCTCTCTATTTTCTCTGAGAGATTTCGGCCGAGACTCACAAGAGAGGGGAGCGGGATTTTACCGAAAATGTTATCTAGGTTAAGCTTTGATTAGGGTTTCCTTAAGCCCTTATATAAGCAAGTCAAATGTGCTTAAGTTGGGTCAAACCCATGACCTTAAAGAATTCAGCCAACACTCATCCTAACACTCGGCCAAATTGATTTATTTTATTCTCAAATTCTTTTGATTTATTCCTAAATTCAATTAATTTAGAACTCTCATTTATTAATGACATTTCATTAAATAATTTCATACTTCACAAATAAGTACGAAATGAGAAAATATTTATTTTCTTCTTTTATTTATTTGAATAACTAAAATGTATTATTATCTATATAAATATATAACATGACTCATCAAATAAATGTAACAATAAATAACTAATTATTATGCTACTTAGAAAATAACTTTCTTGAAATAGTTCACAATTTATATTCAATGAGTAAATCATTTATTCTTGTTCATTTAATCTCTTCTAGGTGTCTATCATTGAGACCTTATGGACCCACATGAACGAAACTTTAGAATAAAGATCGGACTCAAAAGTTCACAAACTTTTTCCGTCTTTTAATTCTTAATATAAGTCGATTCCACTAAAGGACTAATACTAAGACTCTCTAAGTTCATGTACGTATATTTTCCATTTGTTGTGACAAAACAATTCTTCACACGATCCACGAAATACATTACGATATTACCCTTCATGTGTACATTAACTCAGAGGAATATAAAATTATCGTTTTACCCCTTAAGTTATTATTTCACTAACTCCTTTGTTATTTGTGAATGAGAAAAACATAGAGTGAGATGTCTTTAAATTTCACATGTTTTAATTAAAGAATGTTCTTATTCGATGAATACCCGGCCAAGTTTATTCATTCACACTCTCATAATAAATTATAGTGTGATACTAATGCATTTGCATTGTTTCAACATGAATTCCATATCTTTGAATCACATAACCCAATATGACAACGTTATTACACCAACTATCGGGTCAGATGCAACTATAACTTAGTCATTGCCCATTGACAAATCAAATGTCATAAGGTGTAATATCAATTATGTATTCACTTCGGGATTTAGGTAAATACCAAAGTACCCATCGTATGTGATCTTGAAGTTTCGAGTGATTAAACGGTCTTATATTGAGCTTCTAAGTATCAGTGGTCTTGTTAAATATCTTTCTATAAGATATCAAGAATGAAACACAGAGTCACAACTCTCTATATCTCAAGATAAGATATCATGATTCATTCAAACAATCATTACCTATATTCGATTACTCTATCGATCTTAAGATTGCGAAAAAATATTTAAACTACTCACAAGGGGCTATCTTGTCAAGTTTGTACTTAGCACCCATTTCGTTGGTGACAGTTTTATAGCGTAGCATTCATACCTAAACACAAACATAATTATAAATAATGAATATTTAATTTTATTAATGTTTAAGCAAAAATCAAATACAAAGTATCTTAATGTCTAATATCTCCTTTATGGGCACCAATCCCAACAAAATCCTACTTGAATCAAAGGAGATGCGAACGATCCTTCAATCTCAATCCTTCTAGGTGTCCCTCGAAGACTTTACTCGTTAAAGACTTCGTGAAGGGATCAACAAGGTTGTCTAACGTTGAGATCTTCATGACTTCGGCGTTCCCTCTGTGAACGATGTCTCGTTCCTGCTGATAGTTGTGCTCTATGTGTTTAGAGCGCTTGTGACTTCTTGGCTCCTTACAGTTAGCGAAAAACCCACTGTTATCACAATAAAGTGTGATAGGCTCGCTTGCACTTGGAACTACTTCCAAGTACATAAGGTATTTTCTCAGCCACACACCCTCCTTTGCAGCTTCTGAAGCTGCCACATACTCGGCTTCCATGGTCGAGTTAGCAACGCCAGATTGCTTGATACTCCTCCATACCATGGATCCACCATTCAGGGTGAACATAGACCCTAACGTGGACTTCGTAGAATCCTTATCTGCTTGAAAATCGGAGTCGGTATATCCCGTAATATTTAGGTCACCACCTAAGTATGCAAGCATGTAGTTTCTCATTCTCTAGAGATACTTGAGAACATGTTTGAAAATAGCCCAGTGACGGGGTCCAGGGTCTGACTGAAACCTACTCACCACGCCCATTGCGTAGCAAATATCTGGCCTCGTGCAAAACATAGCATACATGAGACTTCCTACGACTAAAGCGTATGGAATATGTCTCATGTCCTCAACCTCTTGAGGCATCTTGGGAGACTGCTCACTTGAGAGATGCACTGCATATCTGAAAGATAGCTGTCCTTTCTTGGAGTCTTGCATACTAAAGCAATCCATAATCTTATCAATATAAGATGCTTGGGAAAGCGCTAACTTCCGGTTCTTCCTATCTCTGAAGATCGAAATCCCCATAATGTAAGCCTCTTCTTCTAGATCCTTCATCTCAAATTGCTTTGACAGCCATATCTTAACCTTTGATAACTTTCTTAGATTATTCCCAAAGAGTAGTATGTCATCTACATATAGGACTAAGAAGACCACTCTGCCATCGTTTATCATTTTATAAACGCATGGCTCATCTAGTGACTGATCAAAGCCGTAGCCTTTCACAGTCTCGTCGAATATGATATTCCACGATCTAGATGCTTGCTTCAGTCCATAAATGGACTTCAGCAACTCACAAACCTTGCCCTATTGGCATTTCTCTGTGAACCCGTCTGGTTGAGCCATATAAATGCGCTCGTCAAGATTTCCATTCTAAAATGATGTTTTGACATCCATCTAACAGATTTCAAAATCTAGGGCGACATCAATGGATAAAAGAGTGCGAATGGACTTCAGCATCGCGACTGGCGAGAAGGTATCTTCAAAGTCGATACATTTCTTCTGTGTGAACCCCTTCTCCATTAGTCGTGCCTTAAAAATGTCTCTACATTTCCATCCGGTCCCCTTTTGTTCTTGTAGATCCATTTACATCCAACAGGATTGATGCCTTCGGGTAGATCTACAAGCTTCCAGACCTCTTTGACATAAATCGAATGCATTTCAACGTTCATGGCTTCTTGCTATAGGTTTGCTTCGGAACTCTGCATCATTTGGGAAAATGATATTGGATCATCTTCCTCATGATATGCAACAATAGTAAAAGTCCCTCTGATACCCATGTATCAATCTAGTTGTCGTACAATCCTTTTACTGCGACGAATCACAAGAGGTTCTGGTTCCGAACGTGGTTCTTCCACTGTTAGAATAGGACTCGTATTATCTTGTGAAGTACCAGCTACTTCACCTAACAGTTCCTTTAGCACAAGTCTGCTTCTCGTAATATACTTTTTCATATAGTCTGCTTCCAAAATCCTAGCGTTCGTGCTAACGAACGTTTTCTGATCAGCAGCACTATAGAAGATGTCCCCTTTAGTCTCATTGGAATATCCCACGAAAAGGCATACTTCTGAACGACTAGCTAGCTTGTTAGTGTTTTGTGCTTGACAACCCCAAACACAGACGTGGTGTAAAAAAGATTTTCTACCACTCCATCTCTTATAGGGAGTACCAGGGACCGTCTTTGACGGAACTTGGTTCTGAATGTAAGAATCCATTTGTAAGGCATATCGCCAGAACGAGTCGGGAAGTGATGAGTAACTCATCATCACTCTCACCTTATCTAATAGAGTTCGATTCTTTCTCTCTAACACGACGTTTTGTTGTGGAGTTCCAGGTGCTGTAAGCTGAGAACGAATGCTGTTGTCGCTCGTTTTTGGACAACGATTTAGGAACCCAAAACGGTTCGACCCAAGGCCGGACCAAGTGATCGCGTCTGGGTTCTAGCGTGTCAGACTTGGTATCCCAAGTCGTCCCTTAGCTGTCAATGAGGTTCGTTCTACGCAGGTATCTGAAATGTCAAGAACCCAAATGAACTACAAAGGGGAAACAGAGGAGGTGCCTCTGTTTACCTCTCCGACGCTCAACATTAGTTGGATTGAGGTGGATAAGAAGGTTAGGAGTTTAGAGGTTTAAGGTTTGAGAGAAACGAGTGAAGTATGAGTTCAGCAGCGTTTCAGTACTCAAATGTTTGTTACTTGTCATTGGGAACCGTGTCCCCTATTTATAGGGTATGCCTTGGAGGCATGGAAAACCCCTCCCACCGAGGGAAAAGACTTTAGGCAGCCTTTGCCCGGAGAAGAGCCATCAACCGGCCCTCGGCCGATCACAGTGCCTTGGGCCTCCCCTTGGCCGGCGGAGCCTTCCTGGACCTCCCCTTGGCCGAGGGAAACCCCTGGGCCTCCCCTTGGCCGGATGAAAGGAGGCAGGGCCTTGGACCTCCCCTTGGCCGAGGGAAATCTTTGGGCCGGCCCTTGGAAGGGCCTAGGGTAGGCTTGCACCTCCCTTCGGCCGAGGGAAACCCTTGGGCCTCCCCTTGGCCGGACGAAGGGAGGCAGGGCCTTGGACCTCCCCTTGGCCGAGGGAACCCTTGGGCCGGCCCTTGGACGGGCCTAGGGCAGGCTTGCACCTCCCGTTGGCCGGGTGAAAGGAGGCAAGGCCTTGGACCTCCCCTTGGCCGAGGGAATCCCTTGGGCCGACCCTTGGACGGGCCTAGGGAAGGCTTGAGCCTCCCTTTGGCCGGGGGAATCCCTTGGGCCGGCCCTTGGACGGGCCTAGGGAAGGCTTGAGCCTCCCTTTGGCCGGGGGAAGGCTTTACTCGGCCCTTGGCCGAATGAACATGCCCTAGACGTTGGTTAGGGCAACCTTCCGCCCCTCTCGGTGCTTCCGTCGAACCGTCGTACCTTTTAGTGCCCACAACAAATGCCTTCTTCTCTAAGAAGGTCTTCAAACTCTCCAGACAAGTACTCTCCCCCTCGATCTAATAGAAGAGTTTTGATCTGTTTCTCTGTCTAGTTCTCAACTAAAGCCTTATAATTTTTGAACATTTCAAAAGTATCCAACTTATGTCGCATAAGGTAGACATGACCAAACCTTGAGTAGTCATCAATGAAGGTTACAAAGTATTCGTAACCTCCTCTTGCCTGGATGTTGATTGGACCACATACATCATTATGTATGAGCTCTAACACCTGTATGGCTCTTAGACCCTTCGAAGAGAAAGGTCTCTTGGTCATCTTGCCCTCGAGATATGATTCACACGTGGGAATGGATCCCTCGATTGGAGACTTCAAATGACCATCCTTTGTTAATCTCTTAATCATATCTAGGCCAATATGTCCAAGACATAATTGCCATAGATATGTGTCGTCACTTTCATCACTATGAAACTTCTTACGCTTCCAGAGTGAATCTCTATTCACTTCGGTATCCAATATTGTCGTCTCATTAGGATATAGATAATAAATAGAATCTACACGATGACTTTCGTAATAAAAGAATCATCAATGAAAATCTCAATACCGATCTTAAAATATAAACCATGTTCTTCTAAATGACCAAATGAAATAAAATTCTTGCAAAAATCATGAACATAATAAACGTTATTTAATAATAATGTTTTATCTTGAAACTTGAGCGGAATGGTCCCGATAGATCTTGCTCTGACCTTCGTTCCATCACTCCAATTGGATGGAACTCTCTGTGACCTAAGCTCCTGGTTTTCTTGAAACCATTCAAATTACACACAATTTGGTTAGAAGCCCCGCAGTCTAAAATCTAGGGCAACACCTTGTTTTTCGTGTAACAAGCTTGAGTAACAAAGATCATACTTTTCTCCTTGACACTCTTGAGGTAGGCACGATTTCATTAATTTCTTATTTAATTTTACGATTTATTTAGTTTATTTTTTTAATTTTAATTTTATTTACGTCAATTTATTTAATTAATTTTTTAATTATTTAACCATTGGATGCGAAAAAGTCTCATTCAATACCTTGGCTGGAGAAATATTGGATGCGACTATGTCGCATCTAAAGGCCGAGAAACAATTTTTTTGCACTAATTGATTTTTCGCGGATAAACATTTAGATACGACTAGTCGCATGGGATACTTTTAGCATGCAAACCTTTGGATGCGACTTAGTCGCATCCAAATGTCGTTTACTGCCAATATTTATATATTTTTTTTGCGGAATTTAGATGCGAATAGTCGTATCAAAATTGTCATGTCTGATGGTGGAGAGTATTGGATGCGATTAGTCGCATCCAATAGTTTTAGCTACGACTATTTGGATGCGACAAAGTAACATCCAAAATCGCATCCAAAAGTCAATTTAGATTCGAATTTTTCCCTTCGGATGCAACAAAATGTTTGTCGCATCTAAAGGATAATTTTGTTCAAGTGTATAACTCGTTTGATATTTAAAAGTCCAATGGTCAAGGTTGTCATTTATTTTCTATACGATAGACAATGGAAAAAGAGATGCTAGAGTTTTTGTCAGAGGAACCAGCTTGGCTACCAAAATCTGATCCAGTAAGACCAGAAAGGGCCAAAGAGAGCTCTATATTTTCTTCAGAGGAGGAAGTACATTGACTCACAAAAGCAAGAAAATTGTTTGTTCCACCATCAGTCTCATCATCATCACCGGACTTGATGCTCTGGTCATCATCTGATAAAGTGGAGTTGTAACTCTTTTGTTGACGTCTGATGAAGTTTGGACATTCAGATTGGATATGTCCAAAACCTTCGCATTCGTGACATTGAATGCCTTTCCCTTTGGCTGTTTGACCCGATACACGATCTTCACGGAAACGCCTAGGTTGAGAGCTTGGCCTGAAATTTTGGGTTGGCTTAGTTTTGTAGTTCCCACACATGACAGGTTCCTTGTCAAACCTTTTCATAAATCTACCAAAATTCTTCGCCAAGAGAGCCAGAGAGTCTTCATAAGAATCTGTAATCTCATCAATTCTGGAAGAAGAAAAATCTGGGCTGGTCGAATTTAAAGCCAGGTTACGAGATTTTGAGACATAGTTACTTGTCAGAGACATTTCATAAGTGAGAAGAGATCCAATGAGTTCATCAACTCTCATGGAAGAGGTGTCATGGAATTCATCAATGGTAGTGACCTTAATTCTGAATCTTTCAGGTAGTGACCTGAGAATCTTTTTGACAATCTTCGCGTCGCCCATGGGTTCACCCAGAGAATGAGATTCATTAGAGAGATCTCGAACACGAACACGAACATAAAAGTCATTGATTGATTCATCTTCTGCCATTTTCAAACTTGGAAGTGAGAAGTTGTAAGCGAGAGTTCTTTACTCTATCTGTTCTTTCATAGGTGGTTTCGAGAATGTCCCAAGCCTCCTTAGCACTTTGGAAGTGTTGATTAACCGAAAAACATTTTTGTCAACTCCATTGTAAATAGCATTTAGAGCCTTGGAGTTTGAAAGGGACGCTTCATCATCAATAGCAGACCATTCAAGAGCAGAGACATCTTCAACAATAATTCCATCAGCAAGAAGTCTCTTGGGGTACTCCACCCCAAAACAACAGATTTCCAAGTCTTTTGATCAACAGACTTTATGAATGCACCCATACGAGCTTTCCAGTAAGCATAGTTTTGCCCGTCAAGTAAGGGCGCCCGACTAACAGAACCACCTTCTCTGAACGTATCCATTCTGAATACACAAGTCAGACAACAAGAAAAAATCGAAAACCCAGTAGCTTAGGGCTCCTGCTCTGATACCAAATGAAAAGAGGGTTCTTGAGATATGTTGAGATGTTATGTATGTTGTTCCTGCCACACAAGATAACAGCGAGAATACTGGAATGTAAAAGACACAAGAACGTTGTTAACCCAGTTTGGCAACTGCCTACATCTAGGGGGATAACATATCCCGGTGACTGAGATTACTTTATAATTAAAGAGCAAAGTTACAAAGGTTACACAAGTGAATCACCGATTCCTTGACCTTATAACACTTTCTATCTCTCAAAGTAAATCTACCTAAGACTCCCCCTCAGAGTGAGCACTTCTCACTTAGTCACACCGGTTAGGACACGTCCTTGAGAATGTCTAAAACAAGGAAGGTAAATAAAAGATGCACTTACAGAAAAGCTTTTCCTCCACAAAGCAATTCTAACAAAGTGTAGACGCAACAAGAAAGAAGCAACGAGGTTGAGCTTGTGGAGACGGCGTCTTTAGAAAAATGCATGAACCCTAGAAGATGCAAGAGAGAGTTTATATACTCCAGTAACATGCCAAGAACCCACAGCAACCGAAGACCCAGCGGATAATAGACTGGCGCCAGAAGTAACTGAGGAGAAGGTACAAGATGACAGAAACAAGGTCTTCTGAACATCCAAGGACAACTGGAGGGACATCAAGGTTTTGACGTAGCAGTAAGGCCAATACGCACTAACAATAATAGTTACTTGTGAGATCACCCAATACTAATCATGAATAATGTGTTCATCTTCCATACGTTATTTTCATATAATATTCAACTATTGCTTATCGTTTATTAACACGACCAAATAAATGTTCTAGATTAGTAAACACAAATATATTTAATTTGTAAAGACAAAACGAGTCTAATTCAAATATAGTTTAATTTAATAACTTGAACACTTCTACAAATATTAATAATATATTTGACTCGTCCTATTATATTAAATTTTAAAATATCCGACTAGTTATATGCTTGATCCGACTAATCAAACTATTTATAAATTATAAGTAGCCGACTGATCCTACTGCAAAAGTTTGCACGTACAACTAGTCCAATTGAATATATTTAATTATATTTTCACCCAAAACCTTATTTATAAAATATATGACTAGCCCTACTTTCATTGTTAGAACGTCCAACTTATATGACTGAATATACTTCATAATTAATTTTTTTCTTATTGTCTTAAATAGAAATAGTCAACTAGTTCTACTTTTATTTTAGCATATCCAACTAGTACTACGAACGATAATTTATAAACACCGTATTGGTCCTACTGTTAAAATTAGCACGTCCAAAAGATATAACTGAATATACTTTATAATAAACTTCTTATTTTGTGTCTTAAATAGAAATACGCGATTGGTTCTACTTCTATTTAGCAAATCCAACTGGTCTGACGAACTATAATTTACTAATGCCCTATTTGTCCTACTGTTTTGGTTAGCACGTCCTACTGATTCAACTAAATATACTTTATAATTAAACTTTATTTTTATGTCTGAAATAGAAATATTTGACTGGTTCTACTGCTGTATTAGTATATCCAACTATTCCTACATATGATAATTTATAAATGTCTTACAGGTCCTACCGTTTAGTTACCAGGAACAACTGCTCCAACTTTTTATAATTTATAAATATCCAAGCCTATCAAGCATGATATAAACATATAAAATGAGTCCAATCGTAAAATTCAATTGATCCAACTGCAAAATCCGACTCATCCAACTAATCAAACTGAAAAATCAACTGATCCAACTGGTCGCGACGGTAAAAGAAAAAGAATATGATACTTGCAGTGGGGGAGGAGGAAGAAGCTTCTGGTCGCAACGATAGGATTTGACCAAACGGAGGATTGCTTCCGCGCTTGATTTTTTTTGTGCGTTTCTTTTTTAATCTGTTTGGAAGATCTGCGTTTGGCATTTTGTTATGACTCAAAAAAGTTACAAAAAAATTGTCTCATTTTAAAATAGCTATTTGAGTAAATTCAGAAAAAGAAAAGCAGAAAATAAATAATCTAATAAAAAAGAATGTCATAGATTAAAAATTGGCTTCTGCAAATGTTACTGACTTAAAAATCCGTCTTTTTGTAGAAATAAGTTTTTCGTAAAATGGTCAAATACACGTTTTACACAAATAGTATAAATGCTTCAACGGTTAGAAATCATTTCTCTATATTTAAATTTTTGAACACAACTTATTGCGAACACAACTTATTAGTGCCAAAGGCGGTTCAAGCTAAATGGAGACCTTGGGTGAGAAAGAAAATAGAGGATTTTGGTAATCATAATTCAAATAATTCAAATTACAAAATATAAATAGAAAATGTTACACAAAATCCACTTTTCTTGCTTTTTGAGATGCAAATTCAGATATTAAATTTTTATAATCAAGTTTGTCTAGCAGGTCTTTTTCTACCGATAAAATTGCGAGTCCACTAAGTCTTTCTTCACACATGGTTGATCTCAAATAAGACTTGATCAATTTCAACTTGGAAAAACTTCTCTCTGCGGAAACAACATTATTCTATAAGCAACATAAACATTAGGAAAATAATCAATGAGTTTAATATAATTAAGTATTTCCATCAAGTTACTATTATCATTTTGAAATAATTGTCGAAAAACTTTTAGTTCATAAAATAAATCCAATGCATCTAGATCAAAATTTCCATCATACCTTAAAAAAACATTCAAAATTCAAACAACAATTTTTCAAATTATCTTCATCCAATAATTTAAGTTTTTTAAAGTTGAACAAAAAGAAAAATACATTTTCAAATACTTTAAAATGTTCAAATCTAATTTTAAGAGAAGTTAGTACTTGATCAACTATAAAAATAAAATATTCAACCCTCAACAAATATAATTTTTGTGGTTTCTAGAAACTTGATTTGTTCGAGCTATAGACTTTTATAGTGAAAATGAGATGTGACTTCACATATTCCTTGTGTTTGAAGTTTGAACGTTGTACACAGCCAGACTTCAAATATTTTTTTTTTATTATTTTTTTTTGTTAAAGTACAGTCAGACTTTGATTCCAGCGTAGGTTTTTAAACAGATTTTTAATTTTTATTTTAGAAAAAGATAGGCCTTCTTTGGGTTGGAGGTCTTGGGCTGTTGCCCCTCTTGAGCCGGGCCTGATTAGTGCATGATGAATCCTCAACTTCTGATTTAAAAAATGATGTGAAATTATCCGCTAAATTATGTTAGGTACTTATTCAATAACATATTGCATGAAGTTGATATGTAACCACTAAAATGTTTATGATTGTTATGAATTTTTTATTGTGATGAAGAAATTTAAGATAACTAGTAAGAATTTATTAAGCATAACCATGCCCTTTGGACAATAATATGGAATACTTTTATCGTCGACGTCCAAAATCAAGTTTTTTTCTTTTGACATCATAATTTGGATATTTTGCTTTTAGCGTTCATAGTATTTTCAATATTTTATGGGTATAATTTCTCAAGGTTTAATAAGTTTTTTTCCTCAAGTATTCTATGTGTAGATTTTTATAACTAATCTGAAACATATATAAATATTCATATTTCACCTATGTTTTTAAAACGTGTCACCATTTAGTGGTTTTCTTTTGGACATATTAGCTTCATGTTTCAAACTTGTAGCCCATAATATTTTATTGGTAATTCAAGTATACATCCTAGTAAACTAGTGTTGTTATTTGGGAATATCCAAAGTTTCTAAACTAGTAGTAGATATTCAACTTATTTTGTTTATAATTTTTTTACGAATGAGTTAGCCCAATAAAGTTCCTGCTCGAATGTCCCGCTCGTTTGGAAAGAAAAAATAAATAAAAATCTGAATCGTCAAAAAAGAAAGTAAATATTGATACACATCATTAATAATATAACGTTTAGAATTATAACAACCAAAAATCGAGCGAAAGCAATTAACAATAGTTAATAACTGTTTTGAGTTCATCAAGTGAAAAAAAGTAAATTTGAAGACAAAGCAATTAACAAACGCATGCTAAATCTTTTTTTCTCCCAAAAATATAGAACCGCCAAGAACACAAGTTTTTTAATTCACGTTTTCTAGTTATTATTTTATGTAAACTGATTATATTAATTTTTTAGTTTTATTGATTAAAAAAAAGTTTTCGTGGGATGAAAATATATATAACGGGTTTTGTTAGAAGTTTTTGTTTAGTTATGTTCGTCTGGGTCAATAATGAATTGACTTTTTTTTATGGTGATGAACAAACTTGATAGTACCAAAACATGGTTATAATCATCAAAAAATTGGAGAATTGGCCCTGGCTGGCAAACGTAATTTGGTTATGGCCAACGTTTTGTTAAACTTAAGTAAATGTCCATTTTGCTTATGTGGCTTTTTATTTTAATTATATAATTACGTTATTGCCCTTATATTTTGGACGTTTTAAAAATACAGTTTGAATTTAATTTCAAATTTTTTTTGTATTCAAATTGATTGCCGGAATTTCCTTTGAATTTCATTTTGAAACTGTTTCCTTTTTTATATTTTGAATATTAATGTTTATTGTTCGAATGGATAATAGATCCTATTATTTTGGGATTCACGTTTGACTTGTTAATTAAAAAGCGGTTACTGTTTTTAGGATTTTAATTTCCTTTTTTAATTATCGATAATTGATTTCCGTTATTTAATATTGTGTGTTGTTATTTTTTACACGAAGCCTGTATCTTATTTACAGAGATTTGGTATTAGTCGGAAATTGATAATCAATTTACGAAAATAGTTGTTCGTCAGTTAATCTATTCAAGATGGTTAACAATTTTCGTTGTTAATTAACATTTTATTAACAAAGTTTATGACGAACTTTATTGTTCTTTTTGTCTGGTTCTGTGGAGCCTCCTTTGTTTTGGGTGCTGTGTTTACGTTTCTTGCTCACAGATCCTGTTACCTTCGTCATCGTTAATAATTTCCCTAAATTAACAACAGGTAAACACATTAGAAATTTACTCTGTTTTATTGCATGCAAATAATACTTTTTGTTATTCGAACTTAGACATGCAAAAACCAGAATCGAAACTTTTAGGAAAAAAGGTGAACGAAACAACGGATACAAAATCGTAATATGAAAAACCAGAAAATCGCGACATGATAACCAGAAAACCAGAAAACAAAATCGCTGGTCATGGCATTTGGGTAAAAACAAAAAAAAAACGCAAAACAGTGTAACTTCATTATCCAAGTAAATAAAAAACGTATGAATATTAACTTACCTGTATTTAGAAGTTCCTCCGATCGTCGTTAATGTCGGATACCGTTTGACTGAAAAGAGGGTTTTGATTTTCGGGTGGCTTTTCGTATTCTCTCTCTATTTTCGAATGGTTTAATGCAAGGAATGATTTTCGGGATTTATTAACTGACTTTTATTTACGTTTTTTTTTAATTAATTCCGGAAAAATGGTGTGGTTTGGGCGGGAATAAAATTTGGGTAATTTGGGCACAAAATTTTTGTTAAATTTATATGTGGACATTTACTTAAGTTTTACAAAACATGGGCCATTTCCAAATATCAAAACCTATATAGGCCTATATACTACATTAACCCTATAATCATTGATGATCCGTTTAGAGTCCGTTTACATGTTATTATTTGGAGTCCATTTACATGTTATGTTTACAGTCCGTCCGACTACAACTAATGCATTTCTTTAAAATACCACGACTAAATACGTTCAAAGTTTATTTTATTTAAAATCACACAACCAAATACATTCAGATTTTATTTTCGAATTCAAAAATTGAATTTAAAACGAAATTAAAATTTTAATATGAAACTAAAATTACAACAGTTAATAAAGGCTATCCGAACAATAAATATCTTGTAAATGATTTCCACATATACAAAATAATAATTTACTATACGTTTACAGAACGCTGGCCATTCTAAAAATCCTTTTAAAAAAATCTTAATATGTTCCTGACCTTCATCACCAATATCTCCAATTTTGGAATTGCGTATATTTTCGATCAAACAATTTGACTGAGAAAATAAATAAATTATAAAAGAGTGAGTTCAAAATCATACAAGACGTAAGATGAACATTAGTTTTTTGTTTACTAGTTGTAAATAAAAAAAAAATTCAAAAACCATAAAGCTTACAAGATTTTGTGAGCGAGAATTCTTCATTATGAAACAATTTCATCCGTAAAAGAAAGAAAATTAAAAGAGATGAGTGGATCTTTGATTCTCGACTGATGAACAAGATATGAGTCTTTAATTATGTAAAAAAAATGGCCATGTATTTATAGAATTTAATATTTTTGAATATCAGACCAAAAGTGAGATGAGTTTTTAGTTCTGTAAAAAATGGACGAAAAAGTGATATAACATTACAGAAATATAAAAAGAAAAAGTCAACCCGCTAAAACTATCGATAATCAATTAAGTATGTTAATTAAATGCCCAAATAAATGTCAATCATTAATAATATGGTTAGTTTTCACATTATTGGATCTAAAATTAAATTAAAAGTATTGTTTCCTTTTAAAATCAACTTCAAAAATCCATTCCATTTTAAAACCGGTTAATAACTAATACGTAATTGATTATTCAAATACAATATTATACACAACATTTTTATTAATTTTAAACAAAAGTGAATTTGAAATCGGGAACAAAAGACTCGAATTAATATGGGGGAGGGGGTGATATGGACAGCAAATGCGTGCAAACTAGTGTCACGTAATCAATGGTCAGTATTTACCAGCCATTTACAGAAAGTTAATTATATATAAAACACTATATAGTTTAATGGTTAATGAGCTAATCTTTGGTTATTTTAATCAACATTGAAGTTTGCCAAAAAACTTTTAAAATCTGCTTTACTTTTGTTTAATTCTAATTACATGTTGTTGAAACCTGACAATAATTATTGAAATATGGTTAACAGCTATTGAAATTTGTTTAACTTTTTAAATTTTGATAAATAATTATCGAAATTTATAAATAAAAAAGGTTAATATTTTTACACAATTGTAAAAATAGTTATTGAAAATTGGCAAACAACTATTAAAGTTTCATTAACTACAGTGAAATATGTAATTTTTTAAATTGTTGTTTTAAAATTTATAAGATCCAGCAGCTTATTAAATCAAACTGCAAAAACGAGTAGTTTCGATTATTTAATTTGTGTAAACACCCTAAACCAGAAGTAATAGTAACTATAAAAATAATGGGTTGGATTATAGGCCACGGCCGCAATAGTTCCAGGGTCAGAATAGGGCTGCTTAGAAAACAAAACCTAACTTTATTATGGGCCGAGTTGAGGATTGTTGTATTCAAGGCCTGCTCAGAATTTAGGTAACACACTTCCAAGTCTCAAAGTAATTTTCTAATCATGACTGCAATAGGAACTCTCTCTCTCTCTCTCTCTCTCTCTCTCTCTCTCTCTCTCTCTCTCTCTCTCTCTCTCTCTCTCTCTCTCTCTCTCTCTCTCTCTCTCTCTCTCTCTCTCTCTCTCTCTTTTCTTTTTCTTTTTTATAAGAAAGCAATGGGAACTCTTAGAGACTATTAATAATGTAAAGTTGGTTTGTGTGCAGTGGGGAAGAAAAATTTTATTTTCTAAACTTAATATACATATAAATATTACGTTAAACTTTAGATCATCTCCAACCCAAAATACGTTAACATTTTACCAAATTTGGTGCAGTTATAATATTTTCACTCCAACTCACAACACCAAATCATACTCCAAAAAATAATATTCTCTTTTTATACTTTTCAATATTACTTTATATTAATTTCATATTAACCTCATTAATATGTTATGTCAATATTAAGCTTATTAAACATTAATTTATTTTTGTATGTCAAGAATATTAAATTAAAATTATATTAAATATTATGTTAATATTACAATATTAAAATATAAAAACTAACTAATAAAAACAAAAATTATATTGGATAACATTAATAGAAAAAAATTTCCGATCGGAGTAATTGAAAAAGTCTGACACATTACTTGGTCGATTGCTCTTTTCAAAGTCAATGAGAATGCGGTGTCTTGCCCTCTTATCAACTTAACATGACCAATAATTTTTTTTTATATTCGGCGTTACAACCTTTGAAAATTAGTTTGCTCCGTACTATGTGACTCCCCGGACTCAAAATCTTGGCTTTATATCCAAAATTTCGTCGAGTTTGGTGTCTAGACAGAGGGTGTTTACGGCATGATAGAGCTGTAGCGCCAGTGCTATGGCCTTTGGCTTATGTATCAAAAAAATGATGAATGGTCTTGAAATAATTCTTAATCTGGCCTTCATAGACCGATGATCATCTTCATTCAGATGATACTTATCTTAGAAATTATGGGTGCTTGGTGGGCGAAATCTGTCAGTGTTTTTGCTCGGCCACTCTTCTTCGTACCCTTAATATTATAAGAGGATCAATAGCAATTTCTTCCGTACCCTCAATATTCTAAGTATCCGCACCAACCAGGTAGTGGCCACCGCATATGTCACTTCCTTAATATTCAGTGCTGCCACCACCACCATGAAATGACGATGATAATTAGTGAACCAGCCCGAAACCACCAACACGAAACGATGATGATAATGAGTGAACCACCTCGAGAGCACCACCACTAACAACACCAAATTTTATTTTTGTTTCATGGTTGTAAAATACATACTTGTTTAAGACAACGTTTACTTTTTATGTGTGTTTTTAACATGAATTCGTATTATATGTGTGTTGAGAATTATTTATTAATTTAAAACTTATCTTAATTTCAACATTGTGTGTGTGTTTTATATTGTCAGACTTTAATTTGAATCGTAACTTGTTAATTTTAAAGTCTTTTTTTATGACAATCTAGCTAGAGTGAAGAACAAATCTAACCACGACTTGAAAATCTCGTCGCGATCAGGTGTCCACGTCGTATAAAGATTTTTCATTAAACTTAGTCTATTACAAGTGACATTGTTTATATAAAAGAATGACATGTCAGTGAGTTAACAACTTTTGAATTGTTTAACTAATTCTATAACAAACTCATACATGGAACTTGAGTCATCGAACTCATCAGCCATCACCCATCTGGGTCATCCAACTCGCCATGCAGTTCACCCATCTAGCTCATCGCTTATGTATCTAACACATATGACCATAGTGCACCCCTTCAACCTAAAAGGAGACTTTCTAACATTCAAGTTGCATTTGAATCAAAGAGAACTCTTGACTAAGATGTTCTTGGTGAAAAGATCAATAGTTTAAGATGCAATTAAAACATATCAAATTTTAGGTTCACGACGAAGAAGTGAAGATCAATCTCCATATTCTTTGTGCAAGCGTGAACCACTGGTCTGGCTGGCATGCTAGGAGCCTAAAGATTACCGCAACACACTACAACAAGGTGAGCATGCCTGGCCAAGACCTCAACAATATATGATAGCAGTTAGACGATATAAGTGGTAACATGACCAAGAGCTCTGTATTTTACCTCGTCATTGAAATGAGCAACAACTTCTTATTTTTGTGAGCTTTATGAAATCAAGGTACATAGACATAATAAACGCTTGTTGGAGTTCAACTATTGGGACTGCTAGCCTAGTCTGGATTATTAGATTTGGAAGTGGATATCATTGCGTTGGTCAGAATATAAGTTCTTTAATTATTGTGCCTTTGAGATCTTACCAATCACGTTTTTACACAAGGACACAAGTAGGTGGCCTATAATAAGTGGCATAATTTATTGGCAACATGAGAGATATCTATGTAGGCTCTACCATAACATCATCGTCAAGCCTTGAAATATTATGAACATGGCCAAAAGGGTGGAACATGGCATCACGCGTGTCCAATTAAAATGATGAAGCAAGTCAATAACATATTTTTACAAAGGGACGTAGAGGTTGATAGCATCACAGTAGGCTTCAATGTCAAAGAATAAATGAAATTATCCGAGCTGTTATAAGGAGAATTATGGGCCCTTGTATTTCTCAATGTCTCATAGACTGGTGCGGGTAAGATGAAAGTAAGGAATGTAGATGAGAAGGAGTATGTAGACATCATGGTTAAAGTAGAAGAACAATGATGTGTCAACCTGATATCTTTTAAAACCATCGATAATAGACCATGGAAGGCGATCTATCCATGCCCTTGGTGCATAGAATATTCCATAAAGTTCGTTATGAAGCAAAAACATGTAATTTTGATGTGACGCACTAGTGAAGCCATATGGCTAGGCCATGTGGACTTCAGCCGTTAGCATATCATCAAGAAACACATTATTCTCATCAAGATGTCCTAATCTTTTCACACGGAAAAAGTGGGAGCCAAGTGAGTTGTGCTTGATTTGATCATGGGGTTATACGTGTCTGTAAAATTCACCCATGGTAGTAGAAGCCCTTTGAAACTAGGTGTAACTTGGATCTCCAAACCTCACTATTTTAAAGATACTTCACCTTGACCACCAATATTTTATCGATAATGATGTCGTCACGAGGTTGAGGAATGAGTGACCAACTCTTGTTGAGATTTAGGGCATTCAACTCAGCTTGCATGACATGCTTCAAATTTGAATTAGTCAAGGCATGCTTGATCGTGGTTGGATCTCGGGGACCTGATAGAATAACTATATAATATCGTGTGTATATAAATGCATACAATTTATAACATACCAAAACGAGTGTGTGTATGTGTGATAACGTGGGACAATACCCTCAAGTAGTGGAGGTGACATGGTTGTTTCATAGGGCCATATATATACTAGGGTTACCAATTTATAATTAAGTGTTATTAATGAAGGAAGTGCAATCACCAAGACCACAAGCTCTTCTATGCCTTGTACTAGAGGTAGTAGTGGAGCCACCGAGTGCTTTGGTGTTGAAGGCAAGGTGGTTACACCTAGCAGATATGCTGAAACAAAATGAGTGGTACTCTAGGGAGTGCTATAGAAAATATGAGAGAAACTTGACCTTGGGGTTTAGTATGATGGTGGAGAAGACTGGGAAACTGATATATCATCCTCTAAATTTTGAGTAAGGAATATAGAGATGACGGGAAATCTATGTTCATACAAACAACATTTCGAGTGGTATAAACTAACCTGAGGGCCGAAACCACTTACAGCCTTTGTGGACAAGACATTAGGCTAGGAAATGACATGTTGATGATCTAATGTCAAATTTACGCTTGTTATATAGTATGAGGTAGGAATAAGTACTAAATCCAAATACCCTAAACAACTTGTAGTCAGGCTGTTTGTTGAAAATATAGTGGAAACGTTTCGAGCTACCGAAGACTAGAGTTGGGAGTATGTAGATGGCATATTTTGTTAGATAATGAGTCCAACTAAAAAAAGAGGTAACTGTGACTGATGTAACATGACCAACTCTACTATTTGTCTTGTGATTCACATTCATCTCGATCATTTTGGGGACAAAGATGATGAACAACAATTCCCTTTATGAACTATCTATATTCACCATCAAACACAGTGCTTCAAACTCTAAAGGCATAAATCTAGGTAAGACTATAATAAGATGTAATTCCAAAGGCATAGACTACTAGTAATGGAGAACCCTTTCTTATGTATAAATCGATATTATTACATTCCAATTCCCTACAAGTATATGTGTATAAGATGTAGCACTTTTGTGCTACAACTTTAGAAGAAGCAAAAGGCAATGCGTCATATTCTTTCCATGTTGAAAGGCTAAACATAAATCATATATATATATATATATATATATATATATTCTTTTACCATATAATTTTGTAATTTCCGACTCAATTGTTTTGTTTGACACATGAAAAAATTTCCAATGTCATACACTACATTGAATATAAAATCAAGATTTATTGTTCCCTAAAGACTTTGTGCAACTAGCATCTTGACTTAAGCACAATGTGACTTTGGTGACTAATGTTATGATGTGTGTATTTTTTCTACCGAAACTTCTCTTTGATCCGCATTGGGGAGTAGAGTGCTCTCCGATTTCATATCTTTAATTAACATTACAATAGTTAGGAAAAAATTAAATAAAAGAATCATTATCGACAATTAATTGAAAAATTCTAACAATTTCTTTTTAATTTTAGGAAATCTCAGCATAATTTTTAATAAAATTATTTTTCACTTGGCCTTCGTGGTTGCTTGAATCTAGTTTGACCAACATGAGTTTTTGTTTGGCCTTATTAATATTCAGATTTTACATTTTAGAGGTAAAATGGTTTGTTGCTAAGAATCTTCATACCATGACATATCATACACAATATCTTTCATATCTAGCGAAGAACATTACATGAGGTGTAATTATTGTAGTTGCTAGCTTGCGGACATGAGTGAGATTGTTCATGTGATAACGGTTGATGTCGAAATCGAGCCTAACAATCACAAAACAAGATATGAAGGAATTTTGTTACGATTTAGATTTATTTAAGGAAATATAGGGTCTCGATAAAATGTCGTATTGATAATACAGAATATTCTTAAATAAGAGGCAAAGCGAACCCCGAACAATATATGTATGTATTATTGAAATCGACGAACTTACAAAACACGATCAAAGGGGTTATATAAGAAAAGGGATGATCGAGCTTGATGAAATAAGATTCAGCGAGATCGGATACAAATGATGATAAGTCGAATAATAAAAATGAGTAAAAAGTGTCGAATATCCTAGAATAGATTTCTATTGATGCTATCGAGGAGCGAGGATCCGAGATGCGCGACCCACTGGAGATATCGCTATGTTGCATGATTTACGTTGGAAAAGGTATTCGACTTCGTCTTCGATCCGTTCTTCAGGAAAGAGGATTGCTGAGTGGAATCGATCTCGACTGCTTCTAGCTTATCTGCAAAACGGGTTTGATTTTGAATGAGTTGGTTTGGGTTTCGGGTTTGGGCTTCGACATTTGGGCCCGAAATGGCCCAACTTTGCTTGGGTCGATAGAGGAGGAGATGAAACAATTTTGTTGGAAAGGACACATGTCGATTTTGAAATCGAAGGGTTGAAGGTGGTTATAATTTTTCGCGACTTTTGAGACCGATCTAGTTAAATATTCGCGACTCGATTTAGTTAAACCACTAGTTGTATAAATATTTGCAGGGCTGCGATGGTTCATTTATACCACGTTCAGAATATTATCAAGGTATTTTACTTTCTTTTCATATCTCTACTTTCTCTCTCTAGCCTTTACATCCATTTTTAATCGAGCTCCTGTTGTCGACATGTTTTCATAAATTTCTTCAATTCGCTTTAGTTGACATTGTGTTCTCAACTAGTATAGTTTCTTATCTTTTCTTTTTCTTTGAATTTATGGATTCGTCTGATGTCGGTTGGTCTGCTAATATAGATATATTAAGTCCTACAACCATCACTCCTAGAGAATTTAAACAGTTTAGGTATCGTTACGACATTCATATGTGCCTTAAGTATTTTCTGCCAACCCCAAACACTACTGCTGATACGGTCATAGATGCTTATTGCTGTGTATATGAACTCTGGTTCCAAGCTTGTATACTTCGAATTCCGATCCATGCTCTTCTTTTAGATTTCGCGAACTCTCTAGGTATCATTGTACCTCGGGTGTGCCAAATTTTTTTTAGGATGCTGCTTTGCTTCGCTCTTCTCGCTCAAGAACAAGATGTCGAACATGATTTGTTCGATCTTGTTAGTCTCTGTGTGGTGAGGGCAAATACGAAGCATCATCCGAGATGTTCCTATCTTTCTCGCCACCCGCAGAGGGTCGTTCTCAAAGATTTCCCTAAGAAAAATTTCTCTTGGGGTCACCGTTATTTTTTTGTGGCAGTAAACGAATTTTCAATGGGAAATCGAGCGGACTCTTTTAGGGTGACATATGAGCGAGTTCAGCGAGTGCGTTTATTGTTGTGGTTGTATATTTTCTTGTGTCTTATGTATATACATTTTTTTTTGCTTTCCGACCTCGCATTTTGATCCTCTTTATGTGTCTTTTTTTGTTAGGAGTTATTAAGGCTCGTCCTGCTGTAATTCGATTCGAGTTGAAAATTGATCAACTGCGTCGGGGTCGGGTTAAGTGGTCAGAATTCATGACTTATGGATACGCCAACTCAGGGTTTCGCCTTCGCCCAACGTACCTGACAAAGAAGAAGGTAAAGGTTGATTTTTTCAAATATTTGTCTGTACTGATTGATTTACTTTTCTCTTTTCTTTGTACAGTCGATATGGATACTAAGGTGTCGGCTCGCTGCCTGCGCCGCGAAAAGAAGAAGCAAGTGGTTCTTGTCGAGTCGTCAATTCCGCCAAGAGTCCGGCTCTTGTTGTTCCTCCCGTCGTCTCGGCTGCTGGTGGGACCGTGGAAAGAAATGTTGAGGAGGTCGGAGAGGAGATCTCTGATCTTATTTTGCGATTGAGGAATAGGTGGTTTCTTGTCCTGACAAGACTGCTTCTTCTGGCGACGAGGCCGAGAAGAAAATGAAGGAAAAGAAAAAGGAAAGGAAAAATTGGTCGACAAAGAAGTTGATCGACCTAGCGAATAGAGGGTAGCAAGAGGTGCCTCGTCGAGGAGTGGAGGTCGATTGGGATCTCGCAATTCGACACCGAGGAAGTTCTATCACACATTCGTCTACAACCAAGACGTGATGTTGTGGGAGGATGGTTTTTAATCGGCTGTGTTGATTCGCCAAATAACCCACACGGAAGCTCCCCAAGGTGCCTTATCTCGCGGATCCGAGATAGTATCGAACAATGGCCTCACATATCACCTTGGTATGTTTCGTTCCTTGTTTTAATCCATTATTACCTTTATGAGATTAATGTTGAATTTTTGTCAATTTCACCTCGCTTCTCATCTGAATCGGGGTGTTCATATTTATGAACGTCAGGTTTGAGAGGCCAAAGATAAGGCGGCTCGCCTCGCTGAGGTGCAGGATGGGACTGACTCTCTAGCGAGCTCGAAGAGATGAGGTTGAAATTGGAGGGTCTTTCCCAAGCGATTCTGGCCAAGAACGCGATCATCGCCAAAGCAAAGGTTGGTCAGAAGGACTTGGCCTTGGAATTGGCCATGGCTAAGTCTAACTATAAGGAGAGGGCCGATCAACTCAAGCAGGTGGATCAGGAAAACTTTCGACTCGAGAAGGAGCGAGACCAACTTAAAGCCGAGATGGAGAAAGATTGGAGATCTGCGAAAGCTGACAGGGATCGGTCCGTTTACACGGCTAAGAAGGCTACTTTGCTCCGTTAACGTGAGCACATTCTAAAGTATCGAGGTCAGAAGGAAAAGATGGATGAAGCCATCGTCGTCTTGAAGAAACTAAAACAGTGTAAGGATAACAAAGAGCTCATTTTGAAGATCCTTGGGGATGAAGTGCCTGATTGGTCGATCAAACTGAAAGACACTGAGGCTGACATCGAGGCTTATAGCCCTCACTTTGCTTCGATCAAGATCTCGATGATCGATGAAATCCCTTTCTCCCCCTATCCTGATGTTTCTCCTTCTGAACTATCTGAAGAGGAGATCGCTCAATTTCTGGGTGAGAATCCATCGGGTGAGGTCTTGGCTTTGGTTCCCGAAGTAGAAGAGGCGGGGACGGCCACAAAATTATTTTACTTTTACTTCTTAGTTATTGGTTTTGAATAATTGGACTTGTTCTGGTCCTTCTTTCCTTGTTCTGGTCCTACGTGCCTGTCAAGACTCTTAGTTTTTTTTTGCTTTTTGGTTTTGCTTGTTTGAACTCTAAGCTTCCCCCTTTATTTTGGGCGGGTCGAATTCGTTTGTTTTTATATAGTTTTGAACGACGGGGATCGGTTTTTCCCGCGTATGAATGCGTATCATCAAGTATTTTTGTTAGATGCTTCATCTTGAGTTCGAATTTGTTTTGCAAATTTTTATGAAATATTTCGATGTCATTAAAATGGTTCATTTCCTCATAAACTATTTAGAATTCTGCTAAGTATTTCAGCTCGATTGCGAAGATACTCGTCATTTAAATAGTTTAGTTCGTCATAAACTATTTAAAATTTTGCTAAGTATTTCAGCTCGATTGTGAAGATACTTGTCGATGTCATTTAAATAGTTCATTTCGTCATAAACTATTTGCTAAGTATTTCAGATCGATTGTGAAGATACTTGTTGATGTCATTTAAATAGTTCATTTCGTAATTAACTATTTACAATTTGTTAAGTATATCATCTCGATTGATGAGCGAGGATCCGAGATGCGCGGACGAATGGAGATCTCGCTACGTGGCATAATTATGTTGGAAAAGGTATTTGATTTCGTCTTTGATCCGATTCTTCAGGCAAGAGGATTGATGAGTGGACTCGATCTCGACTCCTTCTAGCTTATCTGCAGGATCGGTTCGATTTTGAATGAGTTGGTTCGGGTTTCGGGTTTGGGCTTCGACATTTGGGTTTGAAATTTCCCAACTTTACTTGGGTCGATTTTGTACCTCTACAATGACATTGAATAATGAGCCTATGCCGTTCCATTAACGCGGTTTGACAATGTTTATTGCAGATCTGCAAACTTGGATGAGAGTTTGAACTAGTAGATCTGTTTTCTTGAGAAAAAAACCATCTTTGTCTAATTAGAAGAAACAAGTCGCTTGTAATGTTGCGTCCAAAACATGGAGGGAAGAATTTAGATGCTACTAGTGACTTCTAATGTCTTTTCGCTGTCTTTAGAGCCTTTTTTTTACGTCATAGAAGCAACATTAGAAGCGACTAGTCTCTTCTAATTTTGTTGTTCTAGTCTTGCCGCTTCTAATTTTGTTGCTTCTAATAATTAGAAGCGACGATCTTTAGAAGAGGAATTTTAGAAGCAACATTTTTCGCTTCGAATGTCGATTCTAAAGGTAAATTTGAAACGACATGTTGACATTTAGAAGCGACATTGGCCAGTTCTCAAGGCCTTTGCGTTTCTAGTGGAAGTATCTACCTATGTTCTACCTTCCATGTGAAAATCCACGTCCACCCCTCTCCATGTAATTTACCATAACTCCATGAGCCTCTAAATATACGTTGATGTCGATCTTTTGGATGAGTATCTCTTGAGAGAGAGCCATGACCAAGAGCTAGTGTAATTAGACTTGTGTTCCATATATGTTTTGATATACTTGGAAATTTCATAAGTTTTTTTTAATTATATTTGCATATGTAACTTCATTTCAAGGAAGGAAGAATTGGCAATGGACTCCATTTAGGCGAAGTAGTCTAAGGTTGTCTCTCATCCTTTATTCGTTGTCGAAAGTTACAACCTAAGATGCATAATTATGTAGAGAGATCTAACAGGAAAGAGTGATTCTATAGTGATCCACAATGCCTGAAACGTACGTATGCGCGTGACAGATCTAGAAACGATGACTTAGAAAAAGTTGATCCTCCCTAGTCTTGAATTCATGTTATGGGGTTGAAATTCTCACCTTAACACCTTCATTGTTAGATTCGAGGAACTGAGCAGGCCAGTCCTTCATCCCATAGATGAAATCTTAAATATTGTGGTCGATAATATTTTACAAGATTTGTCAATGCCAGACATATTAATTTTCTCGATCTAGTATGACAGGCACCAAATTGCTGAGATTCGTTGCGAATTATGACACTGCCGCAACCCTAAAATCGTAGTTAGTCTAAGAGTATGACGGAGAATTGATACTTTCAGATGCCATTATAGATATTCTTAAACCAAGTTAAAATTTGGAGGTGAGAGCATTTGACTGAGAGAAAATAATATCTCTTCATACACTTTTCTCATAAAATTGAATCGGATACAATTGAGAAGTTTTCAAATCAAAGATTGCCGGTTAGTGAGTCAACAAACTCGTGATCGTGTAAATAATTTTCCAATAAGAGACTCTTAGCTCCCAGTTGGGTCATCTAGTTCGTCCAGCTCATAATCAAGCTCTCATAAAAAAGCTTGCCCATCCGGCTCGCCCTCCAGCTCATCGCTTGCCTGACTAAGACGGCTGTCTCTATTAACTATGTCGATGTTGCAACATACCCAGTAAGAACGCCTAGTTAATATTTGGGTACGTAAATGTTCTCAACAATTTAATTACTTTTCATTTTATAAGACGAGGCTGAAGTGAAACTCACGTTCAGTAAGTTCATTAAATATGTCCGTGCAGTAAATAACAAATTAAAAAGTACACATGTCACTGCATAGTCATTGGTTGTTTCTAACCATTCTCTATGAATCATGTTTGGAACATGTATCCGCTGATAAAGACATTTTTAACTTTGTGAACGTGAATGTTCTTTTTGTTATTTATTTATATTTCTTCACTGGTTTAATAATGGGATAAGTAGCAATATAGCACTTTGAAATTTATTAATTGCTAGCTAAACGTTTTCAAAAAATTGGTTAATAGTCATTAATCAAAATAAAGATGTATATATTCACTAAAACTGTAATTCATTAACACCAATTACTAGCAGGTACGTCACAATAAATTTACTAAAGAATGGCTAAACATTTTTGTTTAATAATAGGACGCTGAAGTGAAACTGTGAAACTTACGTTCAGTAACTTCACTAAATATGTGCGTATAGTACAGCACAAGTTAAACAGTACATCTAAACAACACACGTCTGATAATTATTCAACTTGACGAACTACATGGTCATGAAGTATAGCTTCATCGGTGAACAAGAAATAATTCGCGTCAAACTCCGGAAACAAATATTCAGTTTCCATGAAGAAATCCTGGGACGAGTACAAATCATCCGTCACAAACGGCTCCATCCAAAAATCGTCACTCAATCCCGAGTATGCCTCGAAGAGATTATCATTATTGCTAGTAGAATTATCGTTGATCAGAACATCTTTATTATAGCTTGATTCAGCCACCGAATGATTAGGAGTAGTAACGAAATCACCAACGGTCAATACTGCGCTCTTCGCCCTCTCTCTGAACTCATCGCCGGGAGAATTCACGGAGTCTGACAAATCCTGTTGCGGTTCTTGCTCCGAGACGCCGAACTGATTTTGTTCTCCATTGTTAACGCGCTTTTTAAGATGAGTGTGCCAATGATTCTTAACCTCGTTGTCTGTTCTTCCTGGTAGTTGAGCAGCTATGGTGGACCATCTGAAGGCCAAGTAAATGTGAGATTATATAATATTAAAAATGCCTAGCATGTGTATATAGACTTGTAGTTGTATAGATCTACTTTTTTCCCATTGATCGATGTAGTCTGATAATGGTTTCCTCTTCAGCGACGCTGTAATCTCCTCTCTTGAGATGAGGCCTCAAATAGTTCAGCCACCGAAGCCTACAGCTTTTCCCACACCTCTTCAGGCCTGCAAATTTAACCTTAATAAATTTTGGCCTCTTTATATTTCATGTCTGAATGTATCTAACGCTAGTATTGTTTATTTTCTTTTATGTGTGTTTAGATACCTGCAAATCTGGGAAGTTGTCGCCAATTCCAGCAACCGTATCTGGTGACGTACGCCACAAGCATTCTATCCTCTTCAGGTGTCCATGTTCCTTTCTTCATTCCATTCTTGTCAAAGCTAGGCGTTCTTACCATTTTCGCTTCACTCTATCTCTTTTTTCTTTTCTAATTATATAAACTCACTACATACGGTTACCTAAAATTCAATTCATTTGGTTGAGATAAAAAATCAGAATAAAGTGGACACATTTAGTTATGCCCATGTGATTAAGCTTGTAAACAAAACGTGTTTCACACTACGTTGTTACTAGCAGTACGTAGTTAGTTTGCACAGGTACCGTCCATAAACTTATTGCCCCTTTCTAGGACCCTCCAAAAAAGAAAACAACATCAATTATTAGTGTTATTATTTATTTTTGGTGACTAACGTTGTAAAACAATTGAGCATGACAGCAATATTTGCTTTGTAGAATTAATGTACAGCTTTTGCATTCCGAGAATTGATCGCTATGTGTTCACCGCTACCTTGTCTTTCATGGGTCAATATTTATTTTATTAAATACACTAAATCTTAGTCACAACTAATTAATTTGATAATTTTATCTTTTCTTTTTCTTTCTTGATAAAAGTTTTTCCTTGATGACTATACGTTTTTTATCCTTTCTTCTTCTTCTGGTTCAGAAAGTGTAATTTGTTTCACTATCTATTTCTTGGAAGATAATATATGTGTGGTCGAGTATGTGCCTTGCGAAAGTTAGACCAAACAGTACTTAATAGTGGCAAGGACAATACATCGGAGCCATGAATGTTTACCAGCAGGTCATCACTTGGAGTGGACTAGACTTTTTCGTTTTTAAAATATCTCCTGTGTCATCACTTAAAAAATGTTTTATTTTCTTATTTAGATATATATTTTTAAAAGACATATATATATATATATATATATATATATATATATTTACACTTCGAGTGGACTAGACTTTCTCGTTTTCTTAAAACATCTCCTGTGTCATCACTTACAAGAGGTTTTATTTCTTATCTCATATATATATAAATATAATACATATATTAAGACTTCAAGGGGATTAGACTTTCTGGTTTTTAAAATATCTCCTGTGTGACTTACAGAAGGTTTTATCTTTTTATCGATACATCTCGTTTTCTTGTCCTAAGTCATAACCATCACCATATAAGAATAAAATAGAAAATAAATTCTTAAGATAATTCTTTTTATGTTAAAGACAAAAATGACATTCCAAATTTGTATATATCGGTTATTAAGTGATAAGCCTTATTAGCCTGACTAATGAGTACTGAACCTGAGTGTTTAAAGATGATCACGATGATGAATGACTATCAAGAATGAGATAGAGTTGAGTTCTATGAAGGAGAGAAAGAGTTGGGTGTAAGATTATTTTAATAAATGATATAATAATTTTGCATACACTTAAAGAAAATAATATGAAATTTTATTTATTATGATTCATATATATTATAATTAACTATTATGATCAAATCACGTTCATATTAATCCGTAAATCATATCACAATTTTATAGTTATGAGAGTAGTATTTTTTATCAAATAATCGACGAAATGACCCTATTTGTCAAACGTAATTGTAAAATGTCCAGCTTCTTGTAAAACTTTGGTAAATAGCCCTGTTGATGACGTGGACATGCTTGATATTACGTTATTAACCTTGTTTATTTTTCCGAAATTAACTTTTTAAATTACATTTTGAATTAACCGGTAATTTTTAAATTTCAAAATTATTCCTTTTTTGTAGTAATCATTTATTAATTACAAACCCTATTAATTAATTACTTTATTTCCTTAATTTGTGCATTGACTTTAGATAACCGATTTTGTTATAATTATCTAAATCAATTTCGAACTTCCTTTAATTTATTTTCCATTTACGTGTTCTGAAATTTTTGAAAGAGATTTCTTCTGAATTAATTTCCCATTTACGTATTTTTGAGTTGTGTTTTACAACGTAAAATGAATTTACAACATAAATTGTGTTGAGTTTGAATAGTTATTTCAAATTTTAAACATTTATTTTCGTTTTGAAATTTCAAAATTGTTTCCGTTTTTAATGAATTCGGTTATTAAGTGTGGGTATTATTTCCTAAATTAGTGGTTTGACTTTATTTTCATATTAATTACTGATTTTCATTTAATTTTGGTCGATTTTAATTCTGATTTACAGTTTCATATCCATTTATTTATGGAAAACATATCATATTGCCGATTTTTAATAACAGAACTGCTTCTTTCGTAATTTTTTTCAAAATTTTTCATTTATTTCGTCCAGTTTTTACGCTTGTTAATTGAATTTACAACGTAAATTGCGTTGTGTTTTACAACGTAAATTGAGTTGAGTTTTAATGGTTATTTCGAATTTTAAACATTTATTTTCGTTTTGAAATTTCAAAATTGTTCCCGTTTTTAATGAATTCGGTTATTAAGTCTGGGTATTATTTCCTAAATTAGTGGTTTCACTTTATTTTCAAATTAATTACAGATTTTCATTCAATTTTTGGTCGATTTTAATTCTTTTTTACAGTTTCATATCCATTTATTTATGAAAAATAGATCATATTACCGATATTTATTAACAGAACTACTTATTTCATATTTTTTTTCAAATTCTTCATTTACATCGTCCAGTTTTTACGATTGTTAATTGAATTTACAACGTAAACTGCGTTGAGTTTTACAACGTAAAGTGAATTTACAACGTAAATGCTCGATGGAGACAGCCATGGCAGGCATTCTCCAGATCGACGGGGATGACTTCCACAACGGTGGGTGCTTTCTCTTGGATCGTTGCGGGAGCAGATTCAACTATCCGAAGCAACGGTCCGAGAGCGCCTTCTTCGAACACGATTCTGCGAGCAGACTTGTCGCCGGAGGCGGCGATGGTGGAGAAAAAACATCTAAAACTCCTATTTATAAAAATAAATTCAGCAGTTTTTGTTGAAGAAAATGAAGAACATACCTTCGGAGACCCAGATTTTAATTTTGTTACCAAAGTAAATTTACTGGACGATGGCGGCGGTTTTTTCGTCGTTGGCGAGGAGGTGGACGAGAGAGTCTAGTTGCGTGAAGAGATCGCGGAGGAAGAAAGCGATATCGTCGTTGGCGGAGTGATGTGAGAGGACGATGACGTTGGACTGGCGGAGGACGTCGGAGTGGAAGAGGAGGTCGAGGTCTCGGAGGTGGTCAGAGAGAGCGGCGGCGGCGATTTTTGAGAGAAAATGCAAAAAAAAATTGTGAAAGAATGATTTAATTTTCTCTCTCAATAAATTGGACGTTTTAATTAAGTGGTTAATTGATTTCCGGATTTCAAGGATCTAATTTACCAAAAAAATTCAATTTTTTTTAATTAAATTTCGTTTGGGCGGGAGAATTTTTTTGGGCATTTTGGGAATGAAAATTTGGCCAAATTGATTTATTGGACTTTTACCAAAATTTTACACAATGTTGGACAAATTGAAATTTGAAAACCTATATAGGGCTATTCTATACAATAACCCATTTTTTATTGGTGGTCTAGACGTTTTTGAGGTTTCTAAATTCAATCACACATTCATGAATCAAAAGACCCTAAAAGTAATAAGGCGTTTAAAAGATATTCAAAACGACTCACCAGAATCACAAGTTCAAAATTCGCCGAAATAACATAATAATAGTTAGAGATAAACCGCTCCTTTTGTTTCCGCTCTTACATGTTCGTGTTAATTAATATTTCCAGTTTATGTAATAAGTGGTGTCAGTACTTCACATAAATTACACCTTGTTTTTTAAGAAAAAAATTTCATACTCATGTGTTTATGGTTTTTTATATTAAATATTTTTTATGGAAATCTTCATTCTATTCTTGTCAAAGCTAGGCGTTCTTACCATTTTCGCTTCACTCTATACCTTCATTCTTTCCTAATTGTATAAACTCACTACATAAGTTTACCTAAAAATTCATTTCATTTGGTTGAGATATCAATTAGAATCGAGTGGACACATTTATTTATGCCCATGTGCTTAAAGCTTGTATAAAAACGTGTTTCTTGCTACGTCAATACTACTCTTAGTACGTACTAAGTTTGCACTAGTACGTCCATAAACTTATTGTCCTTTTGTAGGACCGTAAAAGGAAAACAAAATCGTATGAACATTAATAATCAGTATTATTATTTATTTATGGTAAATAGCGTTATAGTACATCTCATTTGGCATGTCAGCAATATTTCCTTCACTAATTAATGTTCAACTTTTACATTCCGAGAACGATCGCCATGTGTTTCCTCGCTAATCTGTATTTCATTGGTCAAGAATGATTTTAATAAAATGCACTAGATCTCAGCCACAACTATTTAATTTGAAAATTCGATGTTTCCCTTTTCCTCCCTGATAAAAGTTATTCTTTATTGACTTAAACTTTTTCTTCCTTCTTCTGGTTCACGAAAAAGTGTGTTTTGTTTTACATTTATTTCTTGCAAGAAATATGTGGTCAAAATTTGTATGCCTTGCAAAAGTTAGACCGGGACAGTACATAATGACATTGACATTCATAAGGACAATACATAGGCCCCGATAAATGTTTACCAGCACGTATAATTCGTTTTTCATATACATATTCACACTTCGAGTGGACTAGCATTTCTCGTTTTAAATTATCTTCCTGTGTCATCACTAGACAAGATGTTTTTATCTTTTCATCGATAAATCTCGGATTTTTAACCATCACAGTTTACGACTAAAATATAAAACAATTCTTGAAATTACTTTCTACATATGTTAAAATAAAAAATGACATTGCAAACTACATATATATATATATATATCAGTTATTAAGTGATAAGCCTGACTAATAACTATTGAATCTGAGTGCTCGAAAATGATCGCGATGAACAAATGGTTTTTTTAGGTTGAGTATTATGAGTCAAAGATACATACAAATATATGTTAATGATATAAGATCTGATACATATACATAATGTAATATTGTTTGGACAAATATATAAATCTAATATATTAGCACACAAAAAAAATTCTAAATTAAATCATTTGGGCATAAATTATCGGCGGAATTCAATACTCAGTCTCCACCATGAAAATAAGAGTGATTACTACTAGATCAAGAATGTTTGAGTGATGAACGAATGATTAATAAAGAGAAAGAGCTGATATCTGTAAACCGAGTAAGCGAGAATAACTCTTTTTTTCAAATAAAGATATTATGTGAAAAATTATAAACCTCGTAGTATAGTTTTGAGGAAAATGTTAGACCAATCCCGAAGACTAACGTCAAGGGAATCCACCTCCACCTACAACTGTTGTGAGAGTGGGAGATGAAGAAGAAAACACAAACATTGGTCCAAGTACTGCACTGCCTCATCGTAGTGGGAGGGTCTCTAGAGATCCTGACCGATATATGTGCTTTGAAGCAAACGTTTTTGCATTGGATGCGAACGACGGCGATCCTGTATCATTTAATGATTCCATGGTCCACTAGGACAAAGAGAAATATCTTGAATCCATGAATATTAAGATAGACTTGAACTCAGTCCTGACTCTTGTAGATGCACACGATCAAATCAGACCGATAGGGTGCAAGTGGATCTACAAGATAAAGAAAGGAGGTGATTGAAACTTGTGGCTAATGGTTTCACCCAGAGAGAAGGAATCGACTACAACGAAACATCTCTTTTGTAGCCATGTTTAAATCCACCATAGTTCTTCTCACTATTGTCGCTCACTATGATTACGAGATTTGGCCAATGGACGTAAAGACAACATTCTTGAATGGCTATCTAGAAGAAGAAATCTATATGGCTCAACCAGACGGATTCAAAGTAAAGGGTCAAGATCACAATGTTTGCAAATTATTGAAATCCATTTATGGACTCAAGAAAGCGTCTAGATCCTGAAATCAAAAGTTTGATGAGGTAATCAAGATATTTGGTTTCGAACAAAATCTTTCAGAGCCTTGTGTATACAAGTACTCATAGAAAGTTTTTGTTTTCTTAGTTCTTTATGTAGACGATATACTCCTTATAGGAAGTAATATAAAAGTGATGCCTAACATAAAGAAGTGGCTGGTAAAGCAATTACAAATGAAGGATTTGTGGAATGCTCTTTTGTTCTTGGAATCCAGATAATTCATGATAGGAAAAACAAATTACTAGCTCTGTCTCAACGTACTTATATTAATAACTTGCTTGCTTCTCGATGAGGAATGTCATTAGTGCATTGTTACCAATGCGCACGGGGTTACCCCTGTCAAAAGAGTAGTGTCCTAAGACACCTCAAGAAGTGGAGGATATGAATCGAGTTCCATATGCCAGTTGGGAGTCTAATGTACGCCATGCTGTGTACAAGACCCGACATATGCTATGCACTATGAGTAGTTAGTAGATACCAGTCAAACCTAGGGCAAGAACATTGGATAGCTGTTAAGCACATCCTGAAATCTCTTAAGGGAACTAGGGATATGATGCTTGTGACACGAGTAAAGACTTGGTGATACAAGGATACAGTGATTTTGATTTTCAGGCAGACCGTGACATGTTAAAGTCTACGTTTGGTTCAGTGTTCACTCTCAATGGAGGAGCGATTGTCTAGAGAAGTGTAATGCAATCTAATATCGCAGACTCTATTATGAAAGCTAAATATATTGCAGCTTCCGAGGCACTTAAAGAGGATGTTTGGCCTAAAAATTTCTTAGCCGAGCTGGAGGTAGTTCCAAACATGAATGAGCCCTTCCAACTCCACTGTGATAACACTGGAGCAATTGCAAACTCGAAGGAACCTCGCAGCCATAAGAGAGGAAATCATATAGAATAAAAGTAACACGTAATTGGAGAGATAGTTCGAAGAGGGGACGTGGCAGTCATGAAGATCTCGACGTTGGACAACATTGCTGATCTAATGACGAAAGGACTTTCCGAACGTGTGTTCGTGAAACACATAGAAGGAATGGGCCTTAGATACCTTCCATATCTTCTCTAGGTCAAAGTGGGAGATTGTTAGGAATTCTTGCATGCTTGAGAAGATACTTATGTCTCATGGTCACTATGTATGAATCGACTCGTGCTTACCGTAATCCTGAATGAGACATGTCATTTCATAACTTCAATATATTCATTTGAGAAAGTTACACTCTAGATCCAAGTTTGTGAACAAGATGCGCTCTATTGGTGATGTATTGGGTTGTGAAGTTGACATGAGTATACTTTGTGAAGTTCTCATACATATGAAATTCATGTAAAAAATTGCTGAAATGTAATGTATATCACCTCATGCTTTATTACTTGGATTGTTAATAAATGTATCGGCCGGTGTCAAAATAGAATAAAAGATTCTTTTGGATGAAACGTTGTGACTTGTTAGTTCCTCGTAAAATCATCGTTTCTAATTTATTCACAAGTATTAAAGGAATTGAGGAAATAACAACTAGAAGGGTAAAATGGTAATTTTATAAATCCCATCTAGTCTATGATATTCATGAAGGGTAATCATTCGATAATATTCAGTGAATCTGCTCATTACAAATAAGTAGATTATTTAGTAGAAAATATATTCATTTGAACTGAGAGATTTTCAGTATCAACTCTTTAGTGGAGTTAGTTGACATTAAACTAGACTTGGAAAAGTTTGTGAACTTTGAGTTTAATAGTCCTAGTTAAAGCTTTGTTCTTTTGGGTCCATGAGGTCACTATCACAAGTCATTAGAGTTGAGTTTGTTAAACGAGAACCTAAGTCAAAATAAGTTAAATTGTTGAACTAGACGTATATTCCAAAAATGGTCTAAAGGGTAATTTATTCCTTATGGATAATTAATGTAAAATGTCAAAATAAGATTTTGAATTTTCTCATAAATTAATTTAAAGTCACATAACTGAAAATTGTGTTTCATGCTTAGTGAATTAAATTTTGTGACATGTTATTGTATGGGCAATAATGCGAGGGCTTTTCTGTAATTTGTTATGAACAAATTAGGAAGTAAATATGTGTGTCTAAACACCCATATGGCCGGCCACTTTACATTAAGGGAGGGAGATAAATATCTTCTTTTATTTGGTGCATTATTGCATATTGGTAATTGCCCAAAAGAAAAGAGGAAATGAATTTCTTCGTAAATAAACGACATCCGAGTTACCCTCTCACGACAACTCGATGAAAATGCATCGCTCAAAGAGATGTTCAAGTCAGCATCTCAAGGCTGCTCGATGAAAATACGCGCTCCAAAGCGACATCTGAGTTAGCCTCTCACGAAAACTCGATGAAAATGTGTCGCTCAAAAGCGACGTCCAAGTCAGCCAGTCAAGGCAACTCGATGAAAAGACGTCGCTCAAACGTTCGAGTAAGCCTCTCAAGCCAACTCGATGAAAATACATAGCTCAGAAGCATCGTCCGAGTCAGCCTCTCAAGGCAATTTGATGAAAATAGGTCATTTGAAAGCAACATCCAACTTATCCTCTCACGACAACTCGTTGAAAATACATTGCTTGAAAGCGACATCCAAGTTAGCCTCTAACAACAACTCGATGAAAATACGTCGCTTAAAAGCGACATCCGAGTTAGAATCTCACGGCAACTCGACAAAAATATGTTGCGCAAAGCGACGTCTGAGTTTGCGTCTCATGGCAACTCGATGAATATACGTCGCTCAAAGGCGACGTCCGAGTTAGTCTCTCACGATAACTCGAGGAAAATACGTCTCTTAAAAGCGACGTCCGAGTTAGCCTCTCACAACAACTCGATGAATATACTTCACTCGAAAGCGACATCCTAGTTATTGTCTCATTGCAACTTGGTGAAAATACGTCGCTCGAAAGCGACATCCGAGTTAGCCTCTCATAATAACTTCAATGAAAATATGTCGCTCAAAAGCGACGTTCGAGTTAGCCTCTCACAGAAATTTGATGAAAATACGTCGCTCAAAAGTGATGTTTAAGTTATCCTGTCACGACAACTAGATGAATATACGTTTGTCGAAGGCGACGTCCGAGTTAGGCTCTAACGACAGCTCGATGAAAATACGTCGCTCAAAAGACATGTCCGAGTTAGGCTCTCAGGAAAACTTGATGAACATACGTCGCTCAAAGGCAACGTCCGAGTTAGACTCTCACGACAACTTGATGAAAATACGTTGCTCAAAAGTGACGTCCGAGTTAGCTCTTAAGGCAGCTCGATGAAAATGTGTCACTCGAAAGCGACGTCCGAGTAAGCCTCTCATGGCAACTCGATGAAAATACGTCGTCCAAAAGCGGCATCCTAGTCAGTCTCTTACGGCCCCTCGATGAGAATACGCCACTAGAAAAAAACACATCGCCCCTCGACATGGTAGCTGCACAAACCCACGCGCCTAAAAAAGGTAGAAGAACGCACTCGGGAGGTTATGCATACGACGATGCATCACGGCGCAACAATTTTGATTGGGCGAGCAGATCGCAACACATGCCGCAAGAAGCCGCGGGGAATCGTTAGCCCATAAAGTCACCGCTCACCACCCCTTCGTAGGTCCCCTTTGGTACTTGAGCACCGTGGCGTCCCTTCCGAGGTGCAACTATGACCCTTCTACGACGCCTGTCAGAGTGCATTGGACAGTCGGATTCAGACGAAGGTGAGAGAGCCTTGGCTCTGAGTTCATTCTCGATCACACGTTCGATGTTGAACTCAAGGGGCTAATGTTGTTGCCATATTTTTGGCGGCGGCTCGAATATATAGTTCCCCCGGTCCTCCTTCGGCCTATCACAAAGTTAGACTCACTACAGGCTCAACAAAAGCGCACAAACCCCTCGGGTAGGCGTCGGGCCCTTCCCCAATGCCGTCGCCCAGCAATGACAGGCCGGAAGGGCCCGCCGGACGTCCACCAAGGGCCTATCCGGTCGGCTTGCCATGTTGCAATTGATCTAAGATTTAACAATAAATTATCATATCGTATATGGCGGAATATAAAACAAAAAAATTAAGATGTCTAAAACTATTCGACTACCTAGACAAAGTGCATGAACATGTTGTTAATTAAAACATATAACAAATATGAAAAAAACTTAATACCTTTTCTTGTAGTTTGATTTTGGAGATGCTTCTTTGATGAAGATCCTACGTCTCGTCTCGCTGCTTCTCGTCTTTGGATTTTCGAGAAACCACGAAATTTTATACCACTAGAGTCTTCGAGCTTTTGAGTAGTTCAGTGAGTGAGCACTATTAAAATATATGAACCAAGAAAGAGTCTTGGATCATAAACTAATACTCTAAATCAAGTGAGGATCTAGGTGCCAAAATAAAAAAGTATTTTAGAGAGGGAACTAGAGAATTGATCTGCTAGAAAGCGAAACAGCAAGACCACAAACTTATTTTCACATCTCAATGTGAGACTCTATTTATAGAGGAAGGAAACACAAGAAAGGGTAACAAGCCTTTATTATTGTGTATTCATGACACAATATTTGATTACCTCCTCTATTTCTATTCAATATTGGCCGACCATGTATTTCTATAAGTGAGGAAATTTGTTTCCTCAATTAACACATTTGTTTCATTCTCAAAGAAATTTATTTCCACTTTTCTTTTAGGCAAGTATCAATATACAATAATGCATAAAATAACAAGAGGTATTTCTCTCTCTCTTTTACTTTATTCTAGCTAAATAAAAGTATCCTCTTGATGTAAAATGGCCGTGTATTATACCTTGTGTACACAATAATTTATCTCCTAATTTGTTCATAACAACATAAGGAAAGACCTTCATATTATTGCCGATACAATGACATGTCACAAAATTTAATTCATTAATCACAAAAACCAATTTTCAGCCGTGTGACTTTAAATCAATTTGTGAACAAATTTAAATCTTATTTTGAAATTTTTATATCAATTGACCTTAAGGAAAAAAATATTCTTTAGACCATTTTTTGGAAAATACATCTAGTTGAACTATATAACTTATTTTGACTTACCTTCTAGTTGAACAAACTCTACTCTAATGACTTGTGATATTGACCTCATGAACCCAAATAAACAAAGATCTAACTAGGACTCTTGGAGTCAAAGTTCACAAACTTTTCCAAGTCTAGATTAATGTCAACTAACTCCAGTAAAGAGTTGACACTGAAAATCTCTCGGTTCAAATGAATATATTTTCTATTAAATTTTTTACATATTTGTGATGAGTCGATCCACTGAATATTATCGAATGATTACCCTTCATGAATATCATCAACTAGATGAGATTTGTAAAATTCCTATTTTACCCTTCTAGTTGTTATTTCTTCAACACCTTTAATCCTTGTGAACTAGAGGAGCTAACAATTCACATCGTTTCATCCAAAAGAATCCGTTATTCTATTTGGACACCGGCCAATACTGTTGGGATTGGTGCCCACAAAGGAGATATTAGACATTAAGATACTTTATGTATTTATATTTTGTTGAAACATTGATATTAATAAATGTACATTCTTTATAAGACTGTGTTTAGTTATTTTTAAGCTATGCTCTGAAACTGTCATCAACGAAAAGGGTGTTAAGTACAGACTTGACAAGATAACCCCTTGTGACAAGTTTGAAACCATTTGTTCGCAATCTAAACATCGATAGAGCAATCGTATCTTATTATTGATTGTTAGCATGAATCATGATATCTCATCTTGTGATATAGAGAGTTGTGACTCTATGATTCATACTGAGTATTTTATAGAAGATACTGAACAAGACCAGTGACACTTAGAAGCTCGAGACAAAACTGTTTACACACTCGAAACTTCAAGTTCACAACTAAAGGAGTATTATGATACTTACCTTAATCTTGAAGTGAATATGTAATTGACATTGCACTTTGTGACATTTGATTCGTCAATGGGCAATGACTAAATTTTAGTTGCATCTGACCCGACTGTTGGTGTCACAAGGATGCAATGTTGGGTTACATGATTCACAGATATGGAATTCATGTAACAACAATGCAAATGCATTAGTATCACACTATGCTTTGTTATGAGAGTTTGAATGAATAAACCTGGCCAGGTATTCATTGAATGAGTTCATTCTTTGATTAAAACATGTGACATGTACAGACATCTCACTCTATGTTTTTCTCATTCACAAATAACAAAGGAGTTAGTGAAATAATAACTCGAGGGGTAAAACAGTAATTTTTACATTCCTCTCAGTTACTGATACACATGAAGGGTAACATCGTAATATACTCCGTGGATCGTATGAGAAATTGTTTCTTCATATCAAACATAAAAGATACGCACATGAACAGAGAGATTATCAATATTGGTCCTTTAGTGGAATCGATCAATATTAAGAATTAAAAGTCGGAAAAAGTTTGTGAACTTTTGTGTCCGTACTTTATTCTAAAGCTTCGTTCATGTGGGTCCATGAGGTCTCAATGATAGACACTTGGAAGAGATTAAAAGAACTTGAAAAGTTGATTTACTCATTAAATATAAATAGTGATTTATATTGGGAAAGTTGTTTTCTTGAAACACGATAAATAACTAGTTATTTATTTTGTTTATTAAGTCACAAGATAACATCATATTGATGATGACATTCTCGAGTGATTAAATATGTTAAAAGAAGAAAACAAATTGTTTCTCAATTCGTACTTATTCGATAACTACGAAATATATTTAATGAAGTGTCATTAAATAATAATGAGAGTTCTAAATTAATTTTAGAAATTAAATCAAATAAATTTAGGAACAAAAATCAAAGACATGGACGAGTAAGGAGAGAGTGTTTTGGCCGGATTCCTCAAGTGAATAGGGTCATGGGTTTGACCCAGCTTAAGCCCATTTATAACTTGTATAAATAAGCTAAGAAACCCTAATCACAACAGGGCTAACCCTAAGAGATTTTCGGAAACTCTCTCTCCCTTTCCCCTTGTGCAATTCTCGGCCAAAACCCTAAACAAAAGAGAGAAAATTGTTTTCCTTTTTTTTTATCTTTGATTCCTAATTGTTCTTAAGAGCCCACACTCTTGATCTCAATATTTTCCTTGTGTAATATTGTTGATTCATCACTTGTGGTGTTTGAATAATTTAGAAAACTGTTTTGGAATTTTTAAAATTGTTTTAAAAAGGTTTTAGCCATCACAAAACACCCTAGGTCGTTTTCTGTGCATTCCGGCGACCTCCCAACCTCCAGGAGCCCATTCCGGCGACCCAGATCCAATCCGGCGAGGGCTACCAGTCAGGCAGATCCAATCCGGCGAGACAGAGGCAATCCGGCGAGGCAGATCCAATCCGGCGAGTCTGTCTGTCAGGCGAGGAGATCCAATCCGGCGAGGGCATTCCGGCGAGGGCATTCCGGCGAGGGCATTCCGACGAGGGCAATCCGGCGAAGTCATCAGGCGAGGGGTCCCAGTGATCTCCAGTCCGGCGAGGCTTCCAATCCGGCGAGGTCCCTGTCAGGCAGGTTCCTGTGCGGCGACAGACTCCAGTCCGGCGAGGCTCCCAGTCCGGCGAGGTCACCCATTCCGGCAGGCTCCCTGTCAGGCGAGAAATCCCAGTCCGGCGAGGCTTCCAGGGGCTGTGCAATCCGGCGACAGCTTCCATTCCGGCGAGGACGCTGCTGAGCATTCCGACGAGCTTTTTCTCGGGATTTGGGCGTGACGTGGCATTCCGGAGTTAGCTAGCAACGTCATAGTTGTTTACAACTATTTACGTAAGTCTTTCTCAATTAAATAATTATATAAAATGTTATATAATTTATTATCATTTGATTGAGCTTGTGAATTATAAATTGTTTATAATTACTTAATAAATTTTAATGCCTTAGGTTGTTAAATATATTAAAATTAGTTTTAATATATTAGATCTAATAATAATTTTCCGCCACATAGGATGTGTATTATAATTAATGTTGTTTAATTGTTAAATAAATTCCAACAAATGGTATCAGAGCTAGTAAAAGGCATTAAAATTTAGATTTAATGACTAGTTTGGAAATTTGTTTGACTAGTTGGTGTTGGCATTTTTGTATGAATACATTATGAATGTTTTTGTGTGTGCGCTTGTGAATGAATGGATCCTTATTCAATATGGCCCTAGGATGTTTTTATTTCGGTTATCGTCCCGGATTTTAATTTATTTAAAATTGTGAGCCTCAATTTGAGAGGACATGTAAATTTGTAATTTATTATTGTAATTCGACGAAGAAGGAGCAAGAAGGCAGCACCTCGGGATTGGCCGCACGTTGGAGAACGTGTGGGGGCTAACCCGAGACATTCGATGACGCATCATTTGAAGATGAAATTTAAAATGTTTTATTTCATTTATTTACAAGAGTTGTATAATAGAAATGGGCCTATTGATAAGTTAAATAATTTTTCATATTTGATATTTAAATTTATTTGATCTCATTGCATAAAGCACTCACATGTCACATAGGATAGAACGCCAACATCATTGAAAATGAAATTGTTCATGTAGTTTATAATTAATAAAAGTTATGAAATAATTATAAACTGTTATAAATGAATATCATTCATTTGCAAAAACTAAGTGGGAGGGTTGTTTATCGTTGAAGCAACCCAAGGTCCCCGACACGAATGAAATTAATTAAATATGTGATGAACTAAGAGTCACACATAGTGGCCCTCCCTTCAATGGGAGTACTTCGGAAGTATTTAATTAATCTCATTGTTAAAGAACTAAGCCTAAAAGAGAAGTTTTGAAACGGGGTCTCCACATAGGTGAACCGTCTTCAAAGCGACTTGAGTAAGGGCCCACGTGTCGGTTATACACTTAGACTTATGTTTTAAAGTAATCCTCACATAGAGGCTCTGCATTAAAAATAAGTGACCAAAAATTTATGGTAATTAGTAAGAACTAGAAGTTGTGACTTCTTGGATGGTTCGAACTAAATAGTGATGTGTCACGACTGTGAAAGGAGGTTAATTACGGTTTCCCCATAGGAAAAGTAATTAACTATTGTTGTTCACAATACCATGAATTATTTTAACGCTTTCCTCACCATATTAGGATTGTTCATGCATGCATATAATTCGAAAATATAGCACATACTAAAGTCATTTAATTTATCAATGTTTTCAACAAAATGTCTTTTAACCCACTACAAACGATTTTAAGTTCGAATAAACTCGAGGGTGAGAATTACATTGACTGGAAACGTAACCTCGACATCGTATTGACGGTGGAAAAGCACAAGTACGTTCTCACGACCCCATGTCCTCCTGAACCGAGTGCTGACTCGAGCAAGGAAGACAAGGAAGCCTTCGATGCGTGGATGAGATCTGATGAGATTGCTCGTTGCTACATTTTAGCATCAATGAGCAATGTGTTGCAACAATCTCATAGAGACATCGCCACTGCATATGAAATCCTGTTCAATCTCCATGAGATGTTTGGATGTCATGGGCGTCAGGCGAGGCAGCAAGCTATCCGCAGTTTCATGAACTGTAGGATGAAGCAAGGATCTTCCGTACGGGAACACATGCTATTGATCATGGGTCACCTGAATGACATGGAGATTCTTGGTTCGGAGATTGACGGAGAAACCAAGATTGACATGATCTTGGAGACTCTTACGGAATCTTTTGATAGCTTCCGTCTGAACTACTCCATGAACAAGCTCAATTACACAGTAACTGAGCTTATGAAAGAGTTGCAGACTGCCGAGGGACTTCTCTTTAAGAACAAGAAGAAGTCGGGAGAGCTCAATGTTGCTGAACACAGAGCCTCGACCTCTGGTTCTAAGAGGATGATGAAGAGGCCCAAAAAACGCCAACCGAGCGGGTTCCAAGAAGCCTTACAAGAAGGCTGTGGATGCTAAGGGCAAAGGCATCGCAAAGGTGGACAAGTCTGAGCACAAGTGTCACCATTGCAGAGAGGCTGGCCACTGGCGTAGGAACTGCCCTACCTACCTCAAGAGTGTCAAGGGGAAAGGTAAGATCTTTGTTACTCAAGCTTGTTATACTACAAACAAGGCATCGCCCTGGATTCTTGTTTGCGGGGCGTCTGACCACGTTGTGTGTAATTTGAATGGTTTTAGGAAAACCAGGAGCTTAGGTGACGGAGAGTTTGGATTCAACTGGGGTGATGGAACGAAGGTCGGTGCAAGATCTTTCGGGACCATGAAGCTCAAGTTTGGAAAAGAAACTTTATTACTGAATAATGTTTACTATGTTCCGGATTTTTGCAAGAATTTGATTTCATTTGGTCGTTTAGAAGAACAAGGTTTCAAAGATCAATAATGGTATTGAAATTTTTATTGATGATTGTTTTATTACTAAAGCTCAACGTGTGGATTCAATATATTACCTATATCCTGCTGAGCCGACAATCTTGGACACCGAAGTGAATGGTGATTCACTTAGAAAGCGTAAGACGTTTCATACTGATGAAACTGACGAGACATATCTATGGCACCTGCGTCTTGGACATATAGGCCTAGATAGGATCAAGAGATTAACAAAGGATGGTCCTTTAAAATTTCTACACGTGGGAAGCCTTCCCACTTGTGAATCCTGTCTTGAAGGCAAGATGACCAAGAGACCTTTCTCGACAAAGGGTCTTAGGGCCACGCAAGTATTGGAACTAATACATAGTGATGTATGTGGTCCAATTAACATCCAGGCAAGAGGAGGTTACGAATATTTTGTAACCTTCACTGATGACTACTCTAGATTTGGTCAAATCTACCTTATGCGACATAAGTCAGATACTTTTGAAATGTTCAAACAGTATAAGGCTTTAGTTGAAAAGCAAACGGAGAAACAGATCAAAACCCTTCGATCAGATCGACGGGGAGAGTACTTGTCTGGAGAGTTTGAAGACTTTCTTAGAGAAGAAGGCATTCATTCTCAGCTTACAGCACCTGGCACTCCGCAGCAAAACGGTGTGTCAGAGAGAAGGAATCGAACTTTGCTAGATATGGTGAGATCGATAATGAGTTACTCATCGCTTCCTAATTCGTTCTGGGGATATGCCCTTGAAACAGCAGCTTACATTCTGAACCAGGTTCCATCTAAAACGGTACCTGGCACACCTTATGAAAGATGGAGTGGTAGAAAATCTGTTTTACACCATACTCGCATCTGGGGTTGTCCAGCACATGTGCTGAGACAAAAGACTAGCAAGTCGGCTAGTCGTTCAGAAGTATGCCTGTTCGTGGGATATTCAAAAGAAACAAAAGGGTACATCTTCTATAATGCTGCTGACCAGAAAACGTTCGTTAGCACGAACGCTAGGTTTCTGGAAGCAGATTATATGAAGAATACGGTACCGAGAAGCAGACTTGTGCTAAAGGAACTGTTGGGTGAAGCAACTAGTACTTCACAAGATAGGACGGGTCCTATTCCAACAGTGGGAGAACCAAGCTCGGAATCAGAGACTCCTGCGCTTCGTCGTAGCAACAGAGTTGTGAGACAACCTGTTCGATACATAGGTATCGGAGAATCTTTTACTGCAGTTGCAAACAATGAAGAAGATGATCCCGTATCATTTTCCCACGCAATGCAGAGTTCTGAGGCAAACCTATGGCAAGAAGCCATGAACGTTGAAATGCATTCGATGTATGTCAACGAGGTCTGGAAGCTTGTAGATCTGCCTGAAGGCATCAAGCCTGTAGGCTGTAAATGGATCTATAAGAAGAAGAGAGGACCGGATGGAAATGTCGAGACATTTAAAGCACGACTTGTGGCGAAGGGGTACACACAGAAAGAAGGTATCGACTATGAGGATACCTTCTCGCCAGTCGCAATGCTAAAATCCATCCGAACTCTCTTATCCATTGTCGCAGCCCTAGATTATGAAATCTGGCAAATGGATGTCAAGACTGCATTTCTGAATGGCAATCTTGATGAGCGCATATATATGGCTCAACCAGACGGGTTCATGGAGAAAGGCCAACAGGGCAAGGTTTGTGAATTGCTCAAGTCCATTTATGGACTCAAGCAAGCATCTAGGTCATGGAATATTAGATTCGACGAGACTGTAAAGAGCTACAGCTTTGATCAGTCTGTAGATGAGCCATGCGTTTATAAGATGATAAACAATGGCAAAGTGGTTTTCTTAGTCTTTTATGTTGACGACATACTACTCATTGGGAATGATGTAGGAAAGTTGTCAGAGGTTAAAGTCTGGCTATCAAAGCAGTTTGAGATGAAGGATCTAGGAGAGGCAGCTTACATTCTAGGTATTCAGATATTTAGAGATCGAAAGAACCGTAAGCTAGCACTCTCCCAGGCATCTTATATTCATAAGATCATGGATTGCTTTAGTATGCAAGACTCCAAGAAAGGAAAGCTACCTTTCAGACATGGAGTGCATCTCTCAAATGAGCAGTCTCCCAAGACACCTCAAGAAGTTGAGGACATGAGACACATTCCTTACGCTTCAGCCGTAGGAAGTCTCATGTATGCTATGCTTTGCACGAGACCAGACATATGCTACGCGGTAGGCGTAGTGAGCAGATTCCAGTCGAACCCTGGACCCGAGCACTGGGTTGCTGTCAAGCATGTTCTCAAGTATCTTCGGAGAACGAGAAACTACATGCTTGCATATTCAGGTGGTGACCTAAATATGACGGGTTACACCGACTCCGATTTTCAGGCGGACAAGGATTCCAGGAAGTCCACATCAGGGTCTATGTTCACCCTGAATGGTGGATCCGTGGTTTGGAGGAGTATCAAGCAATCTTGTGTTGCTGACTCGACCATGGAAGCCGAGTATGTGGCAGCTTGTGAAGCTGCAAAGGAGGCTGTGTGGCTAAGGAAATTCCTTATATACTTGGAAGTTGTTCCAAGTGCAAGCGAGCCTATTACACTTTATTGTGATAATAGTGGGGCAGTCGCTAATTGTAAGGAGCCAAGAAGTCACAAGCGCTCTAAACACATAGAACGCAAGTATCACCTCGTTCGAGACATCGTTCACAGAGGGGATGCAGAAGTCATGAAGATCTCAACGTTAGACAACCTTGCTGATCCCTTCACGAAACCTTTAACGAGTAAAGTCTTCGAGGGACACCTAGAAGGATTGGGACTGAAGGACCATTCGCATCTCCTTTGAGTCAAGTGGGAGTTTGTTGGGATTGGTGCCCACAAAGGAGATATTAGACATTAAGATACTTTATGTATTTATATTTTGTTGAAACATTGATATTAATAAATGTACATTCTTTATAAGACTGTGTTTAGTTATGTTTAAGCTATGCTCTGAAACTGTCATCAACGAAAAGGGTGTTAAGTATAGACTTGACAAGATAACCCCTTGTGACAAGTTTGAAACCATTTGTTCGCAATCTAAAGATCGATAGAGCAATCGTATCTTATTATTGATTGTTAGCATGAATCATGATATCTCATCTTGTGACATAGAGAGTTGTGACTCTATGATTCATACTGAGTATTTTATAGAAGATACTGAACAAGACCAGTGACACTTAGAAGCTCGAGACAAAACTGTTTACACACTCGAAACTTCAAGTTCACAACTAAAGGAGTATTATGATACTTACCTTAATCCTGAAGTGAATATGTAATTGACATTGCACTTTGTGACATTTGATTCGTCAATGGGCAATGACTAAATTTTAGTTGCATCTGACCCGACTGTTGGTGTCACAAGGATGCAATGTTGGGTTACATGATTCACAGATATGGAATTCATGTAACAACAATGCAAATGCATTTGTATCACACTATGCTTTGTTATGAGAGTGTGAATGAATAAACCTGGCCAGGTATTCATTGAATGAGTTCATTCTTTGATTAAAACATGTGACATGTACAGACATCTCACTCTATGTTTTTCTCATTCACAAATAACAAAGGAGTTAGTGAAATAATAACTCGAGGGGTAAAACAGTAATTTTTACATTCCTCTCAGTTACTGATACACATGAAGGGTAACATCGTAATATACTCCGTGGATCGTATGAGAAATTGTTTCTTCATATCAAACATAAAAGATACGCACATGAACAGAGAGATTATCAATATTGGTCCTTTAGTGGAATCGATCAATATTAAGAATTAAAAGTCGGAAAAAGTTTGTGAACTTTTGTGTCCGTACTTTATTCTAAAGCTTCGTTCATGTGGGTCCATGAGGTCTCAATGATAGACACTTGGAAGAGATTAAAAGAACTTGAAAAGTTGATTTACTCATTAAATATAAATAGTGATTTATATTGGGAAAGTTGTTTTCTTGAAACACGATAAATAACTAGTTATTTATTTTGTTTATTAAGTCACAAGATAACATCATATTGATGATGACATTCTCGAGTGATTAAATATGTTAAAAGAAGAAAACAAATTGTTTCTCAATTCGTACTTATTCGATAACTACGAAATATATTTAATGAAGTGTCATTAAATAATAATGAGAGTTCTAAATTAATTTTAGAAATTAAATCAAATAAATTTAGGAACAAAAATCAAAGACATGGACGAGTAAGGAGAGAGTGTTTTGGCCGGATTCCTCAAGTGAATAGGGTCATGGGTTTGACCCAGCTTAAGCCCATTTATAACCTGTATAAATAAGCTAAGAAACCCTAATCACAACAGGGCTAACCCTAAGAGATTTTCGGAAACTCTCTCTCCCTTTCCCCTTGTGCAATTCTCGGCCAAAACCCTAAACAAAAGAGAGAAAATTGTTTTCCTTTTTTTTTATCTTTGATTCCTAATTGTTCTTAAAAGCCCACACTCTTGATCTCAATATTTTCCTTGTGTAATATTGTTGATTCATCACTTGTGGTGTTTGAATAATTTAGAAAACTGTTTTGGAATTTTTAAAATTGTTTTAAAAAGGTTTTAGCCATCACAAAACACCCTAGGTCGTTTTCTGTGCATTCCGGCGACCTCCCAGCCTCCAGGAGCCCATTCCGGCGACCCAGATCCAATCCGGCGAGGGCTACCAGTCAGGCAGATCTAATCCGGCGAGACAGAGGCAATCCGGCGAGGCAGATCCAATCCGGCGAGTCTGTCTGTCAGGCGAGGAGATCCAATCCGGCGAGGGCATTCCGGCGAGGGCATTCCGACGAGGGCAATCCGGCAAAGTCATCAGGCGAGGGGTCCCAGTGATCTCCAGTCCGGCGAGGCTTCCAATCCGGCGAGGTCCCTGTCAGGCAGGTTCCTGTGCGGCGACAGACTCCAGTCCGGCGAGGCTCCCAGTCCGGCGAGGTCACCCATTCCGGCAGGCTCCCTGTCAGGCGAGAAATCCCAGTCCGGCGAGGCTTCCAGGGGCTGTGCAATCCGGCGACAGCTTCCATTCCGGCGAGGACGCTGCTGAGCATTCCGACGAGCTTTTTCTCGGGATTTGGGCGTGACGTGGCATTCCGGAGTTAGCTAGCAACGTCATAGTTATTTACAACTATTTACGTAAGTCTTTCTCAATTAAATAATTATATAAATGTTATATAATTTATTATTATTTGATTGAGCTTGTGAATTATAAATTGTTTATAATTACTTAATAAATTTTAATGCCTTAGGTTGTTAAATATATTAAAATTAGTTTTAATATATTAGATCTAATAATAATTTTCCGCCACATAGGATGTGTATTATAATTAATGTTGTTTAATTGTTAAATAAATTCCAACAAATACATTTATTGAAAATCCAAGTAATAAAGCATGAAGTGATATACATTACATTTCAACAATCTTGTAGATGAATTACATACGTATGAGAACTTCACAAACTATACTCATGTCAACTTCACAACCCAATACATCACCAATCGAACGCATCTTCTTCACAAACTTGGATGTAGAGTGTAACTTTCTCAAATGAATATATTTAAGTTATGAAATGACATGTCTCGTTTCAAGATTACGGTAAGCACGATGCGATTCATACATAGTGACCTTGAGACATAAGAGGTTAAATGGTTTGTTCTTACATTGTCTTTAAAGGTGCACTGGTCAATTCAGTATCTTCGGAAGGTACATTGGAAGAACTATAGAGTTCCTAACTCTCTATGCCTCGTAACTAGACATCATAGATTCTTCAAACAATCATACTAGGATCAATAGTCCGGTTATCTTTAGATTGTGAAGATTTCATTTTAAGCAAACCATGAAGAGTTTATTCACGCAAATCTATATTTTTGTCTTCATACGTTATTAGGTTTGATTAATGATTATAAGACTATTGAATATCATAAATCTTCAATAAAAACAAAACGGAACGATTGCATGTTTAAACTTTTATTAATTTAATCAGAAAATTACAATAAAGACTTATGAGATATTTATATTACATCGATATGCAAATAAATAATATTCTTTTGGGCATATCTGCCAACAGGACATGCATTTACCTAAGGTTGGCCGACCGGTAGGTATGTGCCAAAGGCCTAGCCGGTTGGCACGCACATGCCCAAGGCCTGGCCGGCCGACAGACACATGTGTAAGGCCTGGCCGGTCGGCATGCACATGACTAAGGTATGGCCGGCCGACATGCATGTGCCTAAGGCCTGGCTGGCTGACATGGATGTGCCTAAGGCCTGGCCGGCCGGCAGGCACTCATGGGCTCCCACTGGCCGGCTGATATCCACCTTTATGCGTTCAAGACCACTTTGGCCAGCCCTAAGGTCTCTTCCAAGGCTATAAATAGCCTCCCACACCCTCTCAAAGGATGATGGTGGTGTCTTGAGAACCCTAATTGATCCTAGTTAACATTTGTCTAAGGGTAATAGAGAGTCTAATGTACTTGATGTATTGTAACCCAAACTTTTCCGTCTAGTTACTTCTAATTACTCTCGTCAAGGCCTTGGTTGAGATTTTGTGGTTTCGAGATCCACGCCCAAAATTCCTTCATGGAATACATGGTCTGGAGCTTATCAACGCGTCTTATCAGCTGTCTGTCGCAGAAAGGGGTTAAGTTTATCAATATCCGCCGAATTTTTGTCGGGATTACAGAGAGACGCCCAGTACGTGATGAAGTGATGGAATGACTTTCCGTCTGCGGCCACGTGGCAAAAAGTGACGCCCAGTACAAATTCGGAGCTGGGGAAGAAGGTGGCCTGCAACGCCATGATCGGAGTTGAGCGAGCACCGCCATCAGTGACGATCGCTGGCGGAAGCGAGGGAGCGAAGGGGCGAAGTGCCCGAACGTCTCGCGGCTGATCGACGAAGAGCTCGTCGAAGTCCCCGGCGGATGACTCGGTGACGACAAAGGGAACGGAGTCTCCGGAGGAGTAGAGGAGGACGGGCCAACATGGCGGCGGAGGAGAGACGAATTTTCCGGCAAAGGGGAAGAAGTGACGGAGGCGAGGGAGTGAGACCGTTTGAGAGAAGGGAGAACAGTGTCCGAGAACTTCCGGAGCGAGTGAGGGAATCGATAAAAGTAGAGGTGCTGCAGAGGGCAATACATGTACCACAACATATTGAAGAAAGTCAGCCGGAGAGAAGTCTACGGGACTGATCCCGGTGGCCGTGACACGTGGCTCTCTTCAAACATAGTACCATAATACGTTCCTGAGGCGAAGCGGCCCAGTCAATAACATGAATACCATTGTACATTCATAATCCAGTTAATGCAGTTAATAACAACATGAACCAATTCTGAGATCATTTTCTCTTCTCTTAATGGTGACCACAAGGGAATGAAATGCTGAATTAGTATTAAGAATAATGCAGATCTTGTTGATGAATGCAAGTTAGAAGAGAGTTCTTTTGTTAATGTTATAGAAATGCCAATGAAACGAAGAGATGGATAATATCTCGATCAACTTTCGGCATTATTCCATTCCGAGTTCATAGTTCATAATCATTCAACAAATCAGATATAACTCACCTTGACAAGAAAGAATTAAGGCAAGAAATAAATCTGATTTGGGAAGTTGTCGCCAATTCCAGCAACCATATCTGGTAACGTACGCCATAAGCATTTTATTCTGTAGGTGTCCATGTTCCTTTCTTCATTCCATTCTTATCAAAGCAAGGTGTTCTTGAAATTTTCTCTTCACTCTTATCTCTTCTTTTTTTCCTAACTATATATACACACTACATACGTTTAGCTAAAATTCAATTAGTTTGGTTAAGATATAAATCTGAATCGAGTGGACAAATTAATCCGTGCCCATGTGGTTAAGCTTGTATACAAAACATGTTTCATACTACGTCATCAGTACGTTGATAGTTTGCACAAGTACCGTTCATAAACTTATTTTCCTTTTGTAGGTAAAGAAGATAACAAAATCAATAGGTGAACATTAATTATCAGTATTATTGAGGCTTGAAAATTGTTCAAAAATGTCTCGACGAAAGTAATCTGAATGAACAAAAGATAAACAAAATAATTCTAATACTTAAGTTGGATTTTTTGTATACAAGACAAATATTCGATATAAGAAGAGTGTTTACAAGAGAAATTTTACGTTTCTATGAGATGTGGTCATCAAAAGATGTGTGTGCCTATCCCCTATTTTCTCCTCTTCCTCCTCCTTTTATATGTTAATTCTGATTGTGGGTTGATCAAACCCACGTTCTTGATAACCATTTTTGGTTATCTAAATCATGAGTTTGTGTCATCAATAACTGTTTTATGGTTATATTTGACGATTTTTATGCTTAAGTGGCATTAGGAAGTCTTAATTCGAATGACTAATCTTTGTTTACCGAGAACTTACCTGTCCGAGTTATCGATAAAGTTGGTTGGTATTCTAAATTTAACTTATGTTAATTTTCGTTTCTCTTCTCCTTATGTTGAGTTATCTTATTACTCGGTCAAACATATGGTCAGTGTTTCCATGTAAAAATTTGATAATAACATTGTCCTCTAGTTTTTCAGCATATAATAATTATTTGGTGAGAAACTTGTAATATGCGGGAACTTTGGCTTTATTTATTCGTTCTTGGATCATAAACTTTCGAAATGTTCCCTTTTCGGTATCCATTTTCATATGTTCGGACTTTTGGTCTTTTTTTTGAAAAATGCCACCTGCCAAGAAAAATATATATGCTAATTTACTAATTTCATTTCGTATGTGAAGTTTTGATCTTATCATTGCAACTCTAGGTATTAGTTCTTAATATTATGATTTTATAAGGATCATGAGGATTTCCATAATGAGGATTGCAGATCATTTGGAATCCCCGTAATGAGGATTGTGTTGCTTCATGTCATAATTTCCTCGATCGATGCCTTTAGCTTCTCTGGGAAGTTTCTCAATATGTTTTCTTATAAATACTCGTTTGTCATTCGTGAAAATCACTTTATGTTGTCGCTGCTCTTAGGTGTTGTTCGACCTTTATACTCTGTAAGAAATTTTTCTCGGGTGTTTGAATCCTACTTGGATGGTCTTCGCATTAGCCTCTCCCTCCCCGATTCTTACCTTTTATTGTTCCTGATGCAAAAAAGAGAGCTCACCGTCCTCCTAGAGTGATTATTGTCGTTAATCCTTCACTGTTTTGCATGGTCGGGGGTCTTTCTTTTCATTCTTTTATCTCAAGGGTTCTGGGTTAATCGAATTTAGCGCCTACCCCATTAAATCCTAACGTTTACCGAGAATTGGTCTACATGATTATGCTCTAAAGGAAACAGTATGGGGGTGATCCCTCCATCTGTTGGCAGAGATGCCCAAAAGAAGATTGTTTATTTACATATTGATGTAATATATAAATATTTATAAAGTCCTTACTGTAATTTGCTGATTAAATTAATAAAATTTGAAACATTCATTCATTTCTTTTTAGTTTTATTGAAGATTTTTGATATTCAATAGTTTTATAGTCCTTAATCAAACCTAACAATGTATGAAGAGACAAATGTAGATTTGCGTGAACAAACTCTTCATGGTTTGACTAAAACGATATATTCGCAATGTAAAGATCAACGGACTATTGATCCCAGTATGATTTTTGGAAGAATCTATGATGTCTGGTTACGAGGCATAAAGAGTTAGGAACTCTGTAGTTCTTCCAGTGTATCTTTCGAAGATACTGAATTGACCAGTGCACCTTTAGAGACAATAGAAGAACAAACCATTTAACATCTTCAATCTCAAGGTCACTATGTTTGAATTGCATCATGCTTACCTAAATCATGAAGTGAGACATGTCATTTCATAACATTAATATTCTCATTTGAGAAAGTCAAATTTTAGATCCGTCCTATGATCTAGACTAGGAAAATTGGGGAGATATTAAGTTATGAAGATGTCATGAAACAACTTTGTGAAGTTCTCATAGATATGGAGTTCATGTACAAGATTGCAACGATGAAATATATATCACCTCATGCATAATTACTTAGATAGTGAATAAATGAACTGCACAGTATCCAAAATTAAGTAGCGACTTTATTTGGATGAAACAATGTTAGCTCCTCAGCAATACATTGTTTTTAACTTATTCACAAGTGCATATACAGGTTAGTATTCAAGCCTTTAGTACTTGTGAATAAGTTAGAAACAATTTATTGACGAGGAGCTAACAACTCCCATAGTTTCATCCGAATAAAGTCGCTACTTAAGTTTGGATACCGCACAGTGTTGGCAGAGATGCCCACAAGAAGATTGTTTATTTGCATATTGATGTAATATATAAATTTTGTAAAGTCCTTATTGAAAGATTGTTTATTTACATATTGATGTAATATATAAATCTTTGTAATTTGCTTATTAAATTAATAAAAGTTAAAACGTTCATTCATTCCTTTTTAGTTTGATTGAAGATTTTATGATATTCAATAGTCTTATAGTCCTTAATCAAACCTAACAATGTATGAAGAGACAAATGTAGATTTGCGTGAACAAACTCTTCATGGTTTGACTAAAACGATGTATTCGCAATGTAAAGATCAACGGACCATTGATCCCAGTATGATTGTTGGAAGAATCTAGGATGTCTGGTTACGAGGCATAGAGAGTTAGGAACTTTGTAGTTCTTCCAGTGTATCTTTCGAAGATACTGAATTGACCAGTGCACCTTTAGAGACAATAGAAGAACAAACCATTTAACATCTTCTATCTCAAGGTCACTACGTAAGAATCGCATCATGCTTACCTAAATCCTGACTTGTTGATGATATTCATGAAGGGTAAACATAGATAACATTCAATGGATCCGCTCAATATAATTAAGTTGAACTTGAGTAGAAAATAAATTCATTTGAACCGAGAGATTCTCAGTGTCGAGTCTTTAGTGGAGTCAGTCGACATTAAGCTAATACTCGGAAAAGGTTTGAGAAATTTTTAGTCCGAGTATAGAAGCTCAAGCTTTGTTCATTTGGATCCATAATGTCACTATTACAGGTCATTAGAGTAGGATTGTTAAACTAGAAACTAAGTCAAAATAAGTTCAAGTGTTGAATTAGACGTTTTCTCGGAAAATGTCTAAAGGGTATTTTTGTCCACAAAGACATAAAATGATGTGAATGTCAAAATAAGATTTTGAATATTGTCATTTGATGAAAATATAAATTATTTTCTAAAGCTGAAAAGTCGTTTGAGGCATTATGAAATTAATTTCGTTACTTGTGAAATTATAATTCTACAATTGGTATTTTAAGAATTGTCTTAAAAGAAATAAGGAAGCATCTAGATGTTCCCCCTCTAGGTAGAATTCGGCCAACATAGCATCAAGAGGAGAGTATTATTTCCTTTTTCTTATAAGGATAATTACCCGAAAGAAAAAGGGAAATGAATTTCCTTGAGAAGGAAACAAATGTGCTAAGTGAGGAAACAAATTTCCTCAGTAATGCAAGGTATATGGCCGGCCAAACCAAGAGGGAAATGGGAGGGGAAAATCAAATATTGTGTCATGAATACATTATTCATTCATGAATGAAGAATTGACCTTTAAGGGTACAGATGTTAGCTATCCAATACCATTGGTTTCAGCTCAGTCGGATACCGGATATGTCATTTATGACCTTTTAAGTCCGAGGTGTACGACAGCCCGTGAATCCAGATTTTTTTAATCCGGATTTTGCGACTCCTAGCTTTCTCCCGTCTTCTTATTGCTATCGTGGATTTTCGACGTTCTCGCACTCCACCACGATGAAGACGCCTTGAAGGAAGATGTCATGAAGATATATATATATATACATATTAGTTTTACGAGATTTTTTAATCTCAAAAACTTTCAAGTGCAAAAGTGACGATTTATTAATTGCACACACTTTCCTTAGGAAAAATAAATTAATAGACAAAAAGATCCGAGTATGTTCCTTGTGCCTTAGTGCATTAAGACTGCTCTCCCCTTACAAATATCAATTTTAGGGTTCTTTTTTTTCTAGTGATCCACTCTATCTCTCTTTGCTAATGGAAATATGTTTCCTATATGTACAAGAGTAGTTGTGCCAGTTTTCCAAAAATTAAGTGGGAGGATTGCACTTGTTTGCAATCCAGTGTCCCCTTATTTTTCCCTAAAAACTAAGTGGGAGGGTTGTACTTATTGTTTGCAACCCGCGATCCCCAACACTAATGTGAAGTGCACATATCGCCGGACTAAGAGTCACCCTCGTGGCCCTCTCTTAAATGAGAGTACTCATAGACGTATTGCTCCTAACATTGCTTTTTTAGCTACGTTCAAAAGTGAAACAATGAGACAAGGCCTCCCCTCGGCGGATTATTTTCAAAGTAGATCTTGTTGAACTAAGTTGTTGGTTACACACTTAGACTCAAACTCTAGTAATCATCCCTCGAGGCCCTGCGAAAAGTTTTGAGTGATCAAACATTTTTATAAGGTGTAACTATGCATTAATGATGCGTCATTTACTTATGAAAGATGACTCTTTGCGGCCTTCCCTCGAAGGAGTAAAATGTCATTTTGTTCATAACACCTTTGGATATTTCCTTGTCTAAAAAAGACTAATCATAAATTGTTTCAACTATCAGCAACATGTCTCTAAACAGTTTCTCTATCATCCTTTCCTCAAATTAAGTGGAACCGAAAACTACGTAATAAAGAAACATAACCTAGACATCGTCCTTTCGAAGGACAAGCACAATTAGGTACTCACCACCCCATGTACTCCTGAAACGAATAATGATTTGACTCAAGAGGACAATGGCGCCCTAGCAGCTTGAATTCGATCACATGAGATTGTGAGATGCTATGTTTTAGCGTCGATGAACAATATGTTGCAACAAGATCATCGTGATATTGATTCGGCCTAAACCATGCTCTTCAATCTATATGAGATGTTTGAAGGGCAAAGGCGACATGCTAGATAACAAGCGGTTCGACGATTTGTGAACTATTGTATGAAAGATAACACTCCTGTTAGAGAACACATGATATTGATCATAAGTTATCTCAATAACATGGAAATCTTTGGATCTGAGATTAATGGAGAAATGAAATTAGATATGATCTTAGAAACTCTCCCTGAATCTTTCGATACATTCAAACTGAAATACTCCATCAATAAGCTAGGGTAAATTATTACCGAGCTGAAGAAGGAGATTCACACTGCTGAGGGACTCTAGCATAGAAACTGTCCTACCTACTTCAAGGCTAAAGGGAAAGGTATTGTACTGATTACCGAAACTTGTTTAGTAGCTGATAATGTATCATTGTGGATTCTTGACTCCACTGCTACTAACCAAATTTGTTGTTCCTTGAATGGGTTCAGGAAAAGCAAAAGCTTAGAGGATGACGACTTCTGTTTCAAGTGGGGTGATGGGAGCTTGGTGTCTGCTAAGGCTGTGAGATCCGTGACACTGTCTTTCGAAGACAGGACTTTAAATTTGAATAATGTGTATTATGTTCCTTCCTTTGGGCAAAACTTAATATCTGTAGCTCAAATTGTTGAGCAGAATTATTATTTAAAGTTTATTGATAATGGAATTCGTATTACTTCTTCCAATTCATTTGTCACTGATGCATGTTTAAAGAATGGTTTATATTATCTTTATCCTACACAACCTTTGCTTTTAGACACTGAAATAGATAATTATCTAATTAGGGAACCCAAGAGGATCAAACTTAATGACTCATCTAATCTAATAAAATCAACATATCTCTTGCACTTAAGACTTGGTCATATTAGTCTAGATAGGATTAAGAGACTTGTGAGGGATGGTCCACTCAAAGCCTCTGCAATAGGCTCAATGCCGACTTGTGAATCCGGTTTAGAAGGAAAAATGACAAAACGACCTTTCTCTGATAAAGGTCGAAGAGCCACTGAGCTGATAGAACTAATACATTCTGATGTATGTGGTCCGCTCAGAATTTAGGCACGGGGAGGATACGAATACTTCGTTACCTTTACCGATGATTACTCAAGATATGGATTTTTCTATTTTCTCAAACACAAATACGAAACCTTTAACGTATTTAAGGTCTTTCGGGCTTTAGTGGAAAAGCAGACTGACAAACAGATCAAAACCCTTTGATCTGATCGAGGTGGTGAGTACTTGTCTGAAGAGTTCGATGACTCTCTTAAAGAAGAAGGTATCACTTCTCAGCTTACAGCACCTGGCACACCTCAACAAAACGGAGTGTCAGAGAGAAGGAATTGAACTTTGATGGATATGGTTAGATCAATGATGAGTTACTCATCACTCCCTAATTCTTTTTGGTGATATGCCCTCGAAACTGCCGCATACATTCTGAACCAAGTTCCGTCTAAGACGGTCCCTGGTACTCCTTATGAACCATGGACTGGGCGTAAAGCTAGTTTAAGTCACATCAGAATTTGGGGTTGCCCTGCATATGTGCTAAGGCAAAAGATTAGCAAGTTGGCTAGTACGTCAGAATTATGTGTATTCGTTGGATATCCAAAGGAAACCAAAGGTTTCACATTCTATAGTCCCGAGGATGACAATACGTTTTTCAGCACTAATGCTCGTTTCCTTGAGGAGGACTATATGAAAAATACGAAACCTAGAAGCAAAATTGTGCTTGAAGAAAAGTTGGGTGAGGAAGCTTCTACCTCATCTGTAAGAACTGTTCTTACCCCAACTGAAACGCAACCTTTCAATTCAGAATCTCGTCAAGTAGTACTTCGACGTAGTGGGAGGGTTTCTAAAAAGTCTGATAGGTACATGTCTTATGGCCATATGCTCGTAGCCGTCGCTAACATGGATAACCCTGTTTCCTACAGCCAAGCGATGGCTGGTTTTGAATCAAACCTTTGGCTTGATGCAATGAAAGTTGAGATGCATTCGATGTATGTCAACAAAGTCTGGAAACTTGTAGACCTACCTGAACAAGTTAAACCCGTAGGGTGTAAGTGGATCTATAAGAAGAAAAGGGGTCTGGATGGGAACGTTGAGACGTTTAAAGCGCGACTAGTGGCTAAGGGTTATACCCAAAAGGAAGGCATCGATTATGAAGAAACCTTCTCGCCAGTTGTAATGCTTAAATCCATCCGTATACTTCTATCCATAGCTGATGCTCTCGATTATGAGATCTGGCAGATGGATGTCAAAACTGCCTTTTTGAATGGCAATCTTGACGAGCGCATTTTCATGGATCAGCTAAACGGTTTCGTGGAAAATGATCAAGAGGACAAAGTTTGTGAATTGCTTAAATCCATTTATGGATTAAAGCAAGCATCTATATCATGGAATATCAGATTCGATGATACTGTTAAAAGCTTCGGTTTTGAACAATCAATAGATGAACCTTGTGTCTATAAATTGATACACGAGGGTAAGGTTGTGTTTCTGGTATTATATGTCGATGATATACTACTCATTGGGAATGATGTAGGTAAATTATCTGAGGTTAAATTTGGTTAGCCAAACAGTTTGATATGAAGGATCTAGGGGAAACTGCATACATTCTGGGGATTCAGATCTTTCTAGATCGAAAGAACTAGACCTTGTCGCTCTCCCAAGCATCTTATATAGATAAGGTGATGGATTGCTTTGCCATGCAGAACTACAAGAGGGGTGAAAAACCCTTTAGGCATGGAGTCTCACTCTCTAAGGACCAGTCTCCCAAGACTGCACAAGAGATTAAGGACATGAGAAAAGTTCCCTATGCTTCAGCCGTAGGAAGTCTCATGTATGCTATGCTGTGCACTAGACCGGATATATGTTTCGAAGTTAGCGTAGTTAGCCGTTTCCAATCAAATCCTGTGTTGGGATTGGTGCCCACAAAGGAGATATTAGACATTGAGATACTTTATGTATTTATATTTTGTTGAAACATTGATATTAATAAATGTTCATTCTTTATAAGACTGTGTTTAGTTATGTTTAAGCTATGCTCTGAAACTGTCATCAACGAAAAGGGTGTTAAGTACAGACTTGACAAGATAACCCCTTGTGACAAGTTTGAAACCATTTGTTCGCAATCTAAAGATCGATAGAGCAATCGAATCTTATTATTGATTGTTAGCATGAATCATGATATGTCATCTTGTGATATAGAGAGTTGTGACTCTATGATTCATACTAAGTATTTATAGAAGATACTGAACGAGACCAGTGACACTTAGAAGCTCGAGACAAAACTGTTTACACACTCGAAACTTCAAGTTCACAACTAAAGGAGTATTATGTTACTTACCTTAATCCTGAAGTGAATATGTAATTGACATTGCACTTTGTGACATTTGATTCGTCAATGGGCAATGACTAAATTTTAGTTGCATCTGACCCGACTGTTGGTGTCACAAGGATGCAATGTTGGGTTACATGATTCACAGATATGGAATTCATGTAACAATAGTGCAAATGCATTAGTATCACACTATGCTTTGTTATGAGAGTGTGAATGAATAAACCTGGCCAGGTATTCAATTGAATGAGTTCATTCTTTGATTAAAACATGTGACATGTATAGACATCTCACTTTATGTTTTTCTCATTCACAAATAACAAAGGAGTTAGTGAAATAATAACTCGAGGGGTAAAACAGTAATTTTACATTCCTCTCAGTTACTGATACACATGAAGGGTAACATCGTAATATACTCCGTGGATCGTATGAGAAATTGTTTCATCATATCAAACATAAAAGATACGCACATGAACAGAGAGATTATCAATATTGGTCCTTTAGTGGAATTGACCAATATTAAGAGTTAAAAGACGGAAAAAGTTTGTGAACTTTTGTGTCCGTCCTTTATTCTAAAGCTTCGTTCATGTGGGTCCATGAGGTCTCAATGATAGACACTTGGAAGAGATTAAAAGAACTTGAATAGTTGATTTACTCATTAAGTATAAATAGTGATTTATATTGGGAAAGTTGTTTTCTTGAAACTCGATAAATAACTAGTTATTTATTTTGTTTATTGAATCACAAGATACCATCATAATTAATGATGACATTCTCGAGTGATTAAATATGTTAAAAGAAGAAAACAAATTATTTCTCATTTCGTATTTAATGATGTGTCATTAAATAATAATGAGAGTTCTAAATTAATTTTAGAAATTAAATCAAATAAATTTAGGAACAAAAATCAAAGACATGGACGAGTAAGGAGAGAGTGTTTGGACGGATTCCTTAAGTGAATAGGGTCATGGGTTTGACCCAGCTTAAGCCCATTTATAACCTGTATAAATAAGGCTAAGAAACCCTAATCACATACCCTAACCCTAGGTGATTTTCGGCAACCTCTCTCCCCTTTCCCCTTGTGCAATTCTCGGCCAAAATCCCCAAACAAAAGAGAAAAATTGTTTTCCCTTTTTCATCTTTGATTTCCTAATTGTTCTTAAGAGCCCACACTCTTGATCTCAATATTTTCCTTGTGTAATATTGTTGATTCATCACTTGTGGTGTTTGAATAATTTAGAAAACTGTTTTGGAATTTTAAAATTGTTTTAAAAAGGTTTCAGCCATCACAAAATACTCTAGGTCGTTTTCTGTGCATTCCGGCGACCTCCCAGCCTCCAGGAGTCCATTCCGGCGACCCAGATCCAGTCCGGCGAGAGCTACCAGTCAGGCGGGTCCAATCCGGCGAGACAGAGGCAATCCGGCAAGGCAGATCCAATCCGGCGAGTCTGTCTGTCAGGCGAGGCGATCCAATCCGGCGAAGTCGAATCCGGCGAGGGCAATCCGGCGAGGGCAATCCGGCGAGGGCAATCCGGCGAGGTCATTAGGCGAGGGGTCCCAGTGATCTTCAGTCCGGCGAAGCTCCCAGTCCGGCGAGCTCCCTGTCAGGCGGGTCCCTGTGCGGCGACAGATCCCAGTCCGGCGAGTGACCAGTCCGGCGGGGGAATCCATTCCGGCGAGCTCCCTGTCAGGCGAGGAATCCCAGTCCGGCGAGGCTCCCAGGTGCTGTGCAATCCGGTGACAGCTTCCAATCCGGCGAGGACTCTCCCGAGCAATCCGACGAGCTTTTTCTCGGGATTTGAGCGTGACGTGGCATTCCGGAGATAGCTAGCAACGTCATAGTTGTTTACAACTATTTACGTAAGTCATTCTCAATTAAATAATTAAATATAAATTATATAATTGTTATATAAATTATTATTATTATTTGATTGAGCTTGTGTATTATAAATTGCTTATAATTACTTAATACATTTTAATGCCTTAGGTTGTTAAATATATTAAAATTGGTTTTAATATATTAGATCTAATTATAATTTTCCGCCACATAGGATGTGTATTATAATAAATATTGTTTAATTGTTAAATAAATTCCAACAAATGGTATCAGAGCTAGTAAAAGGCATTAAAATTTAGATTTCATGACTAGTTTGGAAATTTGTTTGACTAGTTGGTGTTGGCGGTTTTTGTATGAATGCATTATGAATGTTTTGTGCGTGCGCTTGTGAATGAATGGCTCCTTATTCAATATGGCCCTAGGATGTTTTTATTCCGGTTATCGTCCCGGATTTTAATTTGTTTAAAATTGTGAGCCTCAATTTGAGAGGACATGTAAATTTGTAATTTATTATTGTAATTCGACGACGATGGAGCAAGAAGGCAGCACCTCGGGATTGGCCGCACGTTGGAGAACGTGTGGGGGCTAACCCGAGACATCCGATGACGCATCATTCGAAGATGAAATTTAAAATGTTTTTATTTCATTTATTTACAAAAGTTGTATAATAGAAATGGGCCTATTGATAAGTTAAATAATTTTTCATATTTGATATTTAAACTTATTGATCTCACTGCATATAACACTCACATGTCATATAGGATAGAACGCCAACATCATTGAAAATGAAATTGTTCATGTAGTTTATAATTAATAAAAGTTATAGAATAATTATAAACTGTTATAAATGAATATGATTCATTTGCAAAAACTAAGTGGGAGGGTTGTTTATCGTTGAAGCAGCCCAAGGTCCCTGACACGAATGAAATTAATTAAATATGTGATGAACTAAGAGTCACACATAGTGGCCCTCCCTTCAATGGGAGTACTTTGGAAGTATTTAATTAATCTCACTGTTAAAGAACTAACCCTAAAAGAGAAGTTTTGAAACGGGGTCTCCACATAGGTGAACCGTCTTCAAATCGACTTGAGTGAGGGTCCACGTGTCGGTTATACACTTAGACTTATGTTTTAAAGTAATCCTCACATAGAGGCTCTGCATTAAAAATAAGTGACCAAAATTTATGGTAATTAGTAAGAACTAGAAGTTGTGACTTCTTGGATGGTTCGAACTAAATAGTGATGAGTCACGACTGTGAAAGGAGGTTAATTACGGTTTCCCCATAGGAAAAGTAATTAACTATTGTTGTTCACAATACCATGAATTATTTTAACGCTTTCCTCACCATATTAGGATTGTTCATGCATGCATATAATTCGAAAATATAGCACATACTAAAGTCATTTATTTTATCAATGTTTTCAGCAAAATGTCTTTTAACCCACTACAAACGATTTTAAGTTCGAATAAACTCGAGGGTGAGAATTACGTTGACTGGAAACGTAACCTCGACATCGTATTGACGGTGGAAAAGCACAAGTACGTTCTCACGACCCCATGTCCTCCTGTTCCTAGTGCTGACTCGAGCAAGGAAGACAAGGACGCCTTCGATGCGTGGATGAGATCTGATGAGATTGCTCGTTGCTACATTTTAGCATCGATGAGCAATGTGTTGCAACAATCTCATAGAGACATCGCCACTGCAAATGAAATCCTGTTCAATCTTCATGAGATGTTCGGATGTCATGGGCGTCAGGCGAGGCAGCAAGCTATCCGCAGTTTCATGAACTGTAGGATGAAGCAAGGATCTTCCGTACGGGAACACATGCTATTGATCATGTGTCACCTGAACGATATGGAGATTCTTGGTTCGGAGATTGACGGAGAAACCAAGATTGACATGATCTTGGAGACTCTTACGGAATCTTTTGATAGCTTCCGTCTGAACTACTCCATGAACAAGCTCAATTACACTGTGACTGAGCTTATGAAAGAGTTGCAGACTGCCGAGGGACTTCTCCCTAAGAACAAGAAGAAGTCGGGAGAGCTCAATGTTGCTGAACACAGAGCCTCGACCTCTGGTTCTAAGAGGATGATGAAGAGGCCCAAAAACGCCAACCGAGCGGGTTCCAAGAAGCCTTACAAGAAGGATGTGGATGCTAAGGGCAAAGGCATTGCAAAGGTGGACAAGTCTGAGCGCAAGTGTCACCATTGCGGAGAGGCTGGCCACTGGCGGAGGAACTGCCCTACCTACCTCAAGAGTGTCAAGGGGAAAGGTAAGATCTTTGTTACTCAAACTTGTTATACTACAAACAAGGCATCGCCCTGGATTCTTGATTGCGGGGCGTCTGACCACGTTGTGTGTAATTTGAATGGTTTTAGGAAAACCAGGAGCTTAGGTGACGGAGAGTTCGGATTCAACGGGGGTGATGGAACAAAGGTCGGAGCAAGATCTGTCGGGACCATGAAGCTCAAGTTTGGAAAAGAAACTTTATTATTGAATAATGTTTACTATGTTCCGGATTTTTGCAAGAATTTGATTTCATTTGGTCGTTTAGAAGAACAAGGTTTCAATTTTAAGATCAATAATGGTATTGAAATTTTTATTGATGATTGTTTTATTACTAAAGCTCAACGTGTGGATTCAATATATTACTTATATCCTGCTGAGCCGACAATCTTGGACACCGAAGTGAATGGTGATTCACTTAGGAAGCGTAAGACGTTTCATACTGATGAGATTGACGACACATATCTATGGCACCTGCGTCTTGGACATATTGGCCTAGATAGGATCAAGAGAATAACAAAGGATGGTCCTTTAAAATCTCTACACGTGGGAAGCCTTCCCACATGTGAATCCTGTCTTGAAGGCAAGATGACCAAGAGACCTTTCTCAACAAAGGGTCTTAGGGCCACGCAAGTATTGGAACTAATACATAGTGATGTATGTGGTCTAATTAACATCCAGGCAAGAGGAGGTTACGAATATTTTGTAACCTTCACTGATGACTACTCTAGATTTGGTCAAATCTTCCTTATGCGACATAAGTCAGATACTTTTGAAATGTTCAAACAGTATAAGGCTTTAGTTGAAAAGCAAACAGAGAAACAGATCAAAACCCTTCGATCAGATCGAGGGGGAGAGTACTTGTCTGGAGAGTTCGAAGACTTTCTTAGAGAAGAAGGCATTCATTCTCAGCTTACAGCACCTGGCACTCCGCAGCAAAACGGTGTGTCAGAGAGAAGGAATCGAACTTTGTTAGATATGGTGAGGTCGATGATGAGTTACTCATCGCTTCCTAATTCGTTCTGGGGATATGCCCTTGAAACAGCCGCTTACATTCTGAACCAAGTTCCATCTAAAACGGTACCTGGCACACCCTATGAAAGGTGGAGTGGTAGAAAATCTGTTTTACACCATACTCGCATCTGGGGTTGTCCAGCACATGTGCTGAGACAAAAGACTAGCAAGTTGGCTAGTCGTTCAGAAGTATGCCTGTTCGTGGGATATTCAAAAGAAACAAAAGGGTACATCTTCTATAGTGCTGCTGACCAGCAAACGTTCGTTAGCACGAACGCTAGGTTTCTGGAAGCATTATATGACGAATACGGTACCGAGAAGCAGACTTGTGCTAAAGGAACTGTTGGGTGAAGCAACTAGTACTTCACAAGATAGGACGGGTCCTATTCCAACAGTGGGAGAACCAAGCTCGGAATCAAAGACTCCTGCGCTTCGTCGTAGCAACAGAGTTGTGAGACAACCTGTTCGATACATAGGTATCGAAGAATCTTTTACTGCAGTTGCAAACAATGAAGAAGATGATCCCGTATCATTTTCCCACGCCATGCAGAGTTCCGAGGCAAACCTATGGCAAGAAGCCATGAACGTTGAAATGCATTCGATGTATGTCAACGAGGTCTGGAAGCTTGTAGATCTGCCTGAAGGCATCAAGCCTGTACGCTGTAAATGGATCTATAAGAAGAAGAGAGGACCGGATGGAAATGTCGAGACATTTAAAGCACGACTTGTGGCGATGGAGTACACACATAAATAAGGTATCGAATATGAGGATACCTTCTCGCCAGTCGCAATGCTAAAGTCATTCCGAACTCTCTTATCCATTGCCGCATCCCTAGATTATGAAATTTGGCAAATGGATGTCAAGACTGCATTTCTGAATGGCAATCTTGATGAGCGCATATATATGGCTCAACCAGACGGGTTCATGGAGAAAGGCCAACAGGGCAAGGTTTGTGAATTGCTCAAGTCCATTTATGGACTCAAGCAAGCATCTAGGTCGTGGAGTATTAGATTTGACGAGACTGTAAAGAGCTACGGCTTTGATCAGTCTGTAGATGAGCCATGTGTTTATAAGATGATAAACGATGGCAAAGTGGTTTTCTTAGTCCTTTATGTTGACGACATACTACTCATTGGGAATGATGTAGGAAAGTTGTCAGAGGTTAAAGTCTGGCTATCAAAGCAGTTTGAGATGAAGGATCTAGGAGAGGCAGCCTACATTCTAGGTATTCAGATATTTAGAGATCGAAAGAATCGTAAGCTAGCACTCTCCCAAGCATCTTATATTGATAAGATCATGGATCGCTTCAGTATGCAAGACTCCAAGAAAGGACAGCTACCTTTCAGGCATGGAGTGCATCTCTCAAACGAGCAGTCTCCCAAGACACCTCAAGAAGTTGAGGACATGAGACACATTCCTTACGCTTCAGCCGTAGGAAGTCTCATGTATGCTATGCTTTGCACGAGGCCAGACATATGCTACGCAGTAGGCGTAGTGAGCAGATTCCAGTCGAACCCTGGACCCGAGCACTGGGTTGCTGTCAAGCATGTTCTCAAGTATCTTCGGAGAACGAGAAACTACATGCTTGCATATTCAGGTGGTGACCTAAATATGACGGGTTACACCGACTCCGACTTTCAGGCGGACAAGGATTCCAGGAAGTCCACATCAGGGTCTGTGTTCACCCTGAATGGTGGATCCGTGGTTTGGAGGAGCATCAAGCAATCTTGTGTTGCTGACTCGACCATGGAAGCCGAGTATGTGGCAGCTTGTGAAGCTGCAAAGGAGGCTGTGTGGCTAAGGAAATTCCTTATGTATTTGGAAGTTGTTCCAAGTGCAAGCGAGCCTATTACACTTTATTGTGATAATAGTGGGGCAGTCGCTAATTGTAAGGAGCCAAGAAGTCACAAGCGCTCTAAACACATAGAACGCAAGTATCACCTCGTACGGGACATTGTTCACAGAGGGGATGCTGAAGTCATGAAGATCTCAACGTTAGACAACCTTGCTGATCCCTTCACGAAGCCTTTAACGAGTAAAGTCTTCGAGGGACACTTAGAAGGATTGGGACTGAAGGATCATTCGCATCTCCTTTGATATACTACTCATTGGGAATGATGTAGGTAAATTATCTGAGGTTAAATTTGGTTAGCCAAACAGTTTGATATGAAGGATCTAGGGGAAACTGCATACATTCTGGGGATTCAGATCTTTCTAGATCGAAAGAAACGGACCTTGTCGCTCTCCCAAGCATCTTATATAGATAAGGTGATGGATTGCTTTGCCATGCAGAACTACAAGAGGGGTGAAAAACCCTTTAGGCATGGAGTCTCACTCTCTAAGGACCAATCTCCCAAGACTGCACAAGAGATTGAGGACATGAGAAAAGTTCGCTATGCTTCAGCCGTAGGAAGTCTCATGTATGCTATGCTGTGCACTAGACCGGATATATGTTTCGCAGTTAGCGTAGTTAGCCGTTTCCAATCAAATCATGTGTTGGGATTGGTGCCCACAAAGGAGATATTAGACATTGAGATACTCTATGTATTTATATTTTGTTGAAACATTGATATTAATAAATGTTAATTCTTTATAAGACTGTGTTTAGTTATGTTTAAGCTATGCTCTGAAACTGTCATCAACGAAAAGGGTGTTAAGTACAGACTTGACAAGATAACCCCTTGTGACAAGTTTGAAACCATTTGTTCGCAATCTAAAGATTGATAGAGCAATCGAATCTTATTATTGATTGTTAGCATGAATCATGATATCTCATCCTGTGATATAGAGAGTTGTGACTCTATGATTCATACTAAGTATTTTATAGAAGATACTGAACAAGACCAGTGACACTTAGAAGCTCGAGACAAAACTGTTTACACACTCGAAACTTCAAGTTCACAACTAAAGGAGTATTATGATACTTACCTTAATCCTGAAGTGAATATGTAATTGACATTGCACTTTGTGACATTTGATTCGTCAATGGGCAATGACTAAATTTTAGTTGCATCTGACCCGACTGTTGGTGTCACAAGGATGCAATGTTGGGTTACATGATTCACAGATATGAAATTCATGTAACAACAATGCAAATGCATTAGTATCACACTATGCTTTGTTATGAGAGTGTGAATGAATAAACCTGGCCAGGTATTCAATTGAATGAGTTCATTCTTTGATTAAAACATGTGACATGTATAGACATCTCACTTTATGTTTTTCTCATTCACAAATAACAATGGAGTTAGTGAAATAATAACTCGAGGGGTAAAACAGTAATTTTACATTCCTCTCAGTTACTAATACACATGAAGGGTAACATCGTAATATACTCCGTGGATCGTATGAGAAATTGTTTCATCATATCAAACATAAAAGATACGCACATGAACAGAGAGATTATCAATATTGGTCCTTTAGTGGAATCGACCAATATTAAGAGTTAAAAGACGGAAAAAGTTTGTGAACTTTTGTGTCTGTCCTTTATTCTAAAGCTTCGTTCATGTGGGTCCATGAGGTCTCAATGATAGACACTTGGAAGAGATTAAAAAGAATTTGAAAAGTTGATTTACTCATTAAGTATAAATAGTGATTTATATTGGGAAAGTTGTTTTCTTGAAACTCGATAAATAACTAGTTATTTATTTTGTTTATTGAATCACAAGATACCATCATAATTAATGATGACATTCTCGAGTGATTAAATATGTTAAAAGAAGAAAACAAATTATTTCTCATTTCGTACTTATTCGATAACTACGAAACATATTTAATGATGTGTCATTAAATAATAATGAGAGTTCTAAATTAATTTTAGAAATTAAATCAAATAAATTTAGGAACAAAAATCAAAGACATGGACGAGTAAGGAGAGAGTGTTTGGCCGGATTCCTTAAGTGAATAGGGTCATGGGTTTGATCCAGCTTAAGCCCATTTATAACCTGTATAAATAAGGCTAAGAAACCCTAATCACATATTGTTGATTCATCACTTGTGGTGTTTGAATAATTTAGAAAACTGTTTTGGAATTTTAAAATTGTTTTAAAAAGGTTTCAGCCATCACAAAATACTCTAAGTCGTTTTCTGTGCATTCCGGCGACCTCCCAGCCTCCAGGAGTCCATTCCGGCGACCCAGATCCAGTCCGGCGAGAGCTACCAGTCAGGCGGGTCCAATCCGGCGAGACAGAGGCAATCCGGCAAGGCAGATCCAATCCGGCGAGTCTGTCTGTCAGGCGAGGCGATCCAATCCGGCGAAGTCGAATCCGGCGAGGGCAATCCGGCGAGGGCAATCCGGCGAGGTCATTAGGCGAGGGGTCCCAGTGATCTTCAGTCCGGCGAGGACTCCCAGTCCGGCGAAGCTCCCAGTCCGGCGAGCTCCCTGTCAGGCGGGTCCCTGTGCGGCGACAGATCCCAGTCCGGCGAGTGACCAGTCCGGCGGGGGAATCCATTCCGGCGAGCTCCCTGTCAGGCGAGGAATCCCAGTCCGGCGAGGCTCCCAGGTGCTGTGCAATCCGGTGACAGCTTCCAATCCGGCGAGGACTCTCCCGAGCAATCCGACGAGCTTTTTCTCGGGATTTGAGCGTGACGTGGCATTCCGGAGATAGCTAGCAACGTCATAGTTGTTTACAACTATTTACGTAAGTCATTCTCAATTAAATAATTAAATATAAATTATATAATTGTTATATAAATTATTATTATTATTTGATTGAGCTTGTGTATTATAAATTGCTTATAATTACTTAATACATTTTAATGCCTTAGGTTGTTAAATATATTAAAATTGGTTTTAATATATTAGATCTAATTATAATTTTCCGCCACATAGGATGTGTAATATAATAAATATTGTTTAATTGTTAAATAAATTCCAACATCCTGGACCCGAGCACTGGGTTGTTGTTAAGCATGTTCTTAAGTATCATATGAATACTATGAACTTGATGCTTACGTATTCAGGTATTGACCTGACTATGACGGGGTATACTGATTCCGACTTTCAGGCGGATAAGGATTCCAGGAAATCCACTTCAGGATCTGTGTTCATCCTAAATGGTGGATTTGTTGTTTGGAGGAGTATCAAGCAATCTTGCATTGCTGACTCCACCATGGAAGCAGAATATGTGGCTGATTGTGAAGCATCCAAATAGGCTGTATGGCTTAGAAAATTTCTCAAGTATTTGGAAGTTGTTCTAAATGGCCCATGACACTTTATTGTGATAATAGTGGGGTTGTTGCTAACTCAAAGGAACCTAGAAGTCATAAGCGCTCTAAGCATATTGAGAGGAAATACCATTTGATTAGAGAGATCGTGCAACGTGGAGACGTGGAGGTGAAGAAGATCTCAACGGTGGACAACCTTGCTGATCCTTTCACCAAGGCCCTATCCAGCAAGGTCTTTGACCAACATCGAGACTGATTAGGCATGAAGGACTACTCTCATCTTCTTTGAGTCAAGTGGGAGTTTGTTGGCAGAGATGCCCACATGAAAATTGTTTATTTGCATATTGATGTAATATATAAATCTTTGTAAAGTCCTTATTGAAAGATTGTTTATTTACATATTGATGTAATATATAAATCTTTGTAATTTGCTGATTAAATTAATAAAAGTTGAAACGTTCATTCATTCCTTCTTAATTTGATTGAAAATTTATGATATTCAATAGTCTTATAGTCCTTAATCAAACCTAACAATGTATGAAGAGACAAATGTAGATTTGCGTGAACAAACTCTTCATGGTTTGACTAAAATGATATATTCACAATCTAAAGATCAACGAACTATTGATCTCAGTATGATTGTTGGAAGAATCTATGATGTCTGGTTACGAGGCATAGAGAGTTAGGAACTCTGTAGTTCTTCCAGTGTATCTTTCGAAAGTACTGAATTGACCAGTGCACCTTTAGAGACAATAGAAGAACAAACCATTTAACATCTTCTATCTCAAGGTCACTACGTATGAATCACATCATGCTTACCTAAATCCTGAAATGAGACATGTCATTTCATAGCATTGATACTCTCATTTGAGAAAGTCAAATTCTAGGTCCAATGTGTGATCTAGACAAGGCCTTTTGGTGAGATATTAAGTTATGAAGATGTCATGAACCAACTTTGTGAAGTTCTCATAGATATGGAATTCATGTACAAGATTGCTGAGATGCAATATATATCACATCATGCTTTATTACTTGGATTGCGAATAAATGAACTGCGCAGTGTCCAAATTTTTGTAGCGACTTTATTTGGATGAAACAATGTGACTTGTTAGCTCCTCGTCAATACATTGTTTCTGACTTATTCACAAGTAACAAAGGAGTTGAGGAAATAACAACTAGAAGGGTAAAATGGTAATTTTATAAATCTCAACTAGTTGATGATATTCATGACGGGTAAACATAGATAACATTCAATGGATCCGCTCAATATAATTAAGTTGAATTTGAGTAGAAAATAAATTCATTTGAACCGAGAGATTCTCAGTGTCAACTCTTTAGTAGAGGCAGTTGACATTAAGCTAATACTCGGAAAAGGTTTGTGAAGTTTTGAATCCGAGTATAGAAGCTCAAGCTTTGTTCATTTGGATCCATAAGGTCACTATTACAGGTCATTAGAGTAGGATTGTTAAACTAGAAGCTGAGTCAAAATAAGTTCAAGTGTTGAACTAGACTTTTTCTCGGAAAATGTCTAAAGGGTATTTTTGTCCACAAGGACATAAAATGATGTGAATGTCAAAATAAGATTTTGAATATTTTCATTTGATGAAAATATAAATTATTTTCTAAAGCCGAAAAGTCGTTTGAGGCATTATGAAAGTAATTTCGTTATTTGTGCAATTATAATTCTACAATGGGTATTTTAAGAATTGTCTTAAAAGAAATAAGGAAGCATCTAGATGTTCTCCTAGGTAGAATTCGGCCAACATAGCATCAAGAGGAGAATTTTATTTCCTTTATATTATAAGGATAATTACCCAAAAGATAAAGGGAAATGAATTTCCTTGAGAAGGAAACAAATGTGCTAAGTGAGGAAACAAATTTTCTCACTAATGCAAGGTATATGGCCGGCCAAACCAAGAGGGAAAGTGGAGGGGAAAATCAAATATATTGTCATGAATACATTATTCATTCATGAATGAATAATTGACCTTTATAGATTTTTCCTTCTCCTATAAATAGAGCCTCACATAGAGATGTGAGGGTTAAGCTCTTTTCTTGCTCTCTCCCTATTGTGGCCGACCCTCTCTCTCTCTCTCTCTCTCTCTAGAAAATACTCTTCTTATTTTGCGCCTAGATTCACATTTAATCTAGAGAATTAGCTTATGATCCAATAATTGTTCTTGGTTCATATTGTTTAATTGTGCCGACACACAAATCCTTCCAAAACCTCTATAGACTCTTGTAATAGAAATCTTAGGTTTCTCGAGTTCAAGATTAGGTGCGAAGGTGACGAGCGAGCCAAGGAAGAGGATCTACCTTTCTCAAGACGCTTCAAGATCAAGCTACCAAGAAAGGTTTGTATTCTAGTAAACTAAATAATGATTTTAATATATAACATGTATATGCTTTTTCTAAGTTAGTAAAATCGTTTTACTTGAAAAGGAAATTTTTAAATTCCGCCATTAATTAAATTAATGTTAAGTTTTTGTTTAACCCTAGACCTATTACAATACACAGTTCATTTATTCACAATCCAAGTAATAGAGCAGGAGGTGATAGACATTGCATTTCAGCAATCTTGTACATAAATTCCTTATCTGTGAGAACTTCACAAATCTTGTTCATGACATCTTCATAACTTAATATCTCACAAATTAGTCTAGTCTAGATCACATAGTGGACTTAGAATTTGGCTTTCTCAAATGAGAAAACTGAATCTATGAAATAGCATGTCTCATTTCAGGATTTAGGTAAGCATGATGCAATTCATACATAGTGACCTTGAGACATAAGAGGTTAAATGATTCGCTCTTACATTGTTTCTAAAGGTGCACTAGTCAATTCAGTATCTTTGAAAGATATTCTTGAAGAACTATAGAGTTCCTAACTCTCTATGCCTCGTATCCAGACATCGTAGATTCTTCCAACAATCATACTGGGATCAATAATCCGTTGATTTTTAGAATGTGAATATTTCATTTTAACCAAACCATGAAGAGTTTGTTCACGTAAATCTACATTTTCTCTTCGTATATTGTTAGGTTTGATTAATGACTATAAGACTATTTAATATCATAAATCTTCAATGAACCAAAAAAGGAGTGAATGAACGTTTCAACTTTTATTAATATACTCAGAAAAATACAATAAGGACTTTATAAAGATTTATATATTATTTCAATATGTAAATAAAGAATCTTCTTGTGGGCATCTCTGCCAACAAACTCCCACTTGACTCAAAGAATATGAGAGTAGTCCTTCATGCCTAATCCGTCTCGATGTTGGTCGAAGACCTTGTTGGATAGGGCCTTGGTGAAAGGATCTGCCAGGTTCTCAACCGTTAAGATTTTCTTCACCTCCACGTCTCCGCGCTGCACGATCTCTCTAATCAAATGGTATTTCCCCTCAATATGCTTAGATCACTTATGCCTTCTAGGTTCCTTTGAGTTAGCAACAGCCCCCCTATTATTACAATAAAGTGTCATGGGCTCGTTGTCATTTGGAACGACTTCCAAATACTTAAGGAATTTTCTAAGCCATACAACCTCTTTGGATGCTTCACAAGCAGCCACATATTTTGCTTCCCTGGTGGAGTTAGAAATGCAAGATTGCTTGATACTCCTCCAAATTACAGATCCACCATTCAGGATGAACACAGATTCTGAAGTGGATTTCCTGGAATATCTATCCGCCTGAAAGTCGGGATCGGTATACCCCGTCAAATTCATGTCAGTACCTGAACATGTAAGCATCAAGTTCCTGGTTCTCCGAATATACTTAGGAACATGCTTAACAGCAACTCAGTGCTCGGGTCCAAGATTTGATTGGAAACAGCTAACTACGCCAACGGCAAAACATACCAGTCTAGTGAAAATCATAGCATACATGAGACTTCCTACGGTTGAAGCATAGGGAATTTTTGTGTTATTAACAATTTTTTTTAAGTTTAAAAGTCAGTCTCTAGTATATATATTATAATTCAATGTTCGAAACTTTATATTTACTCTCTTTACCTCTTATTTTGACTTTACTATGAAAAATCGCATGTTTGCTTTAGGTGCATATTCTCTAATCTCATTCAATATTTATTTAAGTAATGATTATTTCTATGTTCACCGACTAAATTATGATTAGCCCAAAATTAATTATGGTAAATATGTTGGAAATTAGATAACGTTTAACCAATAGTATTATATAACATATCAGTATATGGCGGAATTGCATAATAAAATCTAAATATATTAAAACACATTTTAACATATTAAAGAACCTAGGCATTAAAACTTATAACATGTCAATAAATAATGGGTCATTTTGATGAATAGCCATATAAACTATAGCTGTTTTGTATATACCCAACGTTTGGTTAATAAGTTGTAAATAGCCATCAAATTTCGTTTACAAAACATAAGTGACAAATATGCCCTCCAATTTACGTTCCCGCCAGTTATATATATTTTTAAAAAAATGAAACTGAAAAACGAGGCCATTAACATCACTAATCAAATCACACGTCCGGTTACTTGCAGTAAATATGAATTAAGAAAATAAAAAAATCCGAGTTTTGAGGCATTTACGTCACAAGTAATGATGATTTCGTGAATTGATGAAGCCTTTAGAAAGAGAAATGATGTTCGAATTCCGTGTGTTAATATCTGTTAAAAAAGAAAGAAAATAAACATTCAAAGCTTCTCCGAAAAAAAAGCTATCCTGAGAGAGGAGGATTTCCAAATTCGGTAGGATTTCTGGCGGGGGAAGGTTTTCGGAAAGATTTCAAGGTATTAACGTTTTGTATTCAACTATTTTACAACAAAAAAACTTTCGAACAAGCGATTTTTGTATTTATTGTTAGGTTTTTTTCGAAAAATAATTCCGTCGACGTTTTCTGGGTTTTATATTTTTTACCCGCTTGTTTTCATGGGTATTGATTTTTTTTCTTCTTGGACTGTTTGTTAAAGTATGGAAATGTTTTTGTACGTTTTATTGTTGTTTACATGTTTGCATGTTCGAGTCTGGGTTTTATGGGTAATTTTTCTTAGTTTGTCGAGTCTGGGTTTTACATTTTAGGGTTATTTTACCGAGTATTTACAGATCCCTTTCATGGTGTTAATCATAATTGTTTGTTGTTAACATGTTGTAATTATGTTTATTAACATATTATTGATGTGTATAATATGCAACAGATAATACAATGGGGAAAAAAAGGTCATTACAAACCCGTCAAAAGGAGTTTCAAATGTTGTGAAGGTACGACGAATGGATTCCCTTTTGTTTATTATTTGTTAAGAACATGTTTATAAGCTGTTAATTTCATGTTAACATGTTGGACAATACTATGTTGAACCCCACAAGTGGGATATGAAGCAACGGATAATATGCCACACAAGTTTCCAACTAGTGCGAGAGCTTATTGTGGCAATTAACACAGATAATCAAGCGGACATTTTCAATAACGGACCTTTCGCGAACTTACATCACATACATGGGGACGTGTACCCAAAAAAACTAACTCATTTGCTGGCTCTACACCAAGTCGAATCAGGGAGGGCAGATGAACTACACTTCAAGATTGGTGGAGTCATTCATCGTTTTACGATGTATGATTTTCAGTTAATGTCAGGTAAATTTGTTGTTTAATTTAAGTAAAGCTTACAGTATTATATTGTTATTATGAAGTTAACAAGTTAATCCTTGTTTACAGGATTGATATGCAGTACACAGACAGCTATTCATGATGATATATGCATCGGCAATCCTTTGAAAGATAAATTTTTTAAAATTACGGGATCGCAGCGAATTCCACATCTGTTAGGTCTATTAACTAATAATTTTGCTGGAACAGATGAGGAAAAAGTAGCACTAATTAGCGTCGGCCTCGTTGAAACGGTGATCCTACTAAGAGAGAGAAACGCAGTCATCAACAACAACTACCTGAAACTAGTAACGAACATGGACATGTTTACGAATTATCCATGGGGACGTGTTAGTTTCAAGGCAATGGTAGATTCCATGAAGAAACTGAAGATTTCCGGAAGCAAATCAGGGTTCAATATTGACGGGTTCCTTCATCCTCTACTAGCTTGGGCATATGAACTTATGCCGGGGTTTGAGGAACAAGGATTGGCAAAGAAATGTGCAGTCCATCATATGCCAAGGATGCTAAAATGGTCGTACACATACGCTCCGAAGAACCATGAAGTAATGCTTGTTTTCAACGATGAAAAGGTAACTGTCTATTAACTAAAATAGTTAATGATTTGTTAATGAATCCTGTTTCTGATTTGTTAACATTTTGTTTACAGTGTGAGTTTAATGTTATCGATGCCAGCAAAGAAGAATTGGAAGAAGGGTATGAAAAGCGCGTCACGAGTGACATTCCTGTGAGATCTGGACGTAAAAGTCCTACAACAGAGAAAGGAAAAGAAAAGGCAAGTTCTTCAGATTGCCCGCAGGGGTACGTAACTAGGGAGGAAATGGAAATTGTTAGAGATAAGCTGGAAACCGCAACAAACAAGATAGAAGAATTGAAATGTACAATTGCAAAATATTTTGAAAAATGTGAGGTAATGCCCGATATCGTCAACACATACATTCGAGCTACAAACACAGACAGCTCGTTCATACATAAGGTAAGTTTATACTGTTAATGAACTGTTAAATTGTATAGATTATACTGTAAATAAAACGATAATAAAAGATTGAGATAATTTTTCTTTTGGTTTAGGGAAATGGAGGCAAAGAAAAAGATGTCAACATTGAGACAAGGGAGGCAGAAATTTCAGAACCTGTATTAGAAAATGCAAATGTAAGAATATCCTGTTAATATTATCCTGCAAATTAAATGAACTGTTAAATTGTACAGATTATACTGTAAATAAATTGATAATAAAACTCTTTGGAATTTCAGGAAGTAGTTTTTCTAAAAGAAGCCCCAAAGAAAAAGCTAAAAAGAACATTGGATGACAACAAACAAACTTTAACAAATTTGGTAAGATGTCATTAATGTTTGTTACTATGTTAACAATCTGTTTACATTATATTATTTGGTTAATAACTATTTATGTTTGCAGTTTAAAGTACCAAAGGACAAAAAGCCCGAAAAGTTGGGCACCACTGATAATGTGGAGGTTCCAATAAATTTGGATACGGTAATGGACATTCTGTGAATATGCTAACAATCTGTTTACATGTTATTATTTGGTTATTAACATTTTGTGTTTGCAGTTTAAGGTACCAAAAGACAAAAAGCCTGAAAAGTCCGGCACCACTGATAAAGTGGAGGAGCCAGTAAATATGGAGACGGTAATGGACATTTCACCCCTGTTAGGGATTGAAAAAATAACAACAATGATCCCTGTAAGTAAAACACATTACATTACGAAATGTAAATGAATTGTATGTATAATGTAAGTTATTTATAAACTAGACGAATTACAAAAGCTTCAAGATGATTGGCTTTTTGCTCTAAATGACGTAATCTACAAGGATCAAAACGAGTACATACCTGTTGAACTAGTTAGAACTCTAGTAATTTGCAGACTACTGGAATTTACACACGTCTACGCAAAAAAGGGCATACATCTGAAGACCAACCAAATATAACTGAGAAGCCATAGAATGATGAGGTAATGTAAATATTAAGGCAGAAGTGTAATGTAAAGTTGTTTACACAATTTACTTGAATATGTTTATATGGTTTCAACTGATTGTACAGGTCCCGACACCAATTGAGAAAGTAAACATACCAGAACCGAAAAACAAAAGAACAAAGGTGAAACACGCTAATTGTTTGGAAATATTTTTATTTGTTAATTTGATATTTACCGTTTATTTACAGGTTGTTCAAAGTCCTATGAATAACGAAGCATAATTAGGGAGGGCGAAAAGAAAGGTTAGAAAGTCAGTGCTCTTACAGCCTCCATACACAGAAGAAAAAAAAGTTAAGAAGACACGTGCATCAAACGTAAAAAATCAAGTTCATGGAAATGTCCATGAGAACAACGAAGATCCACCAACCTCGCAACCGTCATTCTCATTAGGGATAGACTTTTAGGGAAATGTCAAAAGAAGTTATGTTTTGGATGGTATTAACTAACTATGTTTTGGGGATTGTAGAATTGGAAACTAAGTTTATGTTTTGGATGTGTTTGTTTTGGTTTGAAAACTATGTTTATGTTTTGCATGTTTCTGTTAAAAAATTGGTAATTAAGTTTATGTTATGTTTTTGATCAGTTTTTATGGATTTAATATTATGTTTATGTTTTTGACGTGATTGTATAATTACATATTAACAAACATTTTATAATGTATTAACGGTATAATAACATACTGATATATGTTAATTTTCACTGTTGTACACATTAGTAATTCAAACATGTTATCATGTTTTAACGACATATTAACAATCGTCTTATTTATTATCGACTTGTTATCATGATGTCAATTTATAACAGTTTATAAGCAAAAAAAGCACACTCATTAAAAGTTGTTCCAAAAACCTAAACAAATTTATACACACGTATAATTAAATCTGAACAAAATCAACAAACTACCCATTACAACTTCTCTTATTATGCCAACATTGATCACAACTTCCGCACCGTTGGTTATAGGGATGGAATCTTTCACTTTTAGATCTAAATCTCTTTTCTTTGGGTCTTCCCGCTTGTCGCTTGTGTTCCGGTGGTTTAATCTTCTGAGCATCAGGGGGCAGCAACCAGTCACCATCCTTCAAAATTGGGTTCACATCTTGAGCATAAGTAGATTGAAAAACGTCTTTGGTATAGAACATCCACACGTAATCAATAGGAAGTAGATTTCGACGATATAAAGCAGCACACGCATGAGCACAAGGGAAATCTTCAAGCTGCCAATAATTGCATGTACAAGTCTTAAACTCAACATCCACAACTCTACGAATAGCACCATCAACCACTTCAAAAACATTCTCATTTATTGGATTAACCTGTAAACAAGAAGGAAATATGTTAAATAATTGTCATTATGTTTCCGAACATTTACAGACAATTTCAATATTATTATCAACGTTATAACATTCTATTTACAAGATAAGAATACTTACGTTCATTGATCGAGGTTTTTCTTGAGCGTCGAGAAGCATCGAAAACCCGATATTCGTGAGTCCAGACTCCATCTTAGAAATCAACATCCTTTTCTTTGAAATCCATTCTTGAATAAGGTGCCGGTAACTCAAAACAAGGCATGCAACGGGCCATCCTCTAGCTTCACGCAAAACGGCATTCAAACATTCACTTATATTTGTAGTCATGACATTGAATCTCTTACCCGGAAAGTGACTACGAGACCATAATTCAGGATTCGCAGAGATTAAATACTTCTTAATCTTACGCTTGTCGTTTGACAACATATTCAACCAATAATCAAACTCTTTACAAGTGTATGCCTTCGCACATTTGTAAAACAGGGGCTGAATGTCGCTTTTTCCAAATTGTGTCTTTACATAGACCATAAATGTTGCATGCAAATTGCAAATTTAGCTTCCGGAAACACCGAGTTAACAGTCTTTTGGGTGGACCTATGCCTGTCAGACACAAAAACCAAGTTTTCCCTTATCCCATAAACAAACCTTATCTTCTCCATAAACCACAACCAAGAATTGTCGTTTTCTGAATCAACAATGCTAAACGCCAATGGAAACAAATGATTGTCTCCATCTTGAGCAGTTGCTAACAATAGAGTACCATATGATTTCCCTTTCAGAAATGTTCCATCAACCGAAATAACTGGTCGACAAAATTTAAATCCGTGCACGGAAGCCCCAAATGACAAAAAAAAACGCTTAAATGTACCATCAGATTCAACATCAGTTACTGTGTATGAACCTGCAAAATGGTAAATAAATAGTTAATTAATGTAATCAAACTGTGAATAAGCTGGTAATAGTTATTTTCTTTTAAGGGGTAAAAAACATACCAGGATTTGTTTCTCGGATCATGTTACCAATAATCGGTAGATGACTGTAAGATGTTTCGAAATCACCCCTAAGATCTCTCAAAGCATCTTTTCTACCCTTCCAAGCTCGATAATATGAGACCTCAACATTAAACCGAGATCTCATAATTTCAATAACACCCGCCGGCTTTATCTCGGTTGCTAATGAACCCCTAAAATCGTCTTTGACACATTTGCTTATAAGCATGGATGAAGCATGTTTATTTTTGTAAATTAAAGATTTTCCATAACACGTATGAATTTTTGAAAAACTTTTAATAACCCACAATCCCGATGAAGAACATAAAGAGGCTGACAATTTCCATGGACATAAATCATGTTTGCAAACGACACCATATCTTTTTGTACAAGACCTGATAGTTCGAAGTTCAAAACTGTTTCGGACAGCAAGAATATTAATAGCACTTTGAAGAATGTCTTTTCTGGAAAAAACGTTTCCGGTATTTAATTCCATGTTCATCAGAAAATCCTTTACGTCGGATTCGTCGTATAAAACAATCCCAGATCCCTTTTTACTATTTTCGTTGATCGAATCCAGTTCACGGGACTGTAAACAATGTCGTTCAAAAAGATGAACTGTAAAAAAACAAGTGTAATCGTGTAAATTTAAAGAAAAATGGGAGTAAATAATACGAAAATAAAACGTTAATATTGGTACGTACCAGAATCTTGTAACGAAAAATCAACTTCTTCAAACAATCCCATAGCTCCGGATTTAATTTTTTTCCAATCAAAACAGAGAATATGATGGTTGATAAAACGTTTTGGCCGGCCAAAATGAGTGTTAAATTAATTTTAGGTAATTAATATGAAAAAGAGATAATGATTCCTTTAATATAGGATCCTAACTAATTATTATATTTAAACTTAATTAGTTTATAAATTCGGGAATAAATAGTCAACGCACAAATTAGGGCAATTTCCAAATTCGGCAATTTCCTAATTCGAAATTCAAATTTCGAATTCAAAAATTTTAAAATAAAAATAGGGCCGGAATATATTATTTAAAAACTTAAAAATGGCAATTTGGTATGTTCATGTGGTGTAAATGAATTTGGTGGCTATTTTCAATTCATTTACCAAACGTTGGGTATTTCCAAAACTCAAACGTTTAATGAGGCTATAGAGCAAATAATTTATTCTAAATATGTTATCAACAAATTGATCACACTAGAAACCTATAACAAATTTATAATTTGTGTTGCAGATCCAATTTGTTAGAGGTACTGACATGTGAGGTTGTAAACAACCTCGTGCAATGCTAGTTATTACTTGGAAGTCGAGGGTCGCCGGATTGGAAGTTGTCCGGCCTGCCAGAATGTGCCTGTGACGCTGTGATTTCTTCCGGTAGAATTTGTCCATGAAACTTTGCAGGAACGTGGATGAGGCCTAGAGGAAGGTCCCTGTAAAATGGCACAACCTGGATGCAAGCGAGTGACTCGTGGTGGCCTAGGCACACCTGGAGTCCGGATGGCCGGATGGTTGTCTTGCCAGAAATTTTCCTGAGACGCTCTGGCTTACTCTGGATAAATCTAACCGCGAAACTTTGAAGGAACGTGGAAGAGACCTAGGAATAGGTCCCTGTAAAAGAGCTTGAGCAGAAACCTTGTGAGTCGCCTGTGGTGTCTCAAGCACTCCTGGGGTCCGGCGAATGCTGTCCGGCCGGCCAAAAGGCTGAAATGCGCCTCGTCACGTTTCGCTCGATTTCTTTGCGTCTCGAGTGAAAACCTGCGTGCACAAAGTCGCTCAAACACCACAAGAAGGGTCAAAGATAATTCTCTCGGGTTTTTGGGACATCAAGAGGGTGGGCTCTTTGATTGAACAACGGGAGAAGGGGAACACTCAAGAATCAAAATTAAAAATCAAGAAACATTTTCTTGATCTTTCTTTCTCTCTCTAAATCTCAGCCAAATACACAAGGGGAGAGGTCTGGTCAAAATTCACATTCTCTTAGGGTTAGAGTTTCACAAAATCCATTTTATATCGAAGAAAATGGGTCTTAGGTAGGTCGAAACCAATTTTGGCAAACTTAAGCCCAAAGATCCTTTTAATGAGTTTTAAAATAATTTTCCGACCTAATTCTTTCAATTATGGCTGACCAAATCATTATGTTTTCTCCAAAAAATATTTAATTTATTTCTAAAATAATATGTAATTCATTAAGAACATCTCATTTATTTAATGACAAGTCATCAATTCTTTTTATATTATGCAAACAAGTACGAAACGAGAAAATATTTATTTTCATCTTTTATTTATTTGAATCATCAAATTATATTATTATCAATGTAATAACATAATACGATTCATTAAATAAATGTAATAATTAATAACCAATTATTTATTGAACTACTTTGAAAATAATTTGCTTAGTGTAAATCACAATTTAAATTCAATGAGAAAATCAATCGTTCTAGTTCAACAAATCTCGTCCGAGAGTCTATCACTTAAATCTTATGGACCCATATGAACGAAGGTTTAGAATAAAGATCGGACTCAAAAGTTCACAAAATTTTTCCGTCTTTTAATTCTTAATATTAGTCGACTCCACTAAAGGACTAATGGTAAAACTCTCTAAGTTCAAATGCGTATATTTTCCGTTTAATGTGACAAAATAATTCTTCACACGATCCAGGGAGTATTTTACGATATTACTCTTCATGTGTATCAATAACTCAGAGGAATGTAAAATTACCGTTTTACCCCTCAGTTATGATTTCACTAACTCTTTTGTTATTTGTGAATGAGAAAAATATAGAGTGAGATGTCTTTACATGTCACATGTTTTAATCAAAGAATATTATATTCGATGAATATCAGGCCTGGTTTATTCATTCACACTCTCATAACAAAGTATAGTGTGATACTAATACATCAGCATTGTTTCAACATGAATTTTATAACTGTGTATCACATGATTCAATATAACAACGTTATGACACCAACCGCCGGGTCTGATGCCCATTGAAAAATCAAATGTCAGAAAATGTCACATCGATTATGCATTCACTTCAGGATTTAGGTAAGTACCAAAATACCCCTCGTATGTGATCTTGAAGTTTTGAGTGATTAAATGGTTTTATCTTGGGCTTCAGAGTATCACAGGTCTTGTTCAGTATCTTCTGTAAGATATCAAGAATGAAACACAGAGTAACAACTCTCTATATCACAAGATAAGATATTCTGCTTCATTCAAACAATCATTACTCAGAATCGATTGCCCTATTGATCTTTAAATTGCGAACTAATATTTTAAACTAGTCACAATGGGCTTTCTTGTCAAGACTGTACTTAGCACCCCTTTCGTCGATGACAGTTTCAGAGCGTAGCAAACATACATAAACACAAACTTAATCAAGAATGAATATTTAATTTTATTTAATGTTTCAGCAAATAAAAATACAAATGTATTTATAATGTCTGATATCTCCTTTGTGGGCACCAATCCCAACAAAATAAACTTCCCCCCACATTTTATCTAAGCACCGAATAGTTTGCAATAATGACTTGGCAAGTTGCCTTGATTGAATTTAAAATGAGATATTGTTCTCAAAGTTATAGGAAACAAAATAATTAAATTATTCTTAGCTTTATCCTTGATTGAATTGAAACAACGACTATATTAAGTGAAATGAGATATTGTTCTCAAAGGACGAGATGTTCGCTATTCCAAAAGTTCTTTTCTTCTTTTCCAATTTTAGAGATTCGGTAGGCTCCATATCCGAAAGGACGACATAACAATGTATGTTTATTCCTAGTTTGGGCCGAGTAATTCTTGGAATGTAGAAATATCTTTCTAAAGACTGTAACTTTGATATGAAATCTTTGTTTCCGTACAAACTTGTTATATCATCGTGCAACCTTCTCCTGATTTCTTAATTGAAGTTCTGAGAAATCAAGATTTTCTTTTAAATTATGTTGATTACCTCTTCGGAATAAAGTTTACATGGGTGAGTATCAGCCTCAACGTCAATCGGTATCATGGCGTCGGTTCCGAATGATATTGAAAAAGGTTTTTCTCCGTTCGAAGAGTGTTGAGAAGTTCTGCATCCCCATAGTACACCCCATAATTTGTCCACTCAAGCTTCTTTGTGCGATCCCGAACGCGTCTTGAGTTCTCGTTTGATCGTCTTGGTAACTGCTTCAATCAAACCGTTTGCATGCGGTATGATCGGTGTAGAGAAAGACTTCTGAATCTTAAACTTTTCACAAAATTATTTTACCTGTACGCAATCTAAAGGAGTTCCATGGTCGGAATATCTTCTTCGGTATTCAAAATCTTGAGATAATATTCTTCCATCCAAACAGTTCTATCTTTCTTTCGGTGATTGTTGCCCATGATTCGGTTTCCACCCATTTTGTAAAATAGTCAAGTGGTACTACTACGTATTTGCAACTTCCTTTTCCTTTAGACATTCGTCCGATCAATTCAATTCCCATTTGGTTAAAGAAATCAGACAGAGTATATTGATAAGATATGTTGGTGGTTTCTGTGAAATGTTCGCGAATCTTTGACCAGGTTCATATTGCTTTACAAACTCTTTTGGTATTTCCTTTCATCGTAGGCCAGAAAAATTTCATTTTCTGGGTTAAATTGTTTAATTTATGTCAAAAAACGAGACAAAAATTTTATTTCGATTCAAATATTATAGTAAGTCTATATTTTATATTTATTCCGAGACCTCCCAAGGAAAATTCCGAATCGGATCCCAAATTGACGTGCTCCTCCGGAAGAACACACCAGAATAAGCACATAAAATGACATTTCTCTTTTGTAATAAAGAGTATTGTACATAATTTTGTTTAATTAACGTATTTACAAATAGAAGTAACACTCGTTTTTCGACTAGATTGAGTTCGTGGGCTAACCTTTGACCACACAACCATTTTCTTTGACCGTCTTTGTTCCATTTCATGGGTCCTTGTTCATGGGCCCTTGTTCCATTTCATTTATATATGTTAGTTCAGGCCCAATAAAGCCCGTTTACTTTAGGGATCAAAATCCCACCTCTACGAAAACCATTTCAGCAAAAAGATAAAGAAAGACATACACGTATTAATAGTACAATAATAATCCCGTATGAAATTTATGTACTATATACAGACCCTCTTGTTTACGAGTAATAATAACAGACATTTCTGGCGACATTCCCAGACAAATAGCGCACACTGTCTCATTTCTCTCCGATTCCTCTCTCGCTCTTTCATATCGACACTCTTATCATCTTCAAGATTAAAACAATATATAAATAAGACTATGAAGAAAAGCAGTTCGAGAAGCAAGCTTTTGCATTGCTTTCGACCCATGGTGGACATGGACGATGACGTGGCTGTCGAGCACGAGAGCAGCGACGAACTTAGCCCCGAGAGCGGAGATGAAATGTATTCGGTCTCCGACAAGAAGCCAACGCTGTTTTCTCGGTCGTTCAAAGCAGTGTTGTTCGATACCGTTTTGGTACTTCGTCCTTAATTTCTCGGTCGTTCATATTCGTGGTTTTGTTTTTTGTCTTTTTAACAAAATCTTTAGATCTTCTTTGAAAACATGAACAGTTGTTTTTTTAAAAGATAAGAGCTAATTTTCAATTTATTTTTTAATTTTTGCAGGCGAAGAGAGTTCATCGTTCGAAGTGTGAGAAGCAAAAGAGAAAAAGCTTAATATGCAACGGCGATATGAATCTGGTTACTAAAAATCGCTTCAGGTCATCTTCATCGTGGTCGTCATCGTCATCAACATCAGACTCTGCGAAACGCGACCAAGAAGATCACGAGAATAATAAATCTGAAGATGATGACTTGTCAAATACTATTGATAACCATCGTCGCAACAATATTGGGCTGTGCTTTTTCTTGATCGGTTTAATTACAATCACGGTGCTGTGTGGAAGGCTTTTGGCGATCGTTTTCACGTTAGGTTGGATCTACACTTTATCTTTGTGCTATCGCTGGAAAAAGAGCCAGAAGAAGTCGTTGAGAGTCATCAACAATTAAGAGGATATATATTTTTATTACTACTATAAAGGCTTGTGTTTTTGCTAAATATAAAGTCTCTAATTTTTCTGATGGTGGCATTTTTGTCCCTACTTTTTAGGAGTGTTTAGGCCTCTAACCTATTACTTCTGTAGTATTTTGGTCTTTTACTCAATGGAAAATATAATATGGCTAAATAGCTTTAAACATATTTACAAACGGAAATTTCTTATGAGTTTGATTAAACAAACTAATTAAATTAATTATACTTTGATTTTTAGCTAAACTAAGTAGGTTAAGTGAATTATTTTTTATTTTTAGAATATTGCTCTCTCATTTTCAAAAATCATTACAAAAATTATTTTAGCGTGCAAAATATATATGAAGTTGTTTAAGTGTTGATTCCACAATTTTTAAACCACAATACTATAGAATAAATAGGTTAATCTAAATATTAGAAAATCAAAGATGAAAAGGACACATCCATAAAACGTTGAGACCATCCGAGCCAAAAGATTAATAGATAAAGTTTGGTCTTTTTTTATATATTGGTTGATGAGTGTCAATGCCTACGAAAGTGTTTCTCTTTTTTCCCATAATAGACAAAACCCAACAATTTATTGCTGGACGGCTTTGCTTGGTGTGTAAGAAAGACACTGCTCACTTTTTGTAGACAGAGAAAACAAATTAGAATGTTTCTGTTTAGTCATTTAATCCCTAGTTGCTAGTTAAAGAAAAGTGGAAGAGTATTATTAAAGATCAGAGAAGGAATGCATTAATTAGATGATCCTACAATTTGATTTTGTTCGTAGATGAAAAGACCTTTTTGGGTGAGATTAATGGGTTGGTGTGCTACATTAATTAATTGGAACATACATCTTTATCTTATGGCCAAAACCCTCACCTCTAAGTTCTCGATTCAGACCGCAATGATCATTTATTTATTATTTTTTGTGTGTGCGTGTGTAATCTCAACTATGATCCAATATATAAAAGCTGCCAACGATAATAATAGTATATAGAAAAAGTTTGAATAAAAAACGTTTAAAAATCGGGTATGATAAAGGCACTTTTGAGAATCGGGTATGAATTAGTCTTGCATGCAATTGGGCACAAGGTATTTAGATTTATAAAAAAGAATTGGGAAAATGGTAATGTTTAGTTAAATTTTTGTTATTTCATGCGTTAGATTTACATCTATAAAAAATTAACGGGATGTTTTTGGTACCAGAGATAAAGAACAGTTTAGTTAATACATACTACCGTTCTATAAAATTATAAAACAAAAATTATTCATTTAATTTAACAAATTCACAACCGAACTGAGTGCATGCATCAAACATTGTTTCATTGAATACAATAAAAGACTTTTGCATTCTAATGAATATCGGAACAACAAATCAACCAAGACTCGTACCTCAAACACGCTAAAAAATAGTGCTCTTGATTTATGTTCCAATCGTCTAATGTGGTAAGATAAACCAAAACCCTAACTTTGTCGACGTCGAGAATTTTATACTGTAATTTCGAATGAAAATTCAAGAAAGTATCGGAAGATTAAGAGGATATAATGAAAATCAGAAAATTCAGCGGATAGAGAATCAGACGATTGAGAAGATAGATATAAAAATTGGGGTTTCTTTTGTGAGGATTGAATAACTCAATTTGTTAAATAATTGAATATTTTACAAATCAAACATTTTAAAAATTATATAACTCAATTAGCCTTATACTTAATAACCCTTTACAATATGCATATGGTATCACTTGACAAAAAAAGCTAGATAAAACAAATACAAAGAAACTATCACGTCTCATAAAGAGTGAACTAATCAAAGTTTCCACAACACGGCCAGTATATGTTAACGAAGTCTCAGCTTATACTTCAAAACCTAATATTATTTAATTTGCAATAAAATTTGAAGAGTAAAATTAATGTAGTGTGTGTTGACATGTAAAATTAGTATAATAATATTATACAAATTATACTTAATATCGAGAACGCAATCTTGAGGAAAGACGTAAGACTTTCTCTAAATAAAGGTTAATCTAGTACAAGAGACTAAATGTAATGAGAGCGTCGATGAGATAGGTGAATAATCGTCAGTAAGTGTCTTAAAGTTTCGATCCCCTCTCATGTCTATCTCCTCTTCCTTTTTAAGATTCTTTGAGATAAACGTTTGGCAGTTATTCCAAAAATGGGTTTGTGGCCCTGATAGATCGTTGGGTGATCAATCTCACATTCTAGCGGTGTAGTCGCTCAAGCCCGACTCTTTTATTTGAACACACGGTTTATTCGTCGGACTCTGTTTTACTTTATTTTACATGTGTATCATGGTTGACTAGTCTTTAACTTATTGTATTCTCTTCTCCTCAAAGTTCTTCTTAACAGGGTCTGTTCTTGACTCGAACCTTTATGTTGGCATATCTTCTCTTCTTTGGTACCCATTTTCATGGAAACTGGAGCACATTTGCGAAACAGAACATAAAAGAGCCAAAAACAATCGGAAGTAGCGGAGAAACGCCCATCACGTTGGCCGTGTATCGCGATCAACCAAACAAATGGAGAACAAAAAGGACCCGATGCCCATTGCGTTGCGATGAGGCTTAGCTGCGTCGTGAACCTTGGTCGGTGAAAGTCACGGCGCGATGGATTTGGTACTGTCAGGACGGTTCTGCTTCAACAATCTATTTTAACACGTGAACGGTATTTTTGAGTCGTCGAATCAATTTTTGAAGGCCAGATCTGTGCGATTTTGGTAGGCTCAACTATAAAACCTATTTGTAGTCATAGAAACCACACTTTTACTTTGTTTTTTTTTTTGTTTTTGGAGAAGAAGACTGGAGACGTGCTCGAGGTTGTGACAACTCTGCAGCAACAAAAACAAGTTTTTCCTTCTACGCTTTCATCTAAAATTTGAGTGGTCGTTTTTCTTTGTGGTTTAGTTTTCATGAATTATTTATGTTTGTTTTCTAATTTCCCACCATCACCATTAACTAATCTATTAGAGCGTTTTGGTGGATAGTTTATTGGATTATGTTATGGGTAGTTTTTGTTTATGGCAATGTGTTTCATTTCATTCTCTGCGTTTTTGCTATTCTCAATATTAATGTCTACATGAATTCGATCACTTTGTATTTGTTCATAGGATATATCGATTACTCTAGCGAGATTCGGTAAATTGTGCACTAGAATAGTAAACCATAAATAACTATGATGACTAAAGATGTTGTTCTCCTTGATATAAGTTGGGATTTATTCTTGAAACTGAGAAGTAAAAGCTGATTATAAATTTAGGTCATTAATTTCACTACAGAGAGGATTAGTGATAGGAATAAGTGAAAAAAAATGTTGCAGAATTAAGATGTAACATTTGCTTGATATTTGATTATTTCGTAAAGTATGAATAAAAAAGTGAAAACCACGCCTTTGTCGCCGGAAAGGGAGCTCGCCGGATTGGGATTCTTCAGGAGACTCACCGGATTGGGCTCGCCGGAATGGAGGACCTCGCTTGACAGGTGACTAGCCGGACAGGAGACCTTCGCCGGATAGGGAGCTCGCCTGACAGGTGACCTTCGCCAGAATGGAGACTCGCCGGACAAGAGACCCTCATCGGACTGGGAACAATCTCCTGACAGGAGACCTTCGCCGGATGGGAGACTCACCGGACAGGTGACCTCGCCGGACTGGGACTTGGACACCTTCGCTGGAATCTGGGAGGGACGTCGGAAGGGAGATCTTTGCCGGATTGGAATCTCTTCGCCGGATTGGATGCTGGGAAGGATTCTGGCCAGCAGGAAGCTTCAAAAACCTTTTAAAAACAATTCTAAACACAATTTTTGAATTAAATCAAACACCAAACACCACAAGTCTTGTATCAACAATATTACAAAGGTAATAATGACGAGATCTAGAGGGTAGGCTTCTCAAGAACTCTTGGGAATCAAAACAAAGACAAAGAATACAATTTCTCTTTGTGTTGTGTTTAGGAATTTCGGCCGAGAGACTCAATGGAAGAGAGAGAGAGGGTTTGGTCGAGTGACCTAGGGTTAGGGTTAGTGATTAGGGTTTTTTAAGTCCTTTTATAAACAGTTTAAGATGAGATTAAGTTTGAGTCAAACCCAAGGCCCTATCACTTGCAATTCTCGGCCAACTCTCCCTCTCATACTCGTCCATATACTTCCAATTTATTCCCAAATTATTTTGATTTATTTCTAAATTCAATTAATTTAGAATCTCATTTTATTTAATGACATTTCATTAAAACAATTTAATACTTTTCAAATAAGTACGAAACGAGAAATTATTCATTTTCTTCTTTTATTTATTTTTGAATCACACGAGAGTATTATTATCAACATAACGATACTCTATGACTCAATAAATAAATGTAATAATAAATAATAAATTATCTATAAAGTTACATAGAAAAATAATTTTCCCGATATAAGTCACAATTTAGAGTTGATGAGCAAATCAATAATATTAGTTCATATAATCTCTTCCAAGTGTCTATCATTGAGACCTTATGGACGCATATGAACGAAACTTTAGAATAAAGATCGGACTCAATAGTTCACAAACCTTTTCCGTCTTTTAATTCGTAATATTGGTCGATTCCACTAAAGTATCAATACTGACACTCTCTCTATTCATACGCGTATATTTTTTGTTTGATGTGACAAAACAATTCTTCACACGGTCCACGGAGTAGTTTACGATATTACTCTTCATGTGTATCATTAACTAAGGGGAATGTTAGATTACCGTTTTACCCCTTGAGTTATTAGTTCACTAACTCCTTTGTTATTTGTGAATGCGAAAAACATAGAGTAAGATGTCTATACATGTCACATGTTTTAATCAAAGAATGTTCTTATTCGATGAATACCTGACCAAGTTAACTCATTCACACTCTCATAACAAAGCATAGTGTGATACTAATGCATTTGCATTTTATTTACATGAACTTCATATTTGTGAATCATTATGACACCAACCGTCGGGTCAGATGAAACTAAGATTTAGTCATTGCCCATTGACAATTCAAATGTCATAAAGTGTAATGTCAATTATACATTCACTTCAGGATTAAGGTAATTATCCAAATACCCCTAGTATGTGATCTTGAACCTTCGAGTGAATAAACGGATTTATCTCGAGCTTCTAATTATCACTGGTCTTGTTCAATATCTTCTATAAGATATCAAGTATGAATCATAGAGTCACAACTCTCTATATCACATGATAAGATATCATGATTCATTCAAACAATCGTTAATCAGACACGATTGCTCCTTCGGTCTTAAGATTGCAAACAAATGGTTTAAACTAGTCATAAGGGGTTATCATGTCAAATCTTTATTTAACACCCTCTTCGTTGATGACAGTTTCAGAGAGTAGCATTCACACATAAACACAAACTTAATCAAGAATGAATATTTATTAATATTAATGTTTCAGCAAAAAATATTAATACAAATGTATTTAATTGTCTAATTTCTATTTTGTGGGCACCAATCCCAACAAACTCCTACTTGACTCAAAGGAGATGTGAATGATCCTTCAGTCCCAATCCTTCTAGGGGTCCCTCGAAGACTTTACTTGTTAAAGGCTTCGTGAAGGGATCAACAAGGTTGTCTAACGTTGAGATATTCTTGACTTCAGCATCCCCTCTGTGATAGATGTCTCGGACTAGGTGATACTTCCGCTCTATGTGTTTAGAGCGCTTGTGACTTCTTGGCTCCTTACAATTAGCGACTGTCCCACTGTTACAATAAAGTGTAATGGACTCGCCTGCACTTGGAACAACTTCCAAGTACATAAGGAATTTCCTCAGCCACACAGCCTCCTTTGCAGCTTCACAACCTGCCACATACTCGGCTTCCATGGTTGAGTCAGCAACGCAAGATTGCTTGATGCTCCTCCAGACCGCGGATCCACCATTCAGGGTGAACACATACCCTAATGTGGACTTCCTGGAGTCCTTATCCGCCTGAAAATCGGAGTCGGTATATCCCGTCATATTCAGGTTACCACCTGAGTATGAAAGCATGTAGTTTCTCGTTCTCTGAAGATACTTGAGAACATGCTTGACAGCAGCCCGGTGCTTGGGTCCAGGGTTTGACTGAAATCTACTCACCACGCCAACTGTGTAACATATATCTGGCCTCATGCAAAGTATAGCATACATGAGACTTCCTACGGCAGAAGCGTATGGAACGTGTCTCATTTCCTCAACATCTTGAGGAGTCTTGGAAGACTGCTCACTTGAGAGATGCACTCCATGTCTAAAAGGGAGCTTTCCTTTCTTGGAGTCTTGCATACTGAAGCGATCCATGATCTTATCAATATAAGATGCTTGAGAGAGTGCTAATTTTCGGTTCTTACGATCTCTGAAGATCTGAATACCCAAAATATAAGCAGCCTCTCCTAGATCCTTTATCTCAAATTGCTTTGATAGCCAGATTTTTACGTCTGATAACTTTCCTACATTATTCCCAATGAGTAGTATGTCATCTATATATAGGACCAGAAAAACCACTTTACCATTGTTTATCATTTTATAAACGCACGGCTCATCTACTGACTGATCAAAGCCATAGCCTTTTACAGTCTCATCGAATCTAATATTCAACGATCTAGATGCTTGCTTCAGTCCATAAATGGACTTAAACAATTCACAAACCTTGCCCTGTTGGACTTTCTCCATGAACCCGTCTGGTTGAGCCATATATATGCGCTCGTCAAGATTTCCATTCAGAAATGCATTCTTGACATCCATTTGCCAGATTTCATAATCTAGAGCGGCAGCAATGGATAAAGAGTACGGATAGACTTCAGCATTGCGACTAGCGAGAAGGTATCTTCATAGTCGATACTTTCTTTATGTGTAAACCCCTTTGCCACAAGTCGTGCTTTAAATGTCTCAACATTTTCATCTGGTCCTCTTTTCTTCTTGTAGATCCATTTACACCCAACTGGCTTATTGCTTTCAGGTAGATCTACAAGTTTCCTGCCTTCGTTGACATACATCGAATGCATTTCAACGTTCATGGCTTCTTGCCATAGGTTTACCTCAGAACTGTGCATTGCTTGGAAAAATGATACCGGATCATCTTCCTCATGATATGCAACTGCAGTGAAAGATTCTCCGATACCCATGTGACGAACAGTTTGTCGTACAACTCTGTTACTTCGACTAAGTGCATGAGATTCTAGTTCCGAGTGCGGTTCTTCTACTGTTGGTATAGGGTTAGTCTCATCTTGTGAAGTACCAGCTACTTCACCCAACAGTTCCTTAAGCACAAGTTTGCTTCTCAGTAATGCACTCTTCATATAGTCTTCTTCCAGAAACCTAGCGTTCGTGCTAACGAATGTTTTCTGATAAGCAGCACTATAGAAGATGTACCATTTTGTTTCCTTGGAATATCCCATGAAAAGGCAAACCTCTGAACAACTAGCCAACTTGCTAGTTTTTGTCTCAGCACATGGCTGGACAACCCCAGATGCGAATGTGGTGTAACATAGATTTTCTACCACTCCATCTCTCATAGGGAGTACCAGGTACCGTCTTGGACATAACCTGGTTCAAAATGTAAGCTGCTGTTTCCAGGGCATATCCCCAGAACGAGTTAGGAAGTGATGAGTAGTTCATCATCGATCTCACCATATCTAGTAGACTTGGATTCCTTCTCTCTGACACACCGTTTTGCTACGGAGTGCCAGGTGCCGTAAGCTGAGAATGAATGCCTTTTTCTCTTAGAAAGTCTTCGAACTCCCCAGACAAGTATTCTCCCCCTCGATCAGATCGAAGGGTTTTGATCTGTTTCTCCATTTGCGTCTCTACTATTGCTTTATACATTTTGAACAATTCAAAAGTATCCGACTTATGTCGCATAAGGTAAACATGACCAAACCTTGAGTAGTCATCAGTGAAGGTTACGAAGTATTCGTAACCTCCCTTTGCCTGGATGTTTAATGGTCTACATACATCACTATGTATGAGTTCCAATACATTCGTGGCTCTTAGACCCTTTGAAGAGAAGGGTCTCTTGGTCATCTTGCCTTCGAGACAGGATTCACACGTGGGCAGAGACTTCGTGCGTTTCATCAGTATGAAACGTCTTACGCTTCCTAAGCAAATCACTATTCACTTGAGTGTCCAAAATTTTGGTTCAACGGAATACAAATAATAAGTAGAATCCACTCGTTAAGCTTTAGTAATCCAGGAATCATCAATATAAATCTCAATAACATTATTGATTTTAAAACTGCATCCTTGTTCTTCTAAACGACCAAATGAAATCAAATTCTTGCAAAAATCCAGAGCATAATAAACATTTTTCAATAACAAAGTTTTATTTCCAAACTTGAGCTTCATGGTCCCGACAGATCTTGCTCCAACCTTCGTTCCATCACCCCAGTTGAATCCGAACTCCCCGTCGCTCAAGCTACTGGTTTTCCTGAAACCATTCAAATTACATACAACGTGGTCAGACGCCCCGCAATCTAGGATCCAGGGCGATGCCTTGCTTGTAGTATAACATGATTGAGTAACTAAAATCGTACATTTCTCCTTGACACTCTTGAGGTAGGTAGGACAATTCCTCCGCCAGTGGCCAGCTTCTCCGCAATGGTGACACTTGTGCTCAGACTTGTCCACCTTTGCGATGCCTTTTCCCTTAGCATCTACGGCCTTCTTGTAAGGCTTCTTGGAACCCGTTCGGTTGGCGTTTTTGGGCCTTTCATCATCCTCTTAGAACCAGAGGTAGAGGCTCTGTTTTCAGCAACATTGAGCTCTCCCGACTTCTTCTTGTTCTTAGGGAGAAGTCCCTCGGCAGTCTGTAACTCCTTCATGAGCTCAGTCACTGAGTAATTGAGCTTGTTCATGGAGTAGTTCAGACGGAAGCTATCAAAAGATTCCATTAGAGTCTCCAAGATCATGTCAATCTTGGTTTCTCCATCAATCTCTAAACCGAGGATCTCCATATCGTTCAGGTGACCCATGATCAATAGCATGTGTACCCGAACTGAAGACCCTTGCTTCATCCTACAGTTCATAAAATTGCGGATAGCTTGCTGCCTTGCCTGACGCTCATGACATCCGAACATCTCATGGAGATTGAACAGGATGTCATATGCAGTGGAGATATCTCGATGAGATTGTTGCAACACATTGCTCATCGATGCCAAAATGTAGCATCGAGCAATCTCATCAGATCTCATCCATGCATCATAGGCGTCCTTGTCTTCCTTACTTGAGTCAACACTCGGAGCAGGAGGACATGGGGTCATGAGAACGTACTTGTGCTTCTCCACCGTCAATATGATGTCGAGGTTACGTTTCCAGTCAACGTAATTCTCACCCTCGAGTTTATTCGAACTTAAAATCGTTTGTAGTGGGTTAAAAGACATAATGCTGAAAACATAAATAAAATAAATAATTTTAGTATATGCTAAATAATATGCATGCATGAACAACCCTAATATGGTGAGGAAAGCGTTAAATAATTCATGGTACTATGAACAAAAATAGTTAATTACTTTTCCTATGGGAAAATCGTAATTAACTGCCTTTCATAATCGTGACACATCACTATTTAGCTTGAACCATCCAAGAAGTCACAACTTCTAGTTCTTACTAATTACCATAAACTTTTGGTCACTTATTTTTAATGCAGGGCCTCTATGTGAGGATTTTTTTAAAACATAAGCCTAAGTGTGCAACTGACACGTGGGTCTTTACTCAAGTCACTTTGAAGACGGTTCATCTATATGGAGACCCCGCTTCATAGTTTCTCTTTAAGACTTAGTTCTTAACAGTATGATTAACTAGATACTTTCGAGTACTCCCATTAAAGGCAAGGCCACTATGTGCGACTCTTAGTTCATCACATATCTAGTTAATGATACTCGTGTCGGGGACCTTGGGTTGCTTCAACGACAAACAACCCTCCCACTTAGTTTTTGCAAAGAATCAAATTCTTTTAAAACAGTTTACAATTTTATAACTCATTACTCAATTATAAACTATATGAACAATTCATGTAATTATGATGTTGGCGTTCTATCCTGTGTGACATGTGAGATGAAATGCAATGAGTATAAATAATTTAAAACATAAAATATTTAACTCATCAAATTGTCCATTCCTAAAATACAACCCAAAGGAAAATTGAAAGAAAAATTAAACATTTTCATCTTCTTAGCTAAGGCGACTCGTGACGCGTCATCAGATGTCTCGGGTTAGCCCCCACACGTTCACCAACGTGCGGCCAATCCCGAGGTGTTGTCTCCTTGTCTTCTCGTCGACGAATTACAATAAAATAAATTTACAATTTAAATGTGCTCGCAAATTGAGACTCACAATTTAAATAACTAAATTAAAAAGCCGGGAAGATAACCGGAAACAAAATTCTAGGGCCATATTAACTGAGGATCCATCCATAAAAACAAACACACAATTCAATCATTCACAATGCAATAAATAATCATACAAAAATGCCAACACCAACTAGTCAAACAAATTTCAAAACTAGTCATTAAACTTAATTTTAATGCCTTTAATTAGCTCTAATACCATTTGTTGAAATTAATTTAAAAATTTAAACAATTTAATTATATTACACATCCTATGTGGGGAAAACACAATTGATCTAATATATTAAAACTAATTTTAATATATATATAAACAACCTTAGGCATTAAAATTTAGCTACATGTTCAATAAACAATTTATTAAATCAAACACTCAACTATTAAATTACTAAGAACCTATATAATCAATTTATATGTAATTAACAATTTAAAATTATTGAGAATACTTACAATTAAGGATAATAAATTATCCCGATGTTGCTCGCTATCGTCGGAAGGCCACACCGAATCCACGTCGGAAAACAGCCTCGTCGGAATGCCTTGCTGCTTCGCCGGACTGGGAAGAACAGGGTCGCCGGAAAGGGAGCTCGCCGGACTGGGAGCCTTCAGGAGACTCACCGGATTTGGCTCGCCGGAATGGAGGACCTTGCCTGACAGGTAACTCGTCGAACACGAGACCTTCGCCGGATAGAGAGCTCACCTGACAAGTGACCTTCGCCAGAATGGAGACTCGCCGGACTAGGAACAATCGCCTGACAGGAGACCTTCGCCGGATGGGAGACTCATCGGACAGGTGACCCTTGCCGGACTGGCACCTGGACGCCTTCGCTGGAATCTGCGAGGGACGCCGGAAGGGAGATCTTCGCCGGATTGGAATCTCTTCGCCGGATTGGATGCTGGGAAGGATTCCGGCCGGCATGAAGCTTCAAAAACCTTTTAAAACAATTCTAAACACAATTTTTGAATTAAATCAAACACCAAAGACCACAAGTCTTGAATCAACAATAATACACAGGGAATTATGATGAGATCTAGAGGGTCGGCTTCTCAAGAGCTCTTGGGAATCAAAACAAAGACAAGGAAAACAATTTCTCTTTGTGTTGTATTTAGGAATTTTTGCCGTGGGACTCAAGGAAAGAGAGAGAGAGAGTTTGGCCGAGTGACCTAGGGTTAGGGTTAGTGATTAGGATTTTCTTAAGTCCTTTTATAAACACTTTAAGATGGGCTTAAGTTTGAGTCAAACCTAAGGCCCTATCACTTGCAATTTTTGGCTAACTCTCACTCTCATACTCGTCCTTATACTTCCAATTTATTCCTAAATTATTTTGATTTATTTCTAAATTCAATTAATTTAGAATCTCATTTTATTTAATGACATTTCATTAAAACAATTTCATACTTTCCAAATAAGTACGAAACGAGAAATTATTCATTTTCTTCTTTTATTTATTTTTGAATCACACGAGAGTATTATTATCAACATAACGATACTCTATGACTCAATAAATAAATGTAACAATAAAAAACAAATTATTTATTAAGTTACCTAGAAAAATAACTTTCTCAATATAAATCACAATTTAGATTTGATGAGGAAATCAATAATACTAGTTCATATAATCTCTTCCAAGTGTCTATCATTGAGACCTTATGGACCCATATGAACGAAACTTTAGAATAAAGATCAGACTCAAAAGTTCACAAACCTTTTCCGTCTTTTAATTCGTAATATTGGTCGGTTCCACTAAAGGACTAATACTGACACTCTCTCTGTTCATACGCGTATATTTTCCGTTTGATGTGACAAAACAATTCTTCACACGGTCCACAGAGTACTTTACGATATTATACTTCACCTGTATCATTAACTCAAGGGGAATGTTAGATTACCGTTTTACCCCTTGAGTTATTATTTCACTAACTCCTTTTTTATTTGTGAATGAGAAAAACATAGAGTGAGATGTGTATACATGTCACATGTTTTAATCAAAAAATGTTCTAATTCGATGAATACGTGGCCAAGTTAATTCATTCACACTCTCATAACAAAGCATAGTGTGATACTAATACATTTGCATTTTATTTACATGAACTCCATATCTGTAAATCATATAACCCAACATCACATCATTATGACATTAACCGTGGGGTCAGATGAAACTAAAATTTAGTCATTGCCCATTGACAAATCAAATGTCATAAAGTGTAATGCCAATTATACATTCACTTCAGGATTAAGGTAATTATCCAAATACCCCTAGTATGTGATCTTGAAGTTTCGAGTGAATAAACGGTTTTATGATGAGCTTCTAAGTATCACTGGTCTTGTTCAATATCTTCTACAATATATCAAAGATGAATCATAGAGTCACAACTCTCTATATCACATGATAAGATATCATGATTCATTCAAATAATCTTTAATCAGACACGATTGCTCCTTCAGTCTTAAGATTGCGAACAAATGGTTTAAACTAGTCATAAGGGGTTATCATGTCAAACCTGTATTTAACACCCTCTTCGTTGATGACAGTTTCAGAGCGTAGCATTCACACATAAACACAAATTTAATCAAGAATGAATATTTATTAATATTAATGTTTTAGAAAAACATATAAATAGAAATGTATTTCATTGTCTAATTTCTCCTTTCTGGGCACCAATCCCAACAATTGTTTGGTTTACGCTTAATACTACGCTCTTGTGGAAACGAAGTACTTCATATTTTATATTACATGAGCGACCCGCACTTCCGAGCGAATTTTTCGCAACAAGTTTTTGGCGCCGCTTCGGGAGATTTTGTAAAGATATGGTTTCAGCAAAGATACACAACCATAATTCCTTAGGTAGATGGACCATCATTAAGAATGTTTCCCCAGTCAGCCTCACATAAGGCATTTAGGCTGAGTTCATCACAACGATGAAGCTGCAAACCAAGCTTCATTGCCACAAGAAATATCTTATAATTCCTTTCAGTGCATTATAGTTCATGTCACTTGGAGTTTGCATGAACTGAAACACCTTGTTGGCCGCAAAAGTCAGGTTTGGTCGGGTCAATGTAACAGATTAGTAGCCTCATAGGACAACCATTTATCGTCATAGTATTGTCAGAGAGGCTCACAAAAATAGTAGTAGTTGTTAATTATGTAAATTTATGGAATAAAGTCTCAAAATCATTTCTTTATAACTGCTGAATAAATTAATAAAAGTTGAAACGTTCATTCATTCCTTCTTAGTTTGATTGAAGATTTATGATATTCAATAGTCTTATAGTCCTTAATCAAACCTAACAATGTATGAAAAGACAAATGTAGATTTGCGTGAAGAAACTCTTCATGGTTTGACTAAAATGATATATTCGAAATCAAAAGATCAACGGACTATTGATCCCAGTATGATTCTTGGAAGAATCTAGGATGTCTGGTTACGAGGCATAGAGAGTTAGGAACTCTGTAGTTCTTCCAGTGTATCTTTCGAAAGTACTGAATTGACCAGTGCACCTTTAGAGACAATAGAAGAACAAACCATTTAACATCTTCTATCTCAAGGTCACTACGTATGAATCACATCATGCTTACCTAAATCCTGAAATGAGACATGTCATTTCATAGCATTGATACTCTCATTTGAGAAAGTCAAATTCTAGGTCCAATGTGTGATCTAGACAAGGCCTTTTGGTGAGATATTAAGTTATGAAGATGTCATGAACCAACTTTGTGAAGTTCTCATAGATATGGAATTCATGTACAAGATTGCTGAGATGTAATATATATCACCTCATGCTTTATTACTTGGATTGCGGATAAATGAATTGCGCAATGTCCAAATTTTTGTAGCGACTTTATTTGGATGAAACAATGTGACTTGTTAGCTCCTCGTCAATACATTGTTTCTGACTTATTCACAAGTAACAAAGGAGTTGAGGAAATAACAACTAGAAGGGTAAAATGGTAATTTTATATCAACTAGTTGATGATATTCATGACGGGTAAACATAGATAACATTCAATGGATCCGCTCAATATAATTAAGTTGAACTTGAGTAGAAAATAAATTCACTTGAACCGAGAGATTCTCAGTGTCGACTCTTTAGTGGAGTCAGTCGACATTAAGCTAATACTCAGAAAAGGTTTGAGAACTTTTGAGTTCGAGTATAGAAGCTCAAGCTTTGTTGATTTGGATCCATAAGGTCACTGTTACAGGTCATTAGAGTAGGATTGTTAAACTAGAAGCTAAGTCAAAATAAGTTCAAGTGTTGAACTAGACTTTTTCTCGGAAAATGTCTAAAGGGTATTTTTGTCCACAAGGACATAAAATGATGTGAATGTCAAAATAAGATTTTGAATAGTTTCATTTGATGAAAATATAAATTATTTTCTAAAGCCGAAAAGTCGTTTAAGGGATTATGAAATTAATTTCGTTATTTGTGCAATTATAATTCTACAATGGGTATTTTTAGTATTGTCTTATAAGAAATAAGGAAGCATCTAGATGCTCCTCCCCTAGGTAGAGTTCGGCCAAAATAGTGCAACAAGAGGAGAGTTTTATTTCCTTTTTCTTATAAGGATAATTACCCAAAAGAAAAAGGGAAATGAATTTCCTTATAAAGGAAACAAATGTGCTAAGTGAGGAAACAAATTTCCTCACTAATGCAAGGTGTATGGCCGGCCAAACTAAGAGGGAAAGGGGAAGGGAAAATGAAATATTGTGTCTTGAATACATTATTCATTCATGAATGAATAATTGACCTTTATAGATTTTTCCTTCTCCTATAAATAGAGCCTCACATAGAGATGTGAAGGTTAAGCTTTTTCTTGCTCTCTCCCTCTTGTGGCCGACCCTCTCTCTCTCTCTCTAGAAAATACTCTTCTTATTTTGCACCTAGATCCATACTTGATCTAGAGAATTAGCTTATGATCCAAGAGTTGTTCTTGGTTCATATTGTTTAATTGTGCCCACACAAAAATCCTTCCAAAACCTCTATAGACTCTTGTAATAGAAATCTCAGGTTTCTCGAGTTCAAGATTAGGTGTGAAGGTGACGAGCGAGCCAAGGAAGAGGATCTACCTTTCTCAAGACGCTTCAAGATCAAGCTATAAAGAAAGGTTGGTATTCTAGTAAATTAAATAATACTTTTAATATATAACATGTATATGCTTTTTCTAGGTTAGTAAAAATTGTTTTACTTGAAAAAGAAATTTTAAATTCCGCCATTAATTTGATTAATGTTAAAGTTTTCTTTAACCCTACACCTATTCCAACAAATGGTATCAGAGCTATGATCAAAGCATAAACATGTACATGTTATTTAAAATCATTATAAGAAAATTATTTTCTAAATTTACTTGAATAATGGTTTTTCAAAAGACTAGATCTTACAAAATTTTAATTTTTTGGTACGGTCTTTAAAATTAATTTTTTGTTGATTTTCCACTTGTTATATATGCTATATAAATATATTAAAAACAGTTTTTAATTATTTTATGTTTAGCATATTCAAAATCAATTTTTTGACAAGTTTGAAAATTTGTGTACATAGTTTAAACTAGTTTGTTGCACTTCTAGTTTAAATTTGTTATTGAATGTTTTATATTATGTTGTGTATTTTATATTGTGTTTATGTATTAATATGTTAATATAACACACAATTGAAATCAAAACATACAATTAAAATGTTTCAATAAACCTCTTTCTCTTTACACCTAGATCCGACGTACTTTTAATTATTTTTCAAATTCTGGACAAATTGTTATGGCTCAGTAAAACGGGAATAAATATTTATTCCGACTTTGAAAATTAGTGGTTCTTGAACCAAATTAAATGTACGGATGTTAGCTATCCAATGCAATTGGTTTCAGCTCAATCTGATACCGGATGTGTCATTTATGACCTTTTAAGTCCGAGGTGTGCGGCAGTCCGCGAATCCAGATTTTTTAATCCGGATTTTGCAACTCCTACCTTTCTCCCGTCTTCTTAATGCTTTCGTGGATTTTCGACGTTCTTGCACTCCACCACTATGAAGGCGCCTTGAAGGAAGATGTCATGAAGATATATATGTATATATATATATATATATACATATTAGTTTTACGAGATTTTTTAATCTCAAAAACTTTCAAGTGTAAAAGTGTAGATTTATTAATCTCACACACTTTCCATAGGAAAATAAATTAATAGACAAAAAGATCCGAGTATGTTCCTTGTGCCTTAGTGCATTAACACTGCTCTCCCCTCGCAAATATCGATTTTAGGGTTCTTTGTTCCTAGTGATCCACTCTATCTCTCTTTGCTAATGGAAATATGTTTCCTATATGTACAATAGTAGACGTGCCATTTTTACAAAAATTAAGTGGGAGGATTGCACTTGTTTGCAATCCAGGGTCCCCTTATTTTTCCTAATAACTAAGTGGGAGGGTTGTACTTATTGTTTGCAGCCCGCGATCCCCAACACTAATGTGAAGTGCACATGTCGCCGGACTAAGAGTCACCCTCGTGGCCCTATCTTAAATGAGAGTACTAATAGACGCATTGCTCCTAACATTGCTTTTATACCTACGTTCAAAAGTGAAACAATGAGACAAGGCCTCCCCTATGTGGATTGTTTTCAAAGTAGATCTTGTTGAACTAAGTTGTTGGTTACACACTTAGACTCAAACTCTAGTAATCCTCCCTCGAGGACCTGCGAAATTTTTTGAGTGATCAAACATTTTTATAAGGTGGCTAGTCAAACACTGATGTTTTGACATCATAACTATGCATTAATCATGTGTCATTTACTTATGAAAGGTGACTCTTTGCGGCTTTCCCTCGAAGGAGTAAAGTGTCATTTTGTTCATAACACCTTTGGATTTTTCCTTGTCTAAATAAAATTAAACTTAAAATCCTAAACAAAAGACTAATCGTAAATTGTTTCAACTTTTCAGCAATGTCTCTAAACCCCCTCTCTACTATCCTTTCCTCGAACAAACTGGAAGGTGATAACTACGTAGATTTGAAATGTAACCTAGACACAGTCCTTACCGTGGACAAGCACAAGTGGGTACTCACCACCCCATGTCCTCCTGAATTGAATGATGATTCGACACAAGAGGACAAGGACGCCCTTGCGGCCTGGCTCAGATCCAATGAGATTGCGAGATGTTATATTCTAGCATCGATGAACAATGTGTTGCAACAACAACATCGTGATATTGGGTCAGCCTATGAAATGCTCTACAATCTCTAGGAGATGTTTGGAGGGCAAGGGCGTCAGGCTAGGCAACAAGCGGTACGACAGTTTATGAACTGTCGTATGAAAGCAGGGACTCCCGTTAGAGAACATATGATGCTGATCATAAGTTATCTTAACGAGATGGAAATCCTTGGATCTGAGATTGGTGGAGAAACCAAGATAGATATGATCTTGGAAACTCTCCCTGAATCCTTTGATACTTTCAAGCTGAATTACTCCATGAATAAGCTTGGGTACACTGTTACCGAGCTAATGAAGGAGCTTCACACCGCTGAGGGACTCTTAAAGAAAAAGAGGAACACTGGAGAAGCTCATTCTACTGAGCACAGAGCCTCCACCTCTGGATCTAAGAAGAGATCTCATAAAACCGACAAGAAGAATCCTAGCAAGGTTCAGAAGAAGAAGGTGCCCCGGACTGCTAAGGTGGACAAGTCTAAGGACAATTGTCACCATTGCAACGAGCCCGGACACTGGCGTAGGAACTGTCCTACCTACCTTAAGGCTAAAGGGAAAGGTATTGTACTTATTACCGAAGCTTGTTTAGTAGCTGATAATGTATCATCATAGATTATTGACTCCGCTGCTACTAACCATATTTGTTGTTCCTTGAATGGGTTCAGGAAAAGAAAAAGCTTAGAGGATGGCGACTTCTGCTTCAAGTGGGGTGATGGGAGCTTGGTGTCTACTAAGGCTGTGGGATCCGTGACACTATCTTTCGAAGAAAGAACTTTAATTTAAATAATGTGTATTATGTTCCTTCCTTTGGGAAAAACTTAATATCTGTAGCTCAAATTGTTGAGCAAAATTATTATTTAAAGTTCATTGATAATGGTTCGTATTACTTATTTCAATTCATTTGTTACTGATGCATGTTTAAAGAATGGTTTATACTATCTTTATCCTACACAACCTTTACTTTTAGAAACTGAAATAGATAATGATCTAATTAGGGAACCCAAGAGGATCAAACTTAATGACTCATCTGATCTAAGAAAATCAACATATCTCTGGCACTTAAGACTTGGTCATATTGGTCTAGATAGGATTAAGAGACTTGTGAGAGATGGTCCACTTAAAGCCTCTGGATTAGGCTCACTGCCGACTTGTGAATCCTGTTTAGAAGGAAAAATGACCAAACGACCTTTCTCTGATAAAGGTCGAAGAGCCACTGAGCTGCTAGAACTAATACATTCTGATGTATGTGGTCCGCTCAGAATTCAGGCACGGGGAGGATACGAATACTTCGTTACCTTTATCGATGATTACTCAAGATATGGATTTGTCTATTTTCTCAAACACAAATCCGAAACCTTTAACGTATTTAAGGTCTTTCGGGCTTTAGTGGAAAAGCAGACTGGCAAACATATCAAAACCCTTCGATCTGATCAAGGTGATGAGTACTTGTCTGAAGAGTTCGATGACTTTCTTAAAGAAGAAGGTATCGCTTCTCGGCTTACAGCACCTGGCACACCTAAACAAAACAGAGTGTAGGAATCGAACTTTGATGGATATGGTTAGATCAATGATGAGTTACTCATCACTCCCTAATTCCTTTTGGGGATATGCCCTCGAAACTGCCGCATACATTCTGAACCAAGTTCCGTCTAAGACGGTCCCTGGTACTCCTTATGAACGATGGACTGGGCGTAAATCTAGTTTAAGCCACATCATAATTTGGGGTTGCCCTGCACATGTGCTAAGGAAAAAAACTAGCAAGTTGGCTAGTAGGTCAGAATTATGTGTATTCGTTGGATATCCAAAGGAAACCAAAGGTTTCTCATTCTATAGTCCCGAGGATGACAAAACGTTTGTCAACACTAATGCTCGTTTCCTTGAGGAGGACTATATGAAAAATACGAAACCTAGAAGCAAAATTGTGCTTGAAGAAAAGTTGGGTGAGGAAGCTTCTACCTCATCTGTAAGAACTGTTCTTACCCCAACTGAAACGCAACCTTTCAATTCAGAATCTCGTCAAGTAGTACTTCCACATAGTGGGAGGGTTTCTGAAAAAACCGACAGGTACATGTCTTATGGCGATACTCCCGTAGCCGTCGCTGACATGGATGACCATGTTTCCTATAGCCAAGCTATGGCTGGTTCTGAATCAAACCTTTGGCTTGATGCCATGAAAGTTGAGATGCATTCGATGTATGTCAATAAAGTCTGGAAACTTGTAGACCTACTTGAAGGGGTTAAACCTGTAGGGTGTAAGTCGATCTATAAGAAGAAAAGGGGTCCGGATGGGAACGTTGAGACGTTTAAAGCGTGACTAGTGGCTAAGGATTATACCCAAAAAGGAAGGTATCGATTATGAAGAAACCTTCTCGCCAGTCGCAATGCTTAAATTCATCCGTATACTTCTATCCATAGCTGCTGCTCTCAATTGTGAGATCTGGCAGATGGATGTCAAAACTGCCTTTCTGAATGGCAATCTTGACGAGCGCATTTTCATGGCTCAGCCAGAAGGTTTCGTGGAAAATGATCAGCAGAAAAAAGTTTTTGAATTGCTTAAATCCATTTATGAATTAAAGCAAGCATCTAGATCATGGAATATTAGATTCGATGATACTATTTAAAGTTTTGGTTTTGAACAGTCAATAGATGAACCTTGTGTCTATAAATTGATACACGAGGGTAAGGTTGTGTTTCTGGTATTATATGTCGATGATATACTACTCATTAGGAATGATGTAGGTAAATTATCTAAGGTTAAAATCTGGTTTGCAAAGCAGTTTGATATGAAGGATCTAGGGAAAGCTACATACATTCTGGGGATTCAGATCTTTCGAGATCGAAAGAACCGGACCTTGTCACTCTCCCAAGCATCTTATATAGATAAGGTGATGGATCGATTTGCCATGCAGAACTCCAAGAGGGGTGAAAACCCCTATAGACATGGAGTCTCACTCTCTAAGGACCAGTCTCCCAAGACTGCACAAGAGATTGAGGACATGAGAAAAGTTCCCTATGCTTCAGCCGTAGGAAGTCTCATGTATGCTATGCTGTGCATGTTGGAATTTATTTAACAATTAAACAATGTTAATTACAATACACATCCTATGTGGCGGAAAATTATAATTAGATCTAATATATTAAAACTAATTTTAATATATTTAACAACCTAAGGCATTAAAATTTATTAAGCAATTATAAACGATTTATAATTCACAAGCTCAATCAAATAAAATTAAACTAATAATTTATATACAATTATATAATTTATATTTAATTGAGAAAATACTTACGTAAGAGGTTGTAAACAACCACGACGTTGCTAGCTATCGTCCGAATGCCACGTCACGCCCAAATCCCGAGAAAACCCTCGCCGGATTGCCTGGGAACGTCTTCGCCGGACTGGGAAGGGTCACCAGAATGCACACCTGCTGGGAGCCTCGCCGGACTAGAGTTCTTCGCCTGACAGGGAGCTCGCCGGATTGGAGAGCCTCGCCGGACTGGGCACTCGCCGGATGGGAGACTGTCGCCGCACGGGAACACGCCTGACAGGGAGCTCGCCGGACTGGAGAGCCTCGCCGGACTGGGAAGCTTCGCCGGATGGGAGATCTCTGGGACGCCTCGCCTGATAGCCTCGCCGGATTGCACTCGCCGGATTGGACTCGCCGGACTGGAGCGCCTCACTGGAATCCCTTTGCCTGACAAGGAACCTCGCCGGATTGGATCTGCCTCGCCGGATTGGACCTGCCTTGCCGGATTGGAACTCGCCTGACAGGGAGTCTTCGCTGGAATGGATCTGCCTCGCCGGAATGGAGCACTGGAGGCTGGGAGGTCACCGGAATGCGCAGAAAATGTCCTAGGGATGTTTTAGAGGGCTGAAACCTTTTCAAAACAATTTTAAAAACTCTAAAACAATTTTCTAATTCATTCAAACACCACAAGTGATGAATCAACAATATTACACAAGGAAAATATTGAGATCAAGAGTGTGGGCTCTTAAGAACGATTAGGAAAACAAAGATTGAAGCATGAAAAACTCTTTTTCTATTCTTTTTGTTTGGGGATTTCGGCCGAGAAACACACAGGGGGGAGAGAGTGTATGTGCCGAAAATTCTCTAGGGTTCGGGTTAGTGATTAGGGTTTCTTAGCCTTATTTATACAGGTTATAAATGGGCTTAAGCTGGGTCAAACCCATGACCCTATTCACTAAAGGAATTCGGCCAAAACACTCTCCCCTTACTCGTCCACATCTTTGAATTTTGTTCCTAAATATATTTGATTTAATTTCTAAAATTAATTTAGAACTCTCATTATTATTTAATGACATATCATTAAATATATTTCATAGTTATCGAATAAGTACGAAATGAGTAATAATTTATTTTCTTCTTTTAACATATTTAATCACTCGAGAATGTTATCATCAATATGATAACATCTTGTGATTCAATGAACAAAATAAATAACTAGTTATTTATCGAGTTTCAAGAAAATAACTTTCTCAGTATAAATCACTATTTATACTTAATGAGTAAATCAACTTTTCAGTTCTTTTAATCTCTTCCAAGTGTCTATCATTGAGACCTCATGGACCTACATGAACGAAGCTTTAGAACTAAGATCGGACACAAAAGTTCACAAACTTTTTCCGTCTTTTAATTCTTAATATCGGTCGATTCCACTAAAGGACCAATATTGACGATCTCTCTGTTCATGTGCGTATCTTTTATGTTTGATATGATGAAACATTTTCTCACACGATCCACGGAGTATATTACGATATTACCCTTCATGTGTATCAGTAACTGAGGGGAATGTAAGATTACTGTTTTACCCCTCGAGTGATTATTTCACTAACTCCTTTGTTATTTATGAATGAGAAAAACATAAAGTGAGATGTCTATACATGTCACATGTTTTAATCAAAGAATGAACTCATTCAATGAATACATGGCCAGGTTTATTCATTCACACTCTCATAACAAAGCATAGTGTGATACTAATGCATTTGCACCGTTGTTACATGAATTCCATATATGTGAATCATGTAACCCAACATCACATCCTTGTGGCACCAACAATCGGGTTAGATGCAACTAAAATTTAGTCATTGCCCATTGACGAATCAAATGTCACAAAGTGCAATGTCAATTACATATTCACTTCAGGATTAAGGTAAGTATCATAATACTCCTTTAGTTGTGAACTTGAAGCCTCGAGTGTGTAAACAGTTTTGTCTCGAGCTTCTAAGTGTCACTGGTCTTGTTCAGTATCTTCTATAAGATACCAAGTATGAATCATAGAGTCACAACTCTCTATATCACAAGATGAGATATCATGATTCACGCTAACAATCAATAATAAGATTCGATTGCGCTATCGATCTTTAGATTGCGAACAAATGTTTCAAACTTGTAACAAGGGGTTATCTTGTCAAGTCTGTACTTAACACCCTCTTCGTTGATGACAGTTTCAGAGCATAGCTTAAACATAACTAAACACAATCTTAGAAAGAATGAACATTTATTAATATCAATGTTTCAGCAAAATATAAATACATAAAGTATCTCAATGTCTAATATCTCCTTTGTGGGCACCAATCCCAATAGTGCACTAGACCGGATATATGTTTTGCAGTTGGCGTAGTTAGTCGTTTCCAATCAAATCCTGGACCTGAGCACTGGGTTGCTGTTAAGCATGTTCATAAGTATCTTAGGAATACTAGGAACTTGATGCTTACATATTCAGGTATTGACCTGACTATGACGGGGTATACTGATTCCGACTTTCAGGCGGATAAGGTTTCCAGGAAATCCACTTCAGGATCTGTGTTCATCCTAAATGGTGGATCATTTGTTTGGAGGAGTATCAAGCAATCTTGCATTGCTGACTCCACCATGGAAGCAGAATATGTGGCTGCTTGTGAAGCATCCAAAGAGGCTGTATGACTTAAAAAATTCCTTAGGTATTTGGAAGTTGTTCCAAATGTCAACGAGCCCATGACACTTTATTGTGATAATAGTGGGGCTGTTGCTAACTAAAAGGAACCTAGAAGCCATAAGCGCTCTAAGCATATTGAGAGGAAATATCATTTGATTAGAGAGATCGTGCAGCGTGGAGACGTGGAGGTGAAGAAGATCTCAACGGTGGACAACCTTGCAGATCCTTTCACCAAGGCCCTATCCAACAAGGTCTTCGACCAACATCGAGACGGATTAGGCATGAAGGACTACTCTCATCTTCTTTGAGTCAAGTGGGAGTTTGTTGGCAGAGATGCCCACAAGAAGATTGTTTATTTGCATATTGATGTAATCTATAAATCTTCGTAAAGACGGATTAGGCATGAAGGACTACTCTCATCTTCTTTGAGTCAAGTGGGAGTTTGTTGGCAGAGATGCCCACAAGAAGATTGTTTATTTGCATATTGATGTAATATATAAATCTTTGTAAAGTCCTTATTAAAAGATTGTTTATTTACATATTGATGTAATATATAAATCTTTTAATTTGCTGATTAAATTAATAAAAGTTGAAACATTCATTCATTCCTTTTTAGTTTGATTGAAGATTTATGATATTCAATAGTCTTATAGTCCTTAATCAAACCTAATAATGTATGAAGAGACAAATGTAGATTTGCGTGAACAAACTCTTCATGGTTTGACTAAAACGATATATTCGCAATCTAAAGATCAACGCACTATTGATCCCAGTATGATTCTTGGAAGAATCTAGGATCTCTGGTTATGAGGCATAGAGAGTTAGGAACTCTGTAGTTCTTCCAGTGTATCTTTCGAAGATACTGAATTGATCAGTGCACCTTCAAAGACAGTAGAAGAACAAACCACTGAACATCTTCTATCTCAAGGTCACTACGTATGAATCGCATCATGCTTACCTAAATCCTGAAATGAGACATGTCATTTCATAGCGTTATTACTCTCATTTGAGAAAGTCAAATTCTAGGTCCAATGTGTGATCTAGATAAGGCCTATTGATGAGATATTAAGTTATGAAGATGTCATGAACCAACTTTGTGAAGTTCTCATAGATATGGAATTCATGTACAAGATTGCTGAGATGCAATATATATCACCTCATGCTTTATTAGTTGGATTTCGAATAAATGAATTGCGCAATGTCCAAATTTATGTAGCGACTTTATTTGGATGAAACAATGTGACTTGTTAGCTCCTCGTCAATACATTGTTTTTGACTTATTCACAAGTAACAAAGGAGTTGAGGAAATAACAACTAGAAGGGTAAAATAAGATCCTCGATGTAATGCTGATCCCGACCTCCAAAGGTAAAATGTTGCTTCTAAAAGTCTCTGTCGCTTCTAAAAGTTATTTTTGTAGTAGTGCGTATGCGAGTTCTCGATGCGATAGTCGCCCCCTTCTGCACAATCAAGGAGCCGATAGGCTTCTCGGCCTAGCCACCTCAACAAGACCATCGCGATCAGGTCTATTCTCCACAGGACGCAAGCTTGGAGGCATCACTGTTCCTTCGCATCCACCACAACCTCCTTTGAAAGAGGAAGAGCAGGGACTTCACTCTAAGAGATTTCAAAGGATTTGTTAGCTTTCTTCTTCTCCTGCTTGATACTCTTTCCCTCGGCCACGTAATTGATCTTATCTTCCATCTTGCTCCTCCAGCTATCCTCGTCTATATTCGAAATAAATATCAGAATGACAAAGACGCTCAAAAGCTAAGCATAAAAAGAAATTACTTGGGTAAGATACTAGAATACAAGCTCGGCCAATAACTTAAAGTAAAGAAGAGAGCTAAGTTGAAATTCTTCCAAGCATAATCTCCAGGCTGAAGGGTAGCGAGCTTGTTCATAAACTCGACTACAGGCTTAGACGTCGAAAGTTTGGTTATATAAAAAACAAAAAATTAGCTTTATACCCATGTGTAGTTTACCAATTTCAATATACACAACGTTTATATAAGTTTGTGTAGATACCCACTGTAAATTTTTTACAATCAAATTGAGTCCAAATTATCCTCCCTAATAATTTCAGAAATTGTTACCCGGTTATTGAAATTAAATTTGAAAATTTTAAATTGTATGCGGTCGGTTGACTTGTATTATAGATTTGAACTTACATATTTAAAGTGTAACCGGGAAATCAAAATAAGGTCAAATTAGTCCAAATAATTTTGTTAACAATAGCTAAAAGACCCTATAAAAAATATAATGTTAGAAAACACTAGTAATCTAGCTTAAATAAACAAAGATCGACTATCTAATTTACCAAGCTTCCTAGCCCAGTGCATCTGAAATTCATATTGATAGGTCCCGACCGAATGTTCATTCACTTCGAAGTAAAAATACCTCCTACCCAAGCATTAATCTTATTCAGGATTCTCCATTAACACAGATCAACCATAAATTTTAGCTAGGTAAAATGTAGTTGGATGAAATTTGTTATTTCTATTGACATTCCCAAAAAAAAATTAAATCCGTAACAGAAAGCTCGATTTGTTTATCTTATGCTAAATTTATCAACCCGGATTACTTCCTAATCATGTTAGGACAAATTTGGGGAATGAAAATTTTTATTGTACTATGAAATCGGAAGTATCAAAGGATGGATAAGAAATCGCAACCCGTGCTGTCATAAAAATTCAAAATTGATGGACGAAGTTTTCATGAAACCCGGAAAATATTGTCACGAAATAACAGTATTTCGCAAAAATATCATACCTGAATAGGTAAATCCATTAGATTACCAATATTCATGTAATATTAAGTAAAAAATTAAGGTTAAAAGTTAGGTTTGTGACGAAGTTGTCACGAATATTGATTATTTACCAATAAGTTCTCATAATCGAACACAATTCACTATGCAATTCAATTGATTGTTCACATGTGAACCTTCCAAGAGGTCCTTAGTTCGAGTTACACTATCAAGTATTAAGCTTCAAATTAATAACTGATATTCGAAAATACCATATTTTTTCTAAATTACTAACACATTAGCACATACATTGTCTCAAAAAAGTTACCGTAAATAAATAAGCATAATAAAATTGTCACTAGCTAGGGATTGCATTATGACATGTTGCAATGTTATGCCCTATTTTTCTGCATCGACTACACTTGTGGATTATGTCGGTGTTACCTTCCCAGTTAGATGGTACCCTCTTCTTATTCAATCCCTATGCAGTGTGGGTGGAAACATAAGGTGGTTTGATTCTCATTTGTAGTACCTCGTGTAGACGGGTTACATCTGTATAATTGATTTTCCAATACTCAGTGGTACTTTGAAATATATTCCTCAATAAGAAAGTCTAGATAACCACAAGGTGCGATGTAATGCGCACATATAAAGTTATTAGTTTGAAAGATACGACACGGGCATGTCTTATAATCCAAATTTACGGGCCACTTTACACTGTGTTTATCACTGACCTCAAACTGATGCATGGATGAAGGACACACCTATTGAACACCCAATAAAAATAAAGTGGTTTGTTCCCAGACATACAAAAAAACAACAGTAAAGTTTGGGCAACTGTGAAATTATGTGTGAAATACGTACTTGCATTCGGGTAGATTTAGCATGATACTCAAAGATTTTTTTTTAGCGTGTTGTGTAAGCGTCATTAACGTTGCCGATGCTGTCTAATTACGATTGTAAAACCATTTTTACATTCTCTCGCGAAGAAAAACGAACAACTTTACGATCGAGAACTCTCTAGGTTTGACGTTCACGACAATCAGACTCGACGTTGTTGGACGTTATTACTGAGGACCTCTTCACGTTGAACAAATAACAACCACAACTATGATGGCCCACATCATTCTGAAGGTAATCTCGGACACCTGGATTCTCTTCGTCAATTATAACTATAAAACTTTCAAACTTTTTGCACATATATGTATCTACCGATGCGTAGAATATCCAATACATTTCCTTTGAGAAACCATAAAAATTAGTTTTCACATTTTTCAGAAGATAAAATGTGCAAAATCGATGCTCTGAATAAGTGAATACTTGTTTGACACTACTACCGATTCTCGAGTTTCTATTAGAGACAATGACTTGATGTATCCTCTCAGCAATTGCTTCCTTTAACTGGATCAAGAAGTAGAACCACACTTCATTTGATTATGAATCACCTACACCAAAGGCAAGTCGGTAAACTTGTTCATTTGCGTAATAGTTATTTGAAAACGTTTCGCCACTAGTAAGTATGGGTTGATAATGTTCGCAGAGATGCCCACAAGAAGATTATTTATTTATATATCTATGTAATATAAATATCTCATGAGTCGTTATTGTAATTTGCTGATTAAATGAATAAAAGTTGAAACATTCATTCCTTCCTTTTTCGTTTGTTTGTAGATTTATAATATTCAATAGTCTTATAGTCCTTAATCAAACCTAATAATGTATGAAGAGACAAATGTAGATTTGCACGAACAAACTCTTCATAGTTTGCTTATTACAAAATATTCACAATCTTAAGATCAAGGGACTATTGATCCTAGTATGATTGTTGGAAGAATCTACGATGTCTGGTTACGAGGCATAGAGAGTTAGGAACTCTATTGTTCTTCTAGTGTATCTTCTGAAGATACAGAATAGACCGGTGCACTTTTAGAGACAATGTAAGAACAAATCGTTTAACCTGTTCGGTATCAAGGTCACTATGTATGAATTGCATTGTGCTTACCTAAATCCTAAAATGAGACATGTCATTTCATATCTTACATATTCTCATTTGAGAAAGTCAAATTCTAGGTCCAGTAAGTGATCTAGAATAGACTAATTGGTGAGATTTTAAGTTATGAAGATGTCATAAACCAGCTTTGTGAAGTTCTAATAGATATGAATTCATGTACAAGATTGCTGAAATGCAACGTATATCACCTCATGCTTTATTACTTGGATTGTGAATAAATAAACCGCGCGGTATCCAAAATTAAGTAGCGACTTTATTTGGATGACACAATGTGACTTGTTAGCTACTCACCAATACATTGTTTCTAACTTATTCACATGTAACAAATGAGTTGAGGAAATAACAACTAGAAGGGTAAAATGGTAATTTTATAAATCTCATCTACTTGATGATATTCATGAAGGGTAATCATAGATAACATACACTGGATCCACTCAATATAATTAAGAGTAGGAAAAATATTCATTTGAACCAAGGGATTTGCAGTGTCAACCCTTTAGTGGAGTCAGTTGACATTATTTCGGAAAAAGTTTGTGAACTTTTGAGTCCGGGTATAGTAGCTCAATTTTTGTTCATTTGGATCCATAAGGTCACTATTATAGGTCATTAGAGTATGATTTTTAAACTAGAATATAAGTCAAAATAAGTTCAGGAATTGAACTAGACGTTTTCTCGAAAAATGTCTACAGGGTATTTTTGTCCACATCGACATAAAATGATGTGAATGTCGAAATAAGGATTTTAATATTTTCATATGATGGAAATAGTTTCTAAAGCCAAGAAATCGTTTTAGACATTATGAACTTAATTTCATTATTTCTGCAATATTAATTCTACAATGGGTATTTTAAGAATTGTCTTAAAAGAAATACAGAAGTACCTAGCAGCTCATCCCTTGTAGATGAAATTTGGCCAAGCATTATAGAGGAGAAAGAGAAATATCTCTTATTATTTTGTGCATTATTACATATTGGTAATTGTCCAAAAGAAAAGAGGAAATGAATTTCTTTGAGAAGGAAACATATTTCCTAAGTGAGGAAACAAATTTCCTTCACTATTGCAAGAGGATGGCTGGCCATGTTGATAGAAAAAGGGGAGAGGAAATCAAATATTGTGTCATGAATACACAATATGAAAGGGTAATTACCCTTTCTTGCATTTCTTTCTCCTATAAATAGAGTCTCACATAGAGATGTGAAAATAAAATTTCCTCTTGCTCTCTCTTGAAAGTGGACGTCTCTTTCTCCCTCTCTCTATTCAAACAGATAAAAAAAATTCTTAACCCTAGACCTATTCAAATAGATAATACTTCCATCCTATAAGAGAGAACACGTAGGATCAAAATACTTGAGGTTTACAACCTCACCAAGGAGTGTAGCATTAGCCTGGTGATGTCTTCCTTGTCTGAATTGCATTCCACATTTGTGTTCCAGCATATACCTTATAACAACGTCACAAAACAATTAATTTTTTTGACAAAATAGTCACGAAACATGTAAACTCTTAACGTCGATACGAAACATGTAAACTCTTGACAAAACTAAATGTTTACCTTTTCACAATGAAGACATCACCGTGTCCTAGTTTAATTCCACAAACTGTCCAAGCAGCCGAGTTGTCAATGCAAATTACGTACAGAGATGTTTATTAGAAGTCTTTTGTTTTTGTGAGAAGTGATTGTGGACTGTTGTTATTACATTGGATTGGCTGTTTTTTATTAGGCACGTTTTTACCGAGATTTGTCACATTATCTTATCAAGATCTTTTGCCTTAATAGTATGCCATTAAGTGTGCTATTTTTAGACAGTCTTGTGATCTCCTTGATGTTACATTTAAGGGGCCTTCTTGGTTGATGCTATCGTGCTTATCTGCTGTGAAACCCTAGCATTGACCCTTCCTCTTTTGGACACTATAAAATCCATGGTTACTACCCTTAGCCTCCTTGATGCTTTTGTTTGAGTTTATAGCTTTTCTAGACGTCCAAGATCAGCAGCCTGGAAAATTATTGACTTGAAGAATAACAGTGTTGAATTAGATCACCCACTGTGATTGAATTGTATTTGGTGTTGTGTTTTCGCGTGAATGAACTAGTCACGCTTGAGAGTTTTATTTGTGATCAAAGAACATGCGAATTTGAGTCCTTCGTGGATCTGTGAAGGGTCACTAATTAAGGAGGAGGACTGAATTAAATTTTCACTTTATAGTTCGTAGTTTGGCTTTGATGTTGATGTTGTTCATGTAAGACCATTTTTACGGAGAACTACTATCATAGTGAAATCATTTCCACCGGGTTATCACACCCGTAGATGTAGGAGACATTGCTCCGAACTAGGTTACCAATTGTGTGTGTCGTTTATTTTAATCTGCGTCTCCACTGTCTTTTATACTTTGCTTGTCAATTGTTACATACAGTGTTACAATTATGTGTGTGACAATTGGTTAAGCGTTTTACATAATTATAATTGGTATCAGAGCTGGCACCTTTTACGTAAGGCGGTTTCCTATTGATTTTACTTTATGTTAAGATGGACAGTTTCAGGGAAGGCGGATTTTTCAACCGACCTCCTACTTTGGACGGATCTAATTATGGATACTGGAAAGCTCGAATGTGTGCCTTTCCAAAGGCTCTTGACACCAGGACCTTGAAGGCCGTTTTAAATGGATGGAAGCCTCCTACTTTTCTTAATGAAGAAACACGTGAAAGCAGTCTAAAGCCTAGAAATATTGGGCTGCTGTTGAAGATGAAGAGGCTATTGGAAATTCCAGAGCTCTCAATGCCATCTATAATGATGTGGACAAGAATATTTTCAAAATAATCAACACATGTAACAGTGCCAAGGAAGCTTGGGAAATTTTTGAAGTTACTCATGAAGGAACTGTTAAACTTTGCAGCTCAAAGCTACAAATGCTCACCACTCAATTTGAAGCTCTCACCATGAATGAGGATGAGACCATTGCTGAGTTTAATGTTCGTTTTTTTGATATATCTAATGAATCTTTTTTCCTTGGTGTTCCTATGTAAGATGAAAAACTTGTTTGAAAGATTCGCAGATCTCTTCAATAGAGATTTCAGATGAAGGTTACTACCATTGAAGAATTTCAAGATTTGTCTACCATGAAAATTCATGAACTGATCGGATCTCTCATGACATATGAACTTTCCATCCCTCGCTCAGAGAAAAAGAACAAAAGTCTGGCCTTGAAGAGTTCTCTAAAACATTCCTCTGATCAGGTATCATCTGACTCTGATGATGATATTTATGATACCATTGCTCTTCTATCCAAAAATTACAACAGGGTCATGAAGAAACTTGCAAGACTTCCACCTAGAAATGTCAACTCAGAAATTCATGATAGTCAGTCTCAATTTCAGCTCCAGAAAGGGTATACTTCTCAAAGATTCAGGATAAACGGTGACAGACCTTCTAGATACAAAGGAAAAGGTGTTCATTGCCATGAAGGGTATGGTCACATCTAAAAAGACTGCACAAATTTAATGAGGAAGCAGAAGAAGGGATATAATGCTACTCTTTCCGATGAGGAAAATGATAGTGACTCTGAAAATGCAAATAACTTTCTTAAGTTCACATCCATTATCACGAACCTGGAGGAAAATGAGTCTGATCACACTGTAAGCTCAAATGTTTCTTCCACTCAGTATACCGACGATATTGCCAAGAATGATGTTTCAGATAAGCTTAATAATATGTGTTAAGGTAGGATTTCTCCAAAATCCCACTTTAACACCTCGCGTGTCGTTTGGGCATCCAGACGACAAAGATGAGGAGCAAGGAGGCCCCTCGCCTTATTTGCGGTCAACGGAGGAGAGGCGACTCACCTTTACCCCGTCGCGAGTGGGAATGAGAAGACCATCGCGAGGAAGGTTCTCCGCGAGGAGGCCCATCGTATGGAAGGTTTATCGCGAGAAGATTTTTGCCCTGAGGAGATCGGGTCCCGAGAGGAAGCTCGTCGCCAGGAATTTACTTGAGAGCGGTAATGTGCGATTAGGGACTAGCGTCAGAGAGTCAGCGGAGAAAGAGGCGACAATCATGGGATTAGTTAGGAAATCCCGGAAAGAATCTCGGAAGCGGTCAGAAGAGGGATGGGCCGAAAGAGGAAACCCTAGCAAAAGAAGAAAAACTCTGGAGACGTCCAGGCAAGAAGAGAGGGACTATAAATACGAATGTAAAAGCCCAAGAAAAGGGTTCACAATTTTACCAGCCGTCACAATACACTTAGTTCATATATTTTTGCTCTGTACTTCCTCATACTTCCAAGCTAATAAACGAAAGAGACCGAGTCCTAATAAATATAAACTCAAGGATATTAATATACGGATCTCACCATTATTCATACTAATCGTTATTGTTAATCGTTGTGACTGTTAGGAGGTCCGGTGTAAATCGACCTCTACAGTTTGGCGCCCACCGTGGGGCACAGTCTTTTTCGATCTCACAGCCAGGAAGCTTACTGAGTCTGAGCAATATGGTGAACGACGACAGCAGTGCAGGACGAAGTCAAGAGGAGGTCGCGGAGGCTGGACTGCTCCGACAACAGTTGGCCGACACCTTGACGGCGGCGCAAGAGGCCAACAGGATGGCCGAGGAGCAGGCCGAGATAAGCAGGGGACTCGCGGCCCGCCTGGACTAGTTCATGACCAGCTGAGGATTTGAGGGATGGACGGCGCTGGGAGCACATAAATCTTTTCCAGAACACCGTGCTCACGCCATGGAAGAGGAAGGTCCGGCAACGGCTGTAAACGCCCGTCCCTCCCTGACGCCGCTCATGGCAGAAGAAGTAAGAAGGATGGTGAAGGAGATGTCATCAGGCATCGAGTCTAGGGTGGGGCAGGTGGCGTCTCGGGTGCACCAGGCAACAAGCTCGGCATTTGAAATCGACCGGATGGTTAGAGAGGCGAGAGCCACTACTTTCTCGCCGAGGATCCGCGGCGTGGAGCTAGGAAAGCTCCCGAAGGTCAAGATCACGCCATACAAGGGAACCTCAAACCCGAACACTCACGTGAAGTCGTTCCGAATCGTGACGGAGCGCATAAACGGGGAGATGGAGAGGGTGGAAGCCATCCTCTGCCACCTCTTTGTCGAGAGCCTGCAAGGCCCGGCGAGCGACTGGTTCGCCAAGCTACCCTCGGAATCCATTAATGACTGCGACGATCTCGTCGCCGCTTTCCTACGTCATTACTTAATGTATGTGCAGAGCAATGCAACGTTTACCACGTTGTGGAACCTCGCCCAGGAGAAATGGGAGAGGCTCCGTCATTAGATCGAGAGGTTCAAGGCAATCATGGTCAGGATCTCGAACCTCGACGGGATGATCGTGATCCAAGCGCTGAAGAACGGCCTATATTACACCTCCCCTTTTCGCCCAGAGCTAGCGAAGATGCGACCCTCGACCATAGAGGACGTCCTTCATCGGGCCTCAATTTTCATGGAGATAGACGAGGAGGAGACTTCGTTGAAGAGGATTCACGAAGGGGTCGGGAAGGGCAAGCTTCCCGGGATGAGAGACCACCAAGACGGGGCTGAGGCCCGAACGGTGAAAACAAGAGGGGACGACAAGGGAATCCCGGTGGAGAGACGGGGTCGTGAAATCCCGAAAAGAGGGGTCTACCAGGTCGAAGAAACAAAAGACTCCGCCAAGGGGATCCGACAGCCAAGGAGGATTCTCCGGAGTGCGAGGAGGTCGCACCGAAGGGCGAGGAGGGCCCTCGGCAGGCGAGGAGGTTTCGAGAGGAAATCTTGGCCGAAGGACTCGAGCAAGTTCTGCGAGTTCCATAACATGAGTGGGCACGCCACCGAGGAGTGCGCCATGTTGAATCGCGAACTTCAAAAGAGATATGCGCGGGGGGAGTTGAGAGATTTGGTTCCTAGCCACCACGAACCAGGGAGAAACGATAATCGGACGTGGCGGAGGCCACAGGAGGAGCAGGCGCGAGCCGCCGGAGGCGGCCAAGATGGCGCAAGGAGAAACCCCGCTGCCGAGAGGCAAGCAGTGGAGCGAATTGCGGGTCGCGCCTATGCGGCGACTCCGTCAACAACATCAAGGCCTTTCAGCATCGAGGGAAGGAGCATAACCGCGGGGATGCGACAGCGACCAGCCCCCAACCGCAGACCGAGTTCGTCGAGAGTGGGGAGTGCGCGGAGATGCACGATGATGCCCTGGTCCTCGTGCTGGAGATCGGCAACGCTGATGTGTGTCGAGTCCTCGTCGACAATGGAAGCGCAGTCGACGTCATTTTCCACGAATGTCTTGAGAAGATGAAGATTGAGGGACTGGAGATTTGAGGACGACGGTTAAAGGTATCTGGATTTAACGGAGACGTGGCTATCTCGCTGGGGACGGTCCACCTCCCAGTCCGAGCAAAGGGGGTCCAGAGGATGGTGGAGTTCATGGGCCTAGACGTCCCCTCGCATTTTAACGTGATCCTAGGGAGACCCTGGATCCACTCTATGAGGGCTGTGCCCTCTACTTATCCCAGTGCATCAAGTTCCCCGGGGAAGCGGGGACGGTCGAAGAGATCCGGGGAGACAGGGACGCGTACCGTGTCTGTTACATGATGCACCGTCGGCAGGTGCATGGAGAGAAGACGCCAGCGGAGGTAAGCGAGGAGGAAGTTGCCAATTTATAGCAGCTAGCATCAAGCGTCCCGACCGGGACGAAGGAAGGGGCGAAGAGCGATCCGCGATGCCGAGGGGAAATGGAGCTCGCAGGCCGGATTCTCGAGGTGTCGGCGACCGAGAGTTTTGAGGAGCAGGCGATCGAGAAAGGAAGGGGAGGACCGCAGGTCGAGGCAATCGAGCAGGTCTGTATTGACGAGTCCGACCCAACTGGAACGACCAGTATAGGGGTGGAGCTCGACCCGGAAGTCAGAGCTAGGCTAATAACCTTCCTGAAGGAGAATCGGAAAACTTTTGCTTGGACTCACGAGGACATGCCGGGCATGGATCCATCGGTGATTTCCCATCGCCTTAACACCGACCCGAGCCATCGGCCCGTCGTTCAGAAAATGAGGAAAATGGCGCCAGACAGGAATAGGGTGATCAACGAGGAGGTCGACAAGTTTCTCTCGATGGGCACAATCAGGGAGGTGAAGTACCCCGAATGGTTAGCGAACACCGTCGTTGTCAAGAAGAAAAACGAGAAGTGGCGATTCTGCGTGGACTTCACCAACCTCAACAAGGCCTGCCCAAAGGACAGCTTCCCTATGCCGCACATCGACCGCCTCGTCGAGACCACCCAAGGGTACGAACTCCTCAGCTTCATGGACGCCTATTCGGGATATCATCAAATAAGGATGCACCCCAACGACGAGGAGAAAACCTCCTTCATCAGCGAGCGGGGGACTTATTGCTACAAAGTGATGCCGTTTGGCCTGAAGAACGCCGGCGCGACCTACCAAAGGCTGGTGACCAAGATGTTCCACGAGCAGATTGGGAAGAGCATAGAGGTCTATATCGACGACATGGTCCTCAAGACGATGAAGGCGGAGAAACACATCGAGCATTTGGGGAAGTACTTCGAGATCTTGAACCGGCATCAGATGAGGCTGAACCCTGCCAAGTGCACTTTCGGCATTTCGTCGGGAAAGTTCTTGGGTCACATAGTTACCCGGCGGGGAATCGAGGCTGACACCGAGTAGATTGAGGCGATCAGGAATATGCCGTCTCCGCGGAAACCGACGAGAGGTATAGAAGCTGACAGGAAGGATCGCCGCCCTAGGTCGTTTCATCTCGCGGAAGGCCGATAGGACACTCGTCTTCTATGAATTGCTGAAGAAGAACAAGAAGTTCGAGTGGACCGACAGATGCAAGGAAGATTTCCAGGCGCTGAAGGCATACCTCTCGTTGCCTCCCGTGATGACGAAGCCGCTACCCGGGGAACCCCTGTACCTGTATGTCGTAGTGTCAGATCAGGCAATCAGCCAGGTGTTGGTGCGAGAGGAAGACGGAGAGCAGAGACCGGTGGCCTACATCAGCCGAAAGCTTCTCGATGCAGAGACGAGATACTCGCTGGTGGAGAAGTTGGCTCTAGCGGTATACAACGCTTCAGAGAGATTGAGGTTCCATTTCCAGGGGCACTCCATCGTCGTTATGACCGATAGGCCGATCCACGTTATCATCCACAGCCCCGAACCAATCAGGACGAATCACGAAATGGTCAATCAAACTTGGGGCATACGACATCGAGTACTGACTCCGAACGAGCCTCAAGTCTCAGGTCCTCGCGGATTTCCTGATCGAACTCGCGAGGGAACCAATTGACTTAAGCGACGAGGACGGTACGTGGAAGCTGCACGTCGACGGCTCCGCCACCTCGCAGGGGGCGGGCGCGGGGGTCAGACTTACCTCACCCATGGGGGAAGTCATCGAGAAGGCATGCCGCCTTGGCTATCGATCCACCAACAACGAAGCCGAATACGAGGCCCTCCTCATAGGCCTAAATTCCGTTGTCGTGGTCGGTGTAAAGAACATTAGTGTCTTTTCGGATTCCCAGTTGGTTGTTAAACAAGTCAACGAGAATACGAGAGAAGCGATGAGAGGAAATAAGCCTACGCGGGGCTCGTGGATTCGCTCTCCAAGAAGTTTGACTACGAGGGGACAATACCCACGCTGATGCACTGGCAGGCTTAGGCTCGACGACGGAGGTAGACGAGCTCCGGTCCATCACTGTGGAAACATTTGAAAGGATGAGCATAAAAAGGGAAGAATGCCCGACAAGGAAGAAGCCTCGGGGCGAGGGCGATGGGCAAGAACAGATGCCCGGAGAGCTCAGCATCCACGAGCTCGAGAGCGAAAGGCCCAAAGACGACGAACATGGAATAGTAGAGGACGATGACGGCGAAGATTGGCGAGCTCCCATCAGGAAGTACATCCTGGAGGAATCGTGCCTGACGATCGCCAGGAGGCGAGGAAGATCAGAACCAAGAGTGCTCGATACGCCGTCATCAGGCGAAAACTCTACCTGAGGAGCTTCTCAGGACTTTACTTAAGGTGCCTCGGCGAGAAGGAGGCCCAATATGTAATGGAGAAAATCCACAGCGGGAGATGTGGGAACCACTCTGGCGGAAGATCGCTGCTACGGAAAACCAAGAGGCAAGGCTTCTAGTGGAACACGATGGTCGCCGACTGCACCAACCACGCCAGGAAGTAAAAGAAGTTCCAGCGACACGCCCCAGCGATCAACTGCCCAGCTGAAGAGCTGTCCTCGGTGACCGTCCCATACCCTTTCATGAAGTGGTGCATGGACATCGTCGGCCCGGTGCCCACGGGAGTGAGGTAGAAGAGATTCTTGCTGGTCGTCACAAATTTCTTCACCAAATGGGTAGAAGACGAGGCCTACGCTAACGTAAAAGACTCGGATGTCGAAAGTTTCAGCGGGAGGAATATCTTCACGCGCTTTGGCCTACCAAGGGAGATCATCGCTGATAACGGGTCGCAGTTCATCTCGAAGAGGTTTAGAGATTTTTGCTCGCGATGAAGGATGAAGCTGAACACCTCGACGCCGAGGTACCCCCAGGGGAATGGGAACGCCAAGGCAGCTAACCGAACGATCATCGATAACATCAAGCGAACGCTCCACGAGAAGAAAGGGCTCTGGGCCGAGGAACTCCCAAGCATACTCTGGGCTTACCGCACGACTCCTCACTCCGCCACTGGTCAGACCCTGTTCTCCCTGTCATACGGTGTTCAAGCAGTAGTACCGGCGGAGGTAGAAATACCAAGTCTTCGACAAGCGATGGCACCAAGCGACGAGGAAGCCAGCGACCAGAACCTACTCCACCAACTCGACCACGTGGACGAATGACGCGAGCAAACGAGCGACCACATCGCCAATTATCAGAACACGATCGCTCGCCATTACAACAAGCGAGTGCGTCCGAGGAGTTTCAGAATTGGCGAGATGGTCCTCCGACGAGTCTTTCAGAACACCGCCAAAATGAACGTCGGCAAGCTTGGGCAAAGCTGGGAGGGCTCGTACGTAGTCACAGGCGTCATCAAATTAGGAGTTTACGAGCTCGAGAACACCGAAGGCACGAAAGTGATCAGAAGCTGGAACGTGAAGCACCTGAAGAAGTTCTATTGAAGGGGCTTCCTCGTCCCAGCCATAATCCCGGTAAGTAGCTTCGCGAGTTTTTCCCTTTTGGCTTATTTACCAAGAATTCCCGATCCTTTGTTCGGGAATACTTTGGGCAGCTTTGCCCCTTTTTATGCAATCAAGTGATGTACTCTTCCCTCGCGAGACGCACCCGATTGGGGGACTCGAAAGGTTTGATGAGACATGTTCATTAAGTCAAAATTCTAACAAACGCGACGCTGTCCCGCGGGTAAATAAATTTTACAAAAGAGGCGAGAGTGCCCAAAATCAAAAGAGGCGAGAGTGCCCAAAATCAAAAGAGGCGAGAGTGCCCAAAATCAAAAGAGGCGAGAGTGCCCACAAACAAAAGAGACGAGAGTGCCCAAAATCAAAAGAGGCGAGAGTGCCCACAAACAAAAGAGGCGAGAGTGCCCAAAATCAAAAGAGGCGAGAGTGCCCACAAAAAAAGAGGCGAGAGTGCCCAAAATAAAAAGAGGCGAGAGTGTCCACAAACAAAAGAGGCGAGAGTGCCCAAAATCAAAAGAGGCGAGAGTGCCGACAAACAAAAGAGTTGAGAGTGCCCAAAATCAAAAGAGGCGAGAGTGCTGACAAACAAAAGAGGCGAGAGTGCCCAAAATCAAAAGAGGCGAGAGTGCCCACAAACGAAAGCCTCCCAGCGAGCAAACTTAAAAGCCTCCCACCGAGCACAAAACATAGCAGCGAGAGGGCGATTGTTCAAACTAAAAGCCTCCCAGCAAGCAAACTTAAAAGCTTCCCAGCGAGCACAATACATAGCGACGAGAGGGCCCATGTTCAAACTAAAAGCCTCCAGTGAGAAAACTTAAAAGCCTCCCAGCAAGCACAAAACATAGCGGCAAGAGGGCCCATGTTCAAACTAAAAGCCTCCCAGCGAGCAAACTTAAAAGCCTCCCAGCGAGCACAAAACATAGCGGCGAGAGGGCCCATGTTCAAACTAAAAGCCTCCCAGCAAGCAAACTTAAAAGCCTCCCAGCGAGCACAAAACATACCGGCGAGAGGTCCCATGTTCAAACTGAAAGACTCCCAGCGAGCAAACTAAAATACTCCCAGCGAGTAACCTAAAAGACTCCGGGCGAGTAACTAAACACCTATTTTCGTTAAAAAAAAGGGTGAAGTAGGAGATGAGCATTCTTCCATCTCTAAGGTCGCGACACAGGAGTTAGCACTTCGGACAACCATAGAACAAATAAATAAAACAGAGAAAAGTGACAGAAATAAACTGGTCTAAAGTTGCGCATTCATTAAAAGTTTCCGATCTTATATAGTTCAAACAAAATACAAGAGGCAAAATACAAAGGGAAATATAAAATAGCACTCAGCCCCCGGTCACGAGGGGACCGCACGGGGAAAGCGGCGGGGAGTTAGGATCCGCGGCGGCCTTGTCTTTGAGCTCTTCCGCCTTCGCCTGCATCTCGCCTTGACGGTGTTGCCATTCCGGGAGCTTAGCGCGTAGCACCTCGACAAACGCCCCGGGCGAGAGGACCCTGATCATATCAACATTGGCGTGTACGCACACGCTAGGCGACTCGAATCGATGGATTTGTCAAGAGCCCGGAACCTAGTCGACGCTCGGTCGAGTATGACACGTGCAAGCCTAAAGAGGCGCGTCCGAGCGCAACGTTCCTCCTCCAGCCTGCTCCGGATTGCCTCGAGCTCTCCAGTGAGCCTCCCCAATTCCGGCTTGACCTAGACAAGTAGAGACTTGTCCCCGGCGTCAGGAGCACCTACGGCCTCGCGTACCTGATCGAGAAGCGCATCTTTCTTTGACACGGCCTCTACAGCCTCTTGGTGGCCTCTCGTTTCCACAACCAAGACTTCATCCTTGGCGGACAAAAGAGGGCGTTGTTCCTCGATCTCCTGCTCCACCCCGGCCTTGAACCCCGCGAGTTCAGCTTCACAAGCTTTCTGCCGAGAAACCTCGCCTTCCAGGCGGGATTCGAGCTCCTCAAACTGCTCGTCCGATGTTCACGAAGAATGGAGGCCTCGAGCTGCTCCTAAGCCTGCCGTAATCTCGACCCCATCTCCGCCGAGTCTCGCGAAGCCATGTCGGTGGCACGACAACCGGCAACGATCAGGTCGTTCGCTCGGGCGATCCCCTGGAACATGCAAGCCATCGCTTCGGGATAGCCCTCGGAGTCATCGAGAGGCTCATCGACCTCAAACTCGCCGAGCCGAGCAGCGATAAATCTCGGCAAGAGTACGAAGAATATCGTAACCAATCCATGATAGACGCGCCCTCGGCGGGCATGCAGGGAAGGGTCCTCAAGGCGAGAGTCGCGACGCCCCGGATCCGAGAAGGAAAAGCCCGCCTGGAGTAGCCACCCCCGAACCGGCTTCGGGAAGGATATTCGTCGGGGCACCCTCTACTATCGCGTTAACCTCATCCACCCGCTCGACAGACACGCGGGGATGGGAGTTCGCGATTGTCGCGTCCATTAGCTCCTCAGCTCAAGGGGGCGAGGCCTCCGCAACTGACGCGTCTGTCGGCCCCTTGACCATGTCAGCCCTTTGCTCTAGTTCGGGGGACGGAAGAGGATCCGAGGGAAGGGGGCGGTAACCATATCTGCACGTCAGCCCCCCGGCTCCCGTACTTTCCTCTATTCCCTCCTGCTCGGTTAACACAGGAAGAGATGTCGTCGGTTGCGTATCCTCATACTCCACAGGAAGGAACGGCCTCTTCCTCGCGGACGAATCGACCCTGTTGGCAGCCGAGGGAGCTGGAGGGCTGCGAAGCTCCTCCGGGGCCGGGAGGGTATCCGCGGGCTGGGTAAGGATCGGAGAGTCCACATGAATCCTCGACGAGAGAGGGGGATTCTGCGACGACGAGGCCACCTGGTTTAAGGGAACCCCCCCCCCCTCGGATGAGGTAGCAAGCGAATGGTCCTCGGCCTGAGGACCGGCCACGACCTCTCGCGCGGAGTGATTGCGAACTGGATCACCAGAGGGCCGCGACGGGACCGTCTGCGGCGCAGGCGTACCCTCGCTGCGGGATCTCTTCGCAGGGGGCTCGTCCAAAGGAGCGTCTTCCTGTTGGGAAGAAATGTCTTCGACGTTGCCCGACGGACTCCCCGAGTTCTTTTCTCTGCCCTGAGGCACCATCGGCGAACCCCCCAATTCCGGTGGACAGTCAAACCCGAAGATCGGGAGTTGCTCGCGAATACCCCCCTCAGAAGGGCCGACCCATGAAAATACCCCGGAATCCCAAATCCGAGAGCCAAGCCCCGCATCGGCGAAGTCTTTCGACCAATCACGGCGCCTACTGGACAGAAGAACCGCGTGGGTCACATCGAAGCGACGACAGGCCTCGTCATTGGTACTGGCCGTATACTTGGGATGCTGCCCACCGACGACCAGCTCCCGTGGCAGGAATTCGTGGTAGCGACCAAAACTGTGCTTGTCAACTTTTTCAAAAAAATACATGTCCTCCCATCCAGACTCGTTGGAAGGGGTGTTCAAGATGACGTGGTCCCTCTGTCGGTGAGAGATGGAGAGGCGACCCACGTTCTTAGAGTTCTTGGAAAATTTGAAGAGCCGCATCAAATCCTCCAAGATAATGGCCACTCCCATCTCGAGCGACGACGACAAGCCAAAGGAATAAAGGACACAACGAGCAAGAGCAAGAACAAAGTCTTATAGGGAAAGAGAAATTTTTTACTGAAGTCTCAAAAAATTACAAGTCGAAAGTGCATTGTGGGCAACTAAAGTCTCGACAAATTACAAGCATGAAGTGCATTGCGAGCAACTGAAATCGCGACAAGTTATAATAAATAAATAAAAATACACTGCGAGTGATTATACAGCAAGCTATGGTAAAGCAATCCGAACATCCAGGTCGCAGATTCTTGTCCTCTGGGTTTCCCAAATCGCTTTGTCACTCAAGAGGAAAAGGATTCTCATGAGGAAAGAGCCCAAATATCTAGGTCGGGAGCCATCAACCTCTCGAGGTTCTTCTCCCTCTCCTTGATTTCCCCAAAGGGACACTCTCCAGCAAGGAAGATGATCTGAATGAGTTGAGAATAGATGGCCCAAGGCAGAGGGAGGCCGACCGAGTCGCCCGAGGACCGGCGTAAGCCTAGGCCCTTGGGCCCTAGGAAGAAATGAAGCCGCGATTAGATCCATACTCTCCCAGCAACCCTGACGCGACCGAGAGGTTCCCCGTGACGAATCCCGACAAACGGTGATCCTTGATAGTCGGGGGATCACAAGGAGATAAGGGGGGAGAGTTGGGGTCTGCGACGACCACGTTTTTGAGCTTCGACGCTCTAGCCTTCTCTTCGTCGCGACATTGCTCCCACTCCGGCACCTTAGCGCGAAGAACCTCGACCGACGCCCCGCCAGGAAGAGTGGTAACCGCAGTAACGAGAGCCTGACAGGCGGCAGCCATGCGATTGTAGTCGACTGACTCGTCCAAGGCCTGGAATCTAGCCCCCGCTCGAGCGAGCTTGCCTTCTGCCTCCCTAAAGAGACGGGACCAAGCGCGGCACTCCTCACTCACCTCGCCCCGCACTATTTCCACCTTGCCCGCGAGATCCCGCAGGACAGCTCGGGCTTCAGCGGGCAAGCGCTCCTTCCGGTGACGGAGACGCCCAGCTCCTTGCAAATCTGGGCAAGGATCTCGTCCTTCCTCCGAAGGGACTCGGCGACCGCTCGATGACGTCGGTCCCCCTCGAGCAGGAGTCCTTCCTTGGCGACCAGTTGCCCCTCGCCCTCCTCGAGCACCTGCCTAGCACGGATCCTAAACCCAGATAGCTCGGCCTCAGCAGAAGCATGTTGAGAAGCCTTCGCAGCCAATTCCGAGGCGAGCCTCTCGGTCCGCAGCCTATAGGCGCGCTCGCCGGCGATGGAAAGCTCGAGCTGCCTTTGGACCTCGCTGAGCCGAGCGGAGAAGTTCTCATTCTCCTGAATCGCTGCGCCGGTTTTGTGACTCTCAGCGAGGATCAAGTCATTCACCCGAGCTATGCCTTCGAAGAAGCAAGCCGTTGTCTCGGGGTAACCTCCGATGTCCTCCAGAGAAAAACCGGCGTCGAACGTACCAAGCGCCCACATCGTCAAGCCCCGGCACGAGTGCGAAGAATACTCCCTCCAATCCTCAGCGGAAGAATTGAAGTCGAGAACGCGAGGAGAGCCGCTGAAGACTCGAGGAGGAGACCGCAAGTCATCAAACCTAAAATGGCGAGGAAGAGGAGGATGAGAGCGACGAGGAGAAGGACGAGATGCTGGACGAGGATGATAAGGAGTATAAGACGAAGCGCTGAACGAGGAGGAGAAGGAGGAGGACAAGGGCGGGAAAGTGGCACGTAAGCAACCACCTCCAGTCCGAGCCCCGAAGACGTCCCTACGTCGCTCCACCCCAGCTCTTCGCCCTGGCCATTGACCTCAGCCAAGGGGACTATGTCGCTCAAGTCCACCTCGAAGTCCCTCCTTGTCCTATCGCAGCGAGGCGGATCTGACCGCCGAGCGGCTCTGACGTCGCCTGGTGTGAAGGGAGATGGAGAGGTCGCCCAAACCTCCACCGGGAAGGAGGGCATACGCATCGGTAGGACGTCTTCGACATTGGCGGCGATCCGCATGCCCGGCAAGGCACGCGCAACTCCGCTTTCCGAAGTAGCGATCCTGGCCTTCTTCCCTTGATGATCGCCTTCGTCGCACTCCACCAGTCGCTTTCCTGCGGCGATCTCGGCCCTAGATGAGGTCGTCGCAGGGCGCCTTGAGCGATCGCCTCTCAACCTGAGAGGCTGCTGGGGTGAGCCCCCCTCATCCTGGAGAGCACCTTCCTCGGTGGCGCGACCCGGAGTCTCCTAGGGTCTAGGGGCCTGCCGCCAACCTTCCCTTCGTCGGGGTCGGTGACCAGACGCCGGCCCGCGCCGCTGAACCACGAAACCCAGCCGGGAAGCAGTCGGAGATGGGCAGAACATGAACATTTGCCTCGAGGAAAATCCCTGCGTCTATCAGACGCTGAGGATCGCAAAAGTCTCTCGCCCAATCCCGACGGTCGCTCCCGAGGAGCGCCGAGCGAATCTCCCGGAAGCGGGCGCTCCCCGCGCTTGTCTCGCTGGGCATGTAACGAGGAGGCATCCGATTGGCCTCGACCCAGCGCGTTGGTAGCAATCTGAAGCGGTAGCCGAAGGAACGGGCGTCGACCTTGACGAAGAAGTAAGAGCGCTCCCATCCTAGCTCGTTCAGAGGAACGTTGAGGACAACAGGATCTCGAAAGTGTTGGGCAAGGAAGAAGCGCCCCACATTATGGCCATCCCGCGAAAGCCTGTAGAGACGTATCCGGTCTTCCAAGGCGAGGGAAACCCTCTACATGGCGGCAATGGCCATGGTACAAAGTATGAGGCGAATGGCGGCAAGCTGCATCTGGGCGATAGGCACTTCGAAGGCGTGAAGGAAGGCGAGAAGAAGATACGGGATCAGAAAGCATAGACCCGCCTCCCGGAAGAACGCCTAATAGATGGCAACCCAGCCATCCTCAAGAGAACCATCAGCGAGTTCGCCAGGAGCGGGGAGACGGACCAGGCAAACGTCACCGTCGCAGTATTCCTCCCTGATGGTGCTAAGACGAGCTTGGGTCATGACGGAGCGCGGCGATTCCGTCTCGAAGAAGCGTCCGAGAATCAGTCGGGGTCGCCTAGAGGCCATTGGGATCTTGACCTCAGGAAATAGAGAATCAAAGGGGAAATCGTAAGCAGAACAAAGATCCTAGGGTATGGAGAAACGACGGAGAAAATGGGGACAGGTGTTCAAGAAAGTCCCTCCGCTGAACCTCTGAATTTATAGACGGATCCAACGACCGTAATGCAAAACGGCATAGACGGATTCAACGGCCGGGTTGCAAAACGGCGCGGACAAATAAACGGTCGGGAGGCGACATGGCTCTGGCAAAAGGACGCCTGCAAGATGCGAAAAAGTCTTGGGCGAAAGGACATTCATGGTGACAGTTGTCTGTCTGAAACTCTGACGAAAATTAGGAGGGGCACTCGAGTAATCTCCGCTTGCATTAAACAAAGAGGAAAAAGTTCACGAAACCCAAGGGGATGCGCCGAGAAGGAAAAAAAATAAGAGTGGGGTCCAAGGCAAGCCGCTTTGCATTTCAGAAGTACTGAGGGAGTGTCTCGTATCTCCTTTTACCAAGTGTCTACACTTAAAATGGGGGACTAACTGTCAAGGTAGGATTTTGCCAAAATCCCACTTTAACACCTCGCGTGTCGTTTGGGCATCCAGAAAACAAAGATGGGGAGCAAGGAGGCCCCTCACCTTATTTGCGGTCAACGGAGGAGAGGCGACTCACCTTTACCCCGTCGCGAGCGGGGACGAGAAGACCATCGCGAGGACGGTTCTCCGTGAGGAGGCCCATCGTAAGGAAGGTTTATCGCGAGAAGATTTTTTCCCTGAGGAGATCGCGTCCCGAGAGGAAGCTCGTCGCCAGGAATCTACGTGACAACGGTAATGTGCGATTAGGGACTAGCGTCAGAGAGTCAGCGGAGAAAGGGGCGATAATCATGGGATTAGTTAGGAAATCCCGTAAAGAATCTCGGAAGCAGTCAAAAGAGGGATGGGCCGAAAGAGGAAATCCTAGCAAAGGAAGAAAAACTCTGGAGACCGTCCAGGCAAGAAGAGAGGGACTATAAATACGAATGTAAAAGCCCAAGAAAAGGGTTCAAAATTTTACCAGCTGTCACAATACACTTAGTTTATATATTTTTGCTCTGTACTTCCTCAAGCTTCCAAGCTAATAAACGAAAGTGACCGAGTCCTCATAAATATAAACTCAAGGATATTAATATACGGATCTCATCATTATTCATACTAATCGTTATTGTTAATTCTTGTGACTGTTAAGAGGTCCGGTGTAAATTGACCTCTACAATATGATTATGACTCTTACTAATGACACGACGAGGCGCTTGGAAACGATTGTTAAATTGAAAATGAAAGTTGCTCGGTTGAATAATGAGTTGTCAAAGATGAAAAAATCTGTAAGGATGTCGAAGTCATGTACTGATGACTTAGACATGATTCTGACCTTGGGAATGTCTGCAAAGAATATGAAAGGCCTTGGATACTTTCATGGTGCTACAACCTCTTAAACCAAGTTTATTCCTTAGAAAATGAAAGAGAGAGATGATAGAAAATTGTCTCGACAACATGTGAGGTCTCATGTCTACTGATCTCCATAGGTTTGCTATTACTGTGGCAGGAAGGGTCACATACGTCCTTATTATTATAGACTGATAAAAAAAAGGAACAAAAAATTCAATCATGAGGATCATCACTACACAACTCTGGCAAAAATACTCGTATGGTTTGGAGAATCAAGGATGATCATCGTGCAGACATTACTTATACTTCTCTTTGGGAATCCACCTATGATGATTGGTACTTTGACAGTGGTTGTTCAAGGTGTATGACAGGTGTTAAAGATTATCTTACAGACGTGAAGCCTTATACAAACTGCTATGTGACTTTTGGAGATGGAGTCAAGGCAAAGATTATTGGAAAAGATACTATGAGTTTCCAAGGGCTTACTTGTTTGAAGGAAACTCTTTTTGTAGATGGTCTTGCTGCAAATCTTATAAGTATTAGTCAACTTTGTGACTCCGATCTTACTATGAATTTCACTCGTGTTGAGTGCACAATCATGACTGCTCAGTTGGATACTCTTATGACGGGTAAAAGATCACAAGACAACTGGTACATGTGGTCTCCATATAAAAACCCTAAGACTTAATCGTGCATGATCTCTAAACTTGAAGAATCCAAGCTTTGGCACCAACGTCTTGGTCATCTAAATTATAGAAGTCTTCGGAAAATTATTATTGAAAATGTTGTTACTGGAGTTCCTGATATCGAAGTTATTGAGGGACAGATCTATGGGAATGTCAAATAGTTAAACAGGTTAAGACTTCTCATAAACCTGTTAAGATTTATACGACTTCTCGTGTTTTGGAGCTTTTGCACATGGACTTGATGGATCTAATGCAAATTGAGAGTCTTGGAGGAAAGAAATGTGTCTTTGTTGTGGATGATTTTTTAAGGTAAACTTGGGTATAGTTTCTCAAAGAAAAGTCAGATACTTTTGGAGTGTTTAAAGAACTGTGCAGACTTGTTCAGCGACAGAAAGGACATACTACAAGGAAAATTGTTCGAATAAGAAGTGATCATCGAAGGGAATTTGAGAATCCTTGTTTCTTAAATTTTTGCACTAAAGAAGGAATTGCTCATGAATTTTCTGCTCCTACTACTCCACAACAAAATGGGATTGTTGAGAGAAAGAATAGAACCCTACAAGAGATGGTTCGGGTTATGCTTCTTGTAAAGAATGTTCCCACTCGTTTTTGGGCTGAAGCCCTTAATACAGCATGTCATATTCACAACAGAGTGACTATAAGACCAGGGACATCTACCACTCAATATAAGATTTGGAGAGGACCCAAACCAAATGTGAAATACTTTCACACTTTTGGATCCACATGCCATGTTCGTGCTGACAGAGAGGCCAGAAGAAAATTTGATCCTAAGAGTGATGAAGGTATAGTTGTAGGATAGAATGTTCCACATGACAATTTCAGTAGTGATGAAGCCTCAAGTAGCACTGTTGTTGGGAGCACTAATCATAATGATGTATCCTATGAACCTACAGAAACTGAGTCCTTTAACGATGTTAGTCATGAAATAATCCCTTCCACAAGAATCCAGAAAAATCATCCTATTAACAGTGTGATCGGAGATGTCAATGATAGCATGCAAAGAAGAAGGAAAGATCCCATAAACTATCGGAAAATGATTGGAAATATTTGTTTTGTCTCTAAGATAGACCCAAGAAATGTGAATGAAGCTATTCACGATGAATTCTGGATGAATGACATGCAAGAAGAACTTGTTCAATTCGAAAGAAAAAATTTCTGTGATCTGGTACCTAAACCCGATCACGTGCATGTAATTGGTTCAAAGTGGATCTTTAAAAACAAGTCAGATGAACATGACAACGTTATTCGGAACAAAACCAAACTTGTTGCACATGGCTATACACAAGTTGAAGGAGTTGATTTTGATGAAACATTCGCTCGTGTTGCAAGGTTAGAAGCAATATGTCTGCTCCTTGGTATTTTATGTCATTTCCACTTCAAGTTATTTAAAATGGATGTCAAGAGTGCATTCTTGAATGGGTATCGCAATGCAGAAGTATATATTTCACAACCCAAGGTATTAATAGATCTATATTTTCCAGTGTGTATAAACTCCGTCAAACTCTCTATGGTTCAAAGAAAGCACCTTGTGCTTGGTACGGAAGGCTGACTGAATTCCTGATTCTTAAGGTATATGTTCGAGGAGGTGTTGACAAGACCTTTTTTGTAAAGAAAGAGAAAAATCAGCTTATGATCGCTCAGATATATGTTGATGATATTGTATTTGGTGGAATGTCTCTTAACATGGTTCAACAGTTTCTGAAACAAATCAAAAGTGAATTTGAGATTAATATGGTTGGTGAACTGAATCTGTTTCTTGGATTTCAAATTAAACAGTTGTCTGATGGATTCTTTATCTCTCAAAGTAAGTATGCCACTGGTATTTTCAAGAGATTTGGGAAATCCAAACACAATCGCACTCTTGCTGCTACTCATATCAAACTCACCAAGGATGATTCAGGTACTCCTACTGATCAAAGTCTATATAGGAGCATGATTGGAAGTCTGTTGTATCTTACTTCCAGCAGACCTCGTCTCACGTACTTTGTTGGGGTAGGTGCTCGATATCAAGCCAATCCTAAGGTCAGACATCTAAGTCAAGTTAAGAGAATTATTCTGGTACATCTAACTTAGGGTTTCATTACTCGTTTGACACTACATCTACTCTGGTGGAGTATTGCAATGTTGACTGTGAAGGAAGTGTTGTTGATCATAAAAGCACATTTGGGGGATGCTTCTTTCTTAGTAATAACCTTATTTTTTGGTTCAACAAGAACCAAAATTGCATTTCTCTTTCCACAGTTGAGGCTGAATATATAGCCAGTTGTAGTAGTTGCACTCAACTTATGTGGATGAAACAGATGCTTGCAGAATATTGTGTTTCATAAGATGTTATGACTTTGTTCTGTGACAATCAGAGTGCAATAAATATCTCTAAATATTGTGTCCAACACAGTAAAAAGAAACACATAGATATTCATCATCATTTTATAAGGGATCTTGTTGAAAGTAAAAAAGATTCGCCTTGAGTATATACAAACACAGAACCAACTTGCTGACAGTTTTACAAAGGCTCTGGATGCTAATACCTTTGAAAATTTGCATGCATCCATTGGATGATGTGTTCTCGACAAATAGAAATTACTAATCTTTTGCGCTTCATTGTATTCGGCCCAAGACTACCTTCAGTTCACTACTTTCTAGATTAAACATTGCCATCGTGTAAAATATAAAAATGACAAAGGATTATGTTGTTTCTCTAATCATAAAGGTGTGGAGGTTTGTATTCTTTTGAGCTATGATAATTCTATCTTCGATCACAATAACTCATTCCTCAGTTGTTTCAACAATCAGAATTTGAATTTCACTCTCAACTGATGTCTCGCGGTTTCTTCTGTCATTACCATGGTCGGAACAAGAAGTGGTATCCACAACTCATTTCCTCGGAAGCCCATAAAGATGAAAAATAAAAATGGTTCACATAGGGTGGTTCGCAAGCATGCACATGAACAGGTCTCTAAGGAATTGGGTCATTCCTCCGCAGATTGTGTCGATGGTCAGGTCGGAGGTACATCTGTGCGAGAGCAGGGTCCCAGTGTCCCTCTGAATCAATGACCCCCTCTGTCTATTTTCGATATCACTTGTCACTACTCCTCCAACCTCTCCACAATTGTCTCCACAATTGTCTCAAGACCGAGAACTAATTCTCAAGAGAAAGAAGTTTGTCGCATTCAAGCCTAAGACCTAGAAAGTCTCTAAACTTCAGCGGAAGAAGAAGACTTCCCCGAGTATTCCCTCTCTTCTGTGTGTTCCTTTTAAGGTGGATGAGCCTACTAAAACTCCTCCTTCTCCTGTTTTAGAGATCAAGAAGTATAACAATGGAATGAAGATTTCGACTAATATCTTTCAGGCACCTCTTGACAAAATTTATTTTCGAACTGAACCTCAAGTTGCCAAGTGGAAGTTTGTTTTGCTGGGATTGGTGCCAACAAAGGAAATTTAAGACATTATAAATACTTTGTTTATGATTTTGTTGAGACATTATAGTAGGGCTGTCGCGAACTGTAAGGAGCCAAGAAGTCACAAGCGCTCAAAATACATCGAGCGCAAGTATCACCTGGTACGAGACATCATTCATAGAGGGGATGCTGAAGTCATGAAGATCTCAATGTTGGACAAACTTGCTGATCCCTTCATGAAGCCTTTAACGAGTAAAGTCTCCGAGGGACACCTAAAGGGATTGGGACTAAAGGATAATTCACATCTGCTTTGAGTCAAGTGGGAGTTTGTTGGGATTGGTGCCCACAAAGGAGATTTAAGATATTATAAATACTTTGTATTTGATTTTAGTGAGACATTAAATAAAGTTCAATATTCATTCTTCATTGAAGTTTGTTTATGTATGTATGTTACGCTCTGAAACTATCATCAACGAAAGGGGTGCTAAGTATAGACTAGACAAGATAGCCCTTTGTGACTAGTTTAAACATTCGTTCGCAATCTTAAGATCGATGGAGCAATCGAATCTGAGTAGTGATTGTTTTAATGGATCATGATATCTTATCTTATGATATAAAGAGTTATGACTCTGTGTTTCATTCTTGATATCATATAAAGGATATTGAACAAGACCTATGATACTCTGAAACTCGAGATAAATCTATTTAAACACTCAAAATTTCAAGATCACATACGAGGGGTATTTTGGTACTTACCTAAATCCTAAAGTCAATGCATAATCGATGTGAAATCTTATGACATTTGATTTGTCAATGGGCAATGGCTAAGTTATAGTTGCATCTAACCCGGCGGTTGGTGTCATAACACTGTCATGCTGGGTTATGTGATTCACAGATTCGGAATTCATGTTGAAATTATGTCAATGCATTATTATCACACTATCATTTCTTATGAGAGTGTGAATGAATAAACCTGGCCAGGTATTCATCGAATAAAAAGATTCTTTGATTAAAACATGTGACATGTAAACACATCTCCCCTTATGTTTTCTCATTCACAAATAACAAAGGAGTTAGTGATATAATAACTCATGGGTAAAACGGTAATTTTACATTCCTCTGAGTTATTGAGACACATGAAGGGTAATATCGTGTGAAGAATTTGTTTGTCACATGAAAAGGAAAATATACGCATATGAACTTAGAGAGTTTCAATATTAGTCCTTTAGTGGAATCGAATAATATTAAGAATTAAAAGACGGAAAATGTTTGTGAACTTTTGCGTCCAATCTTTATTCTAAAACTTTGTTCATGTGGGTTCATTAGGTCTCAATAATAGACCCTCAGACGAGATTTATTGAACAAGGAAAATTTGATTTTCTAATTTAAGTAAATTGTGATTTACACTAAGAAGATATTTTTCTAAGTAATCAAGTAAACAATTGGTTATTTATTATTACATTTATTTAATAAATCATAGTATATTAATATATGGATATTAACATATTTAAATGACTCAAATAAATAATAGATGAAATAAATATTTTCTCATTTCCTACTATCTTGAATAGTATGAAAATAATGATTTTTCATTAAATAAATGAGATATTCCAAAATAATTAAATATTATTTTGAAAATAAATCAAAATATATATTTTCGAAATATATAGAATTATACTCGGTCATAATTAATGAATTAGTTTAGAGAATTAATTTTTAAAATTAATTAAAAGAATAATGAGCTTAAGTTTGACTATTGGTTTTGACCTAAGAAAAACCTGTTCTCTCAATTTAAAAGGTTTTTTGAAAATCCTAACCCAAACCCTAACCCTAACCCTAAAAATATTTCGCCCAACCTCTCTCTTCCCCCTCCCCTGAATTTTTGGTCGAATTTTTAGAAAGAGAGAGATCAAAAAATATTTCCTTAATGTCCCGAAAGTTCTTGAGTGATCCCGAGTGTCCATTGATGTTCAATTGAAGAGCCCACCCTCTTAATCTCATCAAATCCCGAAGGAATTACCATTGACTCTTCTATTGGTGTTTGAGTGACTTTGTACACGCAGGTATCCACTCGAAATGCAAAGAAATCGAGCGAAACGGAGCGAGACTCATTTCAGCCTGCTGGACGGATTGGGTTGCCTGACGAGAGTTTTTCGCCGGACGCAGAGTGTGCCTAGCCCACCACGGGAGTTTGACGAGTAATCTAGTCAAGCCCTTTTACAGAGACCTAGATCTAGGTCTCTTCCACATTCCTGCAAAGTTTCGCGATCAGATTCATCCGGAGGAAGCCACAGCGCCGCAGACACATTTCTGGTCGGCCGGCCAGAATCTATTCCGGCGGGCCAAAGCTGTCCATTCCGGCCAGAGTCTATTTTTGAAGAAATTTTCGACGAGGCCTTCCGGAGTTAGCTAGCAACGTCCGAGATTGTTTACAATCTCAATTGTAAGTTTCCTAAAACAAATTGGATCTAAAACTAATGATTTATGAATTTGTTTATAAGTTGTTAGATGGTTTGGTTCAATTTGTTGACATGTTTAGAATAAATAGTTTATTGACATGTTTATGATTTTTAATACCTAAGTTGTTAGTTTATAAAAATGTGTTTTAATACAGATCATATGATATAATTTCCGTCACATATAGATGTGTTACGTAATATTATTGTTTAATTTGTTAATTAATTTCCAACAAATGTTATTTGACCTAGTAGAAGGCATTAAAAATTAGGATTTGTTGGCTAGTTTAGAAATGTTTAACTAGTTTGGTGTTGGCGTATTTTGTATGATTATTTGAAATGCGTTATGAATGCTTGTGTGTGTGTTTTGTGGATGGATCCTCATTGTTATGGCCCTAGGAATTTTCCGGTTACCGTCCCGGGTTTATTTTTATTTTATTAAATTTTAAATTTGTGAGGCTCATTTTGTGAGGACAATTTAAATTGTAATTTCATTTAACTGTAATCCGACGATCAGAAGACAAGGAAGGCAGCACCTCGGGTTGGCCGTACGTTGTAGAACGTGTGGGGGCTGACCCGAGACATCCGATGACGCGTCACAAGGAGTCCTTGGCCGGTCCTACATTGAAGTTTATTTTCATTGTATTTTTGTCATATGTGTTGTAATTAGAAATGGGCCATAGGATTAGTTAAATAATTTATGCTTTATTATACTTAATCTCATTGAATGAATCACCTCACATGTCATATAGGATAGAACGCCAACATCACATTAAAATGAATCGTTCATATAGTTTATAATTAATAAAGAGTTATAACAATTGTAAACTGTTTTCCAAAAATATGATTTTTTCCAAAAACTAAGTGGGAGGGTTGTTTATCGTCGAAGCAACCGACAGTCCCCGACGTGAATTTAATTGACTTAATGTATGATGAGCTAAGAGTCAACCTCGTGGCCCTCCCTTTAATGGGAGTATTTCGGAAGCATTAAGTTAATCAAATTGTTACGAACCAAGCCTTAAAGAAAAACGATGATGCGGGGTCTCCCCTCAGTGAACCGTTATCAAAGTGACTTGATTAAAGGTCCACACGTCGGTTTCACACTTAGACTTATGTTTTAAAGTAGTCCTCCCTCGAGGCCCTGCATTAAAAATAAGTGACCTATTTTTTGGTTATTAGTAAGAAGTAGAAGTTGTGACTTCTTGGATGGTTTAAACTAAATACTGATGTGTCACGACTATGAAAGGCGATCAATTACGGTTTCTCCTTGGGAAAGTGATTGATCATTGTTGTTCATAATACCATGAATTATTTATCGCTTTCCTCACCATATTAGGATTTTTCATGCATTTAATTTTAAACTTTAACACGTAATAAAATTATGTATTTTATTTAATGTTTTTCAGCAAAATGTCTTTTAATCCATTCCAAACGATTTTGAGTTCAAACAAACTCGAGGGTGAGACTTACGTTGATTGGAAACGTAACTTCAACATGTCTGACGGTGGAAAAGCACAAGTATGTTTTCACGACCCCATGTCCTCTTCCTCCGAGTGCGAAATCGAGTAAGGAGGACAAGGCCACCTACGATGCGTAGATGAGATATGACGAGATTTCTAGATGCTACATTTTAGCATCTATGAACAATGTGTTGCAACAATCTCATCGAGACATGTCCACAACATGCGACATCCTTTACAATCTCCATGAGATGTCTGGATGTCATGGGCGTCAAGCGAGGCAGCAAGCTATCCGCAGTTTTATGAACTGCAGGATGAAGCCAGGATCTTCAGTCCAAGAACACATGCTACTGATCATGAGTCACCTGAACGACATGGAGATTCTAGGTTCCAAGATCGACGGAGAGACCAAGATAGACATGATCCTAGAAACTCTGACAGACTCGTCTGATAGCTTCCGTCTGAACTACGCATTGAACAAGCTCGAATACTCTGTTACTGAGCTCATGAAGGAGTTGCAGGTTTCCGAGAGACTTCTCCCTAAGAACAAGAGGAAGTCTAGAGAGCTCAATCTTGCTGAACACAGAGCCTCAACTTCAAGTTCTAAGAGGATGATGAGAGGATCCAAAAACGCCAATGGAATGAGTCTCGTTACCCAAGCGTGTTACAATAAAAATAAAGAATCGCCTGGATATTAGATTGCGGGGTTTCTGACCATATCATATGTAAGTTGAATGGTTTCAGGAAAACCAAACGCTGAGATAACGGAGAGTTCACGTTCAATCTCTATTATTTGGATAATATTTATTACGTTCCGGATTGTAGTAAGAACCTTATTTCTTTTGGTCGTTTAGAAGAGCAATTCTTCAAGTTTAAAATCAATAATGGTATTGAAATTTTTCTTGATGATTCGTTCATTACTAAAGTTCATTGTGTGCAATCAATATATTATATATATCTAAATGAGCTGACAATCTTGGACACCGAAGTGCATAGTGATTCACTCGGGAAGCGTAAGACGTTTCAAAGTGATGAAACTAACGACACATATCTATGGCATTTGCGTCTTGGACATATTGGCCTAAATAGGATTAAGAGGTTAACAAATGATGGTCCTTTAAGATCTCTAACCGTGGGATCCATGCCCACGTGTGAATCCTGTCTTGAAGGCAAGATGACCAAGAGACCTTTCTCATCGAAGGGTCTAAGAGCCACACAATTATTGGAACTTGTACATAGTGATGTATGTGGTCCAATCAACACCCAAGCAAGAGGAGGTTACGAATACTTTGTAACCTTCACTGATGACTACTCAACGTTTGGTCACATTTTCTTATGTGACACAAATCCAATACCTTTGAAATGATCAAAGAATATTGGGCTTTGGTTGAGAAGCAGATGGAGAAGCAGATCAAAACCCTTCGATCGGATCGAGGGGGAGAGTATTTTTCTGGAGAGTTCGAAGAACTTCTTAGAGAAGAAGGTATTCAGTCTAAGGTTACAGCACCTGACACTCCACAGCAAAATGGTGTGTCAGAGAGAAGGAATCAAACTCTGCTAGATATGGTAAGGTCGATTATGAGTTACTCATCACTTCCCGACTCGTTCTGAGGATATGCCCTAGAGACGGAAGCTTATATTCTGAACCAGGTTCCGTCTAACACGGTCTCAGGCACTCCCTATGAGAGATGGACTGGTAGAAAATATAATTTACACCACGTCCGAATTTGGGGTTGTCCAGCACATGTGCTGAGACAAAAGACTAGCAAGTTTTCTAGTCGTTCAGAATTGTGCCTTCTCGTGGCATATCCAAAGGAAACAAAAGGGTACTTCTTTTATAGTCATGCTGATCAGAAAACGTTCGTTAGCACGAACGCTAGGTTTCTTGAAGCAGACTATATAAAGAATTCGGTGCGGAGAAGCAGACTTGTGCCGAAGGAGCTGTTGGGTGAAGTAGCTGGTCTTCACAAGATAGGACCAGTCCTATACCAACAGTTGAAGAACCACGTTCAGAACTAGAGCCTCATGTGATTCGTCGCAGTAACAGGATTGTGCAACAACCTAATCGATACATGGGTATCGGTGAGACTTTCACTGCAGTCGCATACATGGAGAAAGATGATCCAACATCATTTTCCCAAGCGATGCAGGATTCCGAAGAAAACCTATGGCAAGAAGCCATAAATTTGAAATACATTTTTTGTATGTCAACGAGGTCTGGAAGCTTGTAGATCTACCCGAAGGCACCAAGTCTGTTGGATGTAAATGGATCTACAAGAAGAAAAGAGGACGGGATGGAAATGTTGAGACATTTAAGGCACGAATTGTGGTGAAGGGGTTCACAAAAAAGGAAGGTATTGAATATGAACATACCTTCTCTCCGGTCGCGATGCTGAAGTCCATCCGCATTATTTTATCCATTGCTGCTGCTTTGGATTATGAAATCTGGCAGATGGATGTCAAGACTGCATTTCTGAACGGAAATCTTGACGAGCGCATTTATATGGCTCAACCAGACGGGTTCATGGAGAAAGGCCAACAAGGAAAGGTTTGTGAGTTGCAGAAGTCCATTTATGGACATAAGCAGACATCTAGATCGTGGAATATCATATTCGATGATACTGTGAAAGGCTACAGCTTTGATCAGTCAGTAGATGAGCCATGCGTTTATAAGATGATAAACAATGGAAAGGTGGTCTTCTTATTCCTATATGTGGATGACATACTACTTATTGGGAATGATATAGGAAAGTTATCAGAGGTTAAGATCTGGTTATCAAAGCGGAGATGAAGGATCTAGGAGAAGCAGCTTACATTCTGGGAATTTAGATCTTTAGAGCTCGGAAGAACCGGATGTTAGCGCTTTCCCAAGCATCTTATATTGATAAGATCATGGATCGCTTCAGTATGCAAGAATCCAAGAAAGGAAAACTACCTTTCAGACATGGAGTGCATCTCTCAAGTGAGCAGTCTCCCAAGACTCCTCAAGAAGTTGAGGACATGAGACATATTCTTTACGCTTCAGTCGTAGGAAGTATCATGTATGCTATGCTTTGCACGAGGCCAGATATTTGTTACGCAGTGGGCTTGGTGAGTAGGTTTCAGTCAAACCCTGGACCCGAGCACTAGGTAGCTTTCAAGCATGTTCTCAAGAATCTTAGGAGAACGAGAAACTACATGCTTGCATACTCAGGTGGTGACCTGAATATGGCGGGATATACCGACTCTGATTTTCAAGCGGATAAGGATTCCAGGAAGTCCACGTCAGGGTCTGTGTTCAACCTGAATGGTGGATCCGTGGTCTAGAGGAGTATCAAGCAATCTTGCGTTGCTGACTCGACCATGCAAGCCGAGTATGTGGCAGCTTGTGAAGCTGCATAGGAGGCTGTGTGGCTGAGAAAATTCCTTATATACTTGGAAGTGGTTCCAAGTGCAAGCGAATCTATCACACTTTATTGTAATAGTGGGGCTGTCGCTAACTGTAAGGAGCCAAGAAGTCACAAGCGCTCAAAACACATCGAGCGCAAGTATCACCTGGTACAAGATCGTTCACAAAGGGGACAATGAAGTCATGAAGATCTCAACCTTGAACAACCTTGCTGATCCCTTCACGAAGCCTTTAACGAGTAAAGTTTTCGAGGGACACCTAGAAGGATTGGGACTAAAGGATCAATTCACATCTCCTTTGAGTCAAGTGGGAGTTTGTTGGGATTAGTGCCCACAAAGGAGATTTAAGACATTATAAATACTTTGTAATTTATTTTGCAGAGACATTAAATAAATTTAAATATTCATTCTTCATTTAAGTTTGTGTTTATGTATATATGTTACGCTCTGAAACTGCCATCAACGAAAGGGGTGCTAAGTATAGACTTGACAAGATAGCCCCTTGTGACTAGTTTAAACATTTGTTCGCAATCTTAAGATCGATGGAGTAATCGAATCTAAGTAATGATTGTTTGAATGGATCATGATATCTTATCTTGTGATATAGAGAGTTGTGACTCTGTGTTTCATTCTTGATATCTTATAGAAGATATTGAACAAGACCTGTGATACTCTAAAGCTTGAGATGAAACCGTTTAAACACTCAAAATTTCAAGATCACATACGAGAGGTATTTTGGTACTTACCTAAATCCTGAAGTGAATACATAATCGATGTGACACCTTATGACATTTTATTTTCCAAAGGGCAATGGCTAAGTTATAGTTGCATCTGACCCGGCGGTTGGTGTCATAACACTGTCATGTTGGGTTATGTGATTCACAGATACGGAATTAATGTTGAAACAATGCCAATGCATCGGTACCACACTATGCTTTGTTATGAGAGTGTGAATGAATAAACTTGGCCAGGTATTCATCGAATAAAAATATTATTTTATTAAAACATGTGACATGTAAAGACATCTCAGTTTATGTTTTTCTCATTCACAAATAACAAAGGAGTTTGTGAAATAATAACTCGAGGGGTAAAACAGTAATCTTACATTCCCCTCAGTTACTGATACACATGAAGGGTAATATCGTAATATAATCTGTGGATCGTGTGAGAAAGTGTTTCATCACATCAAACATAAAAGATACGCACATGAACAGAGAGATCGTCAATATTGGTCCTTTAGTGGAATCGACTAATATTAAGAATTAAAACACGGAAAAGGTTTGTGAACTTTTGAGTCCGGTCTTTATTCTAAAGCTTCGTTCACGTGGGTCCATAAGGTCTCAATGATAGACCTTAGGACGAGATTAATTGAACAAGGACAATTTGATTTTCTCATTTAAGTAAATTCTTATTTACACTAAGAAAATATTTTTCTAAGTAATCAAATAAATAATTGGTTATTTATTATTAGATTTATTTAATGAATCATAGTATGTTAATATATGGATATTAACATATTTAAATGATTCAAATAAATAAAAGATGAAAATAAATATTTTCTCATTTCGTATTATCTTGAATAGTATGAAAATAATGATTTGTCATTAAATAAATGAGATGTTTCAAAATAATTAAATATTATTATGGAAATAAATCAAAATAAATATTTATGAAATACATAGTTTATACTCAGACATAATTAATGAATTAGGTCAGAGAATAAATATTTGAAATTAATTAAAAGAATAATAAGCTTAAATTTGACTATTTGGTTTGACCTAAGAAAAGCCCGCTCTCTCTCTATTTAAAGGGTTTTTTGAAAACCCTAACCCTAATTATAAAAATATTTCGCCCAACCTCTCTCTTCCCCCTCTCCTGAGTTCTTTGGTCAAATTTTTAGAGAGAAAGAGATCAAGAAATATTTTCTTGATCTCTCAAAAGTTCTTGAATGATCCCGAGTGTCCCTTGTTGTTCAATTGAAGAGCCCACCCTCTTAATCTCATCAAATCCCGAGGGAATTACCGTTGACTCTTCTATTGGTGTTTGAATGACTTTGTACATGCATGTATCCACTCGAAAGTCAAAAAATCGAGCAAAACGGAGCGAGGCTCATTTCAGCCTGCTGACGGATTGGGTCGTCTGACTAGAGTTTTTCGCCGGACACAGTGTGCTAGCTCACCACGGGAGTTTGACGAGGAATCTGGTCAGGCCCTTTTATATGGACCTACCCCAAGGTCTCTTCCACGTTCCTGCAAAGTTTCGCGGTCAGATTCATCCGGACGAAGCCATAGCGCCGCATGCACATTTCTTGCCGACCGGCCAGAACCTATTCCAATGGGCCAAAGCTGTCCATTCCGGCCAGAGTCTATTTTTGAAGAAATTTTTGACGAGGCCTTTCGAAGTTAGCTAGTAACGATTGGGATTGTTTACAAGTTCAATTGTAAGTTTCCTAAAATGAATTGGATCTAAAAAGAATGATTTATGAATGTGTTTATAAGTTCTTAGATGGTTTGGTTCAATTTGTTGACATGTTTAGAATAAATAGTTTATTGACATGTTTATGATTTTTAATGCCTAGGTTGTTAATTTATTAAAATGAGTTTGAATACAGATCATATTATATAATTTTCGCCACATATAGATGTGTTACGTAATGTTATTATTTAATTTGGTAAATAATTTCCAACATGTTTATGCTCGGAACATCTTCCCCAATAGAGAATTGTATGTGGATGCTAAGAAATTCTCGGTAATTCTTGATTTGCTACAAGAATCTGGCCTCCTCACAACTGTAAATCATCTTGGTCCCTACTACCCGAAGCTTGTTAAGGAGTTTATCATCAGTCTCTCCCCGAACATGGACTCTCCTGATAGTCCTGATTATGGGAAGGTGAACTTTCGTGGCCACATTTTCACATTTACTCCTGAGTTGATCAATACAATTTTGGGTCGATATACCTCCACTCATATTGATCCCTTGCCGAGCCTCGACATCAATGTGAAGATTATAACTGGGAATCCGAAAGCCACATGGCCTACCAAAGGTGGTCTCCCGACCTCTGAACTCACTGCAAAATACTCCATTCTTTCTTGCATCATTGCCACTACGTCGGCTCCCACTATCAATGGCTCTTTTGTATCTATAGAGGTTGGTCGATTGATAAACCAGGTTGGAACCCACTGTAAGTTTGACTTTGGCGCCTTGGTCTATGATCATTTTCTTAGACATGCCAAGTCTTATGAAGCTCAGATGCTGATTGGCTTCCTATACCTGATATCAAAGATTCTGCTTGATCAAAGGAGGGATTTGCTTCACTCTGATGATGTTCTGGTCAAGACTCCCTATCCTCTAAAGCTTCATCTAAAACACTTTGAAGGAAAGCATGTCTGTGAAATTGAGCGTCCCACTATTGAGCCAGTCTCTGATGAGAGTCTTCCAATTGGTGTCATTGCTCTCAGCTACTGTGCTCATAATGATGCGTTTAAATTGCTTCTTCAAGAGTCTATTTTTATTCATGAACTTATCCAGACCTCTGCCAAGGGCAAGACAATTGTGGAAAGTATGATCAGAGTTATGAAGAACTTCTCCAAGCCTTCTACGTCCAAGGCTAAGGATATCCCAACATCTTCAGACACAGCTTTCTGGTTAAGGTATTGATGTCTTTGTTTCTGCAGTTATTTCCAGACTTCGTTTTCTATATCCCGACATATTTTGAAGACTTATTCGATGACATCTTTTGTTTATCTCTTCGTTTAGAAATGTGAAGACAACTTGTTTGATTGGTTTCTCCCTCTGTTTTGGTCTATCATTGCCTTTTTCTATGTTTTAAGGAAATCAGGGGGAGACATTCTCGGTCTTTTGAATCAGATGATTGTGAACAATTCAATTGTGTGCGTGCCTAAAAAATAACCAAAGGGGGAGTTTGTTATTATGTTTGATTGCCTTTTTTGTTATTAGGTAAGTTTTTTACGGAGATTTGTCACATTATCTTATCAAGATCTTCTGCCTTAACAATATGCGATTTGGTGTGCTATTTTTTAGATAGTCTTGTGGTCTCCTTGATGTGAAATTGAAGGGTCCTTCCTTATTGATGCTATCGTGCTTATCCGATGCTACCCTTGGCTTCCTTGATGGTTTTGTTTGAGTTTATAGCTTTTCTAGACGTGCAAGATCGGCGGCCTATTGCGTTGGACCTAAGTGTGTCATGTTATTTGCATCTTCAAATGGAGAAAATAGATAAATATAATAGAATTTGTTAGTGGAGATTGACAATATACTGTGTCCAAAAGAGGTTAGTGTTTCTACTAAAATTGAACTTGATATGTCGGATATAAAGCAAGAGGGTGTGGCTTCAAAGAACCCCAACCACGACTCGACTTCTGTTGATTGCTTTCGGCCTAATATGCGTGTCTCGAGCCGGTGAGTATAGCTGTTGAGAACCCTAACCACGGCTCCGTATGAATTGATTCTCCTATGTCCCTTATGTCGTGTCTAGAGCCAATGATTATAGCTTTTGTGAATCCCATGTGTGTCATTTATATTAATCTGCATCTCTATTGTCTTCTATACTTTGCTTGTCAATCGTTACATACAATGTTACAATTATTGTGTGTGACAATTGGTTGAGCGTTTAACAAAATTACAATTTCAAATATTGTTAAATGTCTCTTCAAAACTTTTTTGTTGATATATATTTCTCCTTCGTATATATTGTATTTGAAGATTGAATATTTAGCATTTCGAGATATACATGCTGACATACAAAACTTGAAAGAACTCCTTGTATGTCGTTTTCCCATGTATTAACATAGCCTCACCACTTTTGGTCAAGTAGCGTGAATGTTTCACCCAACGTCCACTATGACTGACGAATGTATGGATGTGCCTCGTCACTGCACATATTCAAGAATAAATATAAATCATTTCATAATGTGTAACATAAATGGGCTACACAAACACACACACACACACACACACATATATATATATATATATATATATATACAATTAGCATTTCGTGGGTTGTCACAAAATTATAAATATCATGACAACATCGTCTCATGTGATAACATTGTCACGAAACAAATGGTTCGTGACAAGATGGTCAGGAAACTAGTGGTTCGTGGCCAACTTGTCACGAAATCGTAGTATCGTGAGAACATTTTTCCGAACGGGTTGTTTCGTGTTGATATTGTCACAAATGAGTTGTTTGGTGACGGCATTGTCACGAATGGGTTGTTTCATGACATCGTCACGAAAGGGTTGTTTCGTGATGACATTGTCACGAACGAGTTGTTTCGTTTCGACGTTGTCACGAATGGGCTGTTTGGTGACGACACTTTCACGTTGTTCATGACAACATTATCACAAATGGATTGCGCTTTCGTGACGACATTCTCACGAATTTTAACACCATATATGGGTTTCGTCAAATATTTTTTTAGCGAAGTTAACGAAGCGTTCGTCCAAAGTCTGCCCAAATATATGATTATCTACAAATATTAGTCGGAAATTCAGGTGACATGAAAAACCTACCAAAGTATTCTGGTTGTGCGGCGGAGATTAGTCAGACCTTCGTTTGTTGAGTTGAAACACGAAAACTTTTGGGTTTTTTGATGTTCTAGGATTTTTACGGGATCAAAAAATGAACTTATGAGTTTTCTTCTTCCCCGATGTTCTCCGTTTTTTATGCGGTCGAAGAGGATTTATAAAGTCGGACTCCAACGAAAAATGTGATTTCTTGGTATGAAAATTGGCGAAGATGAGGAATGTACTTTCTGGGTATGAACATGTCTGCGGAGAGGAGATGAGATGGAGATGGAGATGGAGATGGAGATGAAATTCAAGAGAGAAAGAGATAAGATTCGAAAAGAGCAACAGCGAGAAAGAGAAATGTATCAAGTATAATGGTATATTAAAAAAATTTATTTTCTCACTTGTCGAACTTCTATTCCAATCATTTTTTTCATAATAGTATAATTTAGCCTCTCATTTTACTCCTATGACAAATTCTATCTTTTATGAAAAAAATACATCATTTCCTCCGCAGCAGCATAAATAAGAAATGATTCATATGATACTCATGTCATTAGATCTATTTTCAATAACCTTTTCCCGTGGTCAAAGACTTTTTTCTCTTTAATTTCGCAGAAGGTGCTTTGTTTCAAGGGCACGTGCGTTTCATACTCATTTCCATTCAATTTATAAAACCATACAGAAATATGGTCAAGGATGAAGGTATTATGTACCAAAAGCTCATTAACTCTCTTTGTCTCTTTCCGGCTAATAGCTAGTGTCACGTAATAACACCGTGTATTTGTAGTTTGTTCAACGACAAAGTGATTTTTTTCTCCCGATCCTATGCACCGGCTATGCTCTAGCTATTTTTTCTTGTAGTTATATGCTCTTTCTTGTCCTACTAAATGTCATCCAGAGCGGTGATAAGAATATATACGCGCCAAAACTAATTGATAGGTCACCACGATAGGTCACCACGATGACCATTACTGAAATCAAACTCAAATCGCATTAAATAGAATTTGGCTCTAGGTGTCTGTTCTTAGCTTGTTTTATTTATATAGAAAATGTAATAAAAAAACAAAATGGCTAAAAACAGATGAAGATAGAGAACTTGGATTCCTCCTCTAGTTCAAAGCGTGGAATACTAAAAAAACAAAATTACAGAAAAGCATTTCTTATAACACTACCTAATAACTTATTTATAAGAAAAAAAAATAAGGAGAAGAAATAACATATTATCCGTAAAGCAGCGGGAAAAAAAATGAAAACATAAATAAGAAAGGTATATGTAAAAAGTATAAAAGATGAATTAAGAGGTTTCGTAGTAACGGAGATTTCTGGGAACGGGCGGGATATTAACGTCGGTGAGCCCTTCAAGAATCTGAACGACCTGACCCATGGAAGGCCTATGCGACTCCTCGTCCTGAATGCACCAACACGCGACCCTACACACCCTCTCAAGCTCCTCCACCTCAGCAATCCCACCGAGCCTGGGGTCCAACAGGCTAACCATCTCGCCCTCGCCGTGGACCACCACATTCGTCGCCACGCTCGGAAAATACTTCATCCTCGAACCCGGTTCGTTGTTCTCGGCGTTTCTCTGCCCCGAAACAATCTCAAACAGCATCATCCCGAAACTGTACACATCTGCCTTGGGAGTCACCGCGACTCCAGCGATCCACTCTGGCGCCAGGTACCCGATCGTGCCTCGCATGTCGGTCAGGACTCGGCTGAAGTCTCGCCCCACGAGTTTGGCGAGGCCGAAGTCCGCCACTTTCGGGAGCAAGTTCTGGTCGAGGAGGATGTTCTCGGGCTTGATGTCGCAGTGGATTATGCAGTCCCGGCACTTCTCGTGCAGGTACTGGAGCCCACGAGCCGTTCCCAACGTGATCTGGTATCGGGTTTTCCAGTCGAGGACTTTGTGGGGGCTCTTTTCGGGGAAAAGATGGGAGGAGAGAGAGCCGTTGGGCATGTACTCGTAGACCAGAAGCTTGTGGGTGCCCTCGGTGCAGAAGCCCCGGAGCCGGACTAGGTTCACGTGTTGGATTGCGCCGATGGTCGCCACCTCTGCTCGAAACTCTTTCTCGCCCTGGCTCACGCTCTCTAGCTTCTTCACAGCCACCTGATTATTAAGATGCGGAAAATTAGACGGGATAGTTACTATAGACTAAGTAATTAACGAAATAGTCACATGTTTGGAATTTTTAGGTTTGAATTACAAATGTTTGACAAATTGGCCCTAGTTTACATACGAAATTTGGTTTTGTCTAACGTTTGGTATAACTTTCGTAAATGTCCAATATGTTGACGTGACATATATATTAACGAAAATTTATTATTTTTATATCCTTGTTATTTTGGCGGGATTTTTTAAATTATTTTAGTTTGTATTTAATAATTTTGAATAATAGTTTCCTTATTGATTAACTGTACTAATAATTTCTTTAAATTTAAAATGCTAATTGGTGTCGACTCTTATTTTAGAGTTGTGTGTGTGTGAATGTTAATGTATTTACTCGGCCTGATCGCACTACCGGTGAAGTAGCTTTTTGCTCAATCGGGTCATGCCTACGTGATAGAGTACTGAAACGTGACTTCACATTAAATGTGTGTGTGAATGAACTAAAATATCAATTGAATTTTTTACTTGATACCTATTAATTTAAGGTGAAAGTCAGCACGCACTGATGATTATGTGTGACGCATAGTATGATGATCCTAAAAACAAAACATGTACCGTGATGATGAGAATGTCGACATTAAGTCGTGATTATCATAAATAGTTACATTTAAGTATTTTCAACAACTAAATTCTTGAATATCACAGAGTTTAATTAAGCCAATTGACGAAACTAGAAGAGTAACTCATTACTTTTTAAACATTAAATCTATATTCATTATTCAATAATTGTGGGATTTCTAATACGCTTCCTACCAGAAAATTAACAACTCTTTGCGTTCATTCAGATCGGGCCAAATCCTAAATTTGGATCAAATACTTGTTTGAGATAGCATACCAGATTCATTTAAACTTAATTGGCAAATAAGAGACCCAACCAATCACTTTTATAAAGATTTGGTTAGTTCTAGTTCAGTTCCATCAGTGATTTATAGCAATAATAAAGAAAGAAAAGCAAAAAAGTTGGCGATCTCGGTAGCTTTAAGTAGAGGAATAGCAGATGTATAATGCAAAAGATATACCTGAGAGGAATCTGGAAGCGTCCCTTTGAAGACGGAGCCGAATCCTCCGCCACCAAGCTTTTCCGAGAAATTCTTAGTGGCGGTCTGAAGATCTCTGTATCCGAACGCCACGAGCGTCCCCTCCACTCTGCTCCTCCGCCTAACGCGCCTCCGCCCGCAGATCAGCACCGCCGCCGCGATCATCCCGGCGGACGCCACCGCCACTCCGGCGACGGCTCCGGCGATCGCAACCGTGGGCTTCTTCTTCCCCTTGACCTCCGACGCGGCAAGGCGCAAGAACAGCACTCGGCCCCTCTCGTCCCCTTCCGCCAGCTGGTCCAGGTTGATCAGCTCCCGTGCCCACACGGAGCACTGCCCCGCCCCGAACGAGAACGCCGTGCACGTGCAGTTCCCCAGGCACGCCACCTGGCACGCCGACTTGTTCCGGGCCCACCCCACGGTCATCGCTCCCATCGGCAAGGTCACGTATGGAAGCCGTTGAAACTTGTCCGGCTTGGCTTCCACGGAGGAGTTGGAGCAGCCCAGCGGAACATTTCTGCGGCAGCCGGCGAGGTAGTTTTCGGAGTTCAGATCCGGGCCCGAGTCAGGGTGAAACCCTTTTAGGCATTTACAAGGGTAAGGAGTAGTCTCGTCGCAGGAGCTGAACGGGCCGCAAAAAGCTTGGACGTCGCACCGGCGCCGGGGCTGGGTCCAATACACGTTCCAGTCCTTGGACTTGTTGTCCAGTATGATCTGTTTCATCTCCCCCCTCACGTCTATCACGAACCGGTTGAACTCGTCCCAGAGCACCTTGAAAGTGTAGTAGCTCTCCTTCCCGTTGGAAATCAGGGAGAATTCGTAGTAAAACTTGTTGGCTTTAATCTCGGGGACGTCCGTGAAGGCCTTGTCCGCCGGGTCCCACCCGCCCGTTTTCCAGTACCGGACCGTGCCGTTCCACATCAGCACGTTGTCGCCGCCGCTCACCGGGACGAACGAGTACAGCCCCGGCGCCGGATCGTCTGAGCTCTTCCACGACGTCATCGAGTATTTCTGTCCGGTCCGTTTGTTGATCCCCAGCTTCGCGCCTGGAAGCCACGTGTTCGTCGGGTAGTCGAAGCTCTCCCAGAGATACTCTGACGCGTTGCCGTCGTGAAGAATTAGGTTTCCGTTGTCGAGGATCACCGCTCGGCGCGTCGACGAGTTGCTGGGTGGCGCGTTCGTTGACCATATCGGGGTTTTTGACCCGTCATAGAGGACCAGATTCCCGTTGGAGAATCTGAGCTCCGTCGAGCTTTTATCCGAGAAGGGTTTTTCTCTGTTGGCCACCCAGGGAACGGTCTGCTTGAGCCCTCTGTACCACATGCCTAAGTAGTAGTTTGTTGACTTTCCAGGCTTGAAGAATCCGATCTCGAAGATTCCTTTGGCGGAGTATATGGTTTTGTCGCCGGAGAGAGATTCGCCGACGGAAAGAGTGTCGTGAAGTACTGCTCCCAGGGAAGCATGGTTTTTCAGAAGAATCAGAAGGGACAGAAGAAGGAACGCGACAGCCTTGTTATTATTCATGGCGAGAAAGGAAAAAAAAAAGAGATCGGGTTTGGTTTAATCATAAAAGCTTGTTAGGGATTTGTTTTCACCGAGGTATATTATCGTCAATGACGAGGGTGTATATTTATATCTTGCCATGGTTAATGTTGATGGTGGAGACTGGAGACTTGACTCCTCTAATACCGTATCTAATTAAAACTAAAGACTTCAATTAATACGCACCCGGCTATTTAATAATAAGGAAATTTCTTATGTTATTCTTCTTTCCTTGTTCCTAGTCATGGTGGTCCACTATACCATTCAAAATCGAAACGATCTCACGCTTTTTAGTGATGACAGTGGACCATCAAAATCACTTATTCAATAGTGAAGCGTCGTAGAAACACTGCGTCTGTATGTGTGGAACTAATAAGTCACCGAGTCGTAACTACTTTTTGAAAACCATACTTTTCCAACATTCACATAAATAATCCGAATCGACAACCAATTGCAATATTTCCTGTTCCTTTTTCTTGTACTTTTATATTATTTTGAAGAAATTGGAGTTAGTAAGATGGATAAAATCCTGCTTTTGTCAAACTCGTGTGTGTATATAGATTTTTTTTTTTTTTGAAAACCGTGTCTGTATATATATCATAAATCAAAATATTATTATTTGAAAGGCCCACGAGATACCACCACCATGGCAAAAATCTCTGGTCATGTCCCTGAACCAACGATTAAAATTGCGCGCGTCGGTAACGTGCCGATAACTCGAAAATACGGAAATTGCGGTGGCCGATGGAAATTGCGACGGAAAAAATGTGGAAATTTGAAAAAAAAATGCGACGGAAATTGCGGTAATTTACGGAAATTACGACGGAAATAATGTTGCGAAATAATAAATATGAAATATAAAAAACATACTTATAAGCAAGAATTAAAATGTCATGAAATTCATAAAGCATACATAAATAATCTTCAAATTCAAACACACACAAGTTCATACAAACATTAAATAGTTCGAAATTGAAAATATTCAATAATAACTCGAGTGACGATGTGGTTGATAGAATCCCCCGGTATGTGCTTGTAAGTTGCAGTAGTCCAACCACGTCATGTCGCTAGCGTAGTTAGATGTGTAGTTGATCACGTGGGCGTTGTAGTTGGATTGATCACCCCCGACGACATTGCAAAGGATCGGGAATTCGGGTATTGCTCCTTGAACTTCAACGACGGGCACGGCGACGGCAACGGGATATGGATACGGGTATGAGTAATGATATGAGTACGAACCTTGACTCTCTTGTGATTGAGTGGACATTTGATCAAACGACATTGATCCGAATTGCGTAGACATAGAGTCAACGTCGTAATCACGCGCCGCTTGTCTACCGCCAGTGTAAACCTCCGTATCGAAGTCGAAGAAGTCATCCGTAGTCCTAAAATACATTTCAATTTGCATAAGAAATAAATTGATGCACTCATAATAAGAGAAAAGTACCTCTCTCGTGCTCCGTGATCCTGATCTTGAGTAGGTTGATAGCCGGATTCCATAGTCCAAGGGTCATACGGTGGACGAGGAGCACTACCGCTACCACCCGCACCAACATCGCCAGTAACTGTACCACCACCACCTCCACCAACGTCACCATCGTCGTCACCGCCGTCGTCATCATCAGAGGAGGTAAGACCGACCTCTTCACTAAGTACTCGGCTCACATCAATACCTTCCGATCGAGCTTCCGAAGCCACTTGCGGGTCGGGTTGTTGAGAGTCATCATCAAGGTGAACCGGTCGAATCCAGTCAAGCAAAATATCATCGTCCACCTGCTCACCCATCCTCTGCATAGCCACCTCAAGGAGTTCCAATGGATCTCGCCTCTCGTTGTTCTCATACCTATCTTTCCGATCTCGGAGTTGTAACTTCATGTTATAAGTACAGAAAACGAGTGACTCCAACCTCTTGTACGCTAGACGATTTCTTTGCTTTGTGTGGATTAAAGCAAAAGTGCTCCAGTTTCGTTCGCACGCTGAAGAAGACGACGTCTGGGACAAGATTCGTATGGCTAACTTCCGTAACGTGGGTGTCTCAATCCCAAACATGGCCCACCATTCCGCTACACAATATACATTTCAGTCAAACAATCAAACATTGCATATCGTATGAACTATGAATTAAAACAATGTAAGTCATCTTACCGGGTGACATGTCGTCACGGTTAGAAACCGCGGACCTCTTTCCGAACAATCCTCGGGCGTCGCGAAATCGTAAGAGCTGAGAAATAAGATATAATTATGGAGCTGAACTATCCATATACGACGACAGAATATCATACCTCATTTCCGAGGGTGGAACAATCATCGTGTGGGTGCAACACCTCAAACACGGTCGTCACGGCTGTCAAATCGTGCGAATGTCCGGGTTGTATTGACATTTTGGATTAAGGTAATAGCTGGCTTGATGTAAGGGGTGACAAAGTTGTCTCTCCCACCATTCGGTCACGATATCAACAACCCACTGTTTGTTAGGAATCTTCTCCAACTTCGCCTTCATCAAGTTGAACACGTGATATAACGAACCTAGAGTCGGTACGATCTCAATATCCACGAAGCGTAAAGCGGTGTACAGGGGCTCGAATACCTAAAACAAATAAATGTTACAAACATAATAGATTCTTAATATTGATAACAAAACACGTACCTTACAAACTCCATCAAGATGTAACCAAAAAGTCGAGTCAATAACTCTGGATGCCACAAATCTTCCCGCGGAAGTATTACTAAACGTCGACGCCTCCCACCAATCTGAGCTAAACATCCGTTTCAATCCGGCCTTAGAACTTCGTAGGCTAGTAAGAGCTAAGTAGTTGGTGGCGAAACGTGTTGGACCTGGACGAATAATCTCTCCTTCCCCTTGCTCCCTCATCTTTGACAATACTATTCCGTGGTTGTAGATGAACTTCGTTATTTCTCTCGCGTCCTTCACGACCCGTGAAATGGTATCACGCTTCCCGATGTCTTCCAACATCAAGTCGATGCAGTGAGCTGCACACGGCGTCCAATACAAGTTGAACTTCCTCATCAACTTCTTCCCAGCCTTTTTATACGCCGATCCGTTATCCGTCACGACTTGTATCACGTTGTGCTTTCCAACGTCGTTGACTACATCGCAAAGCGCCTTGTAGATGTACTCCCAGTTCTTGATTTGGTCGGACGCATCGATTGACTTCAAAAAAACAGTCTTTCCGGCTGAATACACCATGAAGTTGATAATACTCAATCTCGTTGGCCCGGTCCACCCGTCGGACATTATGGTGCATCCATACTCTTCCCAAATTGGTCGTTGCTCGTCCACATATCGTTGTGCTTCCATTACCTCTTCTTTGAGATAAGTGTTGTGAACCTCGTACGGAGAAGGTAACGGAATCCCACGGCCTACAAAATGAAAAAAAACAACAAGAAGCGGATTAACTTTAACGTTGACATAAATCAACAAGAAGCGGATTAACTTACCAATCTCAGCCGCTTCGTGCATCATATTCTTAAAATGATGCGACTTCACCTTGTTCGCCGGTACGCTTTCGTGTATGAAGAAGTGGCTTATAATCTTTCCAAGACGTTTCTTCAACGACGTCTTCGTCTCGGGACTAATTTCTGGTTGACGTGCACTAGAGGATCGATACAGCGATGGTGAATTTGGGCCGGATCTCCCACTTCCCAGATCTCGTTGAGAAGCCGAACCACTACCAGGGCCGGATCTCCAAGTACCTACTGCCGCTTCTTGTCGGCTTCTCTTCATCGTCTTGTACAACTCACGTTCCATGTCAACCTCATACTCTCCTTCTTCGTCAACTGGACCGAGGGTAGAACGCATTTCTCTCCGTATATTCTCCTCCATGGCTACCTTGCTTTTCTTTTTCATCTCGTTTTCCTGTAATAGTGCACGCATCTCATCCCTCACTTCTGGAGGACACTTATCGCAACGCTTCACGTTCTTTTTTGGGTCGTTTCCGCTCAAATGAAGTTTCATTCGCGTCACGCCACCTCCCTTTGTCGTCATTCCACAATAGTTACAAGTGAAATGATTTAATGTCCCGGCTACTTTCGTACAATACTTACGTACTCCTTCATCCGCCATTTTCCTACAACAATACATATTCGGTTTCAAATTTCATTTCTCACCCAATTCTAAATCAGATTTCCTAGAACAAAATCAATTTCAATTCAATTCCAATCAATTTCAATTCTAAAATACATTTGAACAAAATCTAAAATCAGATTTCAATTTCCGAAAACCAAATCTAAATTTCCATAAACATAAAAACGTACTCAGATTTCCATAAACATAAAAACATAAAAAACAACATACTCAGATTTCCATAAACATAAACACGTACACAACTTAATCATATTTCAATCAAAATCACAAAGATCTACACAACATACTCAAATTTCAATAAAAAACACAAAGATCTACACAACGTAATCAGATTTCGTAACTTCGAATTTCCAAAAAAAATTGAAAAAATTATATGTTAACCACATCATCATTACAAACGTTTTTCATTTCACAAACTTTTGCTAAAAAAATTCGAAACCTACTCAAATCTACAAATTTTTCTCGGATGGACACGAACCCGTCGGCAACCGGTGGACACGCGCCGAAATCACCGCAATACCGGCGAAATTATGTTGAAATCGTACAAAGGCTGTCGAAATTACCTGGGCACGATGGGTATGTCGTCGGTTTCTCCTTTTTCTCCGGTTCCGGCAAAAACGAAAATCTTAGGGTTTGTTTCCACGAAATGTCGAAGAAATGACGAAAAAAATTGGGTTTTTATACCTGGAACCGACAATTTTTAACGACATGTCGTTGCCGGTATTTCGACGAAATTTCGGCAAGATTTCGGCGAGATATTGACCCGAAACGAGAAATGGAGATAAACGTGCCGGTAAGTTGATTTTGGCGAAATTTCGACGACTTTTCGCGAGATTTCGGCGACATTTGAAACCTTGCCCTGAACCGAAGCACCAGGTCAGCCTCGCAAGCCCTCATGGCCTGGCTCGTCTTCATCTTCGAGCCCATTAGTTTCATAGCTTTGTCTTTCTCTCGATCGTCTTTGGTGCAAAGCTATTCAGTTCCAATGTTTAATACCCGTTATGTTTCTTACCAAAATCGTATAAAACAAAATGTCAATACATTTTCGAATCTCATGAAGCATTTAATGATCAAAAATTAAAAGCTAGTTTAACGAGTCTTAAAAATTAATTGAGAATCTTATACCCCTAGAATTCCAAATCAATTACTTAAATAAAATTTATGGGCGTTCTTAAATAAATTAAAAATGGGTAATTGAGGTATATACACATATAAACTTTTACGAATTTCGAAATACCTAACGTTTTATAAATTGTTACCTACTCAACTTATGTTTACGAAAATTTTCGGACGATTTTAACCTAAAATTAGATTCATGCCTACGAATTCCGCTCAAACTCTAATAAAAAAAATTAAAATTAAAACAACGTAAATGAACCAATGATAGTATTAATTGAATATATACGTCATAATGGAAAAGATGTTAACCGATTTGTCAACGCGTAAAACGAGAAAAATATTTAACAATATTTAATTAACATTTCTAATCAAAGAAGTAAATGAATGTGAAATTATGAGATAGAAAACAGAGAGTAAAAGATAACATGTAAACAGACTATTAACTAAAACTACTGAAACAACTGATTCTTAACCAGATCTCGTGTAAATAAATTACTAAAACTTTGTTAACTGTTGTAAATAAAAAATAAAAACTAGAAATCATAAAACTAATCGGATTATGTAAGTGAAACTCCTTAAATATTGTATAATTCCATCCGTCTAATAAAGAAGAATAAAAGATTATGATAATTCTTATTTATGTAGGTACACGTTATTCATTCTGTAAAAAAAACCCAAAACTAATTAAAAAGAAAATATCGTTATGAATTTAGAGTGTTATATGAGTTTTGAAACCAGAAAGAAAGAGCAGAGAAACAATCGAAAATAATCAACCGGCTAAAACACAAAAAAAAATTATGTTAATTAATTGCGTACAAAAGAAAATCGATGTGGTGTGTTTAGTTACCACAATTAAAAGATCTGAAAATTATTTGGTTATTTTGTTTCCTTTTAAAATCATGAATAACCGGTTGATAAGTAATGCATTAATAATATAAATCAAAATCTAATACAGTGTATTAACTCAAACTCGAAATAATTATGGGATAATATGGACAATAAATTCGTGTAATTGTTTTGGACTGGTACCAATTGTTTATAAAATATTGGGTATAAGTAAAACACTATATAGTTTAGTAGGTAAAAAGAGTCAATTTTGTTTTAAAAAAATTATATTTACATCTAAACATATGATTGAACACAAGAAACTAAATGATATTAAGCTCAGCATACGGACGTCTACTCGTTATACCCAGAATTATAAAAATTCAAAATAAATCAATTTCACCAACAAGATGCAGTACGTTGTACTAGTTTCCTAACAAGTCATTACAATCCAAATTTTGACCATAAAATCTACACTAAACTTGTCCCGCAATATCAATTTGCAGCTGTGGATTCCTAATATTTATAGTTTTAAAGCAAGAGCTCTAAAAATTCATAACTCTCGATACTTAGCGAAATTTCACGTTCTTAAATAATTTAGATAGTCCATTGAATCTGCTATCCAATAAAATTATTTTCAAAGATAAATCTAACTCAAATTTTGACTTCCAACATCAGTTTATCAAGTTAGTCAAATTAACCATATCAACAGGCAACAATGTGCTAATTTTCACCAATCCTACATCAGGCTACATTCTTTTGACGTTGCAATGTTTCTAAAAACAAGCAATATTAATTTATTTGCTCCTAGAACGATTAATATTTTACAAATTCGAAGTTGGTGTGTGAAAGTGACTAAGATCTCTCATAGACTACAAACTTGTGTTTGGTTAAAGTTATGGTTACACTGTTTCAATCTAGTTTCTTGTAATGTTTCTGACACCTATACACACAATAAATAAATAACCAGAAAAGAAATACGCACATAGTTGGTGTTAGCTCTACTCAATCTTTGAATAGTATTATTAACGTAATTCTCTTTTTAGGTGTTAAATCCACTCACCTTTCACACTGTTAGTAATATAAAAATTACTATTGAAAGAAATGAAAGACAAATATAAGGATATAAGAACAAGAACCGGAAGTAGAAAAATGTAACAAAGATGTAGATTCGTTGAGGCTCGTTAGACGGTTTTCTTGAGGCTATTTATCTCCCTCCAGGTGTTGGAATAGATGACCAATAGCCGCCTAGGATACAACAACAACAAGGCAAGCTTAGCACCAATTGGCTTGACTTTAACGAATTTGAACAAAAGCGCCGAACTTGCACCGGACTACAAAAGAAAGAAAATTTTGCAGACAGAGAGAGGAAGCTTTTTTCTTGTGTTTCGGTGTGTCTATAATGAGACTCAAATGGCTCTATTTATAGGCCCAGAGATCGGTTATAATCATGCAAAAAACTTTCAAAACGTTCATGGTTTATGCTCTATAAAGGTGATAAACGTTCATGGTTAATGGCACCTACCTCCGCCCCGTTAAACGTCCCTTAATGCCTACCTAACTCCGACTACTCAAAGGTCACAGCCGTTTGAAAGAGTTTGCACATATTTTTTTTATTCCCAAGTTATTTTATGAATTAAAACTTATTTGAAATGATTTTCGTAATAAAAAGATAAGGATTTTCCCGGAAGCCTGAAGACCGAAATTGACAATATCCAAGATCTAAGATCCAAGGCCCGAGCCCAAATCCGAACCCGGCTTGGCGACGACGCGTATGTGTGCACGCGGGAGGGGTTAGAGCTAACTCACCCACACTTTCCTCTCTTACACTTAGATGTCACCTTATGGAGGAGAACAACACACATTCCCAACCAATGTGGGACTCCTTATTCTCATTTCTTAAACAACACATAACGCATGTATTTTTTAGCATTCTTAAAGCATCAATTTATCATTCATTATAAACATGATTTTGACAAATAAATACTAAACCTTATACTTGTCGCAATGAGGAATAAGAATATGGTAAAATTATCCAATTTGATGAGTGTACCCCACTCAAATATTTAGCCAAAAGTCATTAACACACTAGGTAAACATTCTATTTTACACCTTTAATTCCAACACACACTAATACTCACAGTATTTATAATCAATGTTTGGTTAAAAAAACTTAGTACAACATAAATGCACTACAATTTTTTCTTTCTTTCAAGTAGCAAAAATCTTATAATAATGGTGTTCAGGCTAAACTTCTTCAAGGTTATTTACGGCGCTTAGCAAACATGTGTAACCCTATGAAAAAGTTAAACGCAGTCATTTAAATGACATACAAATGAAAACATCTTTTTAACCGAAATACAACCAATTGACGGTACGAGTATGCCAAAAGTATAAGTGAGTTGGTAAAAAAATTTTTTAACATAAAGATGTCCTCTTAGACATGTTAGAGACACCTTACTAAATAATAAGATCCTAAGCAAGACACTTGCTTGATATGCGATTAAATAAGCATAGAAATTCTTAAAGTGTAACTCATACCCCCTCTTACCGTTGATATTGATTGTGGGAGATCATTTACTTTCTTCCTTTTTTCAATATAATGTTTTTAATTCGCAAAGTCATTTTCACAAAGCGATAAGAGTATATCTGAGCTTAAATTCCATTCAAATAACGTAACCAAATTCATAGGTTAAATGGGTTGCTTGTAAAGTAATTGTATGGGTACTAAGGGGAAAAACTTAAAATCTCTTCACGTAGAAAGCACCGAATTTACTGCAACAAAGTAGAACTATGAATAAAAAGCCAAAAGAAAACCACAAATTTCCAAGAGGGATTTTTTTTTCCATTTACTTGTTAAGGAATTGCAGTCATCAAATTCAAACACACTAATATCACTCTCTCAGAGCCAAGTCAGTAGCACCATCGAGAAAAAAAAAACTTGCAAAGAGAAAAAGGGGAAAAGAGATGCACTTGACACGAGTAAGGAGGAAGGATGGAGGCGAGAGCGAGAAACAAATTGGTAGTTAGTGAGAGCGAATAAAGTTCAGTGAGTGACAAAGAAGGAAAGAAGAAAAGAAGTTGCACGAGTGGTAAAAAGAATAAAAAAAGTGAGGCAGTGGAGAGGTTTGGAGAAATAGAAAAAAGCAAAGGAGTCAGTCTTTTTTTATTGTTATATATCTACATATTTAAAATTCTTCTAATAAAACAAATGATGCAGCAGTGTGTGTAATACTTTGCTGAGAAAATATGAGACATCAGTAAAAATAAAGCGGAATAATAAATAATACAGAAAAGTCGTAACTCAGCTCGGTGCAATATCACATATATCTGAGTGGATCCAACGAAAAAAAATCACTTATTAATAGTTAATAGTACAATAATGATCTTATATTAATCTCGACATCAATGCCAATTTGCTTAATACTATATGTAAAAACTAAATCAAATACTCACACGATGTTTGGTCGCTACAATCAGCATTCGTGAGAATCTCAATCGAGCAATCACAAAACCAACATTTCTCTATTATTGTAGTATATGAATAAATTTTTAGAGAATTACAATCATGAACAAATCAATAGTTTCTCAGTCCATCAATCGTACATGGCTAACCCTAGAGAATTGTTGAAATGGCATTTTGTCATCGTTGCTAAGGCAGAGCCACTCGACTTTTATAGCAATCATACAATGTGAAAGTCTTCCTAATGTTTCATGAACTTGTAATGCATGATGATCTGTCATGCAGGATGACTGAACAAAATGTTGTAGCATTTATGACGAATCTTGTCAAAACATGAAACGTCCCAAAATAGACTGAAATGTATATGGCGAATGTTACAACATTATAAAGAATGGTAAAAAAAAATCTCAATTCAATCTAAACGGTGCACGTGAGAGTCTTCAAATTTAACAAAATATTTTGGACGTTATCAACAAAAATCTACTTTGGTATTTTTGCCACCACTTTTTTGATATTAATATAAAAACAGACGAAAATAGGACAAGCAACAAGTGTAAATAAACCTGACTATTAGTGAAATAGGTAAGGGTTACATCATCATGATACATCACAATACGTGTCATTAGCATGTGGGACTAAATAAATAATAGTTTAAAAAGTTAATTAATCATCAGTAGAAAAGAAAAATACTCTCAATTAAGTTAATGAATTATTAAAACAAAAGAATTTAAATCAGTCTAACCCGTCGTAATTCAATTGTCTATATTAATCTAACATGTTCAGCGACGGGAATATATATATATATTAGTAGGTGTACACGTGGTGGATATATTTCAACTTTAATAGAAACAAAATCGTAACATTTGAGAAAAGATTTAATCATATTGACGAACTTAAAATAGTGAAACACGGATATTTCGGATTATACAAGTAAATGAATGTCACGTAATAAAGGTAGCTATTTATTAAGCGTTTACGAAATGTTAAGTTTTTCAAACATTACCTAATGTTGGCTAGAAAGTTCGATATTTTAGTTGTTTTTCTTTGTGTAATTAAATAACAAGTTAAGTACATACAGTTTAACTAAATATCAATACATACATACATTATATATTTAACATATGTACCTAAACTATTTATTTAACTAACTACAAGTTAACGACATGCAGTGTAACTAAAGAACCTAAAATATATAACTAATATGTTAAATTTTGTAACTAAACTAAAGATTAATCGAATTTGGTAATAGGTAAACATACAAAAAGAATTAACATACTAATAAGTTTGTAACTACGCAACAAATTAAACACATTCAGTATACCTAAATATCCTTGACAAACCTAAACAATATTAAATGACGAACAAATTAAACTCATGGTGGTTTCTGTAGGTCTCCTTCATCTCAAAATAAATGTTAATGCGTCTTCCGACGAATCAATCTCTTCCCCTTAACCTGATTTTATGTGGTTTTGGTTCTACGGTCTCTGTTGTATGACCAACTCGTTTTTTCTTATCTTGGGTTAGAACTTCGGCAACATTTATCTTTGCCTTGGAATTGGTCGTCACACCCAAACGATTCGGGGATGACCCGATCCTAACACTCCGTCGTGGAGTTGATTCATTACCGAAATCTATTTTTCATACTTTTTGTACTATTTGCATGCCCTTTTGTTTGACTTTGCCTTGCATTTTGTTGAGAGATTATTTTAATATCTGTATAAGATCGGGAAAAATGGTGAAGTTTAAATATTTGAAAACAAAACTTCTAAAATGGGAATATTAAGAGCCACAATGAAAATGAGATTCAGAGGCATTATACTCACGTAACAAATCGAATTGACGGCGAAAATAGAACAGCATCAGTCGGGGGTGATTTTTTAGGTCAAAAAGGAAAGCAACGATCAAAAAACCTTTTAGTTAAAATCTGTTCCAAGGAACCTTTTAGTTAAAATCTGTTGCAAGGAAGTGTTTTTCATTCCGTGTAAATATATATATATATATATATATATATATATATATATATATATCAATTGGATAACTGTGAATCCCCAAAAAAAAAAAAAAAAAGAGCCCAAGCCCATTTAAAATTTTACCCTAAATCATTCATCACCCTCTCATTTTTCTTTTCCACCACCTAAACATCTTCTCTCACTCTCTCTCTCTTTTTCTAACTCACGTACAACCTCTCTCTCTCCCTCTCAAAGAAACCGACTCTCTCTCTCTCTCCCCGCCGCTCACTGCTCCGACCACCGCAGCCGCCATCTCCTCGCGTGAAGCTTGCTCTCTTCATCGCAAAGCTCTCTGTCCAGCCCCGCCTCGTCCCCGCCCGTCCCAGTTCATCCTCGTCTCTGTGTTGCGTCGGCCGAGGACTTCAACGCCAAAAATCGGTCGTCGCCGCGTGTTTGAACTTCGGGAAGGAAGAAGAACAGCGAGTTTGATTTGGGATTTCACGAATCCAAGGTGAGCCGATGTCGAATTGGTTTTGGCTAGGGTTTGGATTCCGAATTTGAAAATTAGGGATTCAGTTGGATGTTTTTGGGAAATTTTGTTCTGTTCAAAATTGGTCCTTAAATTGATTTGGCTGTACACTTAATGTAATAGGGATTTAAGTTTTTATGTTTTCATTGGATCTGATTTGGATATTAAGAGTTAGGGGTTCATCTCGAAAATTTGGAAGGTTTTGGTAATATGAGAATCGTTGTTTGAATTGTAATCTAGGTTGTATTTTGTGATTGAGTTGTCGTAGTTTCGGTTAGGTTTCAGCTTGAACCGTGGATTTAGGGTTTGAGTACGTTGTTTTGGGAATTAGGTGAAATCCGAGCCTGTTTGGATAAAAATTTTAAGAGTATATGTAACAAAAGTCAGAATATGTAAGATCGATTTTATGGATTGTGATTTGGACCAAGAATTTTGGATTTCAGATTCACGCTCGGGTTTCTGGAAATCGGTTATTTACCCTGAGAGCCTTAGTAAATAACCTGTAAAGTTACTTATTAAACACAACTGAGTATATTGGAATCTGGATTTAAGGGTTTGAATTTATTTGACTTTGGAGAATAACCGAGAATATGATATCAATTTATTAAGTTGTATATGTAATTGTAATATGAATAAATGAAAGAGTATAATACAGGTTTATAGATTCTGGTTTGAATCTGAGAATTTAGAATATGATTTTGAATTTGTGGATTAGGGATTTGAGATTCCGAGAGAGAGAAATATTATTGTTCGCAGGTTCTCAAGCTCGAATAGAATGTATAGAATAAAAAAGGTTTATATTTCAATTTTGAGATCGATTACAGATTACAAATAATGGGTTGTGAATGATTCAAGTTTTGGTTCGTTAGGTCGAGATTCGGGACTCGAGATTTGGAATCCGAATTCAGAGACTTGCGTTTTATTTGATTATTTGGGTTAATCCGTTTTGGATTCCTATAATCTGTTTCCAGATCTACGTGAATGTTCGACTGTTGATCGGGTCAGAAACTCCGAAGTGAGGACCGGAACGAAAATCAGAATCTCGGTTTACTCGTAAGTATCATTCGCTTACAGCGTCTAATAGAATCTTGAATGTTGATTGGAAGTTTTCTTTACGTAGTTATTTTATAATTAAATAATTAATTGATTATTATCAATTATTTATTTAAGAATGTCTAAGAAGTAAATTAAGTATTTAACTAACAAAAAAATCTTTTGGTTATCTGTTTTGGAAGATTAATTCATTTGAGACTCGTATATTGTTGTTTAATCTTATTACGTATTGTTTACGAAACGAAAGCAGGCGAGTCTTAAATAAGTTTAATCTTTGATAACCGAAAACCTTGTAACTGAATTATAGAATCCAGAACTGATTTAGATTAGTTCTGTTCGTAGAATCCTATATCCTTTAATATTTCTGAACATCTTGGCTGATGGACTTTCAACTCCGGATTTTAGCTCATTCAGCGCCCGACATAGTATCAAGTGTCTCAAAGCATATAGGACGCACCTCTTTGTGAAAGTCATCCGTTTATCAGCTGAACTATTCCGGGTAAGTGTGGAGACATAAGTCAACTACTTACCAAGGGAATAACCCTGCTTATGTGCATATCATGTGTTAGTAAATAAGACTAGGTAAAGCCTCAGAATATGAAAAGTAATAAAGATAAGGCTTCAGCCACCTTTTATTGAAAATGTAGTTCGGGTCATCTCCGATAGGCTCAAACATAGTCTATTAGAACCCGGCCTGTGTAATGTGTTATAGCTACCCCAATAGTTTGACCCGCTAGAGCGGGAGAAACAGGAGAGCATATGTCGACTCTCGAATTCAAGTCGAGAGTGAAAGTTTTGGGAGTCACTTCTCAACTTTCATCTTAAAACACTAAACGAGCAAATGAAAGGGAAACTTTAAATTATTGGGATTTAACCCGAGATGCTCTTCTGTAAATAGATTAGGTGTGTGCTCTGCGTGTGTCTGAGCACCCAAACCTTGAACATAAGGAATCGATGGTACCCACGAGTTACTGACTCGTGATGTTGACCGATGAAGGTCATGAAGGCGCTGATCTTCGTGCGTAACCACCGAGCGATGGCGCCCTGAGGAAGTTGGTACCATTAGTGGATCCCAGAGAGAATAAAACACAAAGTCGCCAAGGGACCGCTGCTCGAGGCTTGAGGCTGGCTTCTTGTCGTTCCGAGGGTTATAGCAGGAAGGGGTGTATAGCCTTGTGGAGCGGGAAGTGAATAGGTAGATATGGCCATGCATGCATTTGCATTGAATCTAAAATTAGATATGCATCCCTATTTGCTTATTTTCACGTCACACGACATTAGATGTTTAAATTTCTTAGGTTAGACTCCTACTTACTGAGTCAATCGACTCATAGTTTTATGACCCTTGGTAATGTAGATAAGGGAAAAGCAGCAAAACAGTGACGTCAAGGCAGTAGCGTGAAGACAGTGGCATAGATGAAGACCGAGACCAAGACGTGTATCTCTTGACCTATGGGCTAATGGGGTCTCACAACCGGAGAGAAGAAGTTTTAGTATAATATTATTATGTTAAACTCTTTTGTAACCTACACTCCTGGAACTAAGCGTCCTACTTAAGGACGAGGAGTTATTTTGTATGTACATATCTAAAGGAGTTTGTGAAACTTCATATATGTATATTAAAAGTGAAAAATTCCTCGAGGTTTTTGCTAACTACTAATAACTTAATTTTATTCCGCACTTTATTTATAATGTGTTTACATTTATTATATGTTTAATAAATTTTATTTTTCGTCTTAAGTATTTTATTTAAAACAATATCTTTATATATAATGATATACTCTTGCACGTGTCGATGGTTTTACGGGAGTCGCGGCCTGCGGGCGAGCTGATGACGCTCACGGGTCGTGACAGGTTTTGTGGTATCACAGCCCAGGTTTAGCCATTTCTGTAGACTTGAGATATGTGTTCTTAGTACGGTCACGAGTATAGATTGTGTTTCGTTACGAGATCTTAGTCTTTCTGTTTAGTTGGATTGGTTCAGTTTTCATCGTTAACTTGTCTTTTGGCAGGTTTGACATGGCAGACCACGGACCTTTTGAGAATGGATTCTTTGGTGATCACGTTCCGGTGGCCCACTCTACTGCTTCAGCAGCCCAGCCTTTTCCGGCTCAGCCGACAATCATGACCCTATATCAGGCGACGTGCCATATACCCCCGACCGCTCCTACTTTCAGTGGGAGGGGTGGACTTACCTGGGAAGAGTGGATTGTTATGACAAGGGATTGGATGGATCTACTCCCGCTACCTATGAGGTTCCGCACTGCTACCGCCGCCACTCTTTTGACAGGTGTCGCTCGCACCCGGTGGTATCACAATACGCGCCATCTCGGCAACCGCACTTGGGAGATGTTTCAGACGTTCATGCGGAACGCCTTTCACCCACAGGGACGACTGCGCTTGTGGGAGGTTGCTGCTTCTGACTGTCCCCAGTGACTTGAGGAGACTGTTGTCGCGTATGGTACGCGTTTTGTAAACGAGGTCTTGGAGGCGTGTCCCGTTATCCCCCAGAGAGGATGCGACAAGAGATGTACTACCGTGGATTGCGTCCTGAGTGCAGAAGTGAAGTAATTCGCCTTAGCAGCACGACCTTTGCAGAGCTCCGTGAGCGTACAGAGTTTTATGTTTTGACTGAGGGTGGCTCTCGTTTGCCTCCAGCCCCACCAGTAGTCCAGGTTGACGATGATGATGAGGAGGATGAGATCAGGAGGAGGATCTTCCTGTAGGACCGACTTAGATGCATATAGACGCTACATAGTAGCTTAGTTAGTGGTCATTATTTTTGGTATATACGGCCAACATTATATCTTTTTGAGTTGGCCGATTGACTAGGTCTTGATGATGACTAGTCGATTTTTGGAGTCATAGACTCGTAGATAGTTGAGGTCGTGTTGATGTGTATATAGGTGTGCATGTATGAACGAATGTATTGTATATATCTTTTGACTTATGTATATATATATATATATAGATATATAGATGTTTTTATGTAAAATTTATTTTGCTGTTGAATGTGTGTGCTATTCTGGTGTTTCGAGATTCGTTGTTACGGTTGAAATATGTTAATCATTTATTTCTCTATATGTAGGAATAAAGAATAATGTCTGAAGCGTCGAATGCTGATAGCGCGTCTGCTTCTCGGAGCACGTCCGCTGCTAGGAGTGCGTCCGTGGCTCGGAGCGCGTCAGCCGTCGATCTCAATGAGATTCGAGATGTTCTTGAAAGGCAGGCTGCCGAAGCAGCCGAGAGAGACCTTAGGGTCGCACAAAAATTGGAAACTCAGAATCGCACGATCATCGAGCTTTTATCGAAGCTGAACGCACCTGCTCCACTTGTCCCTGAGTCTCCAGCTCAAGGCGTGCAGCCTGTGAATCTGCCGCCAGTGCCAATGAACATTCTCGAAGAGCTTAACTTCCAGATTCCCGAGGTTGTCCTCCTGTGGGAGAACCTGTGTATGAGCGATTTCGCAAGCAGAAGCCACCCAGCTTTGATGGTGGTGTCGACCCAGCTGCGGCCGAGAATTGGATCAAGAAGATGCAGCAGATCTTCGGCTACATGCAGCTTTCAGACGCTGAACGCGTAGCTTGCGCTGTGAACCAACTAGAAGGTGAGGCTCGTGGCTGGTGGGAGGTTGTGGCGACGTATGAAGATGTTAAAACCATGAGCTGGATTCACTCCATCAACCTATTCCATGAAAAGTACCTGAGTGAGGCAAACTTGTCGAGCAAGATACGTGAGTTCATGAGTCTAAGCCAAGGCTCGATGTCTATGTCCCAGTACACAACACAGTTTGATATGTTAGCGAGGTTTGTGCCTTCTATGGTTCCCACCGATCAAGCCCGAAAGATGAAGTATATGCACGGGCTCAATGTGGACATCGTCAGTCAGGTGGATAGCGGAGACACGGGTCCCCGTACTTATGTTAATGAAGTAAGCAGAGCAATGCGTATCGCAGGATGGTGTGAGAGTGATAGGATTCCTGCTCCAAAGCCAGTTTCAACTTTACCCTTCGTTCCGACGAACTCAAGTCAAAGCGATGCACGTAGAAGAACCAGGTTTCCGCCTAGATGGGGAAACAGACCGCCAACAAGTCAGGGCTCGAGATCTCAGCAAGGCTCAAGCAATCGCCCCCAAGCCAACTTCGGCAACAGGTCCCAATCGGTTAACCAAAACAAAGTTCGATGGGAGAATAGGCGCCTAGAGTCATCGAACAAGAGGGCCAAGACTTCTGAAAATGGTCCATCGCCGCCTTGTGAAAGGTGTGGAGTAGCGCACCGAGGAGATTGTTATGCACGTGCCCTGGTATGTTATAAATGTGGAAAACCAGGTAACTTGGCGCGAGTATGCGATAACCTTGGAATGCAACGCCCTGCACCAAAGGAGCCACCGAAGGCTAATGCTAGGTTGTTTTCCATCCGTGAAGACGAGATTCGAGCAGGATCCTCCACCGCTATCACAGGTCAGGTTTTTATGGATACCTTCTCAACATATGCATTAGTGGACTCTGGAGCCACGCATTCATACATATCATCTAGGATATCTAAACATATAAGGGAATGTAGAAGTGACTTTTCGTATCCATTTGTTACTGCCACTCCTGCTGGAGAGAAGTATCAGTCGTTGTATTGGTATAAGGATGTTCCTATCCGAATCCAGAATCGGATGCTCGTCGCAAACTTGATTGAACTAGAAATGGTGGATTACGATGTTATCCTTGGAATGGATTGGTTAAGTTACCACCATGCGGTCATTGATTGTCAAATGAAGACAGTCTTGCTTCAAGCCCAGGACTTGAACCATTCCATTTCCATGGTTCCTCTCGTAAGTCAAGTTCTCCGTTTGTATCAGCTCTCAAGGCCGTGAAGATGATACGTCAGGGATGCGCTGGCTATCTTGCGAGTGTTATAGACGTTTCAAGGGAACCCAAGCCCCAACCTCAAAATATTCTCATCGTAAGAGATTTCCTTGACGTTTTCCCAGAAGATTTTTCAGGTTTACCGCCTGATCGCGAAGTAGAGTTTAATATAGAATTCATCCCCGGCACAATCCAATATCAAAAACTCCATATCGCATGGCCCCAGCAGAGTTAAAGGAACTCAAGACTCAGCTTCAAGAGTTGCTGGATAAGGGATTCATTCGCCCGAGTCATTCTCCTTGGGGAGCGCCAGTCTTATTCGTTAAGAAAGCTGATGGTTCGTTGAGACTCTGCATCGATTATCGCGGATTGAATCAAGTAACAGTTAAGAATAAGTACCCGCTACCGCGTATTGATGATCTCTTCGACCAACTCGCAGGAGCGACTGTGTTTTCTAAGATTGATTTGCGCTCGGGATATCACCAATTGAAGGTTAGGGATGGAGACATCCCAAAAACGGCTTTCCGTACACGATATGGTCATATGAGTTTTTGGTTATGTCGTTTGGATTAACGAATGCCCCAGCCGCGTTCATGAATTTGATGAACCGCGTGTTCGAGAATTTCCTGGATAAGTTCGTCATTGTGTTCATTGATGATATCCTGATCTACTCAAAGACAAAAGAAGATCATGAACAACATCTTGGGTTGGCATTGGAGAAACTAAGGGAAAAACGATTATACGCCAAGTTCTCAAAGTGCGAGTTTTGGCTAGAAGAAGTTGCATTTCTTGGTCATGTCATTACCAGTGCTGGAATCACGGTAGACCCAGCAAAAATTGACGCAGTGAAACAATGGAATCAGCCTAAGACCGTCACTGAGGTGAGAAGTTTCTTAGGCCTGGCAGGCTATTATCGGAAATTTTTTGAAGGATTCTCTCGTCTAGCCATGCCTCTAACCCTATTAACTCGTAAAGGGCAGAAGTTTGTTTGGACAGGAACTTGCGAGAAAAGTTTCCAAGAATTAAAAACGCGCTTGACAACTGCTCCTGTGCTTACCATTCCACAAGGAACTGACGGCTTCGCTATATATTGCGACGCGTCTAAGCAAGGTTTGGGTGCAGTTCTGATGCAACATGGGAAAGTCATCGCGTATGCCTCACGTCAATTGAAGGATTACGAAACTCGTTATCCGACTCATGACCTGGAACTTGCTGCAGTAGTGTTTGCACTGAAAATATGGAGGCACTACTTGTTTGGTGTCCACTGTGACATCTATACTGATCACAAGACGCTGAAGTATCTCTTCACGCAAAAGGAATTGAATATGCGTCCAGGGAGATGGATGGAACTTTTGAATGACTACGATTTTGAATTGCACTATCATCCGGGTAAGGCCAATAAGGTAGCTGATGCCCTTAGCCGCAAGTCTGTGGCATCTCTAGCAAGTCTTGTAAAAGTCTCTCCGCAATTAGTGACCGATGTTCAAAATCTAGAACTTCAGCTGATCACCGGCAGGTTATCGGCACTCAGTGTGCGTCCGATATTGTTTGATCAGATCAAAGATGGTCAATATGCAGATGAGTACCTACTTGGGAAAATGTTTGACGCTAAGAATGATAAAGAAGGTGACTTCAAACTAGACGGAAGTGACGTATTAAGATGCAATGGTCGAGTTTGTGTGCCTTCAGATGCGGAGATTAAGAGGCAATTGATGGAAGAAGTTCACGGAACGCCATATTCCGTGCACCCATGTGTTACAAAGATGTATCAAGACCTGAAGAAAATCTATTAGTGGCCAGGAATGAAGAGGGATGTCGCTGAATTTGTCCGAAAATGTCTGACTTGTCAACAAATTAAGGCCGAGCACCAGAAACCAGCAGGGATGTTACAACCTTTAGAAATCCCACAATGGAAATGGGAACAAATCACAATGGATTTTGTGTCAGGATTGCCCAAAACAACCGGTGGTCATAATTCAATATGGGTTGTTGTTGATAGACTAACCAAGTCAGTGCACTTTCTTCCGACCAAGACCACTCACTCTGTAGATAAGCTTGCTGAACTTTATATTAAGGAGATTGTGCGTCTCCATGGAGTTCCAAACTCAATTATTTCTGATCGCGATGCTCGTTTAACGTCCAAGTTTTGGAAGAGTCTCCAGAAGAATTTGGGAACAAGATTAAAGTTCAGTACCGCCTTTCATCCCCAAACTAACGGTCAAAGTGAGCGAAAAATTCAAGTGTTGGAAGGTATGCTTCGGGCATGTGTCTTAGACTTCCACGGCTCGTGGAGCCGTTATCTTCCTTTGGTCGAGTTTTCTTACAAAATTAGCTACCAATCCACAATCGGAATGGCGCCATACGAAGCTCTGTATGGGCGCATGTGTCGCTCTCCAGTTCATTGGGATGAAGCAGGTGGAAATAAATTTCTTGGGCCCGAAATGATAGAGCAAACTACTGAATCTATTAAAAAGATTCAAGCCCGAATGAAGACTGGTCAAAGTCGACAAAAGAGCTATGCAGACAAAAGAAGAAGACCTTTGGAATTTGAGATTGGAGACAAAGTTTTCATAAAGGTTTCACCGATGCGTGGTGTAATGAGGTTTGGAAAGAGAGGAAAGCTTAGTCCAAGATATGTTGGACCTTTTGATATTCTAGAGCGTGTTGGCAAGGCAACTTACCATTTAGCTATGCCACCATCGATGTCTAACCTGCATGACGTCTTTCATATATCGATGTTACGAGTGTATGTATCTGACCCTTCTCATGTACTTCAAGATCAAGACGTTGAGATTTCCTCAAGATGTTAAATATGAGGAGCCAGCAGTTGATATCCTCGATCGAAAGGAGAAGGTCTTAAGGAATAAGACTATTCTGATGGTCAAAGTTTTGTGGAAGAGACGCTCTACTAATGAAGCAACTTGGGAACTCGAGAGTGAAATGCGAGAAGCATACCCTGCATTATTCTGAGTTTCGAGGACGAAACTCTTTTAAGGGGGTAGAGATTGTGAAGCCCAAAACAAAAAAGAAAAAAAAAAGAGCCCAAGCCCATTTAATATTTTACCCTAAATCATTCCTCACCCTCTCATTTTTCTTTTCCACCGCCTAAACATCTTCTCTCACTCTCTCTCTCTTTTTCTATCTCACGTACAGCCTCTCTCTCTCCCTCTCAAAGAAACCGACTCTCTCTCTCTCATCTCATTCTCAACCGATTCTCTCTCTCTCTTCCCGCCGCCCACTGCTCCGACCACCGCAGCTGCCATCTCCTCGCGTGAATCTTGCTCTCTTCATCGCGAAGCTCTCCGTCCAGCCCTGCCTCGTCCCCGCCCGTCCCCGTTCATCCTCGTCTCTGTGTTGCGTCGGCCGAGGACTTCGACGCCAAAAATCGGTCGTCGACGGGTGTTTGAACTTTGGGAAGGAAGAAGAACAACGAGTTTAATTTGGGATTTCTTAAATCCAAGGTGAGCCGATGTCGAATTGGTTTTGGCTAGGGTTTGGATTCTGAATTTGAAAATTAGGGATTCAGTTGGATGTTTTTGGGAAATTTTGTTCTGTTCAAAATTGGTCCTTAAATTGATTTGGTTGTACACTGAATGTAATAGGGATTTAAGTTTTTATGTTTTCGTTGGATCTGATTTGGATATTAAGAGTTAGGGTTCATCTCGAAAATTTGGAAGGTTTTGGTAATATGAGAATCATTGTTTGAATTGTAATCTGGGTTGTATTTTGTGATTGAGTTGTCGTAGTTTCGGTTAGGTTTCAGCTTGAACCGTGGATTTAGGGTTTGAGTACGTTGTTTTGGGAATTAGGTGAAATCCGAGCCTGTTTGGATAAAATTTTCAAGAGTATATGTAACTAAATTCAGAATATGTAAGATCCATTTTATGGATTGTGATTTGGACCAAGAATTTTGGATCTCAGATTCACGCTCGGGTTTCTGGAAATCGGTTATTTACCCTGAGAGCCTTAGTAGATAACTTGTAAAGTTACTTATTAAACACAACTGAGTATATTGGAATCTGGATTTAAGGGTTTGAATTTATTTGACTTTGGAGAATAACCGAGAATTTGATATCAGTTTATGAAGTTGTATATGTAATTGTAATATGAATAAATGAAAGAGTATAATACAGGTTTATAGATTCTAGTTTGAATCTGAGAATTTAGAATATGATTTTGAATTTGTGGATTAGGGATTTGAGATTCCGAGATAGAGAAATATTATTGTTCGCAAGTTCTCAAGCTTGAATAGAATGTATAAAATAACAAAGGTTTATATTTCAGTTTCGAGATCGATTACAGATTACAAATAATGGGTTGTGAGTGATTCAAGTTTTGGTTCGTTAGGTCGAGATTCGGGACTCGACATTTGGAATCCTAATTCAGAGACTTGCGATTTATTTGATTATATGGGTTAATCCGTTTTGGATTCCTATAATCTGTTTCCAGATCTACGTGAATGTTCGACTGTTGATCGGGTCAGAAACTCCGAAGTGAGGACCGGAACGAAAATCAGAATCTCGGTTTACTCGTAAGTATTATTCGCTTACAGCGTCTAATAGAATCTTGAATTCAATTATTATCAATTATTTATTTAAGAATGTCGAGGATGTAAATTCAGTATTTAACTAACAAAAAAATCTCTTGGTTATCTGTTTTGGAAGATTAATTCATTTGAGACTCGTATTTTTTTGTTTAATCTTATTACGTATTGTTTACGATACGAAAGCAGGCGAGTCTTAAATAAGTTTAATCTTTGATAACCGAAAAGCTTGTAACTGAATTATAGAATCCAGAACTGATTTAGATTAGTTCTGTTCGTAGAATCCTATATCCTTTAATATTTCTGAACATCTTGGCTGATGGACTTTCAACTCCGAATTTTAGCTCATTCAGCGCTCGACAGAGTATCAAGTTCTCAAAGCATATAGGACGCACCTCTTTGTGAAAGTCATCCGTTTTTCAGTTGAACTATTCCAGGTAAGTGTGGAGACATAAGTCAACTACTTACCAAGGGAATAACCCTGCTTATGTGCATATCATGTTTTAGTAAACAAGACTAGGTAAAGCCTCATAATATGAAAAGTAATAAAGATAAGGCTTCAGCCATATTTTATTGAAAATGTAGTTCGGGTCATCCCAGAAAGGCTCAAACATAGTCTATTAGAACCCGGCCTGTGTTATGTGATATGGCTACCCCAATAGTTTGACCCGCTAGAGCAGGGGAAACAGGAGAGCATAAGTCGACTCTCGAATTCAAGTCGAGAGTGAAAGTTTTGGGAGTCACTTCTCAACTTTCATCTTAAAACACTAAACGAGAAAATGAAAGGGAAACACTAAATTATTGGGATTTAACCCGAGATGTTCTTTTGTAAATAGATTAGGTGTGTGCTCTGCGTGTGTCTGAGCACCCAAACCTTGAACATAAGGAATCGATGGTACCCACGAGTTACTGAGTCGTGATGTTGACCGATGAAGGTCATGAAGGCGCTGATCTTCGTGCGTAAGCACCGAGCGATGGCGCCCTGAGGAAGTTGGTACCATTAGTGGATCCCAGAGAGAATAAAACACAAAGTCGCAGAGGGACCGCTGCTCGAGGCCTCTGGCTGGCTTCTTGTCGTTCCGAGGGTTATAGCAGGAAGGGGTGTATAGCCTTGTGGAGTGGCAAGCGAATTATGTTCAGCCCAAAGGAAGACATATGTTGGCCGAATAACAACGTACTTGTAATGATAAATGCGTGATAATTATAAAATGTTATTCATGTGAACTATGAAAAGTACAAATACATTTCAAAGTTTGACAGAATTTATTATCAGTACTTGATCAATGCATTGAGCGTACCAATTGCAATTAATTTCTCTGTCTAAAGACTAGGAATTAATGTTGTGCTAGGTAGCTTGAGATAGTTTATTTGATTGAATTATATACTAAAGTGAGCACATATTTCCTTCATTTTGTTAGTGGATCTAGTTTCGGTTGATGCCGCTTATAACATGTCTAGCCAAGTAAGCCACATTCCTATGCTAAACGGGACGAATTTTAAAGCATGGAAGGAGACCGTGGAGATTGTCCTTGGTTGTATCGATCTTGATAAGGCCTTACGTCAAGATCGGCCCATTCCTGCTGACGGAACCACTGAAGATGCTAAAACTGACAAATGGGACCGGTCAAACCGTATGTGCTTGATGATCATGAGGCGTTCGATTCCAGAAGCGTTCTGAGGCTCCATTTATGAAAGGGAAAGTTCCAAGAAGTTTTTGGAAGAGATTGAGCAATATTTTGTAAAGAATTAGAAATCAAAAGCGAATAATACTCTAGGTAAGCTCGTCTCCATGAAGTGAAAAGGAAAATAAAACATCAGGGAGTAGATCATGGAGATGTCTCATCTTGCTTCGAAATTGAAATCCTTGAAGTTTGAGTTGTCTGAGGAGTTGCTCGTGCATTTTTTTTTTCTCTCTCCCCCGCCGCACTTTGGGCAATTCAAAGTGAGCTATAACACTCAGAAGGACAAATGGTCGTTGAACGAGCTCATTTCTCATTGCGTGCAAGAAGAGGAGCGCCTCCAGCGGGACAAGACTGAAAGTGCTCACCTGCCCACCTCGCCTCAAAACAACAAGAAGAAGAGAACCAAGGAAACTACCCGACCATCTCAGCCGAAGAAACAAAAGACGGAGAAGAATGAATTCACTTGTTTCTTTTGCAAGAAAGGTGGACACATGAAGAAGGAGTTCCCCAAGTATGCTGCGTGGCGTGTGAAGAAGGGTAAGATTTTGACTTTAGTTTGTTCTGAAATTAATTTGGTTTTCGTACCTAAGGATACTTGGTGGGTAGATTCTGGTGCTATTACTCACGTAAGTGTATCCATGCAGGGCTGCCTCTGGAGCCGACCGCCAAGTGATGATGAAAGATTCATTTTTGTGGGCGATGGAAATAAAGTTGTCGTGGAGGCTATTGGAACTTTTAGATTTATTTTAAAGACTGGTTTTAATTTGGAATTATTTGAGACTTTGGTTGTACCGTCTTTTAGACGGAATTTCGTTTCTGTTTCCATGTTGGACAAATCTGGTTTTTCTTGTTCATTCAGAAATAATAAAATTAGTCTCCATCAAAATTCAAATTTCTTAGGTTCCGGTTCTTTAATTAATAAGTTATACGTGCTTGATACTGTTAGTTCTAACAATGAAATATTAAATACTAGTTCGCATGCTACGAAACAAAAATTAAATGAGAATTATGCCACAAGCGTATATGTCATATCTCTAAACAGAGAATCCAGAGGCTTGTATCAGATGGAATTCTTGAACCCCTAGATTTGACAGACTTTCAAGTCTGCATTGAGTGTATCAAAGGGAAACAAACTAATTCTAAAAAATTGGGTGCCAATAGAGCTACATATGTTCTTGAACTAATTCATACCGATATATGCGGTCCATTCTCTACAGTTGCTTGGAATGGACAACGATATTTTGTTACGTTCATAGAAGTTTATTCTCGATATTGTTACCTATATTTGATACATGAAAAGTCACAATCATTGGATGTTTTCAAGTCTTACAAGGCTGAAGTCGAACTTCAACTTGGAAATAAGATTAAGGTTGTCAAATCCGACCGTGGTGGGGAATACTACGGAAGGTATGACGGATCAGGAGAACAACGTCCAGGACCATTCGCTCTTTTCCTCGATGAGTGTGGAATTGTTCCGCAATACACAATGCCAGGGAAACCTAGCATGAATGGTGTTGTTGAACGACGAAATCGAACTCTTAAGGATATGGTAAGAAGTATGATTATTCATTCTTCTTTGCCAGAGTCTCTTTGGGGAGAAGCATTGAAGACTGCGATTTATGTCTTAAATTGGGTACCAAATAAATCAATAACCAAAACCCCTTATGAGCTTTGCACTAATAAACGACCAAGCATTAGACACTTACACATTTGGGGTTGTCCAGCTGAAGCTAGGCCTTATAGGCCACATGAAGCAAAGTTGGACTCAAGAACGGTTAGCTGTTTTTTTGGTTGTTATGCTGAACGCTCGCGTGGTTTCAAGTTTTACAATCCCACATCAAGATCATTTTTTGAAACGGGAAATGCCAGATTTCTCGAGGATATTGAGTTTGGGGGAGAAGAATATACTAGGAATGTTGTCTTTGAAGAAGAATCTTCAACTTTCGATATTCAAGATATTATACCTTTTACCGTTCAAGACATAGTTGAAGATATCATTCCTAATGTTGTCCCTAACCAGGACAACATTGAGATTCTTCATCAAGACCCACCCTTAGAACAAACTTAACAACCTCAAGAAGTGCCATTAAGGAGATCTGCAAGAGAGAGAAGAAGTGCGATTTTTGATGATTATATCGTTTTTCTTCAAGAACATGAGGATGGCATTGGTCTGACGGAAGATGATCCAATCAACTTCCTTCAAGCCATGCGTTCTACTAAATCTCAACAGTGGATCGATGCCATGAAAGATGAGATAAAATCTATGGAAGATAATGACGTTTGGGATCTTGTGGACTTACCTGAAGGTGCGAAGCCAATTGGTTGTAAATGAATATTTAAAACCAAGTTGGATTCGAAGGGTAATGTTGAAAGGTATAAGGGTCGTCTAGTCGCCAAAGACTTTACTCAAAAGGAAGGTATAAGAGACTTTCTCTCCGGTTTCATCGAAAGACTCTTTTAGGACTATTATGGCACTAGTAGCGCATTTTGATTTAGAGTTACATCAGATGGATGTAAGGACTGCATTTCTAAATGGAGACATTGAAGAGACAATTTATGACTCAACCAGAGAACTTTGTATCAAGAAATCCAAAGTCTATGGTTTGCAAGTTAAAAAATCCATCTACGGACTCAAACAGGCATCCCGACAATGGTATCACAAGTTTCATCAAGTTATTACTTCATACGGATTCGAGGCAAATATTTTTGATGATTTTGTATACCAAAAGTTCAGTGGGAGTAAATACATCTTTTTGGTTTTATATGTCGATGACATTCTGCTCGCTAGTAGTGACATTGGTTTGTTACATGAGACCAAGAAATTTCTAAAGAAGAATTTTGAAATGAAAGATCTTGGTGAAGCTTCTTTTCTATTAGGAATCAAGATACTAAGAGATCGCTCTCAAGGTGTTCTTGGATTATCACAAAAGAGTTATATTGATAAAGTTCTGAGCATATTCGGCATGAAAGATTGTAAACCAGAAGATACGCCCATATCTAAAGGAGACAAGTTCAGTCTCAAACAATGTCCTAGTAATGATCTTGAAAGAAATGAGATGGAAAAGATTCCCTATGCCTCAATTGTTGGGAGTCTTATGTACGCACAAGTTTGCACTCGCCCCTACATTGCATTCATTGTGGGTGTCCTTGGTAGATATTTGAGTGATCCAGGTTTGCAACACTAAAAGGCAGCAAAATGTGTGATGCGTTATCTAAGACGAACAAAAGACTATATGCTCACCTATCGGAGATCAGAGAATTTGGAGGTTGTAGGTTTCTCTGATTCCGATTTCGCTGGATGTCAAGACATCAAGCGCTCCACATCAGATTATGTTTTCACGTTGGCAGAAGGAGCTATCTCATGGAAGTCTGCTAAACAAAGACTCATAGCTTCTTCGACCATGGCAGCGGAGTTCATAGCTTGTTTCGAAGCATCCAACCACGGGTTTTGGCTGCAGAATTTTGTCACTAGATTGCGAGTTGTAGATGGCATTGACAGACCATTGAAGATTTATTGTGACAATAAAGCTGCAGTTCTTTACTCCAACAACAATAGTAGCTCGACGAAATCAAAGTTCATCGACATCAAGTTTCTAGTTGTGAAGGAGAGAGTTCAGGGTGGACAAATTTCTATAGAACACATAGGAACCAATATTATGCTAGCAAACCCATTGACTAAAGGTTTAACGCCTAAGGTGTTTCATGAGCACACTGCTCAGATGGGCATTATTCTAGAAAATACCTTGGTTTAGTGGGAGTTTTTGTTATGTGTATTATGTGTTATGTATTTCATGTTTTGATTGATGATTTCTGCAGAATAAAGTTTTGTTTATCATCATTGTCCTGAATTTTAAAATTTTCGTCATTATATTACATAAAGAAATAACCTCACTAAAGACTACCTTAGGACCAGTTGAAAATGAACATGCCTAAGGACACATTGCATGTTATATTCATGCTACTCATCCATATTTGATCTATGTCATTAAATGTGTAGGTTTGGTGATCATGGTAGTTTAGTCATAACTTTATATGATTAAAACTGCGTTGCTTCGATACCTATGCATGAGATGGACCAGATTGTTTAAGGAAAATAAAACCAAAATAGCATACAGAAACACGCATTCAGAATTTGGTACTATAATTATCGTAAATATATATAGCTCAAGTGGGAGATTGTTAGGAAATTATTTCCTTTATGAGATATTATATGTATGTAATTATAATAGCTATTAATTTATGGTTTTATTGATAATGAATATTGATAAATAATATGTAACTGATATGGAATAAATGGGTTGATAATAATTATATTTATTAAGGGACTTATGGAATTCCTTAGAAACAAATATATAAAGTCTTGGTTATGGTCCCCAATGCAAATCAATCGATTCTTCCTCTTTCTATAGAGAGTTAGACCTTAAGTTTTCTCGTCGGAGATATAAAGTGATTTAGCAAAGGAAGACCACGCACCACCGGATTCACGTTCATCCAATCACCGATCATCGAAAAAATTTTCCGCATCAAGTGATGATCGATCTAATGGATCCAGGTATTACTTTAACCTTTAACAATCTAATAACGTGTTGATTCTAGGAACTACTATTAGTAAATAAATTTTTCCTAACAAATAAATTTTTCTTTCCCCCGTAAGACCTTTATTTATAAAAAAAAAAAAAAACTAAAACGATTATTCTTAAAACTGAAAAAAGGTTTAAGTAAAGAAAAAATAATTTATAAATAAATAAAAGCTAAAATTGAAAGAAAACCCAACCTAATAGCAACGAAATGAATAGTTGTATATTTGGAATTTGTCTTCAGTAATCTGTATTATTTCAGCAATTTATCTAAGAGAGTGAATATAATAAGCAATAAAATAAATGTCCAAGTCTACCAATACCCTCTCACGCATATAATACTCTCTCACTATTAGAATATTATTGTTATTATTGTTAAGGTAGGATTTCGTCAAATCTCTCTTAACACCTTTCGTGTCATTTTTAGCATTCAGACGACGAAGAGAGGGAGCATAGGGGGTCCCACGGTTGATTCTTGGTCAGCTGAGGAGAGGGGCTCATTCCCCTTTAAGTCCTATCGCGAGCGGAGGTACGAAAATCTTCGCGAGGAAAGCTGATCGCGAGAAAAGGGTCGTCACGAAGAAGGTTTCTCGCAAAGGAATCTCATCCCGAGGAGGTATGTCCCGAGGAGGTCGCGTCCCGAGAGAAGACCCACCGTCAGGAGTCTGCGTGGCAACGGTAGCGTTCGAGGGAGGATTGGCGTCAGAGAGTCAGTCGAAAGGGCATAAATCACGAGATTGGTTGGGGAAATCTCGGAGAGAATCCCGTAACTCGTCAGAAGAGGGATGGGCCAAAAGAGGAAACCCTAGCAGGAGGAGAAAACCCGAGATACCGTCCAAGCAAGAGGAGAGGCAATATAAATATGAATGTAATAACCTCATGAACAGGGTTCAGAAAAGTATCAGGCGTCGCCATATACGAAGTTCATACTTGTTGCTCTGTATTTTCTTTAAGCTTCCAAGCTAATAAACGGAAGAAACCAAACCCCTTACAAATATAAACTCAATGATATTAACGATACATACCTGACTATTATTCATTATTATTATCTCTTAATCCTTGTGACTGTTTAGAGACCGGTGCAAATCGACCTCTACAGTTTGGTGCCCACCGTGGGGCCTGTTTCTTTCTAACACACACCCAAGACGTTGAAAGAGTCTGAGCAAGATGGTGAACAAAGAAATCAGCGCTGGAGGAAGCAAAGAAGACAGGTGCGCTCCGACAACAGCTGGCCGACGCCCTGGCGATGATAGGGGAGGCCAACAAGAGAGCATAGGACCAGTCTGAGTTGAACAGGCAACTCATGGCTCGCCTGGACCACTTGTTGATCGGTGGTGGACTAGAGGGGTGGACGGCGCTGGGAGTGCTGATCAACAGAAACCTTTTCCAGACCACCGTGCTTACGCTGTCGACGACCGAAGAAGAAGGCCCGACAGCCGCCATGGGCGCCCAGCCCGCCTTGACGCCGACGCTCGAGGAAGAAATCAGGAAGGTGGTGAAGGAGATGTCCTCGGGCATCGAGTCGATGATGGGACAAGTAGTGTCCCAGGTGCACAAGGCGACGAGCTCGGCGCCGGAAATCGACCGGATGGTCAAAGAAGCGAGGGGCACTCCCTTCTCGTCAAAGATCCGCAGCGTGGAGCTCGGAGAGCTCCCCAAAGTCAAGATTACGTTGTACAAGGGGACCTCAGACCCGAATACCCATGTTAAGTTGTTCTGAATCGTGACGGAACGCATAACTGGGGAGATGGAGAAGGTAGAGGCCATCCTCTGTCGCCTCTTCATTGAAAGCTTGCATGGCCCAGCGAGCGATTGGTTCGCCAAGCTGCCCTCGGAGTCTATCAATGACTCTGACGACCTCGTCGCAGCTTTTCTGCGTCATTACTCGATGTACGTGCAGAGCGACGCGACAATCACCACTTTGTGGAACCTCGCTCAGGAGAAGGGCGAGACGTTCCGCCATTACATCGAGAGATTCAAGGCGGTCATGGTTAGGATCTCGAACCTCGACGGGATGATCGCAATCCAGGCACTGAATAATGGCATGTATTAACCTTGCCTATCCACCTGGAGTTAGCGAAGATCCGTCCTCGAGGACGCTCTTCATCGGGCTTTGATCTTTATGGAGATTGAGGAGGAGGAGACGGCGCTGAAGAGAATCCACGAGGGTGGAGGAAAGGGCAAACATCCCGAGAGAAGCGACCATCGGGATGGAGGAGAAGCTCGCCCAGCGAAGGCGGAAGGAAGAGATGACTAGGGGATCCCCGGTGATCGACGAGCCCGAGAGATTTCGAAGAGGGGAGTCTATCGGGTGGAGGAGAGAATGGACCCCGGCGAGGGTGTACAGCAGCGAGGAAGTTTCTCGGCGAGCCGAGGAGGATTTTTAGGATGCCGAGAAGGCCATGCTGGAGGGCGAGGAGGATCCGTAGGAGGGCGAGGAGGTCCCAAAAGGAAACCCTGGCCTAAGGACTCGAGCAAGTTTTGCGAGTTCCACAACATGAGCGGCCACGCAATCGAAGAGTGCGCCATGTTGAATAGGGAACTCCAGAAGAGGTACGCGCGGGGAGAGCTGAAGGATTTGTTGTCCAGGAGGAGGCCGCAGGAGGAGCCGGCCCAGGCTCGCGGAAGCGGCCAGGGCGGGGCGAGGAGGAATCCTGCAGCCGAGAGGCAGGTGGTAGAGCGAGCCGTGGAGGACAGACCGGCGATGAGGGCAAGGATCGAGGTGATCATGGGTGGATCACGTTTGTGTGGAGACTCCGTCAACAACATCAGGGCCTTCCAACGACGGGGGAAGGAGCATAATCGCGGAGACGCGGTGGCAGTCAATCCTTGGGCGAAGATAGAGTTCGTCGAGAACGGGGGATGCGCGGAAATGCACGACGACGCCCTGGTCCTCATGCTAGGAATCGGTAACGCTGATGTTTTCCGAGTCCTCGTCGACAACGCGAGTGCAGTCGACGTCATCTTTTACGAGTGCCTCGAGAAGATGAATATCGAGGGACTAGAGATTGGGGGACGGCGACGCAAGTTTTCCGGATTCAACGGAGACGTGGCCATCTCGTTGGGGACGGTCCACCTCCCAATCCGAGCAAAGAGAGTGCAGAGGATGGTGGAGTTCATGGTGCTGAACGTCTCCTCGCACTTCAATGTGATCCTGAGAAGACCCTGGATCCACTCCATGAGGGCTGTACCCTCCACTTAGCATCAATGCATCAAATTCCCCGAGGAAGGAGGAGTGATCGAGGAGATCCGGGGAGATAGAAACGCATGCCGCGTCTGCTACATGATGCACCACCGACAGGTGCACGGCGAGAAGACGCCCGAAGAGGTAGCTGAGGAGGAAGATGCCGATTTATAGCAGCTAGCCCTGAATGCCCCGACGAGAAAAAAGGTGGGGACGAGGAGCGGTCCGCAAGACCAAGAAGGGACAGGGCGCGAAGGCAGGGTCGTTGGGGTGCTCGTGGCTGAAAGCCTCGAGGACCAGGCGAACGAAGGAAAGAAAAAGGGACCGTAGATCGAGGCAGTGGAGCAGGTCTGCATCGACGAGTCCGACCCGACTCGAACGACCAGCATTGGCGTGGAGCTCGCTCCGGAGATCAGGGCCCAATTGATAGCGTTCCTGAAGAAGAATCGAGGGAGCTTCGCCTGGACTCACGAGGATATGCCGGGGGTAGATCCGTCGGTGATTGCTCACCGCCTCAACACAGACCCGAACCACCGGCCCATCATACAAAAGAGGAGGAAGATGGCACCGGATAGGAACAAGGTGATCAACGACGAGGTCGGCAAGCTGCTCTCGATGGGCACCATCAGGGAAGTGAAGTACGTTGAGTGGTTGGCGAACACCGTCGTCGTCAAAAAGAAGAATGACAAGTGGCAAGTTTGCGTGAATTTCACTGACCTCAACAAAGCTTGCCCGAAAGACAGCTTCCCGATGCCGCACATCGATCGCCTCGTGGAGGTCACTCAGGGGTATGAACTCCTCAGCTTCATGGATGTCTACTCGGGGTTTCACCAGATAAGGATGCACCCAGACGACGAGGAGAAGACTGCCTTCATCAGCAAGCGAGGGACGTATTATTACAAAGTGATGCCCTTCGGCCTGAAGAGCGCCGACGCGACCTACGAAAGGCTGGTGACCAAGATGTTCCACGAGCATATTGGGAAGAGCATGGAGGTCTATATCGATGACATGGTCGTCAAAACGATGAAGGCAGCAGCGCACATCGAGATATGGAGGAATACTTCGAGATCCTGAATCGGCACAAGATGAGACTGAATCCCGCCAAGTGAATCTTTGGTATCTCCTCGGGAAAGTTCTTTGGCCACATAGTCACCAGACAAGAAGTCGAAGCTGACCCCGAGTAGATCGAGGTGATCAAGAATATGCCCTCCCCTTGAAGTCGACGAGAGATACAGAAGCTGACAGGGAGGATCGCTGCTCTGGGACGATTCATCTCGCGAAAAGCCGACAGAACACTCGTCTTCTACGAGTTGCTGAAGAAGAACAAAAAGTTCGAGTGGACCGACAAATGCGAGGAGGCTTTCCAGGTGCTAAAGGCATACCTCTCGTCGCCCTCGTGATGACGAAACCGCTACCCAGAGAGCCTGTTGGGATTGGTGCCCACAAAGGAGATATTAGACATTGAGATACTTTATGTATTTATATTTTGCTGAAACATTGATATTAATAAATGTTCATTCTTTCTAAGATTGTGTTTAGTTATGTTTAAGCTATGCTCTGAAACTGTCATCAACGAAAAGGGTGTTAAGTACAGACTTGACAAGATAACCCCTTGTGACAAGTTTGAAACATTTGTTCGCAATCTAAAGATCGATAGAGCAATCGAATCTTATTATTGATTGTTAGAGTGAATCATGATATCTCATCTTGTGATATAGAGAGTTGTGACTCTATGATTCATACTTGGTATCTTATAGAAGATACTGAACAAGACCAGTGACACTTGGTAGCTCGAGACAAAACTGTTTACACACTCGAGGCTTCAAGTTCACAACTAAAGGAGTATTATGATACTTACCTTAATCCTGAAGTGAATATGTAATTGACATTTCACTTTTTGACATTTGATTCGTCAATGGGCAATGACTAAATTTTAGTTGCATCTGACCCGACTGTTGGTGTCACAAGGATGTAATGTTGGGTTACATGATTCACAGATATGGAATTCATGTAACAACGATGCAAATGCATTAGTATCACACTATGCTTTGTTACGAGAGTGTGAATGAATAAACCTGGCCAGGTATTCATTGAATGAGTTCATTCTTTGATTAAAACATGTGACATGTAAAGACATCTCACTTTATGTTTTTCTCATTTACAAATGACAAAGGAGTTAGTGAAATAATAACTCAAGGAGTAAAACAGTAATTTTATATTCCTCTTAGTTACTGATACACATGAAGGGTAATATCGTATTATACTCTGTGGATCATGTGAAAAATTGTTTTATCACATCAAACATAAAATATACGCACACGAACAGAGAGAGTGTCAATATTGGTCCTTTAGTGGAATCGACCAATATTAAGAATTAAAAGACGGAAAAAGTTTGTGAACTTTTGTGTCCGATCTTTATTCTAAAGCTTCGTTCGTGTGGGTCCATAAGGTCACAATAATAGACACTTGGAAGAGATAAAGAGAACTAGGATTGTTGACTTTCTCATGGAATATAAATTATGATTTATATCAAGGAAATTAATTCTTTAAGTAACTTATTAAATAATTAGTTATTTAATGTTACAATTATTTATTGAATAATAGAGCATTATTATAATGATGATAGTGCTCTAGCTATGTTCAAATAAATAATAGAATGAAATACATAATTTCTCATTTCGTACTTATTCGGAAAGTATGAATTTATTTTAATGAAATGTCATTAAATAAAAATGAGAGTTCTAAATAAATTGAATTTAGAAATAAATAAATTGGGAATGAATAAATTGTATTATGGCCGAGTGAGAGATGGTGTTTTTGGCCGAGAATTAGAGTGATAAGGTTATGGGTTTTTTATGACCTATTTCGAAGCCCATTATAAAGCTGTTTATAAAAAGGGGAATTAAAACCCTAAAAACCCTAATCCAAACCCTAGAAATCTCGGCCACTTCTCTCTCTCCCGGTGTGTGTGAGTCTCGGCCGAATCCCAAGAGAAAAGAAAAAGAGAAATTTTTTTTCCCTTTTCCTAAGCAATCCCGAGTGTTCTTGAAAGCCCACCCTTCATATCTCAATAAAACTCCTCGTGTATTATTGTTGATTCACCTCTTGTGGTGTTTGGTGATTGTTGTAATCTGGAAATCTGTTTTAAAATCGTTTTTAAATATTTTTTTGGATTTTTTTTCATTCTGCCGGACTACATAGTTTTTGCCCAGGAATTCCAGTCCGGCGATCTGTTCTCTGTCCGGCGAGCCAGTCTGTCTGGCAAGTATCCCTGTCCGGCGATCTGTTCTCTGTCCGGCGAGCCAGTCTGTCCGGCGAGCCATCCTGTCCGGCGAGCCTCCCTGTCCGGCAAGCCAGTCTGTCCGGCGAGCCCCTCTGTCCGGCGTATTCCCCAGTCCGGCCAGTCTCCCAGTCCGGCGGGATTTCCCCAGTCCGGCCAGTCTCCCAGTCCGGCGGGATTTCCTCCAGTCCGGCGGTCCCAGGTTCAGAACCTCAGTCCGGCGAGCCCAATCCGATCAGCCCCTTCCGGCGAGTCCAATCCGGCTAGTTTCCTGAAATCTCCATTTCGGTGACTCGTTCCCAGGAGGTGATCTCGGTGAGGCATTCCGATGCTAGCGAGCAACTTCGGGATAATTTATTATCCTTGATGTAAGTGTTCTCTCAACCAATTAAATTGCTAAATTAATTTATGAATTGTTTATATAGGTTGTTAGTGTGTTTAATTGTTGAAAGTTTTATAATTTAATAAATTGTTTGTTAAAGTTGTAAATTGATTTTAATGCCATAGGTTATTAATCATATTAAAATTGTTTTAATATGAAAAGATCAATTATATAATTCCGCCATATTCGATATGTTATATAATTAATTTGTTTAAATCGTTAAATAATTCCAACAAATGGTATCAGAGCTAATAATTGGCATTAAAATCTAAGTTGTAATTAGTTTCGGACTTGTTTTTTCTTATTTGATAAGTTGGTGTTGGCGTTTTTTGGGATATGATTTTTTGGTTGCATTGTGATGTGAATAAAATTGTGAATGTGTTATGGATGGATCCTTATTGATATGGCCTTAGGTTTTGTTTCCGGTTACGTCCGGGCTAATTTTATTTTACTTTAATAATTGTGAGCCTCAATTTGCAAGGACGTTTAAAGTTGTAAAAATATTTTTTTTGTTGTAACCCGACGATGTGGAGACAAGGAACGGAGATGACTCTTTTGGCCGCATGTTATTGAACGTGTGTGTGCTATATGAGTGGGAGGATGTTGGATTGGCCGCTTGATGCCACATACGACACGTCATGACGTTCCGCACCGGATTCCTAGTAAATTAAATAGGATTTAATTTTTGGGTTGTATTTAGAAATAGGCCATTCAATGAGTTAAATTATTTATGCTTTTATTTAATTTAATTTCATTGCATAACACTTGACACGTCATATAGGATAGAACGCCAACATCATATTAATATGAAATGTCATATAGTTTATAATAACATAATGAGTTATAAAATTGTAAACAATTGAATGAATATGATTCATTACAAAAACTAAGTGGGAGGGTTGTTTATTGTTGAAGCAACCCAAGGTCCCCGACATGAGTGAAATTAATTAAATATATGATGAACTAAGAGTCACACATAGTGGCCCTCCCTTCAATGGGAGTACTTCGGAAGTATTTAATTAATCTCATTGTTAAAGAACTAAGCATAAAAGAGAAACTTTGAAACGGGGTCTCCACATAGGTGAACCGTCTTCAAAGTGACTTGAGTGAGGGCCCACGTGTCGGTTGTACACTTAGACTTATGTTTTAAAGTAATCCTCACATAGCTCTGCATTAAAAATAAGTGACCAAATATTTATGGTAATTAGTAAGAACTAGAAGTTGTGACTTCTTGGATGGTTCGAGCTAAATAGTGATGTGTCACGACTGTGAAATGAGGTTAATTACGATTTCCCCATAGGAAAAGTAATTAACTATTGTTGTTCACAATACCATGAATTATTTAACGCTCTCCTCACCATATTAGGATTGTTCATGCATGCACATAATTCGAAAATATAGCACATACTAAAATCATTTATTTTATCATTGTTTTCAGCAAAATGTCTTTTAATCCACTTCAAACGATTTTAAGTTCTAATAAACTCGAGGGTGAGAACTACGTTGACTTGAAACGTAACCTCGACATCGTATTGACGGTGGAGAAGCACAAGTACGTTCTCACGACCCCATGTCCTCCTGTTCCGAGTGCTGACTCGAGCAAGGAAGACAAGGACGCCTTCGATGCGTGGATGAGATCTGATGAGATTGCTCGTTGCTACATTTTGGCATCGATGAGCAATGTGTTGCAACAATCTCATAGAGACATCGCCACTGCATATGAAATCCTGTTCAATCTTCATGAGATGTTCGGATGTCATGGGCTTCAAGCGAGTCAGCAAGCTATCCGCAGTTTCATGAACTGTAGGATGAAACAAGGATCTTCCGTACGGGAACACATGCTATTGATCATGGGTCACCTGAACGATATGGAGATCCTTGGTTCAGAGATTGACGGAGAAACCAAGATTGATATGATCTTGGAGACTCTTACGGAATCTTTTGATAGCTTCCGTCTGAACTACTCTATGAACAAGCTCAATTACACCGTGACTGAGCTTATGAAGGAGTTGCAGACTGCCGAGGGACTTCTCCCTAAGAACAAGAAGAAGTCGGGAGAGCTCAATGTTGCTGAACACAGAGCCTCGACCTCTGGTTCTAAGAGGATGATGAAGAGGCCCAAAAACGCCAACCGAGCGGGTTCCAAGAAGCCTTACAAGAAGGCTGTGGATGCTAAGGGCAAAGGCATCGCAAAGGTGGACAAGTCTGAGCACAAGTGTCAAAATTGCGGAGAGGCTGGCCACTGGCGGAGGAACTGCCCTACCTACCTCAAGAGTGTCAAGGGGAAAGGTAAGATCTTTGTTACTCAAGCTTGTTATACTACAAACAAGGCATCGCCCTGGATTCTTGATTGCGGGGCGTCTGACCACCTTGTGTGTAATTTGAATGGTTTTAGGAAAACCAGGAGCTTAGGTGACGTAGAGTTCGGATTCAACTGGGGTGATGGAACGAAGGTCGGAGCAAGATCCGTCAGGACCATGAAGCTCAAGTTTGGGAAAGAAACTTTATTATTGAATAATGTTTACTATGTTCCGGATTTTTGCAAGAATTTGATTTCATTTGGTCGTTTAGAAGAATAAGGTTTCAATTTTAAGATCAATAATGGTATTGAAATTTTTATTGATGATTGTTTTATAACTAAAGCTCAACGTGTGGATTCTATATATTATTTATATCCTGCTGAGACGACAATCTTGGACACCGAAGTGAATGGTGATTCACTTAGAAAGCGTAAGACGTTTCATACTGATGAGATTGACGACACATATCTATGGCACCTACGTCTTGGACATATTGGCCTGGATAGGATCAAGAGATTAACAAAGGATGGTCCTTTAAAATCTCTACACGTGGGAAATCTTCCCACGTGTGAATCCTGTCTTGAAGGCAAGATGACCAAGAGACCTTTCTCAACAAAGGGTCTTAGGGCCACGCAAGTATTGGAACTAATACATAGTGATGTATGTGGTCCAATCAACATCCAGGCAAGAGGAGGTTACGAATATTTTGTAACCTTCACTGATGACTACTATAGATTTGGTCAAATCTACCTTATGCGACATAAGTCAGATACTTTTGAAATGTTCAAACAGTATAAGGCTTTAGTTGAAAAGCAGACGGAGAAACAGATCAAAACCCTTCGATCAGATCGAGGGGGAGAGTACTTGTCTGGAGAGTTCGAAGACTTTCTTAGAGAAGAAGGCATTCATTCTCAGCTTACAGCACCTGGCACTCCGCAGCAAAACGGTGTGTCAGAGAGAAGGAATCGAACTTTGTTAGATATGGTGAGGTCGATGATGAGTTACTCATCGCTTCCTAATTCGTTCTGGGAAAATGCCCTTGAAACAGCAACTTACATTCTGAACCAGGTCCCATCTAAAACGGTACCTGGCACACCCTATGAAAGATGGAGTGGTAGAAAATCTGTTTTACACCATACTCGCATCTGGGGTTGTCCAGCACATGTGCTGAGACAAAAGACTAGCAAGTTGGCTAGTCGTTCAGAAGTATGCTTGTTCGTGGGATATTCAAAAGAAACAAAAGGGTACATCTTCTATAGTGCTGCTGACCAGAAAACGTTCGTTAGCACGAACGCTAGGTTTCTGGAAGCAGATTATATGAAGAATAAAGTACCGAGAAGCAGACTTGTGCTAAAGGAACTGTTGGGTGAAACAACTAGTACTTCACAAGATAGGACGGGTCCTATTCCAACAGTGGGAGAACCAAACTCGGAATCAGAGACTCTTGCGCTTCGTCGTAGCAACAGAGTTGTGAGACAACCTGTTCGATACATAGGTATCGGAGAATCTTTTACTGCAATTGCAAACAATGAAGAAGATGATCCCGTATCATTTTCCCAAGCAATGCAGGGTTCCGAGGCAAACCTTTGGCAAGAAGCCATGAACGTTGAAATGCATTCGATGTATGTCAACGAGGTCTGGAAGCTTGTAGATCTGCCTGAAGGCATCAAGCATGTAGGCTGTAAATGGATCTACAAGAAGAAGAGAGGACCGGATGGAAATGTCGAGACATTTAAAGCATGACTTGTGGCGAAGGGGTTCACACAGAAAGAAGGTATCGATTATAAGGATACCTTCTCGCCAGTCGCAATGCTAAAGTCCATCCGACTTCTCTTATCCATTGCCGCAGCCCTAGATTATGAAATCTGGCAAATGGATGTCAAGACTGCATTTTTGTATGGCAATCTTGATGAGCGCATTATATGGCTCAACCAGACGGGTTCATGGAGAAAGGCCGAATGGGCAAGGTTTGTGAATTGCTCAAGTCCATTTATGGACTCAAGCAAGCATCTAGGTCGTGGAATATTAGATTCGACGAGACTGTAAAGAGCTACGGCTTTGATCAGTCGGTGGATGAGCCATGTATTTATAAGATGATAAACGATGGCAAAGTGGTTTTCTTAGTCCTTTATGTTGACGACATACTACACATTGGAAATGATGTAGGAAAGTTGTCAGAGGTTAAAGTCTGGCTATCAAAGCAGTTTGAGATGAATGATCTTGGAGAGGCAGCTTACATTCTAGGTATTCAGATCTTTAGAGATCGAAAGAATCGTAAGCTGGCGCTCTCTCAAGCATCTTATATTGATAAGATCATGGATAGCTTCAGTATGCAAGACTCCAAGAAAGGACAGCTACCTTTCAAACATGGAATGCATCTCTCAAGCGAGAAGTCTCCCAAGACGCCTCAAAAAGTTGAGGACATGAGACACATTCCTTACGCTTCAGCCGTAGGAAGTCTCATGTATGCTATGCTTTGCACGAGGCTAGACATATGCTACGCAGTAGGCGTAGTGAGCAGATTCCACTCTAACCCTGGACCCGAGCACTGGGTTGCTGTCAAGCATGTTCTCAAGTATCTTCGGAGAACGAGAAACTACATGCTTGCGTATTCAGGTGGTGACCTGAATATGACGGGATATACCGACTCCGATTTTCAGGCGGACAAGGATTCCAGGAAGTCCACATCAGGGTCTGTGTTCACCTTGAATGGTGGATCCGTGGTTTGGAGGAGTATCAAGCAATCTTGTGTCGCTGACTCAACCATGGAAGCCGAGTATGTGGCAGCTTGTGAAGCTGCAAAGGAGGCTGTGTGGCTAAGGAAATTCCTTATGTACTTAGAAGTTGTTCCAAGTGCAAGCGAGCCTATCACACTTTATTGTGATAATAGTGGGGCAGTCGCTAATTGTAAGGAGACATCGTTAGACACATAGAACGCATAGAACGCAAGTATCACCTCGTTCGAGACATCGTTCACAGAGGGGATGCTGAAGTCATGAAGATCTCAACGTTAGACAACCTTGCTGATCCCTTCACGAAGCCTTTAACGAGTAAAGTCTTCGAGGGGCACCTAGAAGGATTGGGACTGAAGGATCATTCGCATCTCCTTTGAGTCAAGTGGGAGTTTGTTGGGATTGGTGCCCACAAAGGAGATATTAGACATTGAGATACTTTATGTATTTATATTTTGCTGAAACATTGATATTAATAAATGTTCATTCTTTCTAAGATTGTGTTTTGTTATGTTTAAGCTATGCTCTGAAACTGTCATCAACGAAAAGGGTGTTAAGTACAGACTTGACAAGATAACCCCTTGTGACAAGTTTGAAACATTTGTTCGCAATCTAAAGATCGATAGAGCAATCGAATCTTATTATTGATTGTTAGAGTGAATCATGATATCTCATCTTGTGATATAGAGAGTTGTGACTCTATGATTCATACTTGGTATCTTATAGAAGATACTGAACAAGACCAGTGACACTTGGTAGCTCGAGACAAAACTGTTTACACACTCGAGGCTTCAAGTTCACAACTAAAGGAGTATTATGATACTTACCTTAATCCTGAAGTGAATATGTAATTGACATTTCACTTTTTGACATTTGATTCGTCAATGGGCAATGACTAAATTTTAGTTGCATCTGACCCGACTGTTGGTGTCACAAGGATGTAATGTTGGGTTACATGATTCACAGATATGGAATTCATGTAACAACGATGCAAATGCATTAGTATCACACTATGCTTTGTTACGAGAGTGTGAATGAATAAACCTGGCAAGGTATTCATTGAATGAGTTTGTTCTTTGATTAAAACATGTGACATGTAAAGACATCTCACTTTATGTTTTTCTCATTCACAAATGACAAAGGAGTTAGTGAAATAATAACTCTAGGGGTAAAAAAGTAATTTTATATTCCTCTTAGTTACTGATACACATGAAGGGTAATATCGTATTATACTCCGTGGATCATGTGAAAAATTGTTTTATCACATCAAACATAAAATATACGCACACGAACAGAGAGAGTGTCAATATTGGTCCTTTAGTGGAATCGACCAATATTAAGAATTAAAAGTTGGAAAAAGTTTGTGAACTTTTGTGTCCGATCTTTATTCTAAAGCTTCGTTCGTGTGGGTCCAAAAGGTCTCAATAATAGACACTTGGAAGAGATAAAGAGAACTAGGATTGTTGACTTTCTCATGGAATATAAATTATGATTTATATCAAGAAAATTAATTCTTTAAGTAACTTATTAACTAATTAGTTATTTAATGTTACAATTATTTATTGAATAATAGAGCATTATTATAATGATGATAGTGCTCTTGCTATGTACAAATAAATAATAGAAAGAAATACATAATTTCTCATTTCGTACTTATTCGGAAAGTATGAATTTATTTTAATGAAATGTCATTAAATAAAAATGAGAGTTCTAAATAAATTGTATTTAGAAATAAATAAATTGGGAATGAATAAATTGTATTATGGCCGAGTGAGAGATGGTGTGTTTGGCCGAGAATTAGAGTGATAAGGTTATGGGTTTTTTTTTTTACCTATTTCGAAGCCCATTATAAAGCTGTTTATAAAAAGGGGAATTAAAACCCTAAAAACCCTAATCCAAACCCTAGAAATCTTGGCCACTTCTCTCTCTCCCGGTGTGTGTGAGACTCGGCCGAATCCCAAGAGAAAAGAAAAAGAAAAAAAATTGTTTTTCCCTTTTCCTAAGCAATCCCGAGTGTTCTTGAAAGCCCACCCTTCATACCTCAATAAAACTCCTCGTGTATTAGTGTTGATTCACCTCTTGTGGTGTTTGGTGATTGTTGTAATCTGGAAATCTGTTTTAAAATCGTTTTTAAATATTTTTTTGGATTTTTTTTCATTATGCCGGACTACATAGTTTTTACCAAGGAATTCCAGTCCGGCGACCCTCTCTGTCCGGCGATCTGTTCTCTGTCCGGCGAGCCAGTCTGTCTGGCGAGTATCCCTGTCCGGCAAGCCTCCCTGTCCGGCGATCTGTTCTCTGTCCGGCGAGCCAGTCTGTCCGGCGATCGATCCTGTCCGGCGAGCCAGTCTGTCCGGCGAGCCTTCCTGTCCGGCGAGCCTCCCTGTCCGGCAAGCCAGTCTGTCCGGCGAGCGCCTCTGTCCGGCGTATTCCCAAGTCCGGCCAGTCTCCCAGTCCGGCAGGATTTCCACAGTCCGGCCAGTCTCCCAGTCCGGCGGGATTTCCTCCAGTCTGGCGGTCCCAAGTTCAGAACCTCAGTCCGGCGAGCCTAATCCGATCAGCCCCTTCCGGCGAGTCCAATTCGGCTAGTTTCCTGAAATCTCCATTCCGGTGACTCGTTCCCAGGAGGTGATCTCGGTGAGACATTCCGACGCTAGCGAGCAACTTCGGGATAATATATTATCCTTGATGTAAATGTTCTCTCAACCAATTAAATTGCTAAATTAATATATGAATTGTTCATATAGGTTGTTAGTGTGTTTAATTGTTGAAAGTTTTATAATTTAATAAATTGTTTGTTAAAGTTGTAAATTGATTTTAATGCCATAGGTTATTAATCATATTAAAATTATTTTAATATGAAAAGATCAATTATATAATTCCGCCATATTCGATATGTTATATAATTAATTTGTTTAAATCGTTAAATAATTCCAACAGAGCCGCTGTATTTGTACATCGCGGTGTCCGACCAGGCGATCAGCCAGGTGCTAGTGCGAGAAGAAGATAGAGAGAAAAATCCGGTGGCCTAAATCTGTAAGAAGCTCCTCGACGCCGGAACAAGGTATCTGTTGGTGGAGAAGCTGGCTTTGGCGGTGTACGACGCCTCGGAGAGGCTAAGGTTCCACTTCCAGGGCCACACCATCGTCGTTATGACCGACAGACCGATCCGCACTATCATCCACAGCTCAAACCAGTCGGGACGGATTACCAAGTGGTCGATCAAGCTCGGTGCATACGACATCGAGTACAGGCTCTGGACGAGCCTCAAATCCCAGGTCCTCGCCGATTTCCTCATCGAGCTCCCGAGGGAGCCAATCGACTTGAGCGACGAGGACGGCACCTGGAAGCTACACGTTGACGGATCCGCCACTTCACAAGGGTCGGGTGCAGGAGTCAGACTCACCTTGCCGATGGGGGAAGTCATCGAGAATGCGTGCCGACTCGCCTACCGATCCACCAACAACGAGGCGGAGTACGAGGCCCTCTTCATCGGCCTGCATTCAGCCCTCGCTGTTGGAGTCAAAAACATCAACATCTTCTAGGACTCCCAGCTGGTCGTGAAGCAGGTCAGCGGGGAATACGAGAGAAGCGACGAGAGAATGGAGGCCTACGCGGAGCTCGTGGAAGCCCTCTCTAGGAAGTTCAATTACTTCAGCCTAACGCAGGTGACGCAAGGAGATAACGCTCACGCTGATGCCTTGGCGGGCCTAGGCTCGACGACGGAGGTCGGCGAACTTCAGTCTATCACGGTAGAGACGGTGGAGAGGCCGAGCATCAGGCGAGAAGAGGGCCCGTCGAGGAAGAAGCCTCGAGCCGAGGCTGAAAGTCGGGAGGTGGAGCCCGAGGGGGCCAGCATCAACGAGCTCGAGAACGAGGAAGACGAGGGCGACGAGAGAGGAGTGGTGGAAGACGACGATGCTGAGGATTGGCGAGCGCCCATCAAGAGGTACATCCTGGAGGAACCGTGCCCACCGACCACCAGGAGGCAAGGAAGGTCAAGTCCAAGACCGCTCGGTACGCCGTCGTCGGGCAGAAGCTCTATTTAAGGAGTTTCACCGGCCCCTACTTGAGATGCCTCAGAAGGAATGAGGCAGATTATGTGATGGAAGAGATTCACGGCGGGGAGTGCGGGAACCATTCCAGCGGGAGATCACTGCTAAGGAAGACAAAAGCGACAAGGCTTCTTCTGGGATACGATGGTCGCCGACTGCGCCGATCACGCCATGAGGTGCGAGAAGTGCCAGCGACACAATAAACTGCCCGACCAAAAAGCTGTCCTCGGTGACCGTCCCGTACCCTTTCATGAAGTGGTCTATGGAAATCGTCGGCCCAATGCCCATCGGGACGAGGCAGAAGAGGTTCATGCTGGTCGTCACAGACTTCTTCACCAAATGGGCGGAAGCCGAGGCCTACGCCAACATCAAGGACTCTTACGTCGAGATTTTTATCTGGAAGAACATCTTCACGCGCTTTGGTCTACCGAGGGAAATCATCGCTGACAACGGCTCGCAATTCATCTCAAAGAGGTTCAGAGACTTCTGCGCATGATGGAGGGTGAAGTTGAACACGTCGACGCCTAGGTATCCCCAGGGCAACGGAAACGCCAAAGTAGTCAACCGAACGATCACTGACAACATCAAAAGAAGGCTTGACGAGAAGAAGGAGCTCTGGGCTGACGAGCTCCCCGGCGTGCTCTGGGCCTACCGAACGACTCATCACTCCGCCACTGGCCAAACTCCGTTCTCCTTGTCGTTCGGCGTGGAGGCAGTAATACCGGCGGAGGTGGGAATCCCAAGTCTTCGACGAGCAATGGCGCCAAGCGACGAGGAAGCCAACAATCAGGGCCTGCTCCATCAGCTCGATCACGTTGACGAGTGATGCGAGCAAGCAAGCGTCCACATCGCCAACTATCAGAACACGGTTTCTCGCTACTACAACAAGCGGGTGCATCCGAGAAGTTTCAGAGTCGGCGAGATGGTAATCCGACGAGTCTTCCAGAACACTGCCGAGGTAAACGCCGGAAAGCTCGAGCAAAGTTGGGAGGGCCCATACATAGTCACAAGCATCGTCAAGCCAGGAGTCTACAAGCTCGAGAACACCAAAGGCGCCAAGGTGATCAGGAGCTGGAACGTGAAGCATCTGAATAAGTTCTACTGAAAGCTTCCTCGGCCCAGTCATAATCCTGGTAAGTAGTTTGACGAGCATCTTTTCCAATTATTAGGAACTCCCGATCCTTTTGTTCGAGAACAATTTGGCGGCTTCGCCCCTTTTATGCAATAGAAGTAAGGTACTCTTCCCTCGCGAGCCGCACCCGATCGGGGGACTTGAAGGGTTTGACGAGGCCTATTTATCAAACTACGATGGTGACAAAATGAGGCGCCGTACTATGGCCGAGAAAATCAAACAACGAGCAACTAAAAGAGGCGAGAGTTCCCACAACTAAAAGAGGCGAGAGTGCCCACAACTAAAAGAGGCGAGAGTGCCCACAACTAAAAGAGGCGAGAGTGCCCCAAATTTATCCAAGGCACACATTGCCACAATTAAAGCCTCCCAGTGAGCACAAACATAGCGGCGAGAGGGCCCATGTTTAAAAAATTAAAGCCTCCCAGCGAGCAAAATTAAAGCCTCCCAGTGAGCACAAAACATAGCCGCGAGAGGGCCCTTGTTTAAAAAGTTAAAGCCTCCCAGCGAGCAAAATTAAATCCTCCCAGTGAGCACAAAACATAGCGGCGAGAGGGCCCATGTTTAAAAATTAAAGCCCCCCAGCGAGCAAAATTAAAGCCTCCCAGTGAGCAAAAAACATAGCGGCGAGAGGGCCCATGTTTAAAAAATTAAAGCCTCCCAGCAAGCACAATTAAAGCCTCCCAGTGAGCAGAAAACATTGCGGCGAGAGGGCCCATGTTTAAAAATTAAAGCCTCCCAGCGAGCACAATTAAAGCCTCCCAGTGAGCACAAAACATAGCGGCGAGAGGGCCCATGTTTAAAATATTAAAGCCTCCCAACAAGCACAATTAAAGCTTCCTAGTGAGCATAAAACATAGTGGCAAGAGGGCCCATGTTTAAATAATTAAAGCCTCCCAGCGAGCACAATTAAAGCCTCCCGGTTAGCACAAAACATAGCGGCGCGAGGGCCCATGTTTAAAATTAAAGCCTCCCAGGGAGCAAAATTAAAGACTCCCAGCGAGCAAAATTAAAGACTCCCAATGAGCAAAATAAAAGGTCTCCCAACGAGCAAAAGTAAAAAGACTCCCAGCGAGCAAATCAAAGAGGCGACAGTGCCTAAAATCGTACCCAGGCTAATTAACAGACCAAGAGTCACGTGAAGAATCTTCTATCCCCGCTTCCACCTCATTTTGATATAAAAAGACGGGGGAGTGGGAGATGTACATTCTTCCATCTCTAAATTCCTCGTGAACTTCTTAAAGAATCCATGTATTACAAGTGTTAGCTCATCGAACAGCGACACACGAGAACAAACAAAGGAATAGTCAAAAGGAAAGTAAAACGCGAGGAATATGAGTGAAATTTCATTCATTAGATCTCCAATCTCGTACAAATTAAAAATCAAAGCACTTTATAAGTAAATACAAAGGAAAATCCACGCTGCTAGCTCCAGCCGGGAGAGCTTCGACCATATTGATATTGGCTTGCATTCATCAAGGGACGGAATCGAAGAGTCGTTGGAAGCGGTAGGGATTCGAGAAAAAGTAATAAACACTCGAGTACCTGACACTCGCATTTAATGAAGAGAGAGAATCGCGGGGTTTGAGGACACGTGCCCGAGGAAGTAAACACAAAGGACACTCGCGAAGGCTCATCGCTAAACCTTCACAACGGCTCGTCGAGGTAGCCTTCTCTTCATTTTACCAACTGCCTACACTTGGTAAAATGGGGGACTAGCCTCCCAACCACTCGTGCGGCTCCTCACTTCCCAAGCGACGACGTGGAAGCTAGCTCGCCCTGAGAAGAGTCTATCCCGAGGAGGATGACCTCGAGTAAATAACCCGGTCGCGGATCCTCGATTGCATTCATCATCTATCTTCGGCGGACAAGATTTTTGTTCTCTGGGTTCCTCAAATCGCTGTGTCACTCGAGAAGGAAGCGTCTCTCGATGGAGGGAGATGATCTGAATGAGTTGAGAATGGAATGCTTAGAGCTGAGAAAGACTAACAAAGTCTTACACGAATTGACAGAAGAACTCGTCCGCCGAAGATGAAGAACAAAGTTTACAAGATGCAGAACCGCGAGGAGGAATTATTTGAAACCAAATAAACTGGTGAGACGGATGATCTCTAGTAGAACCGAGCGGATATGAAAATAGTAAATAGGGTACATATACATATATCAGACGCGTAGTCGTGGGATCAACCGCATTTAGACGCGAGCAAATGAAAGATAAAAGAACACAATAAGAGGTAAAATAAAAAAAATAAAAAAAATTATTGAGTCTCGAAGGGTTACAAACGCAGAGTACATTGTAAATAAATTACACAACGAATTATAAATGAAGCGAAAGAAACAAAAATAAATATCCCGATCGTGGATTCTTGTTCTCTGGGTTGCCCGAATCGCTTTGTCACTCGAGAAAGAAACATCTCTCGACGGGGAAGATGATCCGAATGAGTCGAGAATGGATCGCTTAGAGCTGAGAAAACCAACAAAGTCTTACAAGAATTGACAAAAGCCTATGCCGCTGGTTCACGAGGAGATATGAAGCCTCGGTTAGACCCATACTCGCCTAGCGAGCCGAACGCGGCAGAAAGGCTCCTTACAACAAGAGCCGACAGACGATGGCCCTCGATCGTCGGGGGGTTGCCGGGAGACATAGGGGGAGAGTCGGGATCCGCGGCAGCCTTATCTTCGAGCTCCGAGGCCTTTGCTTGCTCCTCGTCGCGACTTTGCCTCCACTCCGGAAGCTTAGCCCAGAGGAGTTCAACCGATGCCCCAGAAGGAAGGGCGGTGACCGCATTTATGTTGGCCTGGTAGGTGGCCGCCATGCGGTTGGCATCGACGGAGTCGTCGAGGTCCCGAAATCTGGTCGACGCCCCCTCGAGCTTGCCTCTGGCCTTCTCAAAAAGGCGCAGCCGAGCATGACGCTCCTCGCTCGCCTCGGCCTGCGCCATCTCCAGCTCGTCGGCAAGCTTCCGCAAGGTAGCCCGGACCTTGGAAGGCAGACACCCCTCCTCAACGACGGGGACGCCCAAGGCCTCGCCAATTTGATCGAGGAGCTCACCCTTCCTGCAGAGGAACTCCGCGGCCTCCTAATGGCATCTTTTTTCCTCGACTAGGAGACCCTCCTTGGCAACCAACTGCCGCTCGTGCTCCTCAAGTTCCCGCTCTGCCTGAGCCTTGAACTCCACGAGATCGACCTCGGCGGAAACACGCCTATTCATCTATGCGGCCAGTTTCGACTCCAGCCTCTCGTTCTGCGTCCGGAGGCACGCTCGCCAGCAATAGAGAGCCCAGTTTTCTTTGGGCCTCACTGAGTTGAGTCGAAAGCTTCTCGGACTCCTGATCCCTTAGGCTGATTTTGTGGCTCTTAGCAAGGACCAGATCATTCATCTGGGCTATGCCCTCGAACAAGCAAGACGTCGCCTCGGGATAGCCCTAGAGGCCCTCGAGAGACAGGCCAGCGTCAAACATGCCGGGTGCTCGCAGCGTCAAGTCCCGACACGAGTACAAAGAGTATTCCCTCCAGTCCTCGGCGGAAAATTCGAGTCGGGCACGCGAGGGGAACCACTGAAGACTCGGGGAGAGGATTGCAAAGCCTCGAACCCGAATTGGCGACGAGGAGGATGAAGAGGACGAAGAGCAGGATGAGAGCGAGGAGATTGGAGAGGACGAAGAGGAGGAGGCGGTACAAAGGGAACCACCTCCCGCCCGGGGATGGACGACGTCCCCGCCTCACTCCCGGGAGGGGCTTCGGAGTGGGAAACGTTGGAGGAACCCCTTGCGAACCGCACCTCCTCTGAGCCAGGAGTCGCGTTTCCCCTCTCTCCGTCCGGACCAACGAGCCCGACCAGCGGGACTACATTGCTGTAATCCACCGCGAGGTCCCTTCTTCTCCTGCCACAACGAGGAGGGCCCGCGCCCTCGGCAGATGCGTCAGCAGCCGACCCTCGAGCGGCTGCAACATCTCCCAGAAAGGAGGAGGCCGGAAGCGTCACGGCGGGTCCCTCCGAGAGGAAAGCTGCTTGCGGCAGTGGGGCTACTTGGGCTTCGGTGGCGGGCGGCACGACAAAAGCGGCGTCTGCGGCTCCGCTGGCTTGGGCAATGACCTTGGCTTTCTTTGCCGGATGGCCGCCACACCGACCTCAATGGGTCGCTTGCCCACAGCAGTCTCGACCCCAGACGAAGTCCCCGCAGAACTCCTCGGCTCCCGCGGGAAAAGTTCTGGTCGCACCCTCGCGGATTCGCGATCACGTCTCAACAGGAGGGGCTGCTCGGGCGAGCCCTCCTCATCCTCAAGAGCACCTTCCCTAGGCCTGGGGGCTTCCCGCAGTTTTCCTTTCGACGGAGCGGAAGTCGAGGCGCCGACCTGCGCCGCAGAGCCGCGAAACCCGACCGAGAAGCAGTTGGGAATATGCGGACCATAAACATTGGCCTCGAGGAAGATCCCAGTATCCACCAGTCGCTGAGGGTTGCAGAAGTCCCTCACCCAGTCGCGACCATCGCTCGCGAAAAGCGCCTGCTAGATCTCCCTGAAGTGGGCTTCCGCTGCATCTCCAACGCTAGGTCTGTAGCAGGGAGGCAATCGATCGGCTTCGACCCATCGCGTCGGCAGCGAGTCGCGGTGGTAGCCGAAGGAGCTAGCGTCAACCTTGACGAAGAAGTAAGAGCGCTCTCACCCCACTCATTCGAGGGAGCGCTGAGGATGACGGGGTTCCGAATGCGATGGGAGAGGAAAAAGAGCCCCAAGTTCTGGCCGTCCCTGGAAAGCCTGTAGAGGCGCAGCAGGTCCTCTAAGGCAAGAGGGACCCTTTGCTCGCCGGCGACGGCCATACTGCAAAGTATGAGGCAGATGGCACTGAGCTGCATCTGGGCGATGGGGACGTTGAAGGCGTGGAGGAAAGCGATGAGAAAATACGGGATCGTGTAGCGAAGGCCCACGTCCCGGAAGAACGCCACGTAAATGACGACCCATCCCTCGTCCAGAGGATCGTCCACAAGCTCGTCCTAGTGGGGAAGACGGACCTGGCAAACATCGTCGTCGCAGTATTCCTCTCTGATGGTGTTGAGGCGTGCTTGGGTCATGATAGAGTGAGGCGAGTCGGTCTCGAAGATACGTCCGGGATTCGGCCTGGGTCGTTCGGGGGCCATCGCGATTCTGGTTCGGAGAAGGAAAGAATCGAAAGAAGGTTTGAGGTGGAATACGGATTCGAGATTTCAGAGAGATGACGAAAAACCACAGAGTTTCAAGAAGCTTCCCCCCACTGAAGTTTTGAATTTATAGAGGAAAATAAACAAATCTAACGGCCAGAATCCGAAACGACGCAGGCTGATCGACGATCGGAATGCGAAAAGGCCCTGGCAAAAAGACACTCGTGGGGACAGTTGTTTGTTGGAGGTCGTGAAGTGAAAAATTTAGGGGGTGCATTGGAGTGTTCTCTGTTCGCATTTAATGAAGATAGTGGATCACAAAAATCGAGGGGACGCACCCAAGGATAGGGGCAAGAATGAAACCCAACGCGAGAGACGGTCGAAGAGGCCCGACGCTCCAGAATTCCCACGAAAGTAATCTATATCTCATTTTACCAAGTGTTCACACTTGATAAAATGGGGGACTAACTGTTAAGGTAGGATTTTGTCAAATCTCTCTTAATACCTTTCGTGTTGTTTTTAGCATTCAGACGACGAAGAGAGGGAGCAGAGGGGGTCCCACGGTTGACTCTTGGTCAACTGAGGAGAGGGGCTTATTCCCCTTTAAGTCCTATTGCGAGCGAAGGTACGAAGATCTTCGCGAGGAAAGCTCATTGCGGGAAAAGGGTCGTAGCGAGGAAGGTTCCTCGCAAAGGAATCTCATCCCGAGGAGGTATGTCCCGAGGAGGTCGCGTCCCGAGAGAAGACCCACCGTGAGGAGTCTGCGTGGCAACGGTAGCGTTCGAGGGAGGATTGGCGTCAGAGAGCAGTCGAAAGGGGCGAAAATCACGGGATTGGTTGGGGAAATCTCGGAGAGGATCCCAGAACTCGTCAGAAGAGGGATGGGCCAAAAGAGGAAACCCTTGCGGGAGGAGAAAACCCGAGAGACCGTCCAAGCAAGAGGAGAGGTAATATAAATATGAATGTAATAACCTCATGAAAGGGGTTCAGAAAATTATCACCCGTCACCATATACGAAGTTCATACTTTTTGCTCTGTATTTTCTTTAAGCTTCCAAGCTAATAAATGGAAGAGACCGAGCCCCTTACAAATATAAACTCAAGAATATTACCGATACAGACCTGCATTATTCATTATTATTATCTCTTAATCCTTGTGACTGTTTAGAAACCGGTGCAAATCGACCTCTACAATTATTAATATGGCGGTTTGTTAATACACGGTTTGTAAATAATACCTTTGACATATGTCAAAATGAAGCAGGCATGTCGAGCGCCACCAGTTAACTATCCACGCATATATGTATAGTAAAGATGTATATATATATATATATATATATATATATTATATATATATTTATATATAACGAGACATTGCTTGTCTTCTAGAAACATGTTTAACTCTTTGATGATATAACACACTACGCTGTGATTAAGTGTTTCCTCGTTATATATATATTTTCTATTGTTTAAAGTTCGTTAACATTTCCTCGGGTTATATGTTTTGTATTGCTTTGTATTTAAGATTTCTCTCTTAGATGACCAGTTTTAAAATATTTACGGTATACTCTGAGAAATTCACAGTATATTCGTAAAATTAAAACTTTGTTATTGACGATGGTAATGGTATATCGCAAAATATCAACTTGTATAGTAAACAAATTGTTTTACATTATTAAATATTTTAAAAAAATTGAGATCGTATTATTAATTCGATACTTGATTTACCGCTTATTTTTTAGTTTTTTGTTGAATTTTATAATATTTAAATTGTTGTGATTTGTGTCCATAGAGTATATATTAGACATTTAAATACATTTTGTATTTTGTTTTGCTGAAACTTTAAATAAAATAAAATACTAATTCTTATTTAAGATTATTTTTATGTATGTTTGCTACGCTCTGAAATTGTCATCAACGAAAGATTTGCTAAGTATAGACTTGATAAGATACCCTCTTATAACTAGTTTAAATAATAGTTCACAATCTCAAGATCGATTGGGATATCGAATCTGAGTATTGATTATTTGAATAAATCAACAGTATTTTATCTTGTGATATAGAGAGTTGTGACTCTATGATTTATTTTTGGTGTCTTAATTAAGACATTGAACAAGACTAGTGACTTGAAGCTCGAAATAAAACCGTTTAATCACTCGAAACTTCAAGATCACATACGAGTTTCTTGTAACACTTTATGACATTTGATTTGTCAATGTGCAATGACTTAATGAAGTTTCATTGACCCGCTGGTTGGTGTCATAATCTTGTTTCGTTGAATTATGTGATTCACATATACGTAATTTGTGTTGAAACAATGCTAATGCATTAGTATCACAAAATGATTTGTTATAAGAGTGTGAGCGAATACACCGGACCTGGTATTCATCGAATAAAAAATTCTTTGAATAAAACAGGTGACATGTAGAGATATCTCACTTTATGTTTTTCTCTTTTACAAATAACAAAGGAGTTGGTAAAATAATAACTCAGGGGTAAAACGGTAATTTTACATTTTGTTGACTTAATGATACATACAATGGGTAATATTGTAAAATACAAAGTGGATCGTGTGAAGAATTGTTTTATCACATCAAACAGAAATTAAACGCATATGAACTTAGAGAGTTTCAATTTTAATCTTTTAGTGGAATCGAATAATATTAAGAATTAAAAGTCGAAAAAAGTTTGTGAACTTTTGGTCCGACCTTTATTCTAAAGCTTCGTTCATGTGGGTACATGAGGTCTCAATGATAAACTCTTGAACGAGATTTAGTGAACTAGAATATTTGATTTTCTCATTAAATGTAAATTGTGATTTACACTAAGAAAATTATTTTCTTTGTAATTAAGTAAATAATTAGTTATTTATTTATTATTACATTTATTTGGTGTTATTATATAGATAACAATACAATTTAATGATTCATATAAATAAAAGATGAAAATAAATATTTTCTCGTTCCGTACTTGTTTGTATAGTATGAAAATATTTAATGACTTGTCATTAAATAAATGAGACGTTTTAAATTAATAAATATTATTTTAGAAATAAATAAAATAAATTTGGGAATAAAATTAATTGTTAGGCCGGCCAGGATTAATTAATTAGGGCTGAAAATTAATTTTGAAACTCATTAAAAGAGTGTTGGGCTTAAGTTTGCCTAACGAGTCAAAATTGGATTTTGACCTAATTTAAGCGCATCGTCTCTGATATAAAAAGGAAGTTGTGCACACGAAACCCAAACCCTAATTAGAGGTCTCGGCTGAACCCCATTTCCCTTATGTGAGTTTTGCGGCCGAGAGAGTGAATGAGAAGAGAGAAAAATTTGTTTTCTCTCGGTAGCTTCCTTTTATTGAGTTATTTTTTTCTTCCCTCGTTCACCCAAAAAGAGTTCACCCTCTTGATCTCTATAGAAACCCGAGATTATTATTGTTGAATCCTTTTGTGGTGTTTGTGTAAGATATTGAATTGCACAGGGTCCGCCAAAACACAACTCAAGGCAAGAAGGTATGGCGCGCGCGAGGCAATCCAGTGAGAGGCGATGCGCAACTGGCGAGGCATTTAGACGCGCGAGTCCGGCAAGATTCAAGGCGCATCTGTGGCCCCTTCTAGGTGCGTGCAAGGCTTTCCCTAGGTGCCTCTCATTAGCTAGGAGGCAGGCACTCGCGATGCACCTATCTCCCGCGAGACTAGGCGCGCGGCAGGCTGCATTCGGGCGAGGTGAGGCGTGCCACAGGCTGCATTCCGGCAAGCTGCGAGGCGCACGCGTGCAGGTCATTCCGGCGAACCCTTTGGCGCACAGGCAGGATCCTTCCCTGTGACTTTCAGGCATGCTTCCAAGGATCTTTCCCCGAGAGAAGAGAGGCGCGCGTGAGCACATTCCGGCGAGGTTTTGGCGTGTATTCCGGCGAGGCATTTCGACGATAATGAGCCACTCACAAGATTTTTCATAATCTCACATGTAAGTCCTCTAACGAATTGGATCTGTGACTATATGATTGATATAGGTTGCTAGTGTGATTGTTCATTTTGTTGCTTAACATGTTTAGAATAAATTTATTGACATGTTAGATAATTTTAGTGCCATGGTTAATTGAACATGTAAAAAATGAGTTTTAACATGTTAGATCTTATTGCGTGTTTTCGACATATTTAGATATGTCACGTAATATTATTAGTTAATTGTTAACTAATTTCCAACATAAATTTGATAACTTTTTATAAGTTTATATTTGTCATAAACATTGTAATATTATTTTATAATTTGAATTTGATGGCTTTTATATATTGTTGAATTATTTAATAATTGTCATAAAATTTAAATTGATAAATTCATCGATATTTGGTATATCAATGATAAAATTTTAGTATGATTGATAGTCGGTATAAATACTTTTATAAGATATGAGTCGGTATATCCGTCGATATTTCGTATATTCATAAAATCAAAATCTCAATATCTTTATTGTTATGGGTAATGAAACCTTCGTATGGATGACTATCTTTATTGGAAAAAACTATACACCAATTTTTCATACAAAACTAAGAAAAATAATAGAAGCTCAAAAGAGAATGATTTTGACTACCCGAAGCATTAACAATTGTTGCATGGTTTAATTAGACTTGAAAGAAAGGTTGGTCCATAATGATTGTAGACTTTGACTTCATTAATATTATTGGACTCGGGCACATGTAATTGACTCGGTTTGAAATCGACTTACTCCTCATTAATTGGATACATAAATTTGCGACCTGGTTCATGAAGTTAAGAGAATCTGTCCAACCTACACAAGAGTTGTATCCGCCAAACTTTTGAGGGGATCTCATGCCTTGCCCGACCAAGCGGGGCTGGGATGCCGGTCGGGCCCGGCGATGTCTCGCCCTTCTTTGGCCGGCCGGCTCCCGTTGGGATTGACCAAGGTGCACAAAGGCGCGGGCTGACCGACCACTTTCCCAGGAAGGGTCGGCCGGACCTTACTCTGCTCGGGGCTCGCCTAGGCATGTCCATACCACGACGAGTCGGAAGCTTGTCCCCACCTACTCGGCCGAGGGTCTCCACCTCGGCTGCCTATAAATACGAGCACCTAGGCCACCTCAAAGGTAATTTAAAATTCGACATTGAGCTCCAGAACCTGTCAAATTCGAACCTTGCTCGTTTCCCTAACTATTGAATCACTCAACTCTAAACTCTCGTAACCACTTGAAAGCCCCTAATGTTGAGTATCGGATATTCAAACAGACTGACCCCTTTACTTTCCTTACTTCCTCGTTCCTCTTATTTACAGGTACACCGGAAGTCTCCATCACTACCACCGATCGTTAAACTAGACTAAAAAAATTGAAAATAATGACGCTCGAAACCCGGACGCGATCACAAGGTCCGCTCTTGGGTCGAACTGTCGTGAAAAATTAAGATTGTACGAAAACGGCGACAACTATTACTCTAATTAATAATCAAAACGTGTGAGTATAGTGATTTATTAATACACACTAAGAATGCTTCTTAAATGACAAGACCTAAGTTCACAAATCATTTTGTATCTTGCAATTATTCGAAGAGTATTTGTTTTGATAATACTAGTCCTTGAGCTACACTTTAACAGAATTTTGAGTATTGTATCATGTATAATACTAGTCCTTGAGCCAAGGAAGAAGATCCACCAATTGTCGATATTATTTTTGATGTGTTGTTTCACGCCAATAAATTAACGTTGTATTTTGAGACCTCATTCTGTGAGTTTAAATACTCCCCATAATTTCCATTCCTCAAAATACCCTCTTTGTGCAATGGCCTTCACTCCCCAAGAAACCCATGTGTCTAGCATGGAGTTATTGTCTAGGGTTAAGAAAAATTATCATTAATCATATTAATGGCGGAATATAAAATTTCTTTACAAGTAAAATAATTTTACTAACCAAGGAAAAGTGCATGAACATGTTATAATTAAAAACATTGTTCAATCTACTTGAATACTAACCTTTCTTGGATCTTCAAACTTGAAGCGTCTTGGGAAAGGTGGATCTTCTTCCTTGGCTCGATTCCTTCACAGCTAGTCTTGAACTTGAGAAACCTAAGGTTTCTATTACAAGAGTCTATAGATGTTTAGAAGGATGTGTGTGTGGGCACAATTAAGAAATATGAACCAAGAACAATTCTTGGATCATAAGCTAATTCTCTAGATCAAATGAGGATTTAGGTGCCAAAATAAAAGAAGTATTTTGAGAGAGAGAGAAGAGGGGTCGGCCAAATTGAGAGCACAAGAGCAAGAAAGCTTATTTTCACATCTCTATGTGAGGCTCTATTTATAGGAGTAGGAAAATCAAGAAAGGGTAATTACCCTCTCCTATAATGCATTCATGACACAATATTTGATTTTCCTCTCTCCTTTCTCTTCTAATGTGGCCGGCCACTTCTATCAAGCAAGGGCGAAATTTGTTTCCTCACTTAGCTTATTTATTTCCTTCTTAAGGAAATTTATTTTCTCTTTTCCTTTTGGGTAATTATCCTTATAATTAAAGGGAAATAAAACTCTCTTCTTGATGCATGTTGGCCAAAATTCTACCTAGGGGGGAGCTTCTAGATGTTTCCTTATTTCTTTTAGGACAACTCTTAAAATACCCATTGAAGAATTGTAATTGCACAAATAATAAAATTAAATTCATAATGCCTTAAACGACTTTTCGGCTTTAGAAAATAATTTATATTTTCATCATATGAAAATATTCAAAATCTTATTTTGACATTCACATCATTTTATGTCAATGCGGACAAAAATACCCTTTAGACATTTTTCGAGAAAAAGTCTAGTTCAACATTTGAACTTATTTTGACTTAACTTTCAGTTTAACAATCCTACTGTAATGACCTATAATATTGACCTTATGGATCCAAATGAACAAAGCTTGAGCTTCTATACTCCGACTTAAAAGTTCACAAACCTTTTCTGAGTATTAGCTTAATATCAACTGACTCCACTAAAGAGTTGACACTGAGAATCTCTCGGTGCAAATGAATTTATTTTCTACTCAAATTAAACTTAATTATATTGAGCGGATCCATTGAATTTTATCTATGTTTACCCTTCATGAATATCATCAACTAGTTGGAATTTTTAAAATTACCATTTTACCCTTCTAGTTGTTATTTCCTCAACTCATTTGTTACTTGTGAATAAGTTAGAAACAATGTATTGACGAGGAGCTAAGGACGATGTCTAGGTTACGTTTCCAATCTACGTAGGTATCATCTTCCAGTTTGTTTGAGGAAAGGATAGTAGAGAGGGAGTTTGGAGATATGTTGCTGAAAGTTGAAACAATTTATGATTAGTCTTTTGTTTAAGATTTTAAGTTTAATTTTATTTAGACAAGGAAAAATCCAAAGGTGTTATGAACAAAATGAAACTTTACTGCTTCGAGGGAAGGCCGCAAAGAGTCGACTTTCATAAATAAATGACACATCATTAATGCGTAGTCATGATGTCAATAAATCAGGGTTTGACTAGCCACCTTAAAAAACGTTTGAGCACTCAAAATTTTTCGCAGGTCGTCGAGGGAGGATTACTAGAGTTTGAGTTTAAGTGTGTAACCAAAAACTTAATTCAACAAGATCTACTTTGACAACAATCCGCCGAGGGGAGGCCTTGTCTCATCGTTTCACTTAAGAATGTAGCTATAAAAGCAATGTTAGGAGCAATGCGTCTATGAGTACTCTCATTTAAGAGAGGGCCACGAGGGTGACTCTTAGTCTGGCGACATGTGCACTTCACATTAGTGTTGGGGATCGCAGGTTGCAAACAATAAGTACAACCCTCCGACTTAGTTTTTAGGAAAAAATAAGGGGATCCTGGATTGCAAACAAGTGCAATCCTCCCACTTAATTTTTGAAAAAATGGCACGTCTATTCTTGTACATATAGGAAACATGTTTCCATTAGCAAAGAGAGATAGAGTGGACCACTAGAAAAAAGAACCCTAAAATCGATATTTGTGAGGGGAGAGCAGTGTTAATGCACTAAGGCACAAGGAACATACTCGGATCTTTTTGTCTATTAAATTTATTTTTCCTAAGGAAAGTGTGTGAGATTAATAAATCTTAACTTTTGCACTTGAAAGTTTTTGAGATAAAATATCTCTTAAAACTAATATCTTCATCTTCATGACATCTTCCTTCAATGCGTCTTTATGGTGGTTGAGCGCGAGTACGTCCGAAAACCACGATTGCATAGAGAAGAGGGGAGAAGGCTCGGAGTCGCAAAATCCTGATTAAAAAATCTGGACTCGCGGATTGTCGTACACTTCGGACTTAAAAGGTCATAAATGACACATATGGTATCCGATTGAGCTGAAATCAAATGCATTGGATAGCTAACTTCCGTACCTTTAATTTGGTTCAAGAACCACTAATTTTCAAGGTCCGACCAAATAGTTATGCCCATTTTACTGAGCCATAACAATTTGTCCAGAATTTGAAAAACAATTAAAAGGTATGTCGGATCTAGGTGTAAAGAGAAAGAGGTTTACTGAAACATTTTAATTGTATATTTTGATTTCGATTGTGTGTTATATTAACATGTTAATAATTAAACACAATATAAAATAAACAACACAATATAAAACATTTAATAACTAATTTAAACTAGAAGTGCAATAAACTAGTTTAGACTATGTACACAAATTTTCAAACTTGTCAAAAAATTGATTTTGAGTATGCTAAACATAAAATAATTAAAAACTGTTTTTAACGTATTTATATAGCATATTTAACAAGTGGAAAATTAACACAAAATTAATTTTAGAAGTCAAACCAAAAATTAAAATTTTGTAAGATCTAGTCATTGTAAAACCATTATTCAAGCAAATCTAGAAAACAATTTTCTTATAATGATTTTAAATAACATGTACAAGCTTAACTTTGACCATAGCTCTGATACCATTTGTTGGAATAAGTTTAAGGTTAAGAAAAATTTATCATTAACACATTAATGGCGGAATATAAAAATTTCTTTTACTAGTAAAACAATTTTTACTAACCTAAACAAAGTGCATATACATGTTATGACTAAAAACATTGTTTAATCTACTTAAATACTAACCTTTCTTGTAGCTTGATCTTGAAGCATCTTGGGAAAGGTAGATCTTCTCTTCTAGCTTGATTCCTTCAAACCTAAACGAGAACTTGAAAAACCTAAGGTTTCTATTACAAAAATCTATAGAGGTTTAGAAGGATTTGTGTGTGGGCACAATTAAACAATATGAACCAAGAACAATTCTTGGATCATAAGCTAATTCTCTAGAGCAAGTATGGGTCTAGGTGAAAAATAAAAAGGAGTATTTTCTAGAGAGAGAGAGAGAAGGTCGGCCAAGAGCAAGAGAGAACAAGGCAAAAGCTTAACTCTATGTGAGGCTCTATTTATAGGAGAAGGAAAAATCTATAAAGGTCAATTATTTCATTCATGAAAGAATAATGTATTCATGACACAATATTTGATTTTCTCTTCCCCTTTCGCTCTTAGGATAGCCGGCCATACACCTCAAGCAAGGAGGAAATTTGTTTCCTCACTTAGCTTATTTATTTCCTTCTCAAGGAAATTCATTTCCCTATTCCTTTTGGGTAATTATCCTTATAATTAAAGGGAAATAAAACTATCATCTTTATGTACTCTTTGGCCGAATTCTACCTAGGGAAGGGGCATCTAGATGCTTCCTTATTTCTTTCAAGACAATTTTTAAAATACCCATTGTAGAATTATAATTGCACAAATAACGAAATTAATTTCATAATGCCTTAAATGACTTTTTGGCTTTAGGAAATACTTTATATTTTCATCAAATGAAAATATTCAAAATCTTATTTTGACATTCACATCATTTTATGTCCATGTGGACAAAAATACCCTTTAGACATTTTCCGAGAAAAAGTCTAGTTCAACACTTGAACTTATTTTGACTCAGCTTCTAGTTTAACAATCCTACTCTAATGACCTGTAATAGTGACCTTATGGATCCAAATGAACAAAGCTTGAGCTTCTATACTCGGACTCAAAACTTCACAAACCTTTTCCGAGTATTAGCTTAATGTCAACTGCCTCTACTAAAGAGTTGACACTGAGAATCTCTCGGTTCAAATGAATTTATTTTCTACTCAAATTCAACTTAATTATATTGAGCGGATCCATTGAATGTTATCTATGTTTACCCTTCATGAATATCATCAACTAGACGGGATTTATAAAATTACCATTTTACTCTTCTAGTTGTTATTTCCTCAACTCCTTTGTTACTTGTGAATAAGTTAGAAACAATGTATTGACGAGGAGCTAACAAGTCACATTGTTTCATCCAAATAAAGTCGCTACTTAAATTTGGACACTGCGCAGTTCATTTATTCACAATCCAAGTAATAAAGCATGAGGTGATATATATTGCATCTCAGCAATCTTGTACATGAATTCCATATCTATGAGAACTTTACAAAGTTCGTTCATGACATTTTCATAACTTAATATCTCACCAATAGGCCTTGTCTAGATCACGCAATGGACCTAGAATTTGACTTTCTCAAATGAGAGTATTAATGCTATGAAATGACATGTCTCATTTCAGGATTTAGGTAAGCATGATGCGCTTCATACATAGTGACCTTGAGATAGAAGATGTTAAATGGTTTGTTCTTCTATTGTCTCTAAAGGTGCACTGGTCAATTCAGTATCTTCGAAAGATACACTGGAGGAACTATAGAGTTCCTAACACTCTATGCCTCGTAACCAGACATCATAGATTCTTCCAACAATCATACTGAGATCAATAGTTCGTTGATCTTTAGATTGTGAATATATCGTTTTAACCAAACCATGAAGAGTTTGTTCACGCAAATCTACATTTGTCTCTTCATACATTATTATGTTTGATTAAGGAGTATAAGACTATTGAATATCATAAATCTTCAATCAAACTAAAAGGAAACGATTGAACGTTTCAACTTTTATTAATTTAATCATCAAATTACAATAAGGACTTTATAAATATTTATATATTACATCAATATGTAAATAAACAATCTTCGAGTGAATTGAATATTTTCTACAATCTTTTCGAATGGAAACACGCTTGTGATGTTGTCAGACCTTTTGCTGCGACATTGGTCGGAGACAACGACACTCTTAAAGTTGTGTCTCACTCTTAGACAACTCCAAGTTATATTCTCAAGACTCTTATCAAGGAGGTTTCTATTCTAGAGGAGATCATCACCAACTTCTCTAATCGAAAAGCCATATGTTAGGGCCGCTATCAATTTTTTATATTTAATTTGGCAATATCCTATCGCTAAAGACTTTCCTAGTTTGTCTCCACACGTTTATGGGTAAAAAAATCCTAGAAAAAATTAATGTTTTGTTATTTGCTCTTAGAAGCCTTAATGTTTTAGTTTAACTCTTTAGTGTTTTTAGACGTGCTTGTCAGATGGAGTAAAAAATATAGATTCGACCATTACAGTAAAATTATCTAAACATTCGTGCAAATGAGTTGGAGAAATTTGAGTATTGTGATTGTGTGATTGAAGTTCTCACGCATTGATATTGAAAATTATCAAACACTAAAAAAGTGTTAGAATAACGAATTTGAAAGTGGTTAAAGTCATAAGTCCTTAATTTAGTGCATAAGTAACATTGGTGTACTATTAATTACTTATTCATTTTAATGCATTTTCTCCAAGTGGATTGAGAGTCCTCCAAATGTACATGATGCTCCACTTAATTGAGTTGTATTTTTTGTGTTATTTATTTACTTGCACCTTATTTGTTTTATCATATGACCATCCTTACTTCAAAAAATTTCAAACACATTGGCTCAACATAGTGTGAAACATTTTATCCAGGGTTAAATACCAAATTTCAACATCAAACGGCAAAAATCTAGAAAACAAGCGATAATTACTCACGAAGGTTGACCAAAAAATGTCTAATGGCTCTTTACTCAGTTCTGTACACATCAAATCTTGTCAATTTCACGAAAAACTCACAATCTGAGTCTTCGGTAGACCAACACGCACAGAGTTTGTGAGTTCTAAACTACCCAAGATAATAATTTTCTTAATGCTCCGATTTCGTTGAACCTTTTAATATTTTCACTTGAACAAAAAAACGTAGATAGACATAAAGGAAGCGGTGGTTTACATGGCGTGGCACTTGACTCAACATATTAGTTTAGTTTTTGTTATAAAATAATACATTATTCTATTTCCACCTCGTAAATGCTTATAACTCACAAGATGAATAAATGTAATCCAAAGCATATAATACTAATCTTCAAGTCCGCTATATCGAAATTTCCGTACAGAGAATCTTTGTGTCTTTTTTTGTTTTTCCACGCATTAGTCTCTCTACGCGCATTTTTTTTTTTTGAGGAATACTCTCTACGCGCATTTAAATGTCCCTTATCTATTGACTCTAGTCTCTCACCTTCCTCCGTTGATATAACATAGCCCACATGGACGTGTTTCCTCTTAATTTTATTTATTTCTTTAACTGTATCTAGCAAATAAGTTGTCTGACTTTATCGTTCCCGTTACTTACGATGTATTGAATTCAACCAACTCTAGTATTTTTTTAAATAAAGCTCAAGTACATCAGAACTTATTTTATGACTTTCTAAACAATTATACAAAATAAAGAACCGGAACGATAGCATGAAAATAGAGAAAAGTACAAAATATACGGCATTGACTCGGGATTAAGAATATCAGAGTGACCTAGCTAGACAGCATCGTAATAGTAGAGAGATCTCGGAACGGGAGGCAAATTCATGTCGGAATTTCCTTCAAGAATCTGAACTACTTGACCCATCGATGGCCTGTGCGACTCGTCGTCTTGGATGCACCAACAAGCAAGCTTACAGATTCTCTCAACTTCTTCCACGTCAGCACGCCCTTTGAGCCTGGAGTCCAACAGTCTGGCCACGTCACCATCTCCTTTTCCCTCAAGGACTACTCTTGCAGCGACACCGGGGAAATACGCGGCACTGGAATCCGACTCGGAGTTCTCCGAGTTTCTTCGTCCCGAAACTATCTCGAACATCATCATCCCGTAGCTGTACACGTCGGCTTTGGGAGTCACGGCAACTCCGGCAAGCCACTCCGGGGCGAGATAGCCTATCGTGCCCCGAATCGTGGTCAGAACCCGGCTGAAGTCACGCCCCACGAGCTTCGCTAGCCCGAAATCCGCTACCTTAGGGCTGAAGTCTTGGTCGAGGAGGATGTTCTCGGGCTTGATGTCGCAGTGGATAATGCAATCCCTACACTTCTCGTGAAGATAAGCCAACCCTCTCGCGGTCCCTAGGGCGATTCCGTACCTCGTCTTCCAGTCTAGAACATCGTTCCCGTGGAAGATGTGGCATCCTAAAGAGCCGTTGGGAAGGTAGTCATAGACCAATAGCCTCTGAGCTCCTTGGGAGCAGAAACCTCGAAGTCGTACAAGGTTCACGTGTTGGATCGTCCCGATAATGCTGACCTCGGCTCGAAACTCCTTCTCTCCCTGGTGATGCCCTTCGAGCCTCTTTACCGCCACAGCCGTATTATCCGGTGGCAAAACTCCTTTGAACACCGACCCAAACCCGCCTCCGCCGAGCTTATCCGCAAAATTCTTAGTCACGGTTTGGAGATCTTTGTAACTGAAGACAATCAAGGAACCACCATCGTCCATCTTCCCAGTTACCCGGCTCTTCTTTTCCCGTATCATTTTACTTCTTCTCCCGAAATAGAAAACCAAAACACCGGCTAGGATTATGGCAAGCCCTAAAGCCACTCCGATCTCTATTCTGGTAACGAAACCTTTGAGAATCTCAGACGGAGCTAGCCGGAGATGAAGAGTCTTTCCGTTGCCGTCTCCGGCGACAAGCTGCTGCAGATCAAGCAAATTACCGACCCACAGAGAACAACCGTCGGATTGCTCATATGCGTAGGCCGTGCAAGAGCAGTTTTCCAGACAGTGTGACTCGCATTCTTTTGAGCTTTTGGCTGCATATGAGAGTTTCTCGTTAGCGGGAACTGAGACGCTGGTGAGCTTGAGAAACTCGTCCCGGGAGCAGCTGAGATTTGTCTCCCTCATGCACCCGCCAGAGAAATCCTTCAAATCCCAATCCTTGGGTGAGGTTGGCTTGAACCCTTCAAGGCATCGGCAAAAGTGGAAGGATTTTTCAGTACAAGTGCTGTAGACCCCACACACCGCGTACACCTGGCATAGCGTTACGTGTATATCATTATATTTATAGTTGACATTAATAATGATTATTTTGGACTTCTATATAACGCTCCTACTATTTTAGGTCAATGTCAAATTCTTGCCCAATTTTGGTAATAAAAATTATCCGCGCATGTGTAACAAAAGATATATGCAACAAAATATTCAATTATATAAAAGCTCTGGGTTACCTTGTTCTGACACACTAATACAAAAAAAATATTATAAGCGATACCTATTTTATTTTTAAAAGCGATATTAGTTAACAAAAAATATTTTTTCTAAAAGTTGTAAATTTTCAGTTTTTACTAAAAACGATAAATCGTTTCTAATTTCAAAAATCAAAATTTTAGACATTAATCCAAAATTTTGACTCTTTTTTTCTCCAACAAATTTTAAGAAATTGAAACACTAATAGCGATATGTCCTTTCAATTCCTTAAAATTGTGGCTCCGGCCAAATTTTCTCCAACTCTTATTTTTTTAGAATAAGAATCTTTAAATTTTGACTTTTATTTTTTTTTCTAATTTCCAAATATTTTGACTCCAATTTGGTCGTGTCAATTTTAAATAAAAAAAAAAAATTGTTTGTACAAACCAGTCTTTAAGTAGGTAAATCAAATAATGCGAAATACATAATAGAACTTTATGGTCCGAAAGAGAGTTTAGATGAAGTGAGTAATGTGAATACCTGGCATTGGTTTCTGGGGAAGGACCAGGTGGTGCTCCAACTTTGGGGAACGGTGATGAGGCCTTGCACCGGCTCTTGGGGAAGGTAGAGCGAGTTGATGACCTGTCCCGTGACCTCGACCACGAAGCGCGACTTGGTCTTCGTACTGTTCTCCACAAAGAAGACGAAGTAGCTCCCGTCCTGGTCGGTCACGTAGCTGAAGTTGTAGGTGTCGTGGCTGTTGGTCTCCGGTATTCCGGCGAAGATGCGGCCGTCCCACCCGCCGGTGCTCCAGTACTCCGTCATCCCATTCCGGCGCGCCGAGTACGCCTTCTCCGCCGGAGCCGGCTCCAGCGAGTACGGCCCCGGGGCCGGATCCTCCGCGTTCCTCCACGATACCATCTTCTGCGTCCTCTTCCTCCTCCTGCTCTCCCCGAATTTCCACCCGGGAATCAGCGTGTCCGTCAGATGCTCTATGCTCTCCCACATCGGCTCCGTAGCTTCTCTTTCGCTTTCCGTTAAGGCTAGGATTCCGGTGTCGTAAAGAACTGCTTTTGAAGGCGACGAGATGGTCGTGTTGCTCGACCACACCGGGGCTCCTTTCTCGTTGAAGAGGACTAGGTTTCCGTCGTTGGAGATTTTGAGCTCCGACGAGAATTTATCGGCGACGGGGCTCTCGCGATTGGCGACCCAGATCACGGTCTGCTGTTTCACGAGCTCTTTGTACCATATTCCTATGTAGTATCTCGGGGCGGGACCGGGTTTGAAAAAGCCGAGCTCGAAGACTCCGTGGGAGGAGATGAGGGTCTTGTCGCCGGAGAGAGAGTGGTTCGAGGATATTGTGTCGGTGATGCCGAATGAGAAGCTAGAGCGCATGATAAGGATTGTGAGTATACGCACTAGAGCGGTGATGGTTTGTTTGGCCATGGTTTTGTTTTCATGGTTTGTCAAGCAATGTTCATGAGCTTTATATATGTAGGCATGTGTGGGAATCGAATGTTGAGAGGAAGACAAGGATGTAGGGACCTAGAAAACGACTTTGCTCGCTGTATATTTTGTCTTTTCCGTTTATTATTTACTACACTTGAGAATTTATGAAACGAACCGCACTCCTTCGTATACGTAATACATACTTTTTATAGGATCAACGACCGCTCTACAACTCAAGCCTCCATTGGATCTCCAGCCATAGACTCGTAACTGTTTTGGATGACCATGGTTACTTTTTTTTATGAACTAAACCAATATTGCTCCTCCAAATCAACAAGACATACAAAGTATGAATGCGAACATTTGAGATTTGACTAATCTTCAAGGGATGAAACTAATATTTCTTTCTTTTTCTTTTCTTTTACTTATTTTGATTCAATAATCTGTGTGAAGTTTTCCAAAAGAACATACTCCAAAACCCAAAAATACTACTGATAGAATAATAAGAACACATAATTTCACATACAATATTATACCCTTGTGCCCTACTATAAAATAACAAAATTTTGGCGAAATGACATTAGCTTAAACGTGATTTGGTTTTGTCCAACGTTTTGTAAATGTCCAAAACGCTTACGTGACACTTTAATTTCTGTATTTAAGTTATTGTTTTACCCTTTAAATTTTTGAAATTATATTTATATTTAAATTTTTCCCAAATTTTTTTTAAAAAATCAGTTAATTAATGTAGGTAAGATTCTACAAATTTTTGATAGTTATTTGACTCATTAATTTCAGCATAATTAATTATTTTCATTCATTTTTGGCTGATTTTAATTATCCTGTATTGCTTCATATCAATTTATTTATATTGCTAAATTTTAATTCTTTTCATAATAGATCTGGTTGTTCATATTTTTTTTCAAATTCTTCATTTATATCGTTCAGTATTATGTTCGTTAATTGATGTTCAATTTACACTGAAATGGTTTTGTTTCGACGTAAATTGAGTTGCGTTTTACACCGTAAATTAATTTTTATAATGTAAATTGAAATTATTTATCGTTAATTGTATACTAATTAATAAAACACGGTTTTGATTTATTTTACTAGATAAAAAAAAATCAAAATTTCAAACATGAATTTGAAATCAAAATTAAAACACGAAAAAAAAGAACGAAGAATTTTTTATAAGCTCTCCGACATGAAAGCTTCCACAGGCGCCGCCCACACCTTCGCCACTGTTGTCCACGTCGCGTGTTGTACTACCGTCGTGCTCACCGGACGCCTCGTCGTGCGCCGCGATGAATTGGTGATGCTCCTCCTCCGTAACTGCCCGGAATTCGTATTTTGCCTTCCTCGGCACCTCAATCATTGGCGCCGCAGCCACCGGAGCCAACATCCGCCTTCCTTGACGCCTCCATCATCGGCGCCGCCACTACCGAAATCAACCTTCGCCTTCGTCGGCGCCTCCATCATCGATGTCGTTGCCACCGGAGCCAACCCGGCGTCCATCATCGGCGAGATTACAAAAAATGGAGTAAATTAGAAAAATAAACGTAAAAATAAGTTCTATAAATAAAGAATCTAAATCCAATTTATTTATGTAATCGGATCTGCAAAACTTCGAAACATAGTTGAAGAAAATGGAAAAAATAAAACAAAATCATTTATTACCTGTATATCGCCTCTGATTTGGTTGAATTTTCAATAAATCTTGGATGAACGGGCGACGTCTACCGACGAGGAAGAAGAAAAAAAGCGTCGGTTGCGATGCGGTGATGGCTGTGTCGGTTCGCGACAACGAGGGGATAATTTTTGTGGAATGGCGACGATGATTTTTGCTTGAGGAGCGAGTGGTGGACATAGAAAAAAAGGATGAGATCTTTGGTGAAGAAAAGATGGTGAGAGAAGAAGACACACATGAGAAAGAGAAGCGGAGTGAAATGAGGAGAGAGAAAGAAGAGATGAGTTTATCTAATTATAAAAATATTTTGGGCGATTTTTTAGGTTCAATTAACACAAATATCTCATTTTAAATTTCATTTATTTTTTGGGCGGAATTTCAGTTTTTGGTAATTTTGGTATGAAATTTTTATTAATTAAAAGTGTCGATATTTACAAAATTTTACCAAATGTTGGACAAAACCAAATTAACAAACTTTCATAGAGCTATTACATATATTAACTCATAAAATTACTCCCCGAAGCGATTAAAGAGTTTTAAAGAATAATTTAGAAAAGTAAAATGATAATTTTAAAAGTCAATTATACCCATAAGTGATATATATATATATATATATGATAAAAATATTTAGTGGATCCACTTATTCTACAATATATAGTAAATTTGAGTAAATAAATATCTTTATATAAATTTTAAAAAAATGTGTTTATATATTTTTATATTCTTTATTAGAGTCAATTAACATTAGGAAAAAAGAATTGTTAATCGTTGTGTCTACTCAGTTCTACGTAAAGTTTTTGTTCACATGGATCCTCGAGGTCATTATAATAAGCGCACCTATAAGACAAAAAATTAAAAAAGGAATAAGTAATATGATAAAAATATAATCTAGAAGAATCAAGAAATTAAATACAGAAAAGAGAAAATTATGCTATCATTAGTAAGAAACAAAACTAAAACGTAGGAGACTAATAAACGTTGAGAACTTTTTCATATTATAAATTTTTAACGTAATAGGAAAGTTAAACTAAAAAGTAAGAAAAACGTTAAATAAGTTTTATTAAGCAAACTAGTTATCATACAATAATAAAAACGAAATACATATTTTCGTTTAGTTCAAGAATTTAACTGTCACACTTTCGTTTCCACATATTATAAGTCAGTTACAAGTTTCACATCTCAAACAAATAATTGAAAATTAGACATTAAAATCAAGCAATAAACTCGTGTATTCATTTAAGTGTTGAATTACAACTAAGAACCAATGATATTAAGTGAAGAACGAAGATATAAACAAATGCCAAGTCTCGTTGACGAAACTAAAATTACGATGTATCAACTTGATTATATGCTGTAACGAATTAGTCTAACACGGAGATATTGTTTTCACAAATATCACAACCTATGTTTAAACTTACAATATATCTCATTGACAAGATTGTAATAAAAGAGAAGCCACATAATTACTATTTTAGAAAATTGATACTGATTAGAAATCACATAAATGAGTCATGACTAAATTCATATAAAAGACTAAAAAAGTATAATTTTATGAAACGATAAGAATACTTGGATTAATGAATATAAAAACATTAAAGCACAACGAATGGAACCATAACCGGGTTGATATATTTACATAATTGAAATCAGTCTTAGCCGTGTTATGAACTTAACCAAGAGTGCAACTCATTCTCACAAAATTTTAGTGAAAATAAAACGATATTATTTAGCTAAAATCATAATTAAAATATGGCGTCCAAAATTAAAACAATTTTTTTATTTATATTTTTTTAGAGATGACAAAATAAAAAAAATTCAAATATATAGGAAATTATTTAATTAATCCAACAATTATTAGATATGTTCTAAATGAATGTAATATACTTGAGGCTATTCTAGAATGCAAGTGAAAGAATGTGAAATTGTAATGTCTTCCATTGACACATTTCTTGTTGTCATTGGTTCTTTGGAAAGATTAATTCACATAAGAAATAATTGGCATATATATATTAAATGTGTTGAAATCTTATTGTGTATCTCTTGGCAGCTTGATATGGAAACTTATTTCACGAGTCATGGAAGTGCAATGCACGCTTGGATTTGTATTATCAAAATCGATCCTACAAAATAAAATATACTAACTATAATATTTGCAGAACAAAAACAGGTATTCTCTACAAAAATTGTAATTAACAATATTAAGAGAATATTGAAATAAATCTATATTATTTTGAATAAATATTTCTGCTTAGGCACGCAAAATAAACATGGTCAGCCTCTAATCAGTTAGTATCAGAGAAACATTAATTTAATTTTGCGCAGATCTGGTGCTATTTTAATGTGCTATTTGATAAGTCTGCTTGGATATGATTCACCCTCAGTACAAAATGACGGACATCTGATCGTCGGTGAGTCGAAGTGAGGGCCCCGAGCGTGGTCGACTACAAAGGGCTGGAGATGCAGGGGTTAAGATTTTTTCAGAAATGGATTTTCATATGCGACGGTTATCAAGTTATTCTGCTAATACACTATTCCAACTTCATATATGTAAAAAAATATAATATATATATATATATTGATAATTCAAAATCATGTATTCAAATTTGAAATATTAATATACATACTAAATTTTGACTGAATTTGAATGTCTTTTTTTCATTAACTTTTAATTGCGCAAAATTACAGAAAAATGCTATAACTTTTTAGTTATTTCTATATGTGCAACACAAAATACACAAACGTGCAAAATAACAGAATTTCGAAAATAAACTCCGTTAAAATTTAAGGGACGATAAATATCATTAGATAAACTAATAAGTGACTTTAAACAGTCAAAATTAATCGATCGGTAAATATATATATTTTAATCGGCTACATTAAACAATAACTTAGTTTTAGATAAATTTAATCATAAGCATAATGTTAATCATATATTTCATCGTTAATTGTGGTTAATCACAAGGACATACTTTTTTAAAAATCAACTAACTATTATAGAAAGAAAAAAAAAACCAAAGTGATTTCATTAAATTTTAACTATCTTAAACAATTAAATCTGAACTAATCATCTAAGTAACTAAAGATCAAACCATTTTATTACCACCTTTTAACACAGTCTTCTGGGTATATAAAATATCTAAGAATCATCCATAAAAAAAAATCTAAGAATCGTCTACTTGTACTTCAATTATTTTAGGGACATTAGTTTCAACGATGGACACGGAAATATTATATATGTAGCGACTGTATGAGATCACTTTTTGAATGATTTGATGAGGACAAAACCCTTCCCGTGTCTAGCATCAAATAACAAAATAAATAGAAACAAAAAACAAAAATTCAGTCTTCTTTTGTTTATTATGAAGTCTACTTTGGACTTTAGAGTACACTACCCTTGTTTCTAAGTGTTCCACTGGCAAATTTAAAATTGGCAGCTATTGACGACCAAGTCAACACGTCGTTCTTGTAGCTGAGAATTTCGGAGTCACTCTGGTCATCTAAAAATTGAGTGGCTTATATGCCGTGTGATATACTTCCATATTGGTCACTGTATATATACTTCTATAGTTACTCTGGTAGTGATTGAGTGACTTCTATCTATGCCGTGCCGTGTGATTGTTTATTCATGAATCCTTTCATTCTAACGACATTTTTTAGGGTAATCGTATAGAATAATCCTAGGTTTCCTAATTTCAATTTGTATAACGTCGTGTAAAATTTTGATAAAAGTTCAGTAAATTAATTTGGCCAAATTTTCATTCACAAAAAGCCCAAACGAATATTAAATACGAAATTAAAAATTAAAAACAATTTACATGGTTACATGTAAGCAATTAAACCGGGATTATATGAAAATAATCAATTAAAATATCATTTAAGAAGAAAGAGAAAAATCCAATCGAGTGGATTCTCTAAAAAACACCATCGTGCAAACCATTCATCTCCTTTGCATTTTCATAAACACCATCGCACAAAACACCAGAAAAAGCCATCCCGACATTTGGAAGAGATCTTACGCGAACAAAGGGCACATGCAAGTAAATCGAATCCTGCATGTTTTCAAAACAATAAATCCATAGATTTCTTTTAGTATTCAAGGAGTTGTTCCACAATTTTTTCCGACGACATTTTGTTTACATAACCCCGAAAATCGTTTGAAAAAATGATTTAACTTTCAATAAGAAAGATATTGAAATCTGGGTTTCCAAATGTTCTTCATTTTTTTAAAACGAAAACGTTTTACAACAACACAGAAAAGAATTTACAAATCTGTTTGAACCCAAATCAAACGGATGCTTTACGGTACTTCATCTCTCGTAAATCATTAATGTACTTAGGGTTCACAATAGATGATTAAAAAAGTATTTCACAAAAACGATATGCATAAATATGAAAATGATTTTGATTAAACGATTAAAAAACGAAAACTTCACACAGAAAAGGGAATTCCAAAAACAGCAGATGAAGAGGACCAACTGACATTAACCAAAATGGTAAATTATTTACTAATATAATTATAATGAATTTGATTAACACAAAATAATTAACTTTGTAAACTATTTTTCAGTTTAAGAAACCAAATGATAGAGAAGTTGGACCAAAAGCAGATCCTATTGTGATACCGGATCAAAAAATGTAAAAATTATCCAAAAAGACGCAAATATAATACCGATAAGATATGTTGACAATTCAAATAATTCAATTAGTATACTTAACTTGAAATTTATAACTACTTAAATGTTTTATCAGTTTAAAAAACCAAAGGACAGAAATATAGGGAAAAATGATGATCTGATTGTGTCACCACATCCAAAAGATGGTAACATTAATCAGGATATATCACCATTAATAGGGGTGGAGAAGACAGCGAATATGACACCGGTAAATATCTATTTCCATATAAAAATGAAATTAATTTATTTGTTAAATCAATGAATCTTACATGTTTATTAACAAGAGAAATTACCTTTGCTACAAGATGATTGGGTATTTGCTGTAAATGACGTTTTGGACATGGATATTAACGAGAACGTCTATGAACAAACGCAGAAAACTAATGTAGCAAATGCTCAAAGAGGGAAGGTATTTAAACGTCTCTGTCGTGGACTCAATGTTGAAACGGGATGGTCTCCAAAAAATAAGGTACATTTAACCGTAAACAATTTATTATGGATTATTATAATTGGTTAATTATAGTGTAAAAACATGTTAATTACATAATTGTAAAGATTCAACAAGTTGAAGAAATCAACCAAACCAGCATAAAAGGAAAGTCAGCGAATTTGCCAAAATTACCAACTCAAAAGGTAATTTCCAAGAAATGAAACAAACTTGAAATTTTTAATCGGGTAAATAAGCAGATTATAATGTGTGATTTTTTTTGTTGACATGTACCAACACAAGAAGAACAAGAAGGGATGCTTGTAAGGACAATTTAAATTATGGATCTTTACAAAGTAAATCTAACTCTATAACAATTATTCTAGTAAATCAATAGTCCATTAACCATGTTAATGAAAAATAACAGTTGTTCAAGAATAGTAATTTACGAGAAAGATTTAAAACTTACGAGGATTTTTTCACAAATCATGCGGTCTATTATAGGTCTATTATAGGTAAATGACTATAAGATGAATCAAAATCTCCACGCAAGTAAATCAAAGCAGATTTCTGACCCTTCCAGACCCGAAAATAAGAAACTTCAACATTCCAACGGGTGCGCATAATCTCCGTAATTTCAGTCGGCTTAATTTCATTTGCTAATGAACCTCAAAAATCATCTTTTATACACAAACTAATAAGCCTAGAAGATGCATACTTATTTTTGTGGATAACAACTCTACCAAAACATGTGTGTTCTTTGTAAAAAGTCCTTATCACCAACATACCAGACTTAGGGTTTACATTGGCTTATAACAACCATGAATATTGTAAATCCTTACAACAAATCCTGTATCTAGTTTTGTTGGATTTGACAGTGATAAATTCGAAAGAATTTCTAACCGCTAACATACAAAGAGCATTTTAAAGAACACATTTCGTAGTGAAAACATTATTAACATTAATTGCGATTTGCGGAATCGAATAGTATTATGTCGGAATCGATATGTTCTTCAATATCAATACATTCATCTTTGCGAGATTGAAAACATTATTAACATTAATCGCGAATTGCGGAATCGAATAATATTATGTCAGAATCGGTATGTTCTTCAATATCAATACGTTCATCTTCGCGAGATTGAAAACATTGGCGTTCAAGCAATTCAACTGCCAAAGACAACAAAAAGGTAAATTAGCATACAATCTCATCGAAAATAATGAATATTCTACACAAACCTTAATCGCGCATGAAGTATTCTGGTCACCGGAGAAATCCAGTTTGGTTGATATCTGCATATCGAAAATAAATTAAATTCCGACCGTAAATGAAAAATAATTAATTGTGAGTAATTTCCTCTGTTAATGTATCAACACTTTAAGAAAGAAGTTATAACACAAATAAAACAAGATTCGGAAATTTGAATTTTCGTTCCTATTTGAATTCGACTAAAATAACAAGGAAAATTTTCAAACTTTTCAAAAAAAAAAAAAACTTATCTTCAAAACCACGTAAATGGAAAGTCAATTAACATAAGAAACCGATTGAAAAGATTGAAGTTATATCCGACGTTTAATAAAAAACAGAATAGACCTATAATTACTATGCATTAATATAAAAATCTGTTCGAAAATAATAATTCTAGTGATAATCGGATAACAAATTGAATTAATATGAAAACGAAGTCAACACACTAATTAAGGAAATAATCCCCACACTTAACAATCAAAATCTTTATACACGGAAACTATTTTGAAATTTCAAACTTAAAAATATGTTTGAAATCGAAATAAGAATTAAAAAAAAAAACCGGTTAATTAAAAAGGGCTTAAAAGTAATACTACATAGCGACACATCATCAACAGGGCTATTTACGAAAATTTTACCAAAGGTTAGACTTTTCCAAAATACGTTTGTCAATCAAGGCCAATTCGTTAAATTTTTGTTTTTTTTATCCTTAACTGTTGTCATTAGAAACTAATAAAGTTCTAAAATATATATCTAAAGTTTGTCTTTGATAAATAAAATAGTTAAAAACTTTATTAAATTAAATATAATATGTAAATAATTTAAATATATCAGATATAATTTATCAAAAAGAGAGAATAATATAGAGAAATTTCATAATATGGACCCAAAAATGTTTAAAATATTCACATTGGACTCATCATTTGTTAAATATCTTAAAATGGACTTTAGACTACTTTTTGGACAAAAATACCCTTCAGCTCATATATAGGGTTTATTACAAATTTCAATCTCATTTTCACCTTCGAATTCACTCAAATTCTCCTAAAATCCGTTGAGATCACATAAAATCATCGTCATAATGGGTATGTTTTTTCGTTAACTCTGTTTAAATCATTTTTGTAGTCATTTTTGGTGTTAGAATCATTTTTGGGTCGGGAAAGAAAAAGTTCGTCAAAAAACAGGAAAAATTGTAAGACGACATACCTTGCAGGGCATCGTACGACGTCGTACGATATCGTATGATATCGCACGATGTTGTGCAATATCATACGATATTGTACGACGTCTTATGAGTTTTGATGTTTTTCGACAGTTTTTTGACATGTTTTGATGGTTTTGGACAAGTTTAGATGAATTTTGGACAAGTTTAGATGAATTTTGGACAAGTTTAGATGAATTTTGGACAAGTTTAGATTAATTTTGGACAAGTTTAGATTAATTTTGGACAAGTTTAGATTAATTTTGATGAATTTTGGACAAGTTTAGATGAATTCTGGACAAGTTTAGATTAATTTTGGACAAGTTTAGATTAATTTTGGACAAGGAATTTTAGATAAGTTTGATTTACTTTTGTGTCAATAGTTTTTGACAAGTTTTTATGAATACGTTTGCAGTGTTCATCAGTGTTGGTGGAACATGGGTGAGAAAAAGAGATAGGTGAGATTTTAGTAAAGCTCGTACATATACGGTGAACGCTACAAAAGAAACAACATATGATGAGTTGGTCCATATGGTTTACCAAATTTCCAAGATGGATAAGATGGAGTATGACTTAAAAATTAAAGTCCCGTACACTGTGGTAACGTTGTGTTGGCGCCAGCAGTCTTGGTGTCAGATGATGATGTCGCATATTATATGAACCATGACTATTGGACTAAATTTCCTATTTGCGTGAGTTTTGAACCGAAACGAATAATGTCACCAATTGCTAACGATTTGGATCCTAAGCGAAAAAGAAAACATGTGTTGAAGGTTCCTTGCATTGAAGGCAGAAGACAACATTATCCTCTCGCAGTTGAAGTCTCACAAAGTAATCCAAAACGAAACGATGAACGTTCGGTTGTCGAGGATGAATTTTCAGCAGACAAGAGCGGCAAAGATGAAATGTATAGGCGCGATAGAGATCCCTTTGACGTAGATTTTGAAGACTTTGAAGAAAACAAAGATGATGAAGACAGTGATGACGTTCAAGACGCTGAAGATTTTGAAGAGTTTGTGAATGATGAAGCGTACGATCACTTTTTGGAGAACTACGAAGTTCCTTCTGGCGACTATCATCCCGAAGTAAATCCTTTTGGAGGATCTTCGGGAACTTATACTTGGAAAGATCCTCAATTCACGCAAGAACAATTGGTTAAGGAGATAGAATATTTTGAAGGCCCGACTCAATCCTATACAGGTAATTTTTCAAGTTCACGTATAATTTATTTATGTTTTAAACTTAACCGTTTATCGTTTAATGTAATAGGTAGCTCAGAAGACTTGTATTCGGGAAAACAGTTTGAGAACAAATCAGAAATGAAGACACACGTGCACCTATACGCCATGAAAAATAATTTTGAGTTTCGAGTTAAATCATCATCGAAAAAAGTGGTACGTTCTTTGCAAAGATGAGAGTTGTACGTGGAAACTTTGGGGCGTCGTTCAGTGGTCAGGAATATGGGAAGTTGTGGCTTTCGAAAAATCTCACTCGTGCTCGCGTGTTGTTTGAGCAGAAGGTCAACGAGGACGTGCACCGTGGGTTATTGGACACGTGTTTAAAGACAAATATTCGATCAACTCAATGGCCGATTATTCAGCACATAACGTTAGAGAAGAAGTGAAGACAAGATGGGGTTTAGACATATCGTATTTGAAGGCGTGGAGATCTAAAGAAGTAGCTATTGGACTCGTTCGTGGTACACATGAACAGTCGTATCAGAAACTACCTTCTTGGTTGTACATGTTGAAGAAAAAAAATCCAGGCACAGTTACTGATTTTGTGAGAGATGGCGACAAATTCAAATATGCATTTTTTGCCATTGGAGCGTGTCTTCGAGGATTTAAGTATCGTAGGCCGGTCATATCTTTGGATGGTTTATTTTTGAAGACTAAATACGGGGGATAGTTGCTGGTAACGATTTCATTGGATGCGAATTCACATTTGTATCCAATCGATTTTGGTGTTGTGGACAGTGAGTGTCACGAATCATGGACATGGTTTTTGTTGAAGTTGAAAGAAGTTATTGGTGAAGACGTACCTGATTTGGCATTCATATCCGATCGACATGTTAGTATCAGTCATGGTGTCGAAGTTGCATGTCCGGGAATACCTCATGGTTATTGTTACCATCATATGCAGCTTAATGTTCAACACAAGTTTAAGACAGATCATTGTTGCGGTGAATTGTACGAAGCTGCTTATTGTTTCAATAAGACGTCATTCGAAGCTCACTTCAGGCAGCTGAGGCAAAAAGATATCGAGATGGCAAAATATCTTGAAGACATCGGGTTTGATCGTTGGGCAAGACCGTTCTTTCCTGGAAAAAGGTAAAATTAAATAACGTGTAATCAAATATTCATTTCCTAACAACTTAATTGTTATTTTTGGCAGGTATGATATTAACAACACCGAAAGTTTTAACGCTAAAACAAGGCATGCGAGGTCATTCCCGTTAACGAAACTTCTTGAGTTCATAATATTTACACTACAGAATTGGTTCTTCAAACGAGAAGACATTGCACATAAGTTAAACACGGAACTTACACCAAGGTGGCAAGCTGACTTTGAGAATATGAACAATAAAGCACAATTTGTACACCTGTACGGGCTTGGGTTGTACGAATGTCACGTAAAAGACGGTGGGGGTGAGCATGATGTAAACTTGCAGCAAAATACTTGCAATTGTGGAATTCCTCAATTTCTAGGTATCCCTTGCGAACATGCTATTGCATCAGCTCAACATCGTTCTGTGGACGTATACTCTTTATGTAGTCCTTTCTACGTAAAGAAAACGTGGATCGAACAGTATAAAGACGCCGTTTATCCAGTTGGGAGTGAAGAACAATGGGATGTTCCAGAAGATATTAAGCATATGAAAGTATTGGTTCCCATTGAAAAGAAACAAGCCGGTCGTCCAAGAAAAAGTAAACAAGGAAGGCGAAGGGTAAACTGATATCCATCTCAAGGTGAAAAAGTAGTTGTAAGACGAAAACGCGGAAAATGCGGTGGTTTATGTCACAATAGAAAGACATGCACATGGCGAGAGTGAGCGTGAATTATGTTGAACTTTTTTAAATTATTTTGAATTATGTTGAACTTTTTTTTAATGACGTTGAATTATTTTGAATTATGTTCAATTATGTTGAACTTTTTTTTAATGACGTTGAACTTCTTTGAATTATTTTGAATTATGTTGAACTCTTTTTTAATGACGTTGAACTTTTTTGAATTATACACAATCAAAAAGTGTTTAAATATAAAAACAACTCATCGGGTAATTCTATCTAAAAACAAGTCAACCGCCCACTTTTGCCTGAATATCTTCATATTCTCCGTTGTGAGTGGAATTCCAACAAGAAGATGCTCAACGTATTTGACGGCGAATATCCCACAATCACCGCTACAATAACGATACATAAGAATTTGTCAACAAATAAATTTTTACATTAAAAGAATATAATTAAAACGTTTACCTTAATCTTGATTGAGGGACGTTTTGGTCAATCAACCATGTGAACTCATGAAGCGTCGGTCGACCTGCTGAGAGACGGTGATATCGGGTGGTTGTTGAACAGGCCACTCAAAATCATTACTCGTGGCAATGCGCGACTCCAATCCTACAATATTCCAAAAAATGTTAAGTAATTACAAATTTATATATAAATATTGTTACAGTCAGATTTAAACTTACGTGCATGAACTCCATGAAGTGTGCTGAATGCTGCTCCTGCTCAACTACTACCCTCTGACAATCAAGAACTATGATTTTTCACTCTATCAAATCAACTTGGAATGTGAACCAGTGGACATTCTTGAAGTTGGCGACAAGGAGGATCTCTTTAGCACCCTTCCACGACTTGATCTTGATGTCTCGGTATCCCGTCATCAGCGTAATGACGGACCTCTGATCCCAATCAACTCTCTTGGGTTCAGTCCCCAACTTTTTCGCCTTCTCTACGTTTAACTGCTCTTGCTTGTACCTCCCGAAGACGTTCTGAACTCATACAATTTCCATAATGCGGACATCCTGCCGATAACCACTGAGTTCATGTTGTCGAGTCTTCAACATATGAAGGATTGCGTCGATATGCTACAATACAAACATATGATTAATATAAAATATCTAATATGTGATAGTTGAACAAATAAAATGCATTGTACCTCATCTGTCAGCCAAACTCCTACGCCGACAATGGGGTCAAAGAACTTTGGACCCACTTCTCTCGTCACTAACTAAACATTAGGCATATAGCGACCATAGTACTTCCCCGTCTTCACCCACAACATCATCTCCATAAAGTCTTTTCGGTTAGGCTCCTTGACCGGCTTGAAAGAAGTTGTACATTTTGTGTACTTGCGCTTCGTCGGGTCGGTGAAGTCGTCCCACTTCTTCAATTTCTGAGGTGGTGCCTTCGCTGGAGATTCGGGTGGCTCGCTCAGTTGAGGCTTTGACAGTCTCTCGAAGGCATGGCCCTTTAACTTCTCATCCTGTCACGTCGTTCGTCTTTTGAATAACCCTGCTTGTTTATCCGGGATTTCCGGTGAAGGGCTCCGACTGCTCTGGGGCGTAAAAGGTGATGGAGGTGTAGGGGGATGAGGAGGAGCATCCGTAGGGGGAGGTGGGGGAGTGTTGGGGGAAATGAGGTTTAGCATTCTTCGCCTTCCTCTTGCTTTGCTTTTGCGTATCAGGACCACGCGCTTGCGTGGTAGGAATGGGTCCACCTAGCATCCCCGTAACGTCACGGAATACGTGATTCAGATGCTCCTATGTACGAATATGTAAAAATTGTTAGTTATACTTTGAATAAACTTTTATAACTTTCAAACGACCTTATTACCTGACTGTTGCGTATGCGCTCAACTCAACTGTTAACTACGTTCATCCCTCGTCCTAGGGTAGCCATCCTCTGGAGTATGTATCCTATTCCTTGACGAAGCTCGTTCCACATTACCACCGTTATGACAATTGGGTCATCATCGCTTGGCTCGAAACCACGAGGACCTTGTGGAGGAGGTGAAGTTCTTTGGCAAGGAGAATCGGGACGAGGCGGTCGAGCATCGGGACGAGGAGTTTGAGTTTTTTACTCTTTCGTCGGACGCGTTCAAGGAGTATCAGAGATATACTCCTCATCATCGTCCTCTTCCTCGTCGTGGCCGAGGAAGTCGGCTTCCTCCGCGGCTGAACCAACGATGTTGATTTCTTCATCAATGTTCCTTGGCTCGGCCGCGTTTTCTCCTTCGATGTCTATTGGATATAGACATTTCTTCGTCTGGTCTTCGAGAATATCGAAGAACCCTTTCTCTTCTGGTCTAGGTCGAAGTATTTGAAGGACACCCAGCTGAAAACATAAAAAAATGTTATGATTTATTAAAAATCAATCTCAATTAAAGAAAAATATGAAAGATCAATATAACTTACCGATTTCTTCTTCAGAATCTTCTCGACGTCCTTCCTAAGAACAACGATGGTGCCCGACCACGAATTCATCCTCGGCATTCGATTTCCACTGCTTGTTCCGAAGGCTTGCCCAATCTTCGGGATCGCCTCGTACGCCCAATACTGAAAGGCGTGAAGATTCCCAGACAATGTGTACTTTTCCTCCTTTTGTAGAACGTTGGGTTTCTTCTTCAACTTCGTCTCGAGACCCTCGAGGTGATGCGTCAAGTCGACCGAGAGCGATTGAAACGTCTCGGCCCAACTCATGTTCCCCCACGGCAAACTGTAGAGGAAGGGGAGATCTTCTACGTATTGCACGAACAGTTGCCACCTCGGCTCGATAACTTTGTTCGCCGGTTGTCCCAGTAGATATCTGAGAACAAACACGCACAAACCGATCTTGTAAACGTCTACGGTGTTCTTGCACGCATTCCAAAAACCGATGAGTGCACTGAACTTGATGTTGCTTGTCTCGTTCAAGTACTCATCAATGAGCCTTCTAGAGGATCGTTTGTCCTTCTCGTCTTTTGTCTGACCGTCGGTGTAGTCTAAACCCGATATTAAGGCATATTCGAGACGGCCGAATCGAACCCTCTTTCCACCAAGTACGGATTGAATCTCTCTGTACTTGATTGACTCGACCTTCCTCTCCAAAAGTGCGTGCACAAGAACGGGCGCGAAATTCAACTCACTATTATCGAAGAAGAATTGCTCGAACACCGTCCCTCGTAGTTGCTCGGTAAGTTTCATTTCTTCAAACCGATTCTTCACATTTTTTAACACGGCGGAGCCACCATACGTTTCATTCTCGTTAATGAGGAATTTCAAGTGGTCCTTCACACAAACAGAAAAAATTAAGTTAATCTTACAAAAAACGAGGCCAAAATCGCATAATATCGCACGATATCGTACCTTATCGTATGATATCGTATGGTATCGTACGATGATACCTACGATGGTGTTCATCGTTTTTCCGGAAACCTTAAATCCTAAAATCTCAAAACTAGCTCAAATCTTCCCAAATCAATCCGATCTAACCTACATTACCGTCGAAAACACTATACAAACTACATTCAATCGATTTCAAACAACCAAAAGCATAAATCATACTTTTTTTGGGATTTTTTTTCTATTGAGGTCTCTTGAGTATTACGGTCGTCTCCCCCTCCAATGAAGGGTATTTTTGTCTCTTTTAGGGGCTAAAGTTCATTTTTGGATATTTTGAAATAGGGGTTTAATGTGGATATTTTAATTGTTTTTGGGTCCATATTGTGAAATTTCTCATGATATACGTACACCGTGAAAGAAATCTGGGAAAAATGAAAGTAAAATTACTTAGATACAAGGGAATTATTGTAAAATAAAAAAGTATATAATATAATAGAGGAAACAAAAATAATATTAAGATGATTGATGAGATAACTGTATTGCTTATTATCATTCATGATTTACATTAGCCTCTATTTGTAAGCTCACAAAATATAATGAAAAACCACACTTTAATAAGAATAAATAAATGAAATTTAATCTAAAATTTAATATGTGGAAATAAAAAAATTTGGACACAAAAATCATCCAATAAATTCTTAAATATTCATAACACCCGTTTTGTATGACATGTACGAAATTTATGCCTCTTTAAGACTTTACTAAGAAAAATCATGAAAAAAACTTAAGAAGAAAAAATAGTACATAATTTGTACTATACGCATAAAAATTACCTCATTAAAACTTTGTTATGAAAACTCATTAGGATACAACTTTGAAAAACATCAATTTCTTTTTTTTATTATTAAGCTCATGATTAAAGAAGAACTATGAAGCAATGTGTTCCATTTTGCCACATTTTATGTAGTCACTTTTTATTTGGGCTATACAAGCTGCATTACCTTTGTATTAAAAAATTTGACTTCCATTATCCGTTGAAAGATCGTTGAAAGATCGGGTGACTAACATTTATGATTGATTAATGACATTAACCCCAAACATTCATGATTTTCATTATGAAGAGCAAACAATTTATCGTGATTTGAAGAAATGTTGTGAGTACCTCTTTGTCGAACGCCAAGAAATAGAAGTATAATATATATAAACACATAACCAATTTGTGATCGTGCTTTGCGATGATCGAATAAAATGTAATGGAGTTTCTTATATTAAATGGTTATACTTATTTGATAAATTTAAAGTGATAAGATAAATTTTAGTGAAGAAAATCAGTTGTACGATTAAAACACCTGACTATATAAAAAATGTAAATTCATTTTCAAATGCATGCATTGTTTATAAGATATTATTAAGTATTCTCGTAATTGTGGCTTCCATCAAAAGACATTTTTCAAATTGAAATTAATAAAATCTTTGAGATCAACTATATTGTAAGACTGGTTTAACGAATTGAGTATGTTGTTAATTGAAACTATTTTATTCAATCTTGAATTTAAAGATCTAATTAATATTCTTGCATCACAAAAATTATATGTTCAATTTAATAAATATTTGCGGTTTAACGAATTACGTATGTTAATTGAAAATATTTTATTCGATCTTAAATGAAAGATCTAATTAATTTTATTTTTGTAAATATTTACTTGCAAAAAAAATTGTATGTTTATTTATTTTGTTAAGTATTTTGATCAAAACTGGACAAGTTCAAGACATGTGTTCACAAACATTTCTTTAAAAGGTCAAAAAATTGATATTCTTACTTTCGAATTAATTTTCTTTATAAGACTTAATTTTCATGTTTCACGTAAGTCTTTGATAATGATTAGGACAGACTTTGGATAAGACAATATCGCATCGGCAATTCACAAGTGCTTTCTCAAACGGGGAAATAATATCTTGAAGGTATTTTTTGTAAAAATATCAGCCATTCCGTTCTAAATTATCTAGCTTAAAAATACAAACCAAACAAAGAAAAAAGTTTACTTTCTATTGGCATCCACGTTTCGTTCATATTTTTGTATGTTTAACCAAACATCCCAAAGTGTCACCAACCATCTAAAGATATGATTTTTCTTTTCAATCATAACCATAAAAAGAGGGATAGAATGCTGATAAATGACCGATGACTCAAAAACACGGAGATGTCGTTAGCCGAACGGAATTTGAATGAAAAAATGTGGAAAGCGGAAAAAGGAATGCCGATGGGATTATCGTTGGCCGATCGTAAATTTGACAAAATCAGGAGAAATTCGGCGGAAAAAATGTTGACCATCAAAAATTCAACATTATAAAAATGGGCAAATGAGCTATATACCCTTTTATAATATTGAGTTTGCAAACTACCCAACTTATTAAAAATTTTGGTTAATACCGAGTTAGAGAAATTAAGGGAAATTAAAGAACTATTATACCTTTTTTTGGTTTATTAAAAAAGAAACACTAATTTTTGAAAATTAGCGTAAATATAGGCAATTTTTAAGAGGAATGGATAGACTCATTCTCTCTCCATTTAATGGCCGGGTATTTTGGCATAATTAATTGAGAAATTTATATTGGGAATTGTTAAATACTAAATCAAACCTCTTAAACTCTAACAATTTCAACACTCAACTTTTGTTCCTTCTCTCTACCACCAAACACTAAATCCACCTAAAATTTCTCTCTGCAACACAACCCTCGTTTCTCTCTGCAACACGAAACCCATCGCCCAAATTTTTCCTCCGCCAATATCGAAAACCTCCTTTCTCTCTTTGCACTCAAACTGAAATTAAATGAAATTAATAGTCATATGTTGATTAAATATAAGTTCCAGAAGAAGAAAATGTTCCAATAGAAGAAGGAAACTATAAAGAAAAGAATTATGAACCAGTGAAAGAGGTAATAACATTTACATTAGTTCATGTTAATTTTATATGTGGACTAATGGTAATATTATGATATAATACTTATTGGTTGGTGCTAATACTATCTAATAAATTTTCACAAATTAATAGATTGTCGCTGGCGTTGAGGTATCAACAGCGCCAATATCTCCAATGGTTGTTGGATTGGAAGGCACATAAGGAATGACAACATGAAGTATTCATTATTTACAAATTAACGTATTGAATGAAAGGATGTTTCTAACGAACGAGCCAATTTCTAAGGCTGAGACACGAGAAGACAGTGAAAACGTTGCAATTGTGCATCAATATCAAAGGAAGAAATCAGCCAGGATTGCGAAGAAGTCGATCATGCCCGCTTGCGACAAGGCCAAAAAGAATACTAAAATCAGCTCCAGCTACTAAAACTCCATTTATTATTCCGTGGTTAGTTTGCATTAATTTTCTGGAAATGATTTGAAATACTTAATCTTTCAAGCAAGGTTTTACACCATATTCTCGAATAATTTATGATTAGTTCCTATAATAATGTAGTTAATTTTGTTAAATGAAAAACAATGGTTGTTGCTGATTTTTTAAGTTTGGAGAATGAAATTTGATTACGTGTAAATCTATATTTCTAAAACATGTAACTGTTGGTGGTTCACAGCTGTTGTTAATTTCCGTTAATTTTGTGGATGATTTAAAGTAATTTATGCAGTAACAAAACAGACAGCCCTGTATCAATATAAACTGAAAAGTTTAAATGAAAACAGTTTAAAAAAATAATAAAGTCAAAGTCAGTTTCGAATTAATACATTAAAACAAACCTTAAAATGGAATGAAATTTCCTAAGATAAGATCAATAAAAACTGCCACATTGTATAACAGCAAAAATCAAAATTGTATAACACTTTATCAGTATATACACGTATTAACCAAAATTAATGCCTAAAATCATAAGAACTGCCACATTAAGTTAACACAAAAAATATAAAAAATTAAATTTAAAATTCTCAATTAATTTTGGCTTTGATAATTTACACTTATTAGTAGTAGATATCGATTATATGGCCATTATTTTAGGTGACATGAAGATAAAGTTTTGTTTTTAAAGTATGAAATAATTAAAATAACCATAACCAGAAAAAAAAAATATTGATTTGAATTTATTTGGATTAATAACTTTAGGATATAAAAGGAATGGAATAAATATTAGATCAACTAAAACTGTCAAAATAAAGGCTACAAAACAACATATTCGTAAATGTAGAACACATTAACCTCAAGGACACAAATTAACATAAATTAACACAAAGTCTTTCTATTTTTTACATCAGCTACCATAATTGAAGTAGAAAAAAAACTGCTCAAATTTCAAGGTTATATTCGTTTGATTGTATTAATTATATATGAAAAAGAAATGTCAACTAATTTTATAAACAATAACGGCTGTCAAAATAAATCCCATAAATCATGGAATCTCCATAAATTATACGTTTAACATTTTTAATAAAATTGATTGAAATTAACTAGTATTCCATTTGGACAAGTATACATGAAAATTAATTTCAAACCGGATTAATAGTATTTAAACGTTAATTACTATAGAAAAACAGATACTCAAAATAGTTGACTATTTCTATTCATCCATTAATTAGTTGACTATTTCAAATAGATATTAAATTCATTAATTAACGGTTTCAAATCAATGAAATCAGGGAATATGATTTTTATTGTTTCGTTCTTATATAAAAAAAATTAACGCAAATTAACGAGTATTTCATATGGATGAGTATATTTCAACTATAACTTGCAATCGAGCATATACATATATTGATATATATATATATGTCAAATCGAGCCATTAGTGAATAATATTTCATTAAAATTAAATCAACAACAAAATCGTTAATTAATTAGTTGACTATTTCAAATATATATTAAATCCATTAATTAACAGTTTTAAATCCATGAAATTAGGGGATATGATCACTAGTACAAAATTGGCCTTTAGATGCAATATTTGGTCGCATCTAAAGGCCAAAAGTCGCATCTATAAGTTAATTTAGATGCGACATCGGATGCGACTTTGTTGCATCCGAATAGTCGTAGCTAAAATTATTGGATGCGACTAATCGCATTCAATACTCCCACCCATCAGACACGACAATTTTGATACGACTACTCGCAACTAAATTCCGCCCAAAAAAACTTCAAAAATGGCAGTAAATGACATCGGATGCGACTGTGTCGCATCCAATAGTCTGGGCGCCAAAATTATTCGATACGACTAGTCGTTCCCAAAAGTTTACTCGCGAAAAATAGAACAATACAAAAGAAAAATATTATGCTAACTTTGGATGCGACAAAGTCGCATCCAATCCTTTTCCCGCCAATGCATTGGATGCGACGTTGTCGCATCCAATGTGTATAAAATTAAAAAAAAATATTAATTAAAAAAAATTATTTAAAATTAAAAAATAAACTAAATAAAAACAAAATTAAATAAGAAATTAATGAAATCGTAAATTGACATAAATAAAATTAAAAGTGTTTTAAATTATGAAAAAGAAAACGTAAACATTAAAAGTTAACATAATATCTGAAAACGTAACATAACAAACGTAAAATCAAAGTCACTTCTTCTTTCTAGACTTAAACCACTTCTCCATTATCGACGATCCTCTTCCGCCTTTGGTTCTTCCTCCTCTAGTCCGTTCTTTGCTCGAACGGTCTCTCTGAAACTCCACGGATCCCGGCGTATGATCGTCACGTCTTACAAATTGTGAAGGCGTGAGCTGTTGCTCTTGCGTGGGAGACGGTTGGCTCGGAGTCGGATTTTGGTTCATCGCGTCGAAGTTGGCATTGCATCTTCTCCATTTGATGTCTCATCTCCAATATGGCCTCCGAATCTTGTTTTTTGTGTGATGATGAAATAGACGAGCCCCCATCGCTTGCTCTAGCGATATGTAGAGAATTTACCGGGATTGAAGGACCTATCATATATTTCACATGAATATCAACTGGCTATAGAAGTTTTAATGTGATACTTATTCCAAATTTTATTATTTCACCTATCCCGGTCTTCCAATCGCATCGCTGTCCGAGAATTTTGCGCATCGTGAGTCCCTCTATGTCGTCTTGAGTAAATGGAATGCCCTTTTCGTCACCCTCTTTTTGAAGACAGACGAAGCGGGTTACTATATGGGCCTTTTGAAAAATACAATAAAAACTACTAGTAAGTGTTATTATTATCTAATAATTACTATACAATTTAGGACTTACAAACGCGTTATTTTGCCAGTCCGTCGTGAATGTTCCTTTATCATCCGTATGGAGACGCTGTCATGTATTTAATGCGGAGCCCAAAGTCCCGTCCTCTCTCATCTGCATAATTACTACACAATTAAAATTTAAACTTTTTAAAATTAAATACTTCGAAAGACAAACTTACATGATTTCGACGATGTGCATAAAAAGGGATCGATCCTTTTCTCAACCGTGTCATCTTCTTCGAATTGTTTGCCTTGTTGCGGTCCGATACTTTCTGCAAAATTAAAAAATATAATTCATAATTATTCATAGAACACAATATTTGAACATAAGATCTAACGTTACCTTAAAATTTTCATGTGCAAACCAATCTATCATTTTTGACCAATTCTCTGCGGACATGTCCACTGGAACGTTATTCTTGGCCAGTTCTACATTCCCGCCATACTGCTCTCTAAATAAGCTAGCTGATTTTGATTTTTTGCCCTGATAAATAAGCTTTGCATCGCGTAGAATAGCAGTATCAATCTCGCTTCGAATCGAATCCGCCGAAAGCACCTCACATGTGTCCTCATCAATGTAGACGCATGTATACGTCGTGTGCATCACATTTAGAATTTGATCGATACTTTGAGCTTCAACGTCGGTCCAATTGCGATGCCAAAAAGGAATGATGGTAAAAATAACAGTTCCAAGACGGTTGGAGAACATTCCAATTTTACTATTCTTCGCACGAGCGGCTTGGTAGATCGCTTACTGACTTCGATCATACTGGACGATTCTCAAATCTTGGTCTTCTTCACAAGCTTTCGCTGAAATCGCACCGGTTGTCGGTCCCCGCTTTTTTCTTGACTTCTCCGATTCCGACGTTTGATGGTGATCATCATTACTACCCGACCCAAATGATATTGACATCCTGTAAAATAAAATAATGTACCGTCAGATCTCGCCATTTTACGTCAAAAAAGTTAAATAATCAAACAAATATTAATAATTTTAGCATTACTCATTGATCGTCGTCACTCGATTCAACATCAGTATCATCTTCTAAATCGACGTCGACATCTTCTCCTTCAAAGATAACGAATGTTTCATCTTCTTCGTCGTTTTCTACACCATTTTCTACATCAGCAATCAATTTGGCGTCATCAATTTCATGACGAGGACTCAAAAGATCAATGTCTGACAATTGTATTATCAATGGAACCAAGGCCGAGGTGGTGGCGTCAACTTCAGGAATATCCAAAATTCCCCGATGATTGCATTCCTCAACAATATTCCATTCGCCACCTTTGACAAGATCTTGTACGTAAAATACTTGTTTCGCTTGGGTCGCGAGTATGTATGGCTCGTCTGTGAACCATTCTTTTGCGGTATAAATACTCGTTGTTCCATTAATTTTATCATCGCACACTCTTTTGGTTGCATCGAACTTGTTTCCATATCAAATGCATTTAAATAAAACCACGCGGTAGTTGTGCAAATAATTCATCACGAACACGTTTTTCATCCTCCCATAAAAAGCATAATCATCTGTTGAAACACAGATACCGCTGTTTTATGTTACTAGATTATTATCACAGTGATGAGTGATATACTTCACACCGTTAACCGAACAACTCGAATATTGATGGATCACTTGAAAAGACCCAACAGATAATGCATGAAGCTCTTTAGACACATCAGAGCCGGTAGTTTTTATGTCATAAATCTGAATTTCAAACAAAAAGATTGATTAGCACGTGTACGGTATCATAATAAGTCAATAATTATGAGTTACCTTTTTTGCAAACCAAAATTTAAATTATTTCTTGTGCACCGCTTCAACGTCATCGACTCCAGTTTCTCTAATCACATCCCAATGCTCTCTAAATTTATTTATTTTAGTAAAGCTTCAACAAAATGATAAAAAGTTGATCAACATAAATATATATTTAAATAGATAACTTACATCAAATATGGATCCACTTATGGGAAGTTAGTAAGGATGTACCACTCTGCAATCTCTCGTTGTTCGTCATCTAACACTAAAGGTTACATCATCCCGTAAGGAACACATTTGTCAGATGGAAAAATAGAGAACTCTTGTACTACATCCTCAACTACATCCTTTTGATCTTCCAAATACCTTCCAACAAATGTTAGAGCTTCTTCAAAGATGTAACCTTCTGCAATAGAACCTTCTGGCTTGGATCTATTTTTTACAAAATGTTTCAACGTTCCAAGATATCTCTCGATGGGATGCATCCACCTCATATGCACAAGACCACCAAATATGGCTTCCTCTGGTAAATCAATCGCCACATGAACCATGATCGTGAAAAAAGTGGGAGTACAAATGACTTTGAGATTGCACAAGATCTCAATGATGGAAATTTCCTCCTTATAAAGATCTTCTACCCTCAAGGTTCTAGAACTTATTAACTTAAAAAATTTGCAAAGCTCAGCGATCGTCTCATTTATAGGCTTCGGTACGAAAGTGCGAATGCCATGAGCCAATAACCTTTGTAGAATAATGTGGCAATCGTGCGATTTCAAACTTGTCAACTTTCCATCTGCTGTTACATTTTTGTTCAAGTTACCAGCAAGACCATCTGGAAATTTGACAGATTGAAGGAACTTGGTGAATCGCCCCCCTCTGCGCAAGAGTCAAGGTGTACGCAGCTAGTGGCTTGTACCATCCGTTCTCTTGTTTTTTCAAGAGAAAAGCTGACTTAATCTTGAGGTCCATCAAATCAAGCCGACTTGTCGCATCTAATGCTCATCATTGGATGCGACAATGTCGCATCTGATGTTTTAGAAAATTAAAATAAAAAATCACGCCACGTCGATTAAAACTCGAGGAAGGGTGGAAAATTGACCTGCCCAAATTTTTTTTACTATTATATGCGACTATGTTGCATTTAATGCTCTTGAAAATTAAAAATAAAAATTCTATGTCACTTAAACAACGCGGAAGGGGGGAAAGTTTACCCGCTAAATAATTTGGGACTATCCGATGCGACAATGTCGCATCTGATGTTCATGTCAACCTTTAGATGCGACAATGTCGCATCTGTTCCTCTTCCCCATTCCAAAGTAATATTCGCTATATTCTCGTGTTTAGATGTGACTTATCGCATCTAAATGTACTATCAGATGTGACATTTAGATGCGACTAGCCGCATTTAAAAGTCATCCATAGCAGATGACCAAATTTGTACTAGTGGATTTTAATGTTTATCTGTTATATAAAAAATTAACGCAAATTAACTAGAATTTCATATGGACGACCATATTTCAATTGTAACTTGCAACTGAGCATATTTTTGTATATATATATAATCAAGCCATTAATGAAATATATTTAATTAAAATTTAATCAACACCAAAATCGCTTCTTAATTAATTAGTTGACTATTTCAAATAGATATTAAATCCATTAATTAACGATTTGAAAGAGGATAATTGAAAATTAGACACGAAAATTCGTAATTTTACGTTAATTTACGTTAATATTTAAAAACTTGATTAATTAAATAATTTAACAGGAAAATAGAAAAGGGCATAATTGGAATTGTATCTTCCATAAAAAAACTTCCACGTATGACCGAATGGGTATTTTTTAAACGTTTACAAAAGATCGGATATTTTACAATTGCTACATTTCATTTGGCTTAGTTAGAGCAATTCTTCTATAAAAATTACCACAATAATATTTATTAGATCTTAATAATATTTTAAATGTAGACTTAAAATTTAGTTGAAACTAAAATTTTATTATAATGTGTTTAATATTATAAGAGATTCAGAATGCTAAGTTTTTAGACTAAAATAAAATTTTATTAACTAATTATAAAATTTAAATATAAAGTTCATATAACAAATAAGTACAAAATTCAGAAATACAAAAATAATATATTAAAATGAAGACTTCAAAATTTAGTTAAAGTTATATATTTCAACTATTTATTTAGTGTTATAAGAAAATAAATATATAAGAGAGTCCTTTATATAAATATTATGTTAAAAAAAATAGACATCCAAAATAGCTAAAACTAGGTTTTGAACCCAAGTCATACCTATGGACTAACAAGAATGTCATTTGACCTATCTAATTTTTTTGTTAATTTTTGCCGCTATTTTCTATTGAAATATAAAACTGAAACGATATTGCCGGATTCGAAGAAACGAGGATTATTTCCGGCAAAAACGACGAAACGTGTAACATGGTATTTTTTTGGCCGTCGACGAACGACACCCGACATTTCAGTTGGAATTCTCCGAAATTCGTCCGCATTTTAAAGCTTGGGATAAAGTATTCTTTATTGGATAACAACAATAAAAGTCTTTGAATAGTCAAACTTATTTCTAACTCGTGTATTTATAAAACATTAAATCTTTTATATTTATCGGTAAATATTAGTTTAAAAAATGAAAGTAGATATCTAATATAAAATATTAAAACATTGATGGTTGTAACTAAAATAATTTAGTGATAATATCACACTTTGAATGAATGGTTATACATTCAAGTCAAGTTTGCCTTAAAAAAATACTATATAATTATTAATCCCGTAAATTTCTCTTCCTTGTATAACGTTCTTATAAGAAGGATTAAAAATGACTTATATGGTCTTTACATCATTTTTTATCGACGAAAATTTTCGCTTTTTTCTGTCTGAATTTGGTAATGTCATTTTCGATTTGTATTTCAATATAATTTAAAGGCAAAAAATAACCAAAAACGCATACAACTCATATATTACTTACTCTTTCCTCCAATGTATTTTTTTGATAAAAAATTAATATTTAAATAATGACCTTTTTATAAATATTAATTTATTATAATATTAAACAAATAATTTAAAAATATAGTTTCAAGTAAACTTTTAAGTCTAAACTTTTAATATATTAATAAAATTTTATTAATAATATTAATATAACTTTTGAAATCTTGGAATTTTTTATAATCAAACATTTTGCCGTCAAATTTTTCTTATTTTTGTCGATGTCCTAATTGACCAACGGCATTGTCGTTGATATTTTATATGTATTTCACATTTTATTTGTCAAATTTTTGTTTGGCTAATAATATTTTCGTATTTTTGAGTTATCGACCATTTATCGATATTCGACCGTCCAATCCTTGCTTATAACTCAATAGTACACATCAACAGAAATAGAGAGATCTCTTCATTGTAATATGGAAATAAGGAAAATACTACCCAAAAATTGAAACTACTAGAGCCTTCGGCTTATGATTGAAGAGTTACTCTACATTTATATAGCCTCATTTCCTAGGTGGCAATAGCATCGTAGAAGTGTAGAGATCGTGGAATCGGAGGCATATTGACGTCTTGAATCCCCTCGAGAATCTGAACGACTTGACCCATAGATGGCCGGTGAGACTCATCATCTTGAATGCACCAACAAGCAACCTTACACACTCTCAGCAGCTCATCCACGTCAGCACGACCATCGAGCCTCGGGTCCAACAGTCCGACCACGTCCCCAGTTCCTTCTTCTCCTTCGACCACCGCTCTCGCGGCAACGCTCGGGAAATACTTGGCCCTCGAGCCGGGCTCAGAGCTCTCCGAGTTTCTCCGTCCTGCCACGATCTCGAACATCATCATCCCGTAGCTGTACACGTCGGCCTTGGGAGTCACCGCTACACCGGCGAGCCACTCCGGTGCGAGGTACCCGATCGTGCCCCGGATCGTGGTCAAAACTCGGCTGAAGTCCCTACCGACGAGCTTCGCAAGGCCAAAATCCGCCACTTTGGGGCTGAAATCGTCGTTGAGAAGGATATTCTCCGGCTTGATGTCGCAATGGATGATGCAATCTCGACACTTCTCGTGGAGATATGCTAACCCTCTCGCCGCCCCTAAAGCGATCTTAAACCTCGTGTTCCAGTCGAGAACAGCTTTGGTGCTATTTTTGTTTTTGGGTGGGAAGATGTGGGAGCCAAGAGAGCCGTTGGGGAGGTAATCGTAAACAAGGAGTCTTTGTGCGCCTTGAGAGCAGAAACCTCGGAGACGAACGAGGTTCACGTGTTGGATCGTCCCGATAATGCTAACCTCGGCTCGAAACTCTTTCTCTCCCTGGTGAACCCCTTCGAGCTTCTTAACCGCCACGGCCGAATTATCTGGCGGCAAAACTCCTTTGAAGACCGATCCAAACCCGCCTCCGCCGAGTTTATCCGAAAAATTCTTGGTCGCGTTTTGGAGATCTTTGTACCCGAACACGACCAACGAAGTGCCCTCGATCGTCTTCCCGGCCCCGCTTTCCTTCTCTCGAATTCTTCTACTCCTTCTCCTTAAAGCGAAAATAAGAAAACCGACTAGGATTATGGCTAGCCCCGAAGCGGATCCGATACCGATTGCGGTTACGAAGCCTTTGACTTTACTGCGAGCTTTGGCTCGGAAGAGTTTAAGGTCGGGCGAAGCTAAGCGGAGATGAAGAGCCTTTCCGTTCCCGTCTCCGGCGGCCAATTGCTCGAGATTTAGCAGTTCGGTGGTCCAGATAGAGCAGCCTTCGGCTTCTTCGTAAGCGTAAGCCTTGCAAGAGCAGTTTGCCAAGCACTTTGACTCACATTCCTTCACACTTTTGGCTCCAGGAGATGGTTTCTTATCATCTGGAAGTGATACGCCTGGGAGCTTGAGAAACCCGTCTCCGGCGCAGGCCAACTCAGTCGTCCTCGAGCACCCGCCGGAGTAGTCCTTTAATTCCCAGTCAGCTTTCGAGGCGGGTTCGAATCCGGGCATGCATCGACAGAAAGGGAACGAGTCCTCGTTGCAGGAGCTGTAGACCCCACACACGCCGTACACCTGGCACAAACAACATGATCTCGTTATTTACTGGATTTTGGCTCTACACCCACATGCACACGATTCATACATTGCAGTTATTAACATGCGAATTTGTAAATGAGGAAGTCTGACTGTAAAAGAAAATAACAAGAATAATTCTACTTACAACACATACATATACTTAAAATTTTAAAAATAGTCAATGAAAATATTTAGTAAATAGAAGAAAAATGTGCTCATTTGAAGTGAACAAAATGACTATAACATCAAGGCAATTCGATTTATAATTTATTTTAAACGATTACCACATAATCATATTAATTGCTCATAATATATTTGCGGAATATTTGACTATTTTCAAATCTTTTATATTAATGTCGACTAAAAACCCAACTTTTTGAATAATAATACATGATTACACTAATTAGACAAAAAAAATTGGGTTTTAATGAAGCATAAATTTTTTAAAAGTACTCAATGTTTTGTAAATAGTAATCTTGCTTATATGACAGTCGTTTACATAAAATTATGAATTGGATTATCATTTTCAATTTGAGTAATTTTAAAAATTATTCTAGCTAAATAAGTCCAAATAATCAAATAAAATTTAAGTTTGGCTATTTAGTACAAATTTTCAAAACCTTGACTATTATCAAACTACTACTAACTGAAATAACCCCTGAAATAATATGGAAAAAAAGAAGGACCTGGCAGCGGTTCCTGGGGAAAGACCAGATGGTATTCCACCGCGGCGCGACCCATAGAGGCTGGATGAGCTGTCCAGTGACGTCCATGGTGAAGCGCGACTTGGTTTTGGTGGTGTTGGCGTTGAAGTAGATGAAGTAACTGCCTGTCTCGTCGGAGATAAAGGTGAAGTTGTACGTGTCCGGTTTGTTTGTCTCCGGGACCATGTTGAAGATGTGGCCATTCCACGCCCCGGTGCTCCAGTACTCCACCGTCCTGTTCCGCCGCACCGAGAACGCTTTCTCCGCCGGAATCAGCTCGATCGAGTACAGCCCCGCCGCCGGATCCTCCGTGTTCTTCCATGATACCAGTGACTTTATTGACTGTGTCTTGTTTATGTACCCGAATTTCCAACCCGGGATTAAGGTGTCTGTTAGGTGGTCCTACAGAAGTTTTCAGTACATTAAGTTTCGAGAGATTTTATATTCAATTTTCCTACTTTAACCTTTGAACATTCTTCTAGTTCATTTTTCTTTCAATAGATATTAATGCCTCCAAATATCTATATAGTTAATAAGCATACTCAAAGTATATACATATGAGCTAAATTAATTAGCATGTTTGACGTTTAAGCTAATCCCTCAACCCTCATACTCAACTATCAATTTTGTCTCTTCAAAAATTTGTATTTGATGTTTAATCTAAGAAAGGGTTTACCTCAACATTGCATATCTCTCTCTCATTCTCCTCTTATCGTCCACTTGGTGAATAAATAAATAATAAAAACTACTTTATCCACAGTGGCTGTGTGCAAATAATCAATAAGTTGCTAATACCTGACTGTCCCAAACTGGCTCCGATGTTCCATTGGTGATCAGGACTAGGTTTCCAGAGTCGAGAAGGACTGCTTTTAGGGAACGATTTGAGGATGATGAGATGGTCGCGTTGGTGGACCATACAGGGACCTTTTTTTCGTTCAAGAGAACAAGGTTTCCATCGCCGGAGATTCTGAGTTCCGACGAGAATTTATCGGACACGGGATTCTCTCTGTTAGCGACCCAGATTATGGTCCGCTCCGTGACCAGCTCCTTGTACCACACGCCAATGTAGTATTTCGGAGCCGGGCCGGGTTTGAAGAACCCGAGCTCGAAGACGCCGTGGGAGGAGATTAATGTCTGCTCGCCGGAGAGAGAGTGGTTCACGGAGATCGTGTCCGTGATTCCGAGTGACGGGCTTGCATGGAGAGAAAAGCTTGTTACGAGAAGTATTGTTAGAGCGGTGAGGTTTTCCTTGGACATGGTGTTTGTTCATGGTCTATCAAGTGTTGTTCATCTGAAAGTTTTGTATATACTCAAGAGCGTGGGAATGGAGATTTGGGAAGAGGACAGAGATGTAGGGACTTAGAAAAAGACATGGCTCTTTCCATGTATATTATTATAATGTCGACCTATAGGGTCAAAGAGATGCGAAATTTACTTTGAGGTTCGCTGGATTTAACATTTGACAAACTTCTTGCTGTCAAGTTATGTACTTTTGGGAAAATAACAAAAGAAAAAAGAAACCATTACTTTGTATACTTTTTCATTTTACATTTTTATACAAAGTAATAAGAGAATTTGCTCCATCTACCACCATTGTTAAGTCTATTTCACAAAATACACTAAACTTAATTTTTTCCCAAATACTAGTGCAAAATACCAAATGCCCTTAAAAATAATATTTCCTTAAATTTTCATCTTTTTTTATATTTGCCTCTTTGTAACCGGTTAAAAGAAAAAACAAAAAGAAAAAATCAATCCCCAAAAACTTCTCTCTTCAAACCTCTTCATTTTGAAACTTCTCTCTCCTGCTCTCTTCATTTTCGAGACTCTCTCTCTCTTGGTCTCTTCATCTTCAACGAAACTCTCTCTCTCCTGGTAACCGACGAAACCTCTCTCTCTCTGCTCTCTGTCACTCGTCGGTCTTCATCACTCGCCGGTCTTCGTCACTCGTCATCTCGTTGTCTCTCGTCGCTCCCTGTTTCTTATTCGCCTGGGGGAGTAACAAACAAATCAAGTATAGTCTCTGTTTAGGGTTTTTTCCTCGCCGCTCCCTTCTCTGATATTATTTTCGGATTTAGAGTTTCCCCTTCATCTTATGTTCTTCTTCTCATATTTGGAACCGGAGAACGATGTCAGAGCAGCCAAGGGCCACGTCGTTGAGATTTTTCACGATTTACGTATTTATTATTATTATTGAATTTACCATACGCTGTTGAAGTTTATGAGTTTATGATTGTTGGATTGATCTGATTTTGGAATATGATTTGATTTTCAGTCTATCATATATTGGCTCTGTTAGTGTTGCAACATTTGTTCATCTCTATTTCGGAGTATATCTCTGATTTTTTAACTAGTGAATGAACTTCAAAAAGATTCTGAAGGGCGTAAATTAACATCGAGGGCGGAGTATTGTAACTTGTAACATTGTCTTCTTTTTCACCTTTACAAACATGACAAACGCAACAAAAAGCCAAAGAACATTTTGGATAGTACGATGCAGTCTACAATACCGTCTACAGTAGATTCGTGCAGTCTACAGTAGACGAAACTGTAGACAGTTATTTTTTGTCCGTAATCGGTTGTAAACAGAGAAGTCTACAATTATGTCTACAATAGACAAAACTGTAGATAGTTATTTTTTGTCCGTAATCGGTTGTGAACAGAGAAGTCTACAATTACGTCTACAGTAGCCGTGAACAATAAAGGGAACATTATGGACCATGAGATAAAATACACGACATTTTAGGCATATACTTTATTAAAGGGAACAGACTGAAACAAGTAAGCATAACAATAACAATAACATATTGATTCAAATAAATCCTTACACTAATAATCATTGTATTGATTTTAGTTTTACAAATAAAACAAACACAATAAAAATACCAAAGAACATACAAAAATTAGTGATAAAAACAATCTACATATTCCAATTCTGTTGTTTTTTTCTCAAGTCGTCAAGGTTTTTTGGTTTCCTACGCTCCATTTGCTCAACAATTCTTCTCAATTCATCGGTCTCCATTTGCAGTCGCTTAATTCTTCTAAGAAGACCCGAAATCACCTGTTTAGCTCTTTTGCACATCGGTGGGTCAATCCACATAAAAAAGTCACAACCTCCATTCTCCTAAAACATAAAAACCATGACCAAAAAATGAAACACGTGAAATGTAAAAAATACAAAGCAAATTAAGCATAAAAAATTAACCTTACCATTCCCTTAGAGCAGTTTTTGAATCTTCTCACGGGATTCAAATCTGTCCACGACGTCCTTTCTGTCCAAGAGATGTCACAAAAGCACCTATTTTTGGACGAAGACAAGTTTGTGTCAGATGGGGCTTTTGAATACGAGCCTCGCAATCGATTGCCATACGACGAAGATGATTTTTCATCAGTTATCATTGCTTGCGGATGTAGACTCTGTTATAGATTTGTAGACAATATTATAGACTTTATTAAAGTTTTGTAGACAACATTATATACTCTATTAAAATTTTGTAGATGATATTGTAGACTATGTTACGTTTTTGTAAATAACATTGTAGAATCTGTTACGTTTTTGTAGATCAAATTGTACACTATGTTACGTATTTGTGAATAAAATTGTAGATAAGGGGAAGAGTCTAACCTCGGAGATGGAGCAGCGGAGACGTTGGAGTACCAGCGGAGCCTTCTCGGAGACAAAAAATACCAGCGAAACTTCGGAGATGGAGCGGCGCTGCGTCGAAAACGTCGAATATGAAGGAGTCGGAGCGGACCTTCGTCAGAGATGGAGCGGACCTTCGTCGGAGATGGACCGGAGTTGGGCTGTGTAAGAGTGGTTGAAGAAGAGTGTTGAGGGGAGGGTTGAGTGTTGAAGAAGAGTGTTGAAGGGAGGGTTGAGTGTTGAAGAAGAAATTTGAGGAAAAAGAAAAGAGAAAAACTGGGAAAAAATGATAAAGAAATCTGAGTAACTTACACAACCGGTCTTTTTTTTTTTTTACCCGGTTTTTAAAGTAAGAGAAGTAAAGGGGGTATTTGTAATTTTTTTTTTAAAGGGTAAAAGGTCTTTCATGTGGAAAAGAACAGTATTTTAGGAAGCAATAGAGTTTAGGTGAATTTTGAGAAATTGAGTTAGCAAAGGTGGCAAAATGGGCAATTTCTCAAGTAATAATACTAATATCCTGGTAGCTCGTCCTCCTTTTCTTTATACCGTCTCGCAAATTTTATTTCATCACACAAATTAATTAACTTGTGAGTGCTATATTACAATTACTAAAAACATAATTTAATGAAGGCTTTTTGTTAGTTTAATCTAGCACGAGTTGGCAAACTATTCTACTACTAGAACAAAATTTCGGACTAAAGTCCTAATATAATCAGTTAAATAGTTATTCAAATAAAGTCCTTTTAACAAACAAATCTATGCGCTTTTTAGTAAATTTATTGATCGTAAAATATTTCCATATAAAATTATGTAAAGTTAAAGTTTAAATTGCCTAATGTCGATAATCAGTAGATGTTTAATACGAAAAATATCGATGACGGATAGAAATTTCGACAAAAATAATGTGAAAATTAGTTATCGACAAAAATGCTAAAAAAATATGAAAATTTTGACAAAATTATGTTGTATAATTATAAATATAAAACATAAATATCATAACATAAATAATTTTCAATTTCAATTACGCATGTAATACGATTCATAATAAACACATGCACATGCTAATTATAATTGTCTTAATCACCTCCAACATCAAGTCAAATGCAAGCATTGCATGATTTCTAAAAAAAAATAGATTTTCTCATCGATTTCATTTTTTGGAAGCTATTAATCTAACAAGTAACTTTTCATAGCATAAATTTTATGTAGCTCTTGAAATTTTGAGGAAAACATATGTAAATCGCCACTACGACAAAAAGTTCCTTTAAAAGCGACAAGCTCGCTTTTAAAAATAAGTCACTTTTAAATATTAGAAACAACAAAATTAGAAGCAAATAGTTACTTCTGTTTCAACAAAATTAGAAACGAAAAAAATTAGAAGCGACTAATTTTGGAAAAAGTAAAATTATAGTTTTAATTAACAAAAAATTGGTCAACTTGCCAATTGGAAAGATAATTGTGAAATGTATGACATTTATGTAAAATTTAGTTTATGGCATTAGTATATACGTGGCACACTGTTTTACGTTGCCCTAGTAAATACTGACATACTGTTAATGACCAACATTTTTTGTTAAACATTAACTTGATCATTTACCATTTTTTTTCAAACATTGGTCATTTTGAAATTTTTATATATGTTCAAAAGATTATACAGCTCATTAACCCTTTAATTAATCCCATAATCATTAGCGGGACTTCAATTTCAACCATCAGACACGTGAATGAGATAGACCCTCTGACCTGTATGAATTTCGGCGTCCCTTCGCCCTTGTTATATTATTTCGCACATAATATCATGACCATCAAAGCAATTAGCTACAAAAAAAAGTATATATATATAAAATTAATTAATAAAAGAATTCCTAGCCTCATCGGGAAAAAAAAACCTTATAGTTGACTTTACACTACACTTCCCTTGTCTCTAAGTGCTCCACTAGCTCGGTCAAAATTGGCAACCATTACCAATCAAGCAAGTCAAAGAGGAGTTCTTGGATCATTGGTGGAGGTAAGATGCAAGGTCTTAGTCACTCTAGTATTCTAAAAATTCAGTTGCTTGTACATATATGCGGTGTGATATACGTCCTTATTTGTCTATTAATACAGCTAAGTAGTTGAATGGAGTATCCCAACTGTTCGCTACTTGAATCATACTACACTAATCGAATTTGTCCAATCTACCGTATTTTTTAAGTTATTTTCCCAAAATTCACTAAAAATAAATTTTTCTCAATATATTAGTGCAAAAGATCAAATACCTTTAAAAACAATATGTTCTTATATTTTTATCCTCTTTTTGAATTACTAGGTTATACTCTAAAAAATAAAACAAACAAAAATCTAAAAACCGGTTTCTTCTTTCTTCAACTCATCTTCTCTCTCTCTTCAATCTCTTGAAAATACTCCTGAAAGACTGTCTCTCCTAAAAAAAACTCTTCATCTTCTGTATCTCTCTCCTCACTCTATCCGTCTCTATCGCCGAACTCTCTTCATCTTCTCTCTCTCTCTTGTTAAATCTCAACTCTACCGACGGACACGCTATTTGCTACAATATCCACGTACTGTGGTTTGCCTCTTTATTATTCTTATTTTTAGATACACCGATTAGTTTGGTATGTAGCAAAGAAAACAAAATTAGGTTTTGTTTGTCAGTTTTCCCTTTTTTGGTCGCGGATATTCGTCGTAGGGTTTTTGTTTTGGGTTTTCATGATTCTTTGTTCTTGTTTCATGATTTTCACTCTCCTCGTTTGCATGTTTCTTCCGATGAATTGATTCTTCAATGTTTTGGTTTATTTATGACGATTTCGCGATTTAGAGCTCGAATTGTAGACTCGATTGTATACTATAGTTTTTTTTATTATATACTCGATTGTAGACTCTGTAACTTTTTATTGTACATTCGATTGTAAACTCTGTAAAAAAAATTTGTAGACTCTGTATTTTTTTTTGTAGACTTGACTTAGACTCTGTAATTTATTTTTGCAGACACGACTTTGTTTAGGTTATTTTTATTTCATTGTTCATTTTTCATTGATTTTGTGTAATGTTTTGTTATAGACTTTGCATCGACGAGTCTCCAGACTTTGATTTCGTTAAAACTAACCGGAAAATTTACATGAAAGCACCGACCTCGTCACTGAAGTTAAAATTTGATTATTGTTTTGTTGAGAATGTTCACAATGTATTGATATGTTGACAATGTTTTGATACATGTTGACAATGTTATGGGCTGTTTTGATTGAGTTGTGGAGGTTTTGTAGACCATATTGTAGACCCTTTGTAGACATAACCCAAATTGTAGACCATTTTGTTGACATGATTTTAATTATAGACCACATTGTAGACAACATTGTACGCGTGAAGTCCCGAGCAGAGTTAGATGCCTTTATTCAAACAAAACAATTGTCAGAGATGGAGAGTGAGTGAAGTTCATGCTCATACATTTTTAGTAAGTGTTCATGCTCATACGAAAGCCCGGTTTCAGACTCCGAGCAACCGCTTATGCGGTGGTGAAAGACGGCGATGAACATTGTCGGAGACGTATCGATTTGTTCCGACATTGATGGTTGAGTTTGTCAAGAGATCCGGTTCAGACACAAAAATGTAGACTACTTTTCATTGCTATCAAACATTACCGAGTTTTAGGTTATTTTGTGTTCATATAAGCGGAAACAACTATATTTAGTATTTTTATTTTCATTTTGTACCCTGAAACATCGTATTTATCATATTCATCTATATTTATCTATATTTATCGTATTCACTACTACAAAATGTATTTTAGAAGCGACAGGGGGAATTAGAAGCGACTAGTCATTTCTAATTAGAAGCGACATCTTAGTGTTGGAATTTAGTTAACGATTAACTTAATTAATTATGAAACATATCGATATATGGCGGAAATTCATAATTCAAATTAACATATTAAAAACGTTTTAAAACATATTCAATAACCATGTCATTAAATCTAATCTAGCATGTCAAATTTATATACACATCAATAAATTCATTCACACATGCAAAACGAGCGATCTAAAATTTCTAACAATCCTACGATAATTATAATATTCAGATCCAACTCGTTTATAGAAAACTTACAAGTGATTCAAATCTGCGAAATTGAGCCCCGGGAGTGCGTCCAAGAGGTCGGCTGAATCCTTAATCCACTCTTGTCTAGGAAATCCTAAAAACCTTCGTGACTCTGTTGCTCCAAAAGTGGCCGGCCCTGTGGGTGGAAAAATCACTCAAACAACCACAAGTTGAATCAATGATAATACTCAATGAATTTTTATGAGACAAAGAGGGTGGGCTCTTTCGTGGGAACAAGAGGAGAAGGGAATAAAACAAAGGCTTAACAATTTCACTCTCTCTTTTCTCTCAGGGAGAATGAGCTTAAGTTAAATAAAAAACAGTTAATGGCCCATTAATCAAACTTAAGCCTAATAATTCATTTAAACAATTTTCCAACTCACTTATACTACATAAGTGGCAGGCCATATTGTCAAAATTATCTCCCAAATTTATTTGATTTATTTCTAAAATAATATTTAATTAATTTAGAACATCTCATTTATTTAATGACAAGTCATTAATAGTTTTTATAATGTAGTACGAAACGAGAAAATATTTATTTTCATCTTTTATTTATTTGAATCATCAAATTATATTATTATCAATATAATAACATAATATGATTCGTTAAATAAATGTAATAATAAATAACCAATTATTTATTTAATTACTTAGAAAATAATTTTTTTTTAGCGTTAATCACAATTTACGTTTAATGAGAAAATCAATCATTTCTTGTTCACCAAAATCTCGTCCGAGAATCTATCATTGAGACCTTATGGACCCACGTGAACGAAGCTTTAGAATAAAGATCGGACACAAAAGTTCACAAACTTTTTCCGACTTTTAATTCTTAATATTAGTCGATTCCACTAAAGGACCAATATTGAACATCTCTAAGTTCATATGCGTTTATATTTCCGTTTGATGTGACAAAACTATTCTTCACATGGTCCACGGTGTATTTTACGATATTACCCTTTGTGTGTATCATTAACTCAGAGGAATGTAAAATTACCGTTTTACCCCTGAGTTATTATTTCACAAGTCCTCTATTATTTGTGAACGAGAAAAATATAAAGTGAGATGTCTCAACATGTCACATGTTTTATTTCAAAAAATTCTTTATTCGATGAATACCAGGCCTGGTTTATTCGCTCACACTCTCATAACAGAGCATGGTGTGATACTAATGCCTTAGCATGTTTTCAACACAAATTCCATATCTGTGAATCACATATTTCAACGAAACAGTATTATGACACCAACCGTCGGGTCAATCAAACTTCACTTAGCCATTGCCCATTGACAAATCAAATGTTATAAAGTGTTACAAGAAGATATGTACTCACTTCAGGATTTAGGTAATTACTAATATACCCCTCGTATGTGAGTTTGAGGTTTCGAGTAATAAAACGGTTTTATCTCGAACTTCAAAACTTCACTGGTCTTGTTCAATATCTTCATTAAGATATCAAGAATGAATTACAGAGTCACAACTCTCCATATCACAAGATAAGATATCGTTTAATTCATTCTAACAATCATTACTAAGAATCGATTGCCCAGTCGTTCTTTAGATTGCGAACTATTATTTAAACTAGTCATAAGAAGGTACCTTGTCAAGTCTGTACTTAGCACTTCTTTCGTTGATGACAGTTTCAGGGCGTAGAGATTCAAGCATAAACAAAATCTTAGAATAAGAATGAATATTCAATTTTTATTTAAATTCAAAACAAATAAATACAAAAGAATTTAATATCAAAAATCTCCTTTGTCGGCATAAATGCCAACACTTAGCATTAGAAGCGACTAGTCGCTTCTAACGTAAACAACCCAAATTTTCCCAAAAAAATTGAAATTTTTGTCATTTAGAAGCGACATTTTTGCAAGTCGCTTCTAATAATAAGAATTATTGGCTCGCACCCTCCGCGCCAAATATTTCAGTATGTTTGGGAATTAGAAGCGACTAGTCGCTTCTAATGCCCCATATATTTGGCTCCAACTATCCTCCGCCAAAATTTCGCTAAGTATAGAAAAGTAGGCATTAGAAGCGACTAGTCGCTTCTAATAATAAGAATTATTGGCTCGCACCCTCCGTCGAAATTTCGCTAAGTATAGAAAAGTAGGCATTAGAAGCGACTTGTTGCTTCTAATGCCCCAAATATTTGGCTCCAAAACCCTTCCGCCAAAATTTCACCTACGGGGACATTAGAAGCGACAAGTCGCTTCTAATTTCCCCACTTACCAAAACATCGTTGTTTTCGTTTTGAGGGACATTAGAAGCGACTAGTCGCTTCTAATTTCACTTCTAATGTCCCTAGAGCTTTAAATCACCCGACCCTCCTCCCTCACTCCCCATTTCCCTTCTCCCCCCCTCACTCCCCTCTCTCTCTTCTCTCCCCAGCCTAGCCGACTAGCCTCCGCCCTAACGTTGGCCGCCACCCCTTCCCCGACCTCCGCCTTCCCCTCCTCCCTGCACCCTCCTCCTCTCCTCCGCCCCTCCACATTTCTCCTCCCCTCCTCAGGCCAGCCTTCCAGCTCCCTTCCTGCCCTCCGACCTCCGCCCATGCCCTCTGTCGGCCGACATTCCCCCTACGCGCCTCCCTCCCATCTTCCGGCCGTCCCTCCTCCCTCCGGCCCTCCCCCCGCCCTCCATGCCCTCACTGCCTCCCCTCCGCCCTCCTCCCCCCATCCCCTCTCCCGACCGTCCCTCCTTCCTCCCTCCCCTATCCCGGTCGTCCGTCCTCCCTTCGGCCCTCTCCCCGCCCTCCCCCTCCGGCCCTCTTCCCAGCTCCCTCCCTACCCTCTAACCTCTGCCCCTGCCCTCCGCCTGCACCTCCGCATCCAGTTCTCCGGTCGGCCTGCTCCTCTTTGCTGCCTCGGGTAAGTTTCTACGTCGTTGTAACCGTGTGTATGTCCCAATCTCCGACAATGATATTTAATATTTTTATTTTCAACCCTCCTCTGGCAAGGACTCCGATCTCCGCCCCTTCCTCAACCAGCGAGCTCTCCTCCGGCCCTCTCTTCGTCATTGCAATCGGCAAGTTTTAAAGGTTAAGTATTTAATTTTATTTTAATTTTTATATATTATAGTTTATTATATATGGTTTTGACATTTTTTTAAATGTCTGGCAGCCTGTCTCTACATTCGTTTTGCAGCCCGTCTCGCCGTTGTCTTGTGACTCAGCAACAAAGGTTAGATTTTAATTGTTTTTATATTTAGTTTACTTAATATTTAGGTAATTTGTTAAGAAATTAATAACTAAGTTCATTTGTTACATTATATAAATAATTGTTAATAGTTAGTTTCAGATGTTGTTAGTAATATGTTAAGTTGTGAGTTAATTATTTGTTTATTTAAGTATGTAAATTGAATTAGTTAATTTAGTTAATAACTTACTTAATTTGTATAAGTAATTGGTAATTAGTAATTTTAAATGTTACAGTACTTTAGATAATATGTGAAGTTTTGACTTAATTAATTTGTTAATTTAGTAATAACTTAATTGTTGTTCATTTAACGTAGTTATGAATTTGGAAATGTTAAAAAAATAATTTAATCTCGATTTGATAATATTAATTCGAATGTGATAATAATTTACTTAATTTGTTAATTTAAGTATGGAATTTAATTAGTAATTTGTTATAGTAACTAAGATTTTTAACTTGAATATGTTATTTGAAAGTTATTGATTGTGTAGGATAGTGTTGACTGGTATATATATATATATATATATATATATATATATATATATATATATATATATCTTTCTTGTGAATTACAGATTTTTGGTTTGTTCATATTTTAAGAGAAACTCTGCTCAAATTTCTGTAAATTTTTAAATAGTTAAGTCAATCCTAATCTCTAATAGTTATTCAAATCTCAAAACTTATGTAAATCAAATCCTTATCCGTCTTCTAATTGTTCACAATGTCATAATTTTCCTAATTTGCATTGTCCTAATTTTCAACATTCAGCATCATGTCAAACCTAAGTAAAATTGGATTATTGAGAATAATCGGTGTGGTCTTGAATTCGAATTGGGCGTGAAAGAGTTTATTTGAGTTGTACGGTTCCAAATGAACAACGAGCACAAAGTTAAATGTCCTTGTCGTATTTGCAAAAATCCGTTAATACAACACATAGGTGTTGTTTGAGCGCATCTCATGCACAAAGTATTTACTCCGTATTACACTCGATGGTATCATCACGGCGAGTCACGTGAAAAAAAAAAATCATGTACCAGAAATCTTCAATGATTCAAACGATCAAGACAATGTTGGTGGAATCCATGACGCAGTCGACGATATTAGGACTGATCCTGATTCTTATAATGATCAAACTGCTGAAGATGTGGCTGACGAAGAGCAGATTGCGGATCTATTTGCCAAGTTGAATGCATAATTGTGTCCCGGTTGTAAGGATTTTTCATTATTATCTTTATTGATTCAGTTCATGCACATTAAATTAACGAACCATTGGACGAACAAGTCATTTACATAACTTCTGCAACTCTTGAAAAATTCTCATCATGTTGGGAATAGAATTCCTGAAAAACATTACGAGGCAAAGTCAAAGCTGAAGCGATTTGGCATGGGCTACGAGATGATTGACATCTGCTGAACGATTGTGTCTTGTTTTGGAAGGATTTAAAAGGTGCAAATGTTTGTCCGGTGTGCAAATGTTTTACGGTACTTTCCTGTGAAAGATCGTCTCAAGCGGTTGTACGCTTCCCAACACACAGCTGTTGAAATGCAGTGGCACGCGAAAGAACGTGTGGTTGAAGAAGGCGGTCTACGTCATCTTGCTGACGGGAAAGTGTGAAAGAAGTTAGATGAAACATATCCAGACTTTTCCATTGAGCCGATGAATGTACGACTTGGACTTGCTGTAGATGGTTTTAATCCTTTCGGAGAAATGAGCCTATCGTATAGCATGTGGCCAGTGGTGTTGACGGCATACAATTTTCCACCGTGGTTTTGCATGAAATCTGAGTACTTGATGCTGGCTCTCTTGATGCCTGGTCCGAAATCACCTGGGAAAGGCATTGACGTGTTCTTGCAACCGCTCGTTGAAGAGTTGAAAGAATTATGGAAATTGGGTGTCCGAGTGCGAGATGGGTCTAACCATAATCCTGTCTTCCTTTTGCGGGCAGCACTTCTTTGGACAATAACGATTTTCTAACTCGAGGCAGTTTATCTGGGTGGAGTGGTCACGGGTACCTTGCGTGTCCGACAGGCACCAAAGACACTACGTCGCTTTCCGTTAGAAATAGAGTTGTGTATTACGATCATCGACAATATTTGCCCTAGTGTCACCGAATGAGAACATGCAGTGGTCACTTCACAATGCGTGTCGAGAAACGAAAGCCTCCGAAGAAGTTGACTAAAAGCCAGATTCTCGAGCAGTTGAACAGTCTTCCTGAATTGATTCTGGGTAAGCAGTCTATGAGATCGAAACGAAAGCTATGCGAGAGCGAGATAAATTGGACCAAGAAAAGTATCTTTTACGAGTTACCTTATTGGTCCGATTTGAAGTTGACACACAACCTTGATGTGATGCACATAGAAAAAAAATGTGTGTGAATACTTACTCGGGACGTTGCTCAGCATTGACGAGAAAGATAAGGACACTAATAAGTCGAGACAAGACTTAAAAGACTTGAAGATAAAGTCTAGTTTACACTTGGAGAAGCGTGGAAACAGGTGGTTCAAACCACAAGCTTCATACGTTCTCACACCCACGCAACGAAAAATGTTTGCCGAGTTTCTCAAGTCAATAAGTTTCCCGACAGTCTCGCAGGAAATTTGAAAAAGAATGTCACTCCCAATGGAAAAGTGACCGGGTTGAAGGCACATGACTTGCACGTGATAATGCAAAGGCTATTGGCAGTGGGTATCGGTCCTTATGTTCCAAAACAAATCCAAGAGACGACTACAGAACTTGGAAGCTTTTTTAAGCTCATTTGTTCAAGAACGTTACGAGTGGATGATCTCGAGAAAGCCCAAAACTCCATCGTTGAGATATTGTGTAAGATGAAAATCATTTTCCCACCTGCTTTCTTTACGATCATGGTTCATGTCATCATTCATCTCCCTGAGGAAGCTCTCGAAGGTGGTCCAGTGCATATGAGATGGATGTATCCATTTGAAAGATACCTTGGAACACTTAAGCATTTCGTTCGAAACAATGCGATGAGATGCGTACTACTCAAAATAGTGGTGTTTGCGTACCTATGGACGGCTACACATTCTACGGAAGGATGGACAATGTTGTCGTGCTGAACTATCGACATGATTGCCGAGTCGTACTATTTTGGTGTTGTTGGTATGGTGACAAGCACAATCACGTAGACGCTTTTGCAAAGATAACGTAGGTAGAACGACGCGTGCTTATGTGGCAAAAAAATGGTTTTCAGACGAACCATTTATACTCGTTACTCAAGTCAAACAAGTGTTTTACTTGTCCGATCCTCGAAATCCTGAAAAAGGGGAAGGGAATGTCGTCGAAGATTGTAATCATCAATTCGTACAACATACTGATTTTGATCGTTTCTCTCATCTTCACAATAATTGTGAATCAATTCTAGTAGATGATGCCGCCAAAGATGAGCCTATCGACAACTTCATAGACGACGATGATCATGACGATGAAGTTGATCGTTTCCTTTGAGATACTGTTAACGATGATCTTCAAATAGATCAAATTGACTTCTTAAGTGACGATGAGCAAGATTGAGTAAATTGTTTAACTAAATTTAATGTATTTTATAAACTAAAATTCTAATTTATCTTTTATGCTTTGCAGTATGTCGATTAGTGGAGATGAGCCAATAATTTCGCAACGTGATTGGGCTACAGGAATTGGGCCAATAATTTCGCGTTCGGACATGCTTGAAGCCCAAGCCCACGACATCTCATCGTCTTCTGTAGGAAACGCAAGTTCGAAGTCGTCCTTTGACATGGAATAGAAGCTGGCGGCTCTCCAATGAGCTGTGTTTGGCATGGCCGCTGGATTGAGCCAGACCCCGAACTTCAATCCGGATCCCGTGTTTAGGGCAACTTTGGACCAGTACATGACCCAGCTCGGACCCAATGTAGGCACTTCGGAAAATGCAAGCGCTTCGGGTTCGCAGCAGATACCAGATTGACCTTCGATTCCCACCGACACCGAACCAGACGAGCCTCCACACGGACCTGGCGGAAGACGCGCAGGACGAGGACGACGATGACTATTTTTATTTATTTAGACTTATCGGTTTACGTTTATTTACTTATCGACTTTCGTTTATCTTATTATCAGTTTGGACTTATTTTATTATCGACTTTAGACATTGTCGATTATGTTATTATCGATGTTCGATTATGTTATTACCGACTTTTGATTATATATAGTTTATGTTTAATTTGATTTCAATTAGTAAATTTCAATATTATTAAATTTAATTATATTTTAGAATAATTTTAATTAAATAATAATATTAGTTAATTAATTAATAATAATAAATCGGATATAAACTTTAAAAAGAATAAATTTTAAAGTTTTAGAAGCAAGAAGTCGCTTCTAAAATCGCTTCTAAAAGTATGGCGGATAATAATTAGAAGCGACTAATCGCTTCTAAAGTCACTTCTAAATATATGGCGGGTAATGTATAGAAGCGACAAGTCGCTTATAATGTCGCTTCTAATTGTTACCTGCCATATCTTCCCACGTTTTTTTTGTGATTTTCGGGACACTTAGAAGCGACATTACAAGAGACTAGTCGCTTTTAAATCCATCGCTTCAAAACATTAGAAGCGACTCATCTTTAGAAGCAATACTTTAGAAGCGACAATGTTGCTTCTAATGTCGCTTCTAAAGTCGATTTAGAAGCGATTTTTTGGCTTTTAGAAGCGACTTTTGTACAACTAAACCATAGTGCCCATTGTAGATCACATTGACATTGTAGACAACAAAATCTACATTGTAGACGATAGCGTTTACATTGTGGACTACATTGTAGATTATATTGAAGACAACTAATTATAATGCAATATTATAAGAGATCTCATACTATAATAAAATTTTAACAAAGCATATGATACTATAATAAAAACATATTTAATACAAACTTATAAATATACCAAAAAAAGATGTTTTTTTATCCTCGAGACAAATGTGCTTGAATAAAGATGTTTTTCTCGTGATATTGACCAACGCCAAACAAAGATCCACTATACTTGAATAACAAATATATTTCCCCTATCGTTACATCAACAACTCCATAATCAATATTACATTAAGCATTAATGTATACAATTTAGTTTACAACAGCGTCTACAATTTGGTCTACAATCATGTCTACCTTAAGCACCAGCGTCTACAACAATGTAATGTCGTCTACAAAAACGTCTACAATATTTTCTACAACAACGTTTACACTGTGGTCTACATTGGATGTCAACATTGTAGACATCGAATGTCAAAATTGTAAGAGTTGACGTTGAAACCACTGTCTACATTGTAGACAACAATGTTGACGCGTTTGTAGACTTTTATGGTAGAGAATATTTTAGACTCTGCTACAGATTTGTAGACAATAATGCAGACTCTGTTATAGATTTGTAGACAACATTATAGACTCTTTTACATATTTTCCAAGGAACAAAGACTAAAAGATAACGGGAAGAATCTAATCTCGTCTTTAATAGATATCCGCGCCGTCGTCGTCGGAGGTGTTGTCGGAGATGGTGTGTCGGCATCGTCAGCGTCTTCGGAGGCGTCGGAGGCGGTGTTGTCTATAGCCTTTTGGACTCTTGAAGTTGAGTGCTTTTTTGAACTCTTGAAGAAGAAGTTGTTTTGGATTATTGAATAAGAAAGAGAAACGTTCTAAAAAGAGATAATGGTCATTGCAACCGGTCTACTAAGTTCTCTAGGTCATTTTAATCATTTTTTAAGAATTTAGCCGGTTCTCTTTTTTGAGGGGGAGGTTGTAAGTTTTAAATTTTAAAAGATAAAAGGTCTATTACACTTGTGTTTTGGGAAAAAAATGAGTATTGGTGGATTTAGATAAAGCGAATATAAAAAAATTGATGCAATTGGCTATTTCTCTTATAACTAACTTATTTCTTGTTTTTTTAACTTGAAGTACGTTCTTAGTTGACCGGTGGTTAGATTATATTTTTAAAGTTCAAATCGACCATATGCCTAGCTCTATCAAGGCAATACGTGATATGTTAATTTGATAAACATTTATAGCGAACTAATTCCCATAAAATTTATTATTTTATAAATGGTTTTACTATAACTAATTCATTATTAGTTGACAAATTTTGCCTATATACTTTTCACTCGTGTCAATAAAAAAGAGTTAATGTTATAATCTAAGTGATAGTTTAACACTACCTCTGAAGTTGAGATTGTGGATTCAACTCCAACTCAACCGTCAGCGACTTTCTTTCAAGACGTTTCTACCATTTAATTTAGTTTTATTATAAAATGTAAACAAATAAATGTCAATTGTTGACATTTACAGGTCAAGAATCAATGTCTATTGTTGACATCTAGATCAACAATTAGAAAAACTAAATTAAAAGATAAAAATGACTTTTCAACGTTCATTAGTTAAAGTGAAAAAAATAGTAAACTGGGCGATCCTCTTTATTTTTTATCAGACAACGTCATTTAGAAATAGTCCAGGATGAGAAGTAACTTGATTTATCGTTATGTTTATGTAAGGTATGTGAAACTACCGGATTTTTGCTTAATCTGTGGTTAATGGGACATGGCTCGAGATTTTGATTGATATTTGAAAATAATACCATGTTGGGTTTGGATAAGGGTAGTGGCTTTGTGGTGTTGGTTTGAACCATGTCTTGGTGTCGTTCACATTTCGAGCAAGACACAAGCCGAGGTTCTCCATCGAGGGCAATGGAGAAGCTAAACACGTTCAGGTTTACGCACGTTCATCACAATCAGGCCCGGCCCACCTTTAAGGCAGCTAAAGCAATGACTTTATACCTCATTTTTTAAAAAGGCCCACAAATAATTATATATGTAAGTATATGTTAAAAAAAAAGTCATTACCTACTTACATTTGAATAGAGGCGGGAGGCTCATATACACTTCAAAACTAAAAAAGTTGTGTTGTGACTTTTGAGGCCCATTAACAAAATTAAACAGATCGTGTAAATTAAAAAAAAAACAAAACAACAATAAGAAAAAGAAAAAAAAAAGACAGTTCATCTTCCTGAAACCAAACTACCAAAACAAAGTTATAGTCTACGTGAAAAATCAAAAAGCAATTGTTTGTCATCCTGAAAAGTAATGTGAAGAAGGAAAAATTAAACGTTTTATCTATACTCTATTGTCTTTTATATTGTTATGTATTGCTTGATTGTTTAGATATAAGTTAGTTTTTTTTACAAAGTGTGAATTTTTTATTTCTTGAAAGTGTAGTGTTTTTTTGGTTTGATTTAAATCTCTAGTAAAAATATCAATCGGCCTATGATAAAATTAAGAGAAAAAGAAAAGAAAAAATTTGATTCAACCTCAAAAAGGAGTACTTGAAAAATTTCTTACAAAAATACATGAAACTTCAAGTGAAACAACAATAAGAGAAGAAAATATACCTAATTCAAAGGCATGCGACAAAACATTGGTAGAAGAAGATTTAGATAAAGAGATTAATATCGATGAAACATGTGATCTTGTAATGGGTGATGAAGAAGGTGAAAAAATCATAGAAGAAGAGGAAATTGATATGAATATCATAAGTGATCAATGTGATTTTTTTGAAATTTTACAAATATTTTTTAGGGTTAATGAAGGTAATAGCCCTATAGAGGTGTCCTAATTTGGATTTGTTCAAGGTTTGTATAATTTTGGGTAAATGTTCACACATTCAGCTAACCAAATTTTTTTACCAAATATACCCCTAAATTATATTCTCGCCCAACATTATTTGCAGTAATATTTTCGGTTAATTAATTGATATTCCCGCCCAACAAATCGAATTATATATTTCGATTAATAAAAAAAATGCATTTAAAACAAAATTCAATCAGTTAATCAATGCTATAAAGCCGCCCAAATCTTTTGGGTATTACATAGTTTCGGAAATAAGAGAGAGAATTATAAACCCACTACCCAAAAGAAGAGAGAGAATTATGCATGCATAGCTTGAATCCGAACGGTTTCTTCCAAAATCAAAACCCCATTACATCCGACCATGATTAACAACGACCAGCGAGCATATTGACGACGATTGACGAGCATTTTGACGCAATCTACGAGTAAGAAATCTACAGGTATGTTTTCCAAAAATGTCCACTCCATTTTTTTCCAGAAAAGTTCATAACTTTTAACGATTAACCAAAATTTTTGTTTGCTCCTGTGACGGTGGGGCCTACGACGGAGGCGCCGAGTTTTCGGTGGAAGCTTTCATGGCGGAGAGGATCTTCGCGGTCGTTCGTGGAGTTTAAAAATTTAATTGTTCTTCGTCCTTCTTCTTTTTCGTGTTTTAATTCTTATTAAAAAATCAAATATGAAGTTTTGAATCATATCCATCTAGTGGAAACTATCAAAATCGTGTTTTGTTAATTATTAGGAAATTAACGATAAAAAAGTTTCAATTTACATTACAAAAATCAATTTACGTTGTAAATCTCAACTCCATTTACGGTGTAAATTCAATTTACATCGTAAAACTCAACTCAATTTATGTTGGAACAAATTCATTCCAATGTAAATTGAATATCAATTAACGAGCGTAAAAACTGGACGACAAAAACTGGTAATTGATTAACGTAGTAAATGAATCGATGCAAACTTATTAACTAATGTCAGTGTAAATTTATTCCCGGAATGAGATGGTAAATGAAAAAAAAGACTAATTGTTAATAAATATCAAACGAAAGGATATTATATCAATAATAAAATCAGATAAGAATCTTAAAATTACCAAAAATAACTGAATGCAATAATTCGGCTATTAATGAGATTTTCATTAATCAATTTGATATAATTAGTCAATATCCGCCCAAATTTATAAAATCTGATATTTACAACCCTATTTAAAACCGGATAAAAAAATTCGAATTAATATAAAAGGCAACAATTTGAATTCAATCGAAAGTTTAAAATTTTGATTTGAAAACAAAAAATTTGAAATTCAAAACGAAAAGAATTTAATAAATCGCCAAAAATATTAAGGGTAAATAAGCAATTCAATAAAAAAAAAAAAAAAAATGTCACGTAAGCGTTTTTGACATTTACAAAAGTTTAACTAAACGTTGGCCAAATCGAAAAAATATTTGTAAGTTAAGGCCAATTCGCCAAATTTTTGTATTTTTTACCCATCTTAATGGAAAAATATTGATCATAAGTTGAGAGTTTAGTTGTGGGAAAAGACCCCATTAGAAATAATGATAAAACATTTTGAAAAGATGATAATTGCAGGCATTTTTTAACTTCTTTGTACACGAGAAAATTACTAAATGGATAAAGATGTGATAGAGATAGTTGTTGAAAAATATTTTTTTTGTTAAATATTTGTAATAATTAATGGTATTATGCATTATTTTCGTATGTGAATTTTTTTTACGTATGTTAAAAAAACCCAATTTTATATCTTTTCTTTAGGCCTCTAATATTTTAGAGTCGGTCTTAGCCACAATGATGTGACTCATTGTTGTTCAAATTAAGGTTTGAAATTGTGACAGCCGATAACGTGTCAATGATTCGAAAAAACGAAAAATTGCGGTAGCCGACGGAAATAATGTGAAAATTAAAAAAAAATTATGGTAAAATGGCGGTGGTCGACAAAAATTGCCATAGAATGCAAAAATTGCGACGAAAATAATGTTGCAAATTTAAACATTTAACATAAAAAGATATACACACAATATATTTTCAATTTTAAAATTAAAATATAATTTCCTTGAACTTTTATACTTTTACTGCTAATAATATTTATAAATTGAATCGTTTTATTTGGACCCAAATAAAACCAGCCCATTAGTATTTCTCTAGCCGTACACCTAAGTTTAACACTTACATTAGCTTTCACTTTTTCTTTGTGAATAGAAGACCACACATCTATTTCGTTTTTTATAAACCCTCTTCCGACTATTTGTTTATTTTCTTCGCAGCCGACACATCTTTTTGGGCCACCGACCGAGATGCAGACGCCATTCCCACCACTACGACGAAAACAATGTTGAAATACATAGTAAATACGAAATAAGGACGCAAATTTGGGGATGGCGCCGTTGTGTCGTCGTCCTCATTCTTCCGCCGGACATGCAATTTTTAAGGCTTGCGTTGTGGTAAATAAGATTAAAATACGATAATTTTTGGTATATAAAAAAATTTATGAACGACATTGTTCGATATGCCGATATGACGGTGTCACGTCGACGACATAATTACAGGAAACACATCAACAAATACATTTGTGTCGGATTCTAAAAACTACGTCATTTCGCCGCAAAAACGACGACATTCTCCGTCATTTTAATACTTGGTTCAAATAGTATGTTTGTATCTAAGGTGCTTGCATGAATATCTATTAGCTTAATATATTTGATTGTTTCCAAGTAATACTAAATTTTCAGTATAACTTGTTTATACTGTTGTATGTATATTAATCAAGGGACCTAAATTTTATTTTTAAAGTTGTATGGTCGTCCCTTGTCTTGTCTTGAGCCTTTCATCTTTTGCACATTTAAAATTTTAAATTGTTTTCGTAACAATCCCACTATTTTGTTGGGATAGAAACCACTTACTTCAATAATGTTAAAAGGATGTCGCAGTGGACGATACAGTCTCTGCACTTCTCGTGCAGATATACCAACCCTAACACAATGAGTTACCTTGTATTACAAGAAAAGTTTGGATAAATACTGTTCAATACAGGGGTTTGAAATAGCGGAGTGATTCCATTCACCGACTTATTGTAATTTCGAAGAGACCAATCGCGAAAATCTGAAATACCGGCATTTCTTTATACAGTAAAAAATAATCTTAACATAAGAGAAATCCCCACGAATTTTTTAAATCTGCTTGCTCGTCTCGATTGGCAGCCAGAATTTCCATAGAATAGAAAGAAGAAAAACCTTAATTAACAGACTTAAAGAAACCTTAATTACACATCTTAGATTACCTTGTTTTCCAAGCAAGACCACGTGGCATGTTCTAAAGGAAAAGGAGGGAGTCCAGAGAGCCGTTATAGTCATAGAGCAGCAGCTTCTTCACCAGTTCATGGTCGAATCCAGGAGAACCGTTTTGAAAACCGATCTGAACCCTCCTTCCCCTGACTTTTTCCAGAAGTTCTTTGACGCACTTTGCAAGTCTCTGCACCCAAACACCGTCAGTGAACCCTCCACCGCACTCACTCCTCTATGTAGCCCGAGAATCGAGACCAGAGCGATCACGCCAAGAGCAAGAAGAAGATACACCGAGCCCCACCACAACCCCGATAATATCCAGCAGTTTCTTCTTCTGCAATCCCTCAAACTCTGAGGCTGCAAGCCAGGCTCGAGTTGGTGCAGGTTTAGCAGATCGACGGTCAAGATCGAACACCCATCATCGCCGCCGAATGAATAAGCCGTGCAAGAGCAGTAACTCAAGCAAACCGATGTGTATGCCGACAAATTCCCAACCTCTCAACAGACTTCGTATCTCCGCTCAGCAAAACACTGGGAACAACCATGAACTTGTCAGTTCTACAGCGAAGCTCCTCACTCCTCGAGCACCCACCGGAGTAGACCTTCATGTCCCAATCGCTCATCGAATCTGGCTCGAAACCCTTCAGAGAGTTACAGAAAGGCAGGGACTTCTCATCGCAATTGCAGTAGGACCTACACATGGCTTAGACTTCGCACTGTGCCCTCATCTTCGACCAGAAGAGGTTCCACTGATTTGGAGATTTGTAAACGAGTAAAAATTGCCCCAAATCCGCTCTATATTTGACACAGGGTTTTCCATCCCAATTCAAAAAAAATTCCCTAGAAGCTTAACGACAGATGGTTCTACTGTTTGATCTGGCCTGAAACGTCCAAAGCCAGCCTTGATATCATATCGGCCGAGCTAAAAAGCAGAGTACGTACAATAGCTCCTGCCGTCTTCGTCATTCAGGACAAAGCTGAAATTGTACATTTTTTGAGCCTCATCTCGGGTATGTCGCTGAAGATGCAACCATTCTAAGGCCCAGTTCCAATGGATCAGATACGAGTTATCACTCGGGACCATCTCAAGCGAAAAAATCACGAGGGCGGGATCATTTTTTCTCTTCCACGAAGTCATGATTTTCTTCTCCTTAGTCTTATGGTTGTAGCAGAGTCAACCCCTCGAAAGCCATGTGTCACTGTTCTCCCACAAAGCGTTGCTTGAGTTGCCTTGTAACGCAAGATTCACTTTGTCAGATAGAACTGCTTGGAGGGTAGGTTTCAAAACTATTGACCAAATTGCAAATACAGATTTTTCTAATAGGAATAAATTTCCATCGGAGATCCTTAGCTCGGAAGAGAATCGATCGTGGACTGGTCTCTCTCTGTGTACCACATGCTGATACAAAAGTTTGAGCGCCTGGACTGAGGAACCATAACTCAAATAAGTTTCCTATGGGAGAAAATGGTTTTCTCACCGTAGAGATTGGTTTGCTGAGATTCTGTTAGATCCAAAAGGACATGCTTGGTGAGAAATACAATAAGGATAAGCAAAGAGTGTGGATATGCACTCAGGCTTTTTCTTTTCCCATATCTTTTGTGACATTTTCCTAAAATTTTGCGAGTTTCGTAAGCTTCTAATGATATTTACAAGAAAAATATTTCAACCAAAGACTAGACTACGTTCCTATTTCATTGATACAGACTTCCATCACAGAAGCGTCTCAAATCCGTACCTGCTTGCTAATTATTCCGAGTTTAGAAACTACCGAGAAATTCCAATGACACGTTTAAGACTTCTAAGCTAAAATTCCATTCTAAGAAAAGTCCATCCTGCTCAGGTTTTGGAGGCGACGGACGAAGAGGAAGCGGAGGCGTTGCTTCGAGCATTGGAGGTCTGGCTGGAAGACAATGAGATACCATCGGTGAAGAACATGGCATTTTCGCGAGGCTCACCGAAGACCTGCAGAGACCTGGGGACGGGAGGCACGTTGACCTCAGCCACCCCTTCGAGGATCTGAACCACTTGACTCATGGTGGGCCGCTTCGACTCCTCGTCCTGCACGCACCAGCACGCCACACGGCATACCTTTTCCACCTCATCTACCTCAGCGTTCCCCCCAAGCCTTGGGTCAAGCAGGGCCTTGCCCTCGCCTCCACCCCTGGCCACTGCCTCGGCTGCCCAAGCGGGGAAGAACTTGAGCCTTCCAATCCCATCCAGTGACTGCTCTGAGTTTCGCCGCCCGCTCACGAGCTCGAACAGCATCATCCCGAAGCTGTACGCGTCCGCCTTGGGAGTCACGGCGACTCCAGCGATCCACTCCGGCGCAAGGTACCCCCGTGTGCCCCGCATCGTCGTCAGCACTCTGCTGAAGTCTCGCCCCACGAGCTTGGCGAGGCCGAAGTCCGCCACTTTGGGGAGCAGGTTCTGGTCGAGAAGGATGTTCTCGGGCTTGATGTCGCAGTGGATTATGCAGTCCCGGCACTTCTCGTGCAGGTACTGGAGACCCCGGGCGGTCCCCAGCATGATCTGGTACCGGGTTTTCCAGTCGAGGATTGAGGCGGTGGAGAAGAGGCGAGAGTCGAGAGAGCCGTTGGGCATGTAGTCGTAGACGAGGAGCTTGTGGGTCCCCTCGGAGCAGAAGCCGCGGAGACGGACGAGGTTGAGGTGCTGGACCGAGCCGATGGTGGCAATCTCCGTCCGGAACTGCTTTTCGCCCTGACTCACGCCCTCCAGCTTCTTCACCGCCACCACGGTCGAGTCGGAGAGCGCCCCTTTGAACACCGATCCGAACCCTCCGCCGCCGAGCTTCACCGAGAAGTTCTTTGTCGCGTTCTGGAGGTCTCTGTACCCAAACGCCACCAGCGACCCCTCCACCGATTTCCCTCTCCCAACCTTTCCCCTCTTCCTCCTCCACAACAGCAACAAAATCCCAGTGAGAGCCACCACAAGTGCCATTGCAGACCCCACTGCAGCCCCGATCAGTATCCCTTTGTTCTTCCTGCGCTTGACTATCTCCGAGGCCGCCAAGCGGACGAAGAGGGTCTTCCCGGTCCCGTCGTGCTCCGCAAACTGCTTTAGATTCAGGAGCTCCCTGGTCCAGACCGAGCAAACCCCGTCTTCGAACGAAAATGCCGTGCAGGAACAGTCGCTCAGGCAGCTCGATCTGCACTCTGACTCCGACTCAGCCTCCCTGGCCGGGCTCCGTTTATTCTCCGGCAGTGACATGCTGGAAAGCTCAAGAAACCCGTCCGGCTCGCCACCGCTAGGCACGCAGCCGATCCTCTTCCGCCTGGCGCACCCTTCCGAGAAGTCTCCGATGCGCCAGCTGTCCGGGGCCCGCTGGTCGAACCCCTGGAGGCACTGGCAGAACGGGAGAGATTTCTCGTCGCAGCTTCCGTAGGCCCCACAGAAGTTGTGGACCTCGCACTGCTGGCGCGGCTGAGACCAGAAGAGGCTCCAACCCACCGGGACAAGCCAGTTCGTCTGCTGTACCTGACCCGATAAGTTGACCATGAACCGGGAGATCTTGATCGCGGAGTTGTTGTAAACCGTGTACGTGAAATACCTCTCGGTACTCGTCACCACGAACTTGAAGTCGTAGATATAATTCCGGCGCATCTCCGGAACCCGGCTGAAGATCTCACCATTCCACGGCCCGCTAGTCCAGTACGTCTTGGTCTCGTTCCAGAGGATGATGTAAGAGTCGTCCTCGGGGTTGAGCTCGAGGGTGTAGAGCCCCGGAGAGGGGTCTTCCTTATTCTTCCAAGAAGTCAGGCGTTGTCGGGTCTTCGTCGCGTTGTTGTACGAGATCTTCATCCCGGGGAGCCACGTGTCTGCCGGATTGTTAAAGCTCTGCCACAGAGTCTCCGAGCCATCGGAAAGGACGAGGTTTCCGTTGTCGTTCAGCACCGCCAGGGCCGTGGTGGACGTCGAGTTCACGTTTGTGGACCAAATCGGGACTCTCATCTCGTCGAGAAGAACGAGATTCCCGTCTGATATTCTGAGCTGCGACAAGAATCTGTCGGAGACGGGCTTCGCTCTGTTGGCCACCCAAACCACGGTGGTCGGAGTGACTTCTTTGTACCACATGCCTATGTAGTTGTTGGAGGAGCTACCAGGCTTGAAGAACCCGAGGACGAAAACCCCGCCGGGGGATTCGATGGTCTGGTCGCCGGAGAGCGATTGGTTCGCCGAGATGGTATTGGCTCCATCACAGACACGGATTTCCAGGAACGCAACAAAAACAAGCACGGAAAACAATAGATTGTTCCTGACTTCTTCCATGGCAGACAGACCAAAGCCGAAAGCGAGTCAGTAACAACCCGGGTGTTTCGTGATTGTGTATCTCGTGTTCTGACAGAAATGGGAGAGAGCTGTGTTTTTGTTTGGGGCTAATGGGTGGCTAAGCTACGACATGGTTGGAAACGTGAAGAAAAGTCTCCTCAGCCCAAGGTCAATATCTTCTTCAACATGTGTCCCTATATACACGTGCCTCGACTCATGAAGTGGTCGTATACATACAGTTAACTGTACTATGTATTACATAGTTCTATATTACATATACATACGTCTTACCATGACCATGACTACGACGTCAATGACCAAGCCCACAAATATCACCAATTCGCTCATAACCTTTCTGGTTAGCGGAGAGAACGGAAAAATCAACCAAGTCATCTGGCTAATTGTGTATAATATCATCTCTAATATCCACTTATTATAAGGGTAATCATGCAAACCTGGGTCCACATGGAAATAAAACAACCCCAAAGCTGTAAATCGATGTCAGATATATTTTTTAGTTTAAACATAATAATAAATATTCCCAACTACCACTCGAAGTTACTTTCACTTCCAGGTTGTCGAATTAATGATTTCGGTTTGCTCATAAATACCTCTTGGGTGTGTTACAGTGACTTCATATCATTTTTATATAAAAGAAGATAAAACATGAGTGTTGGATCTCATAAAAACACGATGATTGTATGTCAAAAAAAATATTTGAAATTATCAACAATAAAAAACAAAAACTGATTTCGTACCACAAATTTAAAAAATTATATTAGAGCATGTTATTTGTTTAGATAGTATTTTATTCTCTCTAACACACACAGTCACGAGATTCGTGGGCCCTGTGAAAACCAGAAAGTCAGAATAGATCGTCGAGTTTATTATAAAGCCGTTCCACTCTTATTTTCTCCTTTTTTATTTACATATATTCCTACCACATTTCATCGTCTTCTGTCTTCACACTCATCTTCTCTCTTGGTTTATATGTCATCTTTTATACAAACTCTTACTCTCTCGAATAACTGTCATAGCCTTTATATTCGAAGCTCTAATTCACGAAGCTGAGGCTTAAAACTGTTCTCTTTAACCCCTTATTGCTTCTACTTAAAATGATTCTTTGTTTTATTTTCTTGTATGAAAAGTCAGACGGTAGAAAGTTCAATAATATAGAAACAAAATACATATGTTCAAAACTGGAGGTTTAAATCTTAGCTAGTTTGCCAAAACATTTGTCAAATTTGATCTTTAGCTTTAATAATCAAACTACAGAAGTTAAAATAAAGCTAAGGTGTCAAATTTGATGTCCTTCCTTTGTGTACACTCACGAGCCATAAGAGATCAGGTTTCAAACACGATATAACTATTTTTGCAGTAGACATTCATTTTAAGGATCACAAAATCTTCAGCTGAGAATCAAGCAGCCTGTACTTCCTCAGTAAATATTATAGTTGTACACGAGCACTAAAGTTTCAACCACAAGATTTGGTGTAATATGTCCGAATTTAGTGAAAAGGAATAAGTACCATCGTGTAAAGCCAGAAATCCACTTCAGGCGAATGTGACATTCACCCGAAATCCCTGCAGCGATCACAAAAACTCTTCTATACCTACAAAAGGAACATGCCCTCAGTCCAATTTCTTTGTTATATATGTAATGAAGAAGACTTCATCACTTGAACTGATCAATATCTATACTTTATATTTATTCACATCCGGTGAACAGATCACCCAAGTAAGTATATTTCTACATTTTTACATAAACCAGCAGAAGTCAGACGAGAGAGTCATCTTCCGCAATCTTTGCACCGCACTTTCCACGTCTATACTCATTAACCCGGTTCATTGCTTGTGCACACAGTAACTTTGCCATCAAATTACGACCCGTCTTTCGCTCAGACTCAACAGAATCAAACATGCCTGTCTCGCCTCTCTCTTTCCTCTTATAATTCTGGCGTAATCGTTGCGGTGTCTGGTTTTCTCTGCAAAGGCGGCCAAAGTAGTACATGGGATTGACATAGCAAGAGGACGAGGAGACGATTCCCTTCATGCTCGCCGGCCGAACGAGCTTCACGAAACTCTCGATCTCAGAGTACGACGAGTGATCAGAATAGCTCACGGAGTAGATGTACCTGTGAAACCTTCTTGGAGAATCCGAGCTTGTGTACGTGTCGCCACCGCTCCATTTACTGTTGTTGTAACGACGAGTGAGAAGAGACCCAAAGAGATTTTCGCTTCCTTTGGAAGGTCTCACAACCCATGGAAGACCAGACGGGATTATCCCAATGGTGGGCTTCATCGTGTTCAACCCTTCTAGGGTTTCGACGCTGAAGCTGTAACGAGGAACGGCCCGTACTCTTGTGAGAGACGTCTTCGTCGTGAACATGTGTTCGAACCCAAGAAGATGCATGGTTTGCAAACGTTCCGGCCACACCCAAATCTTTGACCAAGACAAACACAAATCTTTGAATAAGAAGCCTATAAAACTCAGCAGATCTAATAGAGGTTTCAGTACTATCTTATCAACAAACCTTTATGTTAAGCACCCGAGCAATGTGAAGCAGAAGATTTTCCTTTCCCAAAGAATCGATCCCAATTATGATATCATGATCGGGATGCGAAGTGATGATATCAACAACCTATAAACATTATTTTGTCCCTGAATCATGATTTTGAAAACAATCTTGAAGATTAAATTAATAATTTAACAAATAAACAGTAGACCTGCTGAGCGGCGATTTCTCGGGGAGGGAAATCATAAGAAGGATTGCAATACGTATTGTCCAAGTATAGGATATCAACGGCGCCGCCATTGAGAGCACCGGCGAGGGAATTCCTCGCTAGACTCGCCCTCTCACTCACCGTCTCCCATCGGAAATCGCCGCTGTACAGCAAGCACCCGAAATCTCCCCGGAACAGGAACATCACAGCGCCTAAGAGGACTTTCTTCAATCACTTTCCAGGCATTGAGGAAGGAAAATGATGAAGAAGCGAGGATTCAAACTCACCGGGACAATGGTGAGCGTCGATGGCCATGAACTCGAGAACGGTCGGTGAGCCGGAGGAAGGTGAAAGGAGTGAGAGTGAGAACCACGCGCCAACAGCGGCGATTCGGAGGAAGGAGAGCGTGAATCCTGGAAACTTGAAGGGGAAGAGCTTGGCAGTGATTCTGGAACAGAAGATTGGGCCCTTTGACCACGAAGACGAAAGTCCGTTAGTGTGATCGGAGTGAAGGTGCGTCAGAAAGTACGCCTGGCTCTCAACTCCCCACCGGTCAACCGATATCAGTCCTTTTTCCATGGCGGATTGCAATTAAGATCGCCCTGGATTGGATCTGAACCAGAGCGAGAAAGAGATTGAATATTTTTGGCGCCAAGAGTTTTGAAATAAATACAAAAGGAAAGCATCGATTTCGCGTATAGCGAATGTACGGCATGGATAACGTGGCATCAAGCGATGATATTTGATTTTTTATATCAAAGTGAAAGCTACTCGTAGTCGTACCTACGTGACATTTCGCCAGCTAATCACCTGGATCAATGACGTGAAGCGGTGGACAGATTGGATATTGTCAATTGGCTTGGATATCAGAGATAAAGACAGAACTGTGAGTAAGATATTTTGGATTTACATATAAGCAATATAAATCCACACAAATATTATCATTCATAACATTTGGACAAATATATTATATTTGTTTTATTTTTTTCTAATTGCAAAGATTTATTTTTGTTTGAAGATTTGTTGATATAATAATATATATACATATAAATGGTTATGCTAGCCTCGGATCTTTTAGAAAGAATTTTCCCGTCGAGAGAGAATTCTTGAGAATTATAGAGAGAAGAAGAATAACTTCACAGAGAATGAAACTTACCAAACTTTGAGAGCCAAGATTTGTATGTATAGGACTTTGGGGTGGCTTTGATCGAGTGACTTGTGTAGACCAATCGGCCTAGGCCTTGCCAGGGATAGATGTCGGCCAACTTGCAGACCTTTGAAGTGCCTCCAACGCGTGTAGTGTGGAGGCCGGCCGACCTAGGTATGGATGGGAAAATGGCCCAGGAGGCACAAAGTTGTGACCCGGCATGCGTCGACAGGTCTGGCATGCGTCAGCAGGCCTGGGCAAAGTCAGGCATATAGCCGGTCGGCCTAAGTCTTGTTGGGGAAAGGGGTCGACCGGTCTAAGTCTTGATGGAGCAAAGGGCCGGCCGGCCTTTGTCCAGCAAGCTCAATATGGCATGGTCGGATCATATTCATTGTACGGTTCGAGGGCTGTTGCTCAGACTGATTCTCGCAGCGTTCCAACGAGTTTTTTATAGACTGTCGAAAATCGAGGCGGTAACAACTATTATAATGTTTTTATCAATATATTAGCATATACAATATGCCTTGATACTTTTATGCAGTTTGATGTGATTTACAATATTTATAATAAACTATTATAACTGTTATATTTGTATATCATCGTATTATTTATAAGAGATTATGTTACCTTCTGTTAATGTGATGTGAACTATCATATTAATACTAATATCATTAGTGTATAACTTTGAATTTTTATTTACATAAGCCTTTGTCACTTCATAGTAAAACGATGTGAAAGACACTTACTAATTATATCTATTATTATTGTCAAATTATAAAAGTAGGTTTTATCACCTTGTAGTAAAATAATTATAACTCTATTTTTATAGTAACATTGATCGTTGTTTAATTATATCTTGGTTATGCATTTAATTATATTTAATGTAATTTTATGAAAATATTCAAAGTTAAATCTCTTATAATATTGAACATTTAATTTAGTTTCAACTACATTTTAAGTCAACATTTAAATATATTATTAAGATTTTATAATTAACATTTTTTTATCGAATTTCTGTCATTTTTGTCGGATTTCTGATCGGCCAACGGCAATCCCATCGGCATTCACTTTTTCGTTTTTCATATTTTTTCCATCGGATTTTTGTTCGACTAACGGCATTTTCGTGATTTTGAGTTACTAGCCATTTATCGTCACTCGACCGTTTAAACCTTAGTTTTAGGGACAAACATATTTTAATTAGTGATAAATATGTCAGTAGTGACTTGGCAGCTCCAGCATGTTAATACTTTGTAAAGTAACAAACACGTCACTGTTGAATAATTCACTTATTTTAGTGGCAAGCGTGTAACTAATTTGGTAATTAAGTTAAGTGGTAAAATTTCTTAATCTTACATATGTTTTTCTGCCTCATCTTAATACCGAGAACATCCCACATACGCGAAGGATCACGACAAACCACATGGATAAATGTTTTAGTATAATATGAAATTTGTTAACCGCTTAGTAAAATGTAACACACAAATGATATAATAATGTGTGTAACACTTGATTAAGCAAATATGAGATGATAGTAATAAAGTGCAGATAATAAACATGACACACGAATTGAACTCAATTCACTACAACGTCACCTACATCTAGGGGGTGTGATAACCCGGTGTAAATGATTTTACTAATTAAATAGTTCTCAGTACAAAGATGGACTTCTATAAACAACATTTACAATAATGCCAAATTACTTAATTATAAAGTGAAACCTAATTCAGTTCCTCCCCTGAATTCGTGCCTCCACACAGATCCACCAAAGACACACTGTCTGCAGTGTTCTTTCAATCACAAGTATAACTCCAAGTGTGACAAGTTATTTCACGTACAAACACATATCCAAACGAATCACTTGCAGTGTGTGAAATGATTCTACTCTACTCTTTCCAAAGTTTTCAGCTTCACAGTCCGCCGATCGTGCACGTTTAAGAACTCTATGAACTCTTTCAAAAACATTAAGGAGGCTAAAGGAATCTGTACGCTCTTTTATAGCATCCAACATAGAAAAGTCTTCTCTTGGACTTCATGGACATTAACCAAACAGTGAGGAAAATCTTTAAAAATCTTATCTTCGAGAATCATGAAACTGCCCTAATATAGTTTCATGAAATTACTCGATGTAAAAGCATAATATTACACCATATTATTATCACAAAATATGCAAATCTTGCCTAATAAAAAACAGGCAATCTAATGTAATAACAAACTCTCCATTTGACTATTTTTCTAAGCAAGCACACAGAGAGAATCTTCAACAATTTTCTGATTCAATCTCTAAATTTATCCCCATGATTGCTCCAAAACATAGTACAAAGGACAATGGTAGACCAACACGGAGGGAGTAAAATACAAAATTCATTCTTCAATATATAAAGAGAAATCTTGAAGAAGCAGAAAAAAGACAGTCAGAAGAAACCAAACCAAGGAAGAGAAAAGCCAACAGAAGTAAACAACACACAACAGTCTTGAAATCACAACTCCAAAAGAAAATAGACATAATGTCTTAAGTTGAAGATGTGTCATGTGTTGCATCATGGGACGCAACATTCGGAGCAGGAATGGAGGAAGTGGCTTTAGTTTCCATCTTCTACTTGCCTTTTGAAGTAGTGGCTTTGTTCTTGTAAGAAAATTTCCTAACATTGATCATTTCTTCAACAATAGCCTTGAGCCTAGCTGAGAGTTCACATGATTGCATTCCACTTTTTGTTGGCCAGAGAACTAATCTTGGTCATGATGTCGAGGCTGTAAAGAGAATCATTGACGGTGGATGTATTTTTTCCCAGGGCATTGTTGATTGTGCCTGGTGAGATGTTTAACCAGTTATCTCAAACTTGAACCTTCCTGAATTCAGCAATTTCAGGACTGTCCAAATCAGGTGACAGGCTGACAATAAACTCATTCACGAGTTTGGGGTAGTAAGGACCAATACTCGAAACAGTTTTGAGCAGACCAACTCTTGGATTAAATCCTAAATTGTTGTGAATTTCTCAATGCATCTTGAGACATCTCTCTCTCGGGAAGATAGTTGGAGCATAAACATACAATCATTTGGCAACATGTGCTTCAGTGCAGAAATAGATGTTGTCCAAAAGAGCGGAGGGTATGTTTCTAGGAAGTCTCATACCATCTTATTATTTTTTGGTTTCCACATGTGGAGGAGGAATCACTTCAGCAGTCTTATCTTCTTCAAAAGGAACGGATTGAGCAGCAGTGAACTCCCTTGACAACTTCCTCTTTTGAAGACCCTTTTTTGTTCTCATTCTCCTATCCTTCATCATAGATGGATTGTTCCCCTGAGGAGCATCTGTCTTAGCTTTAAGTTAGAAATATCAGGTTTAGTTTCAGGTTGCGAAGTCTGCTTCTTTTTCTTTTGAGCAGCACGAAGAAATGATAATTGTTTCATCGTCATCTGGATTATCAATCCCATGAGAGGTCTCTTTCTTCTTTAGATTTTTGTCAGAGGATGATGCAGACTCTGACACAACATTGTCAGGAGACTCTGTTCCGACCATATGAGTATTTTTTGTTCTGCTTTAGATTAAGAATCTCTCGAATAACTTCAACATCAACAAAAGAGGGTTTCACATTTAAAGGCATGCACTGAGAGTTTGCAAATGGGCTTAACAGTACGGGGATTCAATCTCTTCCCGCTACCGTTTAGCTATGTTTGGTTTCAAGTACAAAAATACTACTACAAAATTAACTTTTTGATGCGGGAGACTTTCAGATACGATTAGTCGCATCTAAAGTTTCCCAAATATTTAGGGGGGCCAAACTTTCCCCCTTTCTCCTCATTTATCTAACGTGAAAATACATGTTTTTTATATTTTTGAGCAATAGATGCAACATATCGTATCTAAATTTTTCCAAAAAATTGGGCGGACCAAATTTTCCCCCTTTCGCATCTCTTATCTGACGTGGAAATAAATTAAATTTTTTTACTATCAGATGCGACTAGTCGCATCTGATAGTTTTATTAGATACGATTTGTCGCATCTGATAGTGTTCTAGTCGCATCTGATAGTTTTATTAGATACGATTTGTCGCATCTGATAGTGTTATTGGATACGACTAGTCGTATCTAATTTTTAGGTTTTCACTTTAAACCACCTCGTCTCTTTTCCCTTTTGATTCAGATCCCATTTTTAAAAAATGCCTCACAGCCCAAAAATCGTCTCTCAGTCCTCTCTGCTCTGTCAGCCCACGACCCACTGCTCTTCCAGCCTCCTCCTCCGATCGCTCGTCTTCGTTCTAGCACATACCTCCGCTTTTTTTGTCGTCGAGCCCGCACGACCCGACCCCTGCACCAGGACCACCGAGGAGCTTGCACAACCGATACACGCACTCTTCGCCGTGCACGACCACCGACGAGCCTGCATGACCCTTGCATGCTCACTCTGTCGCACACTACCACTGCGAGCACTGCAGAGTCTTCACGACTCACGACCAATGATGTGCACGGTATGTTTTCTTCATTTTGTTTCTGAATATTTTATTTGATATTTTGTAATTTATAGGTTTGTTTCTGCATAATTATAAGTTTTGATTATCGTTGTTTTGCAAATTTTGGAAGATTACATGTATCCGCATAGATTTATGAGTGTTTTTTGCTTTATAGATGATCTCATTACGTTAATTTGATTACATTTATAGGGTTAATAGTTTTCTTAGATGATTCTTTGTTTTGTGATAATTTTTTGGAAAATTGTGCATTTATCTTTAACTAGGTTGTGCGTAGTTTTGTGGTCATCGCTCTCAGCTAACTCGCTCTCTTTTTAACAAGATTGTGTGCAGTGTCGCATCAAAGGATATGTGCATTTTTAGAATTATGGTGATTTATATGTTTTGATTTTGTGTTTAATTGCTACGTATATTTTCTTTATTCCGATTTAGGTTGTAGCCCCGCTTCCACGCTCGTATCCTCCATCTCCGATTCGAATATATCCAACTAGTTTAACTCCCGACCCTATCCTAGGTAATTAATTTTTTTTTGTGAATTTATTTAGTTACTTTAAAATGTGTTTAGTTCATTGAATTTGAAATATGTGTAGTTAATAGAAACTTGTAAATACGTTAATTAATTAAAATCGTTGAATATGCTTGGTTAATTAAATTTTTTAAATATGTTACGTTAATTAAAATGGTTCAATATGTTTAGTTAATCAAAGTTTTATGAATATTTTAGTTAACTGAAATTGTAATTAATATGTTTAGGTAATTAAAATTGTTGAATATGTTTATTTGATTGAAATTGTATGAATGTGTTTAGTTAATAAAAATTATTGAATATTTATAGTTAATTAAAATTGTTGAATATGTTTTGTTAATTAAAGTTGTATTAGTATGTCTATTTATTTAAAATTATATGAATATTTTTAGTTAATTGAAACCGTTGAATATTTTTAGTTGATTTAAATTGATTAACATGTTTAGTCAATTGAGATTGTTAATTATGTTTAATAAATTTGTTGAAATATTATGCATGATGAATTATGATATAATTGATCGTATGTTTTGTTAATAAATGAGTGATTTAATTGTACACTTATTGAATTGCAAGTTTGATTTTCTCCGTATAATAAGAGAAACTTTTTCGGAATTTTATTAATATTTTTTAGATTCACATAATCACAAAATTAACTTCAATGTTCTCTATTTTGTAATAACTCCAACATTCAATTCCAAGTAATAACTCTAATAATCATTGATTCGTTCAGCGAGAGTTTTAGAGAGACCGTTCGAGCGAAGAAGGGACAAAAGGAGGAAGAACCAAACTGAAAAAAGTATCGCCAAGAATGGAGAAGTAGTTTAAATGTAGGAAGAAGTAATGGTATTTTATATATATCAAACAATGTTTATGTTTAATTTTTACGCTTAATATTTACGTTTTATTTTATGTATTTTAAAACAATTTGAATCATGTCTAATTTAAAATTATTTTTTATTTCAATTTGATTTTCTAATTCGTATTTACAGTAAAATATATAATATAATTTAAAATGAAAAAAAAATAGAAAATGACTTTTAGATGCGACTAGTCACATCTAATATTCTTGTGGGAAAAGTATTGAACGCGACTAGTCGCATCAAAAGGTCCTGAAAAAGATTTTTTTGTGTTTTTCTTTTGACGAGTACGTTTTTGGATGCGATATGTTGCAGCTAAAAACTTTGGCGCAAAGACTATTAAATGCAACTAGTCGCATCTAAAAGTCGTTTACCGCCGTTTTTTACGTTACTTTTTCGTTGAACTTAGATGCGAAAAGTCGCGTCAAAATTATCACATCTGATATGGATGGACTATTGGATGTGATTAGTCGCATCTAAATCTATTATCTACGACTTATTGGGTGCAACATTATCGCATCCGAAAGTGCATTTAGATGCGACTTTTAGCCTGTAGATGCGATAAAATGTCGCATCTAAATACCATATTTGTGCTAGTGAAATGTCACAAAATCTTCAAAGGGATTTCGATTTCCATGTGAAGATTTACTTTTCTAAAACAAAACTTGGAATAAAAAAAATGAAATTTTCAAGCTTATAACAAGACTTGTGGATGGCGTTGATCTGGTTGAAAATCAAACTTACATGAAATACCTCATATTTGGAAAAATATCGGAAGAAGATAGTAAATTGAGAAATTTAGAGAGAGAAAAAAAAATAGATGATGGGTATATGCATGCGAGTTATAGAAAAATTATACAAGTATAATTAATGATATAGTTTAAAGTTAAGATGTTTAAAATTTTATTCTCTCTTCTTTGACTCTGATTATAATTTAGCTAACAAATCCTATTTTTATAATAAAAATAGTAAAAATAAAGGTGGTCTTAAATTACCATTTTAACACTAAGCCCGGACAGGGTTCAGCCCTCATGCCGGGCCCAAGCTTGGTTTATCAAGGACAAGAACCAGCTTTAAACGACACTAGCCTTATTAAGTTTCAGTTATAAATTCGCTTGTTGTCACAGCAACTGTTATCTCTATCTCGAGTACTCTTCTACTACTTACTTACCAGCCAATCAGATTTAAATCATTATTGATTACTATTTTATTTATATAAGGAAACTAGTTGTACGGTGAAAGCAGAAAAGCATTTCCACATCCTTCCACTTTCCCAAACCCACACCCTCCGATCACGAGATGAGCTCATCACTGCCGTCCATCTCCCAATCGCAACGCAAGATCGCGATCGCCGTCGACCTGAGCAACGAGAGCGCGTACGCCGTTCGATGGGCGGTCGAAAACTACCTCCGCCCCGGCGACACCGTGATTCTCCTCCACGTACGCCCCACCACCGTCCTCTACGGAGCCGATTGGGGCGCCATCGAGACCGCCGTGCCGGAGGAGGATGAGTCGAATCACCGGAAAAGAATCGAAGACGATTTCGACGCCTTCACGACCTCCAAAGCCTCCGATTTAGCCGCGCCGCTCGCGGAAGCCGGAGTTCCGTTCAAGATCCGCATCGTCAAGGACCACGACATGAAGGAGAGGCTTTGCCTGGAGGTGGAGCGGCTCGGCCTCGGCGCCGTGATCATGGGGAGCCGAGGCTTCGGCGGCGGCGCCGGCAAGGTCGCGGCGGCGAAGGGGAGGCTCGGCAGTGTGAGCGATTACTGCGTTCATCACTGCGTGTGTCCCGTGGTGGTGGTGCGGCTGCCGGAGGAGGAGAGGGACGAGGAGGCGGTGGTGCAGCAAGTGGAGCTTCATCCTGTTCCCGAGGAGGAAGAAGAAGAAGAGTATCACGACGCTTCTGAATCTGGTGACCACCACAAAGGTGATTGATCCTCTTCTTCTTTCCATCCATGATGCTTTTGTTCATGGAATCATTTGTCTTGACAGTTTTCTTTTTTCCGCGGTGCAGGAACAGACCTCGGCAATTTGGACTACAAGTGATAGCCTCTCTGTGTATACAAAAGAAAGAAAAAGAGGGGGTTGATCCAATTGCGTTTGTCACGATGTGTATTACTGCTGTCTGTCTAATTCTCTGTAACTTACTTGAACGAACTCATCTGTTAATTAATGCTTCGTAGTCATATCAAGCAACACATCATCTTGCTTTATTTTTAGGATAATTGTGATTACTAGCCTTAATGAACAAAATTAAAAGAGCAAACAGATAAAAAAAATTATTAATGAAAATATTTGTTATTTTCAAATCCTTTAAATTAACGTTGACTAATTACCCAAAAAGTTTATTTCTTTGATTATCGGCACATATTTCATTCTACAGATGCGAGCGATTCAAGCAACACAGAAACATGACAAAGTCTTCAATTTGCTTATTGTTGAACGGAAACGGAGACAACAAATAGTGTTGTCTATCTAATTCTCTGTAACTTACATTCACTATGAAATTAATGCTTCATGTTCATATCAAGCAAGACCATCATCTTGCTTTCCTTTTATTATCCCCACATACTTCAGTCAAGCAACACAGAAATATGACAACCTCTTAAATTTGCATATTGTTGAAAAAGAGAGAATAAATAGAAAAGGGCTGTGGATCAAAGAGGTCCTCCTCCGCCCAAAGTGCCCTCGCTGCGACTCCTGCGCATGGTGGAGGAGTCGTGTCGGAGGCTCAAGATTCGGCTGCCAAAGTCAGGGGGGCGGGGCGAGGCAGCTGGCTTGAGGCGCCGGCCCTTGGAGTGCTTGGATGGAGGGGCGGCGGGCTTCCTGAGCTGGTGGTGGGAGCTCATTCCGAGGCGCACAGTGTCCTTCGTGGCCTGCCTGTTCAGGTACGACAGGTGGGGAAGGAGCCCCTGAAGCTGCTTCTTCAGCTGCTCGTCTCCCACATTCTTCTGCGCTGGATTCCCTTCCAAGCTTATCGCCTGCAGCGAGTTGTAATTCGCCGCCAGCTGGCCCAGGCACTTCGCTGTCGAGATCTTGTTGAAGCGCAGGTCCAGGATCGTCAGCTTCAGAAGCCGGTGTAGACCCTCCACTTCACTGATCTTGTTCCCCGCTATGTACAGCTCCTTCAGACCCGAACACGATGCTAGACCTTTTCAGCATTCAAAAGGGAAGGGATCCCGTGTTAGTAGACTGCAAAGAACGTTACACAGCCTTGCAGTTCTTAATCTTTTTTCTCCTACCGTGTCCGATTCGTAGAATTCGGTTGTAGCTCAAATCCAGAACCCGGAGTCTCGTGAGCTCGCGAAGCCCCTCGATGGTCGCGATGCTGTTTTTCGATAGGTTCAGAGTGTGAAGTCCACGAGGTAGAGCACCAGAGGTTATTTTCACTGCAACACGCGACAGACCAAACAGTTATGGACAGATTGAGATAGAGGGAGTTATATGTACAATTCTAAAGCAATTTTTTTTTTAACATCATCAATAGTAGTACGCTGAGTGGAAAACGTTGTGGCGGTGGGCAAATTTATATATACAATTCACTATCATGGTCAGTTCTTGTAGGCATGTAAAGCCATGGGTTTCTATAAGATTCTTTTATTTTCAATGAAATACTGAAAGCTAAAACTAAGTTCATTAGAGTTAATGGATCAAGCAGAGCAGAAAGTCGAGGTTCATACTGATTGAGTTTCCGGAGAGATTAAGCACTCTTAAGCTAACGAACGCACTAAGAAACGGGATCACAACCAACCCATGATTCGCCAGGTGGGCGTTAGTAGCTGCTGCACTCAGAGAAGATATATATCTCTTGGAAGCTTCCATCCCAATACTTGGACTCACTTTATCATCCACTTTTGCCACGGCCGATACACTCGAACTCCCCTTTTCTTGATCATCAGTGCTACAATCCACCAGGGGTTCGTCCGTTTCCTCTAATTCCCTGCAGTGCTTCAAGTCGTTAACCCACTCCTCGATTCGTTTTATCTTGAAATCTCTGTTGGGTAACTCGACCCATTGGCGGAGCGAGTGCTCTTCCTGGACTTTTTTCCCATTGTCAACCTTCTCCTGAACAGGCACGACCCAGTCCTTTGCCAGACACGGATAGTCGCCCGAATCGTAATTATCATCGCCAAAGTGCTCGAAAGCGGCTCTCTCGGCTTTACTCTCGTCATTCGCATCTTCTCCTCGCCCTTGCACTGAACCTCTATCAGCCTCGCGAATCGAGTACCGGCGATTCTCGAAAGACCTCGAGCGTTGACCTAAAGCTGCGCAGCGTTCAGAGAGAGGTGTAGAGACAGCATCGCTGAGATTCGGCAGAGAACACGATTTCGTAATCCCGCGAGGGTTGAATTGATTTCGGCCACTGAACCCAGAAGCAACAACACGCTCTCTCAATCCTGGAGAATCAGAATTGGCCACGAGATCCTTCTCCGAATGTGATTCTGATCGTGATCGGTTGTCTTCGATGGAGAAAATGGTGTTATTGTTCACTATTTCTCCGTTTGTGTTAAATTTCTCAAAGATTGGAGCGTTCTGGTCGTTCGAACCATCATAAGAATACCCTTGACCTATCTCATTTTCGACATCGTTATCCTCCGAGACCCTTCCCTCCTGATACAATCCACTGCCAAGAGACTGACTTTTCTTAAGCTGACTTTTCCCCCGAACCAGCTTCCGCTCCATCGTATTTAAGACGCTCTTCGTGTCCTCCGATTTCAGGCTACGCTCAGGAGAAGAAACGAGCTTGACGGAACTAGTAGCTTCAGTACCACCTTGTGAGTTCACTAGTGGCATGACTGATTTGCTGGGCAAACCATCTGGGAAATAACCACAAGATGAGTCTGGCAATGTCTTCTGATATGCTTCAAAGGAAGGTTGAAGAGTTTTCTGTGTTAGAGAATTGAGCATAGATAGTCAAAATAGGTTGCTAAAGCATCAACTTGGTCGCATCAAATTTAAACGGTAATGAATATTCTGTGTACCTTAGGCTTTGAGGAATGGGCGTAACTGTTGAAACACGAAAATCTTACCATTTTACTGTATTTACACTAGAACTCTTTTACTCTCTTTATAATATTCTTTTCTTTTCTTTTTTTGCTCAACAATGACTAGAAAGCTATATAAATGAAGATTCGGCTATACTGATATGCGCAACCAACATGACCAAGCTTCCATAAACTCAAACGCTGGTGACCTTAGCCATAATCAAAAGACAGACCCACGGAAACACGGCACAGTCTCCAAATACTCGATGATATCGCTCTCCTAGGAACACATAGGAATATTACTCCTTCATTATCACCCCACACCCTTGTACAGGTGCGAGAAGAATTTGACTTTGCTGCAGCGGCCAGAGTGAAAGAAAATCTTTCTCAACAAAGAGAACCCAGATTAAATCATGCACAGAAAGTACCGACCTGATCATTAAAAGGAGAAAATAGGGGGAGAAGAGAGCATCAATGACCCAGATATTTATGTATTTAGATTTCTATGAAAAGGAGAGAAGACACACAATTTCATATGCAATATGGAAACAGGCCATAAGATATAGAATGGATAGAGTGAATGATCAGGCTAATTTTCTTTTCTTTCTGTTGTTATATTCCATCAAAATTGTTGTTGAAAAGGGTTCTGACATAACTTTGAAGCTTTTCAATGGCGACCTCTATCTTATCTCCCTAAAAAAAGGCCATTACAGAAAGTGAAACTCAACCAAGAACCCACACAGAATTTGCAAATACAAAATCTATAATAGAACAATTTGGAATCCTAGTGGCTTCAATAGAGAGCTAGCTGCGCGAGATTTTGAACGAATAATCTAATCTAGAGTTCTAATAACATCTTTCATGTAGTTGGTTCATATGCTCATGATGCTCCCATGTGAAATTTGAAAGCGTACCCAATCCCTTGTCCAAAATAATAGCGGAAACTCAATTCATAACTGAAGCAAGTCAAAACCTTGTTCTTTTTATGTTGGAAACTGGAAAACCTTAAAGAAAATAAATAAACTACACTCGGATTCTCCATCGCAATAACGCCGGCTTGACTAGAAACAGAATGATAAAGTAACGAAAGAAGAAAAAGCTCATAACGTGTTCAATCACAATCACACGCAATAAAAAAATAATGGGAATTTATTTCGCTACTACGATGAAACAAGAGCATAAAAGGAATCAATGTCAAGAACTACACTGCAGTAAAAAGATCAACCTATTTTTTGTAAAGCATACGGAACCTATATTAGAACCAGAAACGAATGAAGCAAACAGGGATCTTACTTACCTCTCTAGAGCCAGATTGTAGTGAAGTAAAACGCCTTCTTTTATTTCACCTCGAATACGATTATGAATATTTCGATAGGCGAAATATGTAATGTCTGTGTCTCGTATCTCGCACATATATATTATGGTCCACATATACGGCGTGAGGCAAGCTTAAAGTTTCAACCCTAGCTTTTTACTTTTGAAATCAGAAATAGACCAAAAAAAAAAAACTAATCAGAAATAATAATTTTATTTGTGTTATTGGAAAAATATCTAGAGAGATTGAAATTGAATTTGCTTCTTTAGGCCCAGCGGAAAAGAATTAGAAGGGTTAAAGAAAAAAAAGAGATAAGTCTTTTTTTTTTCTTCCTAATTTAATCATTTACAGAAAAAATATGGAGTCCACAAATATAGAAACGAACGACCTGTGAGAGGAATATCTCTCTTTTAATTCACACCATTAGATATTCGTCGTTTTGGCGCTAAGTTTCTTTTATCTCTATCTTTTCTTTTCTTGGTTGGAAATCACGGTTCGGCCAAAGGAAAAAGCTATAATATTAAAAAAAAACTTGCGGTGGGATTTAATTGGTGGAATAAAGAATCTGAACTGTATAACCTATACTTTTTATAAATAAATAAAATATGCGTCTGCACTCAGCTCACAACCTCTCTTCGCCCTTGCAAATCTAGGGAAACGGTGGATATTCCATTTCTAATAAGATCCTTAACGAAGACCTTTTATCGCAGTGAAATTAGATCTTTCAATTTTATAATATTTTTTCGAACTTTGGAAATATATCCAGTATAAAAATACAATCGGATGAACGGTGGAACCTAAAATTCTGGGTTTTCAAGCACCTGAACTAAAAAATGTTTGAAATAAATTTATTTTTGTCAAATTATCCAAAAATGAACTTTTGACGACAAAAATACCCATAAGTTCATATTCTTTCTCATTTTCCTCTTTTCTCTTTTCTCTAATTTCTCTCGGCCGAACCCTTCACATTCTCAAAAAAAAATTCAAAACTCAACATTTACGTCCCGAAACTATCACACTAAAGTTATCAACATCCTACAATGTCGTCAAAGTCGGATAATTTCTTAATCGGTGGCGGAGAGGATGTGAAATCTCAAAAACCTTCTCAAGGAAAAATATCTAAAAAAAAATGTATTTTCTTGTTTTTTCTTAGTTAAATCTATTGCATGTAGTTAATATAGTGCTTTCGAGTGCAATGTACGTTAAATCGGATTGATTTGGGAAGATTTAAGCTAGTTTCGAGATTTTAGATTTCCTGGATACAAAGAACAGTTTGAATACCATTGTTCGTACGATTTTATACGATAATTTACGATAGTTTACGATAGTATATGATAGGATACGATAAGCTTTACGATAGTCTTCAAAGGGTTAGTGTACATAGAGGACGATAGCGTACGATAGGGTGCGATAAAGGACGATAGCGTGCGATAGACTTGTTTTTCACGATTATATATGTACGATGATTTTATGTGATTCGATTGATGATTGAAAATTGATTTTTTGTTGTTTTGTTGTGTAAAATCACTTGAAATTCCTTATCAACGACACTTTTCCGGGGAGAATCACTTATGGTGGATCCGGCGTGCTTAGAAATGTGAAGAAGCGGTTTGAAGAACTGAATCTAATAGAGCAACTCTGAGGGACGGTGTTCGAGAAATTCTTCACGAATTTAGAGTTGAACTACGCTCCCGTCCTTGTCCACGTTGTACTGGAGAGGAAGGTGGAGTCAATTAAGGCTGCAGAGATCCAATTCGGTCTTGGCGAAAAAAGAGTTCGAGTCGGACGCCTCGAGTATGCCCTAGTCTCGGGCGTAGAGTACAAAAACGGTCCAATGAATGACGAGAAGGACAAATGCTCTTCTTGGAGGCTCATCGACGAGTACCTCAACGAGTCGACCAACATTAAATTCAGTATACTCGTCAACGGTTGGGTGGCGTGCAAGGTTCTAGAGGATGTAAACAAACTCGGTTTGTGCGTCTTTGTTCTCGGTTACTTATTGGGACAACCGGCGAAAAAAACCATTGAGTCGAGGTGGCAACCGCTCCTCCAGTGGGTTGAAGATCTCCCCTTCTTCTACAGCTTTTCATCGGGGAATATGAACTGGGTTGAGACGTTTCTATCGCTCTTAGTTGAAGAAGAAGCCCGATATTATCCAGAAAGAGGCGAAGTATACCCTGACTGGCAATCTTCATGCCTTTCAGTATTGCGCGTACGAGGCTATCCCAGAGATTGGGCAAGCCTTCGGAACGAGCGTCAGAAATCGAATGCCGAGAATGTATTCGTGGTTAGGCTCCTTCTTCGTTCTTAGCAAGGACGTAGAGAAGATCCGGAAAAAGAAATTAGTAAATAGTATTGTTATTTTTAATTGCTCTTTAAAGTTACGATTAAATCTTAACATTGTTAATATGTTTGCAGTTAGGCGTCTTTCAAATGCTAAGACCGAGGTCGGGAGAAAATAATTTCTTTGAGACACTTGAAGAACAGACGAAGAAATGTCTATATCTGATAGACATCGAAGGAGAGAATGCGGTGGAGCCGAAGACCATCGACGAAGAAATTAACATCGTCGGTTCCGCCGCAGAGGAAAGAGACGTACTCGGCCACGACAAGTACGAGGACGAGGACAATGACGAGGACCATATCTCTGATACTCCTCGGGGAACTCGTCCGACAAAAGAATGGAGAGCTCTTCCTCGTCTCGACTCTCCTCATCCTCGAAGTTTGCCTCGTCCTCAAGCTTGTGGCTCCTCGCCATATTATAGGGATTATACTCCGGACTATGGTTAGTCTAACGCGCGGCCTCACTACAACTCACTACAAAGTTGAGCGTATACGGCACGATCAGGTGTTAAGTTCATTTGAAAATTTTCGAAGTTATTGTCTATTATATGTTTATCACAATTTTACAACGATTTTTTACAGATTCGTATATGGAAGCGTCTGAACTACGTATTCCATGATGTTATGGGGATGTCACGGGGACTCGTCCCTACCACGTAAGTGCGTGATGCTGATTCTCAGAAGAAAAGAAAGGCCAAAGAGGCTCCCCCTCGAGCTTTTACGCCCCCCTGATAATAGGCATCCATCATCATTTACGCCGGAGAGTAGTCATAGCCCATCTCCGCCAATCCTGGATAAGCAAGCAGGTCTATTTAAAAAGCCTCAGAAGCGACTAGCCGACAAAATGAAGGGTGTTGCCGAGGAGAAACCTACAAAGCGTCAACGAGGGGAGCTCAAATCTCCAACTAAGCCACCACCCCAGCAGTCGAAGAAGTGGGATGACTTACCGATCCGACAAGGCCGCCCAAGTATTGTCAACAACACGCTCATTCTTTGAAGGAGCTTAAGGAGCCTAACCATAAAAACTTGGTCGAGGTGATGCTCTAGGTCAGGCACTAGGACAAAAAAGGCATTTAGAAGCGACAAAAGTCGCTTCTATTTTACCTTTAGAGCGACAGAGTCGCTTCTAACGTTTCGCTTCTAAAGGTCAGTAGCTTCTAAAGTCGCTTCTAATGTTTTGAAGAGACGAAATTAGAAGCAACTAGTCGCTTCTAAGGGTCCGAGAAAAGCTAAAAAAACATACGAAAATGTGGATTTTTGGGCATTAGAAGTGACATTAAGCGACTTTGTCGCTTCTAATGCCTAAACGGCCAAAATTAATAATTTTAAATTTTTGGCATATTAATTAAATTATTACTTAATTAATTAAAATCATTCTTAGATATTATTAATTAACAAACCTAACTAAAAAAATTAACTTAGTAAAACTAAAATATATTACCAAACTTATTAAAAACGATTATTAACACTTATTTCAAATTTATTACAAAAAATTATTACCAAAACTAAGAAAATTAACGTATCTAAACTTATTAATAAAATTTATTTAAAACATATGAATAAAACCAAATTTTTATAATCCATGCCTAAAATTAACAAATTAATAAAGTTCTTGTCACATTCAAATTAGTTAACAAAATCTATATTACTAATTTAACTAATACGAAATAGCTAGGTCAATAAAAAAATTACATTCTTAATTAACTAAGTGATTAATTTAAGCATTTTTAATAACTATTTAACAAAAAGTTTGAACACAAAAAAACAAGTGAGCTAGTCCCATTTTCTAAGCCTCCAATTTTCCTATATAGTTGGTGATAGAAAATGCTTTGAGTTGTATGACGAAAAAGAGAACCATAAGAATCTTTATTGTAAATTAATATATATAGTTACAGGGATTGTAATGATGTCAACTGAGAGAAACTTGATGATATTGGGCCTTCAAGAGAGTTCCCAACTAAAGTCCTGCAAAATCATTTTAGAAGCATACAAATTTGTAAAAATGTAGCAAACGCCCTGGAAACGACATGGAAAAGTTCAACAACGCACTCGAAACTTGAGATATACAATAAGACTTACAACATAATAAGGTTTTTGAGGCCTCTAATTAGTGGAATAAGTCTAGGATTAAGAAAAAAAATTATCATTAACAAGTTAATGGCGGAATATAAAAATTTCTTTACTAGTAAACCAATTTTACTAATCTAGGCAAAGTGTATGAACACGTATATATTTAAAACATTATTATTAATTACTTGATACTAACCTTTGTCTTGTAACTTGATCTTTGATGAGCCTTGGGAAAGGTAGATCTCTCTTGCTCGTTACCTTTACACCTAAATCTGAACTCGAGAAACCTAAGATTTATATTACAAGAGTCTATAGAGTATTTGAAGGATTTGTGTGTGGGAAAAATTAAGCACAATAACTCAAGAACAAGTCTATGATCTAAAGGGCTAATTTAAGCCTAAGTCTAATGAGGACTTAGGTGCCAAAATAAAGAGATAATTTTAAAGAGAGAGAGAGAGGATAATGGTCGGCCAAAAATAAGAGAAATAATAGCAAAAACTTGTTTTCACATCTCTATGTGAGACTCTATTTATAGGAGAATGAAAATCAAGAAAGGGTAATTACCCTTTCCTATTATGCATTCATGACACAATATTTGATTTTCTCTCCTCTTCCTCTTTGTACATGTCCGACCATCCTTAGCATAAGTGAGGGAAATTTGTTTCTTCACTTGGCATATTTATTTCATTCTCAAGAAAATTCATTTCCTCTTTTCCTTTTGGATAATTATCTTTATAATTAAAGCCAAGCCAAAGAATTCTCTACTCTTTGGATGATGTTGGCCGAACTCTACACTAGGGAATGGGCATCTAGATGCTTTCTTATTTCTTTTAAGACAATTATTAAAATACCCCTTATAGAATTAATATTGCACAAATAACGACATTAATTTCATAATGCCTCAAACGACTTCTCGGCTTTAGAAACTAATTTATATTTCCATCATATGAAAATATTCAAAAACTTATTTTGACATTCACATCATTTTATGTCCATGTGGACAAAAATACCTTTTAGAAATTTTCCGAGAAAACGTCTAGTTCAACACTTAAACTTATTTTGGCTTAGCTTATAGTTTAACAATCCTACTTTAATGACGTGTAATAGTGACGTTATAGATCCAAATGAACAAAGCTTGAGCTACTATACTCATACTCAAAAGTTCACAAACTTTTACCGAGTATTAGCTTATTGTCAACTGACTCCACTAAAGAGTTGACACTGAGAATATGTCGGATCAAATAAATTTATTATCTACTCAAGTTCAACTTAATTATATTGAGCGAATCCATTGAATGTTATCCATGATTACCCTTCATGAATATTATCAACTAGATGAGATTTATAAAATTACCATTTTACCATTCTAGTTGTTATTTCCTTAACTCCTTTGTTACTTGTGAATAAGTTAGAAACAATGTATTGACGAGGAGCTAATAAGTCACATTGTTTCATCCAAATAAAATCGTTACTTAATTTTGTATACCGTGTGATTCATTTATTCACAATCCAAGTAATAAAGCATGAGGTGATATACATTGCATTTTAGCAGTCTTGTACATGAATTCATATTTATGATAACTTCACAAAGCTGGTTCATGACATCTTCATAACTTAATATCTCACCAATTAGTCTAGTCTAGATCACTAAGTGGAGCTAGAATTTGACTTTCTCAAATGAGAATATTAAAGCTATGAAATGACATGTCTCATTTCAGGATTTAGGTAAGCACGATGTAATTCATACATAGTAACCTTGAGACAAAAGAGGTTAAATGCTTTGTTCTTACATTGTCTCTAAAGGTGCACTGGTCAGTTCAGTATCTTCGGAAGAACTATAGAGTTCCTAACTCTCTATGCCTCGTAACTAGACATCATAGATTCTTCCAAAAATCATACTAGGATCAATAGTCCGTTCATCTTTAGATTGTGAATATTCCATTTTAACCAAACCATGAAGATTTTGTTCACACGAATCTACATTTGTCTCTTCATATATTGTTAGGTTTAATTAAGAACTATAAGACTATTTAATAATATAAATCTTCAAACAAACGGAAAAGGAATGAATGAACGTTTCAACTTTTATTAATTTAATCATCAAATTATAATAATGACTTATAAAAGATTTATAATACATCAATATGTAAATAAATAATCTTCTTGTGGGCATCTCTGCCAACAAACTCCCACTTGACTCAAAAAAGATGAGAGTAGTCCTTAATGCCCAATTTGTCTTGATGTTGGTCGAAGACCTTGTTGGATAGGACCTAGGTGAATGGATCTGCAAGGTTTTCCACCGTTGAGATCTTCTTCACCTCCACGTCTCCGCACTGTAGGATCTCTCTAATCAAATTGTATTTCCTATTAATATTCTTAGAGCGCTTATGGCTTCTAGGTTTATTTGAGTTAGCAACAGCCCATTGCTATCACAACAAAGTGTCATGATCTCGTTGTTATTTGGAACGATTTCCAAATACTTAAGGAATTTTCTAAGCCATACAACATACAGCCTCTTTGGATGCTTCACAAGCAACCACATATTCTGCTTTCATGGTGGAGTCAGCAATGCAAAATTGCTTGATAATCCTCCAAACAATAGATCCACTATTTAGAACGAATACAGATCCTGAAGTGGATTTCCTGGAATCCCTATCCGCCTAAAATTTGGAATTGGTATACCCCATCATAGTCACGTCAGTACCTGAATATGTAAGCATCAAGTTCCTAGTTCTTCGAAGATACTTAAGAACATGCTTAACATCAACCCAATGCCTAGGTCTAGGATTTGATTGGAAATGACTAATTACGCCAACGGCAAAACATATATCCGGTCTAGTGCACATCATAGCATACATGAGACTTCCTATGGCTGAAGCGGGGAATCTTTCTAATTTTCTCTATCTCTTGTGCAGTCTTGGGAGATTGGTCCTTAGATAGTGAGACTTCATGTCTAAAGGGGGTTTGGCCCTTCTTAGAGTCTTGCATAGCGAAGCGATCATCACCTTATATATATAAGATGCTTGAGAGAGCGACAAGGTCCGGTTCTTTCGATCTCAAAAGATTTGAATCCCCAAAATGTACGCATCTTCCCCTAGATCCTTCATATCAAACTGCTTAGCTAACCAGATCTTAACCTCAGGTAATTTACCCACGTCATTACCATGAGTAATATATCATCGACATACAATACTAGAAATACAACCTTGCCCTCGTGTATCAACTTATAAACATAAGATTCATCTATTGTCTGTTCAAAACCGAAGCTTTTTCCAGTTGCATCGAATCTAATATTTCATGATCTAGATTCTTTCTTTAATCCATAAATGGATTTAAGCAACTCACAAACTTGATCTCTTGACCACCTTCCACGAAATTGTCTGGTTGAGCCATGAAAATGCGCTCATCAAAATTTCGATTCATAAAGGCAGTCTTGACATCCATTTGCCAGATCTCGTAACCGAGAGCGGCAACTATGGATAGAAGTATGTGCATGGATTTAAGCATTGCGACAGGCGAGAAGGTTTTTTCATAATCTATAGCTTCCTTTTGGGTGTAACCCTTAGCCACTAGTCGCGCTTTGAATGTTTTAACGTTCCCATCTGGACCATTTTCTTCTTATAGATCCACTTACACCCTACGGGATTTACCCCTTCAGGTAGGTCTACAAGTTTCTAGACTTTGTTGAAATACATTGAATGCATCTCAACTTTCATGGCGTCAAGCCAAAGGTTTGATTCAGAATCATCCACTGCTTGGCTGTAGGAAACAGTGTCATCCATGTCAGAGACGACAAAGTTACAGAAAAATTAGAAGCGGATAGTCGCTTCTAATTCCTCAAAATAGTAAATATTGGAAGAAAAAAGCGAGCCAAAGATTTTTGCCTTTAGAAGCGACTAGTCGCTTCTAAAATTAAAAAAATTCTTTTTTAGTGTGTTTATGTTAGAAGCTTGTAAAATGTCACTTCTAATTAGAAGCGACTAGTCGCTTTTGAAACTCCATGTCGCTTCTAAAAGTCTCTTTCGTAGTAGTGAGGACAGAGAAATACTTAGGCCGCTTTATGAAGTCTATCCACTTGCCGACAAGAGACATGAATCCGGCATTCTTCAAGGCGATCGCGGACATGGGGCGTGCTAGCCGATGAGGTACAATCTATTTTAAATGTTTAAGTATCTCTTACTATGTTTATATTCACAATATGTTTGTTTATTGCATCATATTGATTCTATTTTGCAAATACTTCGAACTCGACACGAGATCTCAACAAATATCGTCAAGATGTCCATGTGATGGACACTATATGGGTTCAATACACTTACGAACGATATGTTCAAGAGAAAGAATTCATAAACAAAGACAAAGCGTTGGGGACCGATCCAGAGAGAGTCGACTGGGATCTTAGGTCCGTCATTTGTCCAATGACGAGATACAAAGACAATAAGATCTTGGCATGGACATGAGCTAAGGAGATCATCATGGTCGTGAACTTCAAGAATGTCCTATGGTTCACATTTTAAGTTGATATGTCAGAGTGGACGATCACGGTTCTTGACTGTCAAAAGAACCTAGTGGAGCAGGATAAACATGAGGCGGACTTTAAGATGTTCATGCAGGTAAACCTCTCTCCGCCGATCGACCTCAGTTTCATAAGCTCACTTGGCTAGTCAACAACTCGAATAATTTTAAATATATAACAATATTTTGTTTATTGCATAACTAAAATTGTATCAACCTCTCTCCATCGGTCGACCTTAGCTTCATGAGCTTACGTGGTTAATTGACCAGTCCGTCCTTTAGACACGTCTAAGGTAAAATTTGAGAATTAATTTTAGTGCAAAAACATATTTGTTGACACGTTTATAATCTATTTTTAATCCAGCAGTTATTGTTGGATGTTTGCCGTCAAATACGTGAAGCATATTCTCTTTGGGGCTCCCTTCGACACTCTTACCACCGACAACATGAAGAAATTCTGGAAGAAGTGGCTCGTGGACTTGTTCTCACAAAGAGTTACCCGATGAATGTATTTTGTGTTATAAATGTACATTATGTCTTATTTCTATTACAACACATTATGTTTGTTATTCTAAACTTCATACGTAACTTTATGTTTATTAACTTGTCAAAACGTCATTCTAACTTGTCAAAACGTCATTATAACATACGTAACTCTACTTGTAAAAACGTAAGTTTAACAAGTCAACAACTCATTTTAACTTGTCAAAAAGTCACGTTAACTTGACAAAACGTCATTTTAACTTGTCAACAATACATAAAAAATAACACACATAGAAATTAATCTTACATTGAACTAGTTATCGATTACAATAAAGATAACGCATCATAATTCACACTATATTCTCACCACGTGCATGTCTTTCTATTGTGACCTAGGCCACCTGATTTGCCACATTTTTGATTTACAACGTTTTTTTCACCTTGAGATGGATATCGGTTTATCCTTCGCCTTCCTTGTTAATTTTCTTGGACGACCGGCTAGTTTCTTTTCGAAGGGAACCAATACTTTAATTTTCTTAATTTTTTTGGAACGTCGCATTGTTCTTTACTCCCAATTGGATAGATGACGTCTTTATACATTTCGATCCACGTTTTCTTCACGTAGAAAGGACTACACAAAAAGTATACGTACCCTGAACGATATTGAGCTGATGCAATGGCATGTTCGCAAATGATACCTAGAAATTGAGGAATTCCACAAGTGCAAGTATTTTCTTGCAAGTTTACATCATATTCACCCCCGCCGTCTTTTATGTGGCATTCGTACAACCCAAGCCCGTACACGTGCACAAATTGTGCTTTCTTGTTCATATTCTCAAAGTCAGCTTACCACCTTGGTGTAAGTATTGTGCTTAACTAGTTCACAATATCTTCTCATTTGAAGAACCAATTTTGTAGCATGAGTTTTATGAACTCAAAAAGTGTCGTTATCAGGAAAGACCTCGCATGCCTTGTTTTAGCGTTAAAACTTTCGGCGTTGTTACTCGTCATAATATCATATATTTCAAACATAACAATTAAGATTTCAGGTAATGAATATTTGATTAAAAGTTATTGAATTTTACCTTTTCCTAGGAAAAAACGGTCTCGCCCATCGATCGAACCCGATATCTTCGAGATATTTTTTCATCTCAATATCTTTTCACCTCAGTTGTCTGAAGTGAGCTTCGAACGACATCTTATTGAAACAATAAGCAGCTTCGTACAATTCAACGCGACAATGATCTGTCTTAAACTTGTGTTGAACGTAAGCTGCATATGATGGTAACAATAACCATGAGGTCTTCCCTGAAAAGAAAATTCGACACAATGACTGATACTAACATGTCGATCGAATATGAATGCCAAATCAGGTACGTCTTCACCAATGACTTCTTTCAACATCAAAAATCACGTCCATGATTCATGACACTCACTGTCGACAATGCCAAAAGCGATTGGATACAAATGTGAATTCGCATCCAATGCAATAGCTACAAGCAAATGTTCCCCGTATTTAGTCTTCAAAAATGAACCATCCAAAGAGATGACCGGCTGACAATACTTAAATCCTTTAAGACACGCCTTAATGGGAAAAAATGATATTTTAATTTGTCACCGTCTCTCACAAAATCAATAACCGTGCTAGGTTTTTTTACTTCAACATGTACAACGAATAAGGTAATTTTGGATACGAATGTTCAGGTGTACCACGAACGAGTCCAATAGCTATTTCCTTAGACCTCAACGCCTTCAAATACGATATGTCCAAACTCCATCTTGTCTTCACTTATTCTCTAACGTTGTGCGCTTAATAATCGGCCATTGAGTTGATCGAATATTTGTTTTTAAACACGTGTCCAATAAGCCAAGGTGCAAGTCCTCCTAATTGACCTTCTGCTCGAATTACACGCGAGCAGGAGTGAGCTTTTTTGAAATCCACAATCTCCCACATTCCTGACTACTGTACGACGCTCTCGAGTTTCCACGTATAAATCTCTTCTTTGCAAAGAACGTACCACCTTTTGTCAAAGATGACTTATCTCGAAACTCGAAATTATTTTTCATGGCGCACAGGTGCACATGTTTCTTCATTTCTGATTTGTTCTCAAACTGTTTTTCCAGGTACAAGTCTTCTGAGCTACCTATTACATTAAACGATAAATGGTTAAGTTCACAACACAATAAAATTCTAAATATTTGATAAATTACTTGTAGATGATTGACTTGGATTTTCACGATATTCTATCTCATTAACAACTTGTTCTTGCGTGAATTGTGGATCTTTCCAGGTATAAAATCCTAAAGATCCCCCTCAAGGATTAACTTCTGGATGGTAGTCGTCAGAAGGAACTTCGAAGTTCTCAACAAACTCATCATACTGTTCATCATTCGCAAACTCATAATCTTCATTACCTCATCGTCACTGTCATCTTCGTTGCCTTCAAAATATTCATAATCGACGTCAAAGGGATCTCTATCACGTCTATACGTTTTATTTTTGTCGCTCTTATATGCGTTAAACTCATCCTCGATAACAAAGCATTCATCGTTTGGTTTCAGATTAATCTATGAGAATTCAATTGAGAGAGGATGATGTTGTTTTCTGCTCTCAATGCGAGGAACCTTCAACACTTATTTTTCTCTTCGCTTCGGATCCACATTGTTAGCAATCAGTGACATGATTTATCAAAACCGTATCAAACTAAAACTAATCAAACATGCAACATATTCGTCATAACTTGTCAAAAACTAAACAAACTTGTCTAAAACTAGTCAAACATCTAACACAACAATCATAACTTATCATAAACCATCTTAAGTTGTCCAAAAATCATCTAAACTAATAAAAAGTTCAAGTTTCAGTGGAAATCATTATACAGATCGTACGACGTTGTAAGTCATCGTACAATGTCGTATGTCATTGTATGATGTCGTACAATGACAGACGACATTGTACGATGACTTACGTCATGGTATGATATTGTATGTCACTGTACGACGTCGTATGTCGCCATACGATATCGTCTGTCATTGTAGAATTACTTAAGACATCGTACGATGACTTACGACAACGTACGACATTATTCAAGCAAACCCATCGTACAATTTTTCCCAGATTTTTGACAAAATTTTTCTTTCCCGATCCAAAAATGATTCGAACACCAAAAACAACTACGAAAATGATTTAAACAAAGTTAATAAAGTTACATACCCATTATGACGATGATTTTAAGTGATTTCAATAGAATAAGAGAGGATTTGAGTGAATTGGAAGGTGAAAATGAGATTGAAATCTCTAATAAACCCTATGTATGAGCTGAAGGTTATTTTTGTCCAATTTTTGTCCTAAAGTCCATTTTTAGATCTTTTTAAAATGATGGGGTTATTCATGATATTTATAACGTTTTTGGGTCTACAAAATGAAATTTCTCTTTTCTTATTTATAAATAACGACGAGAGGTATCAAAGTCATTAATATTCAGTTATGCTTTAGTAATAGTTGAACGGCTACTTGTTATTTAAGTTTGAGAAATAGTTCAAACTACCATTATTTTATTTTAGTTTTCTCATAATATATCAAAACATAATTTATTTCCAAAATACAAGTAATTTTAAAAATACCAAATACTCTTTTAAAAAAATAAAACTAACAGAAATGCCATACACTACACTACCGGCCAAACATATTTAAAAACAATTAAAAAAAATTCAAATTCTTAGAGGTGGAACGATTTTTAACTTTTTTTTTACAGGAAGTTATCGGTTAATATGAAAATAAAATGTAAAAAAATTATTTTAGAGGTATTTTGGTCTTTTGTACTGATATTTTGAAAAAAAATAAATCAATTCTAGTGCATTTTGGGAAACCAACTACAAATGGAGACATTTTGGATAATTCATCTATAAGTTTCTGATATATATATATATATATATATATATATGTGTGTGTGTGTTGTTTAACACAAATATGAACAACATAATTTCTCTATAACCGGCATTGTTCATATTTGTGTTAAACTCATTTATTGTTTAACACAAATATATAAATTACATGTCATTTATTATTACTGTTAGAATCTAACGATATAAAATGAGTTTTTTTTCTAAATCAATAATAGCAAATTTTTCTCTCGAATCTTAATTCTCTCTCGGTTTTCTTTTTCAAGTTCTTAGATACAATATGATATTAGAGTTTTTTTAATGTAACTTTGCTGCGGGTGTGGGGTTCGAACCCACGACCTCCTAACTGGAGGTCATGTGGTATTACCACTATACCATCCTAGCTACCACATAAGGTATCAGAGTTAATCCGCAAACACTGAGAGCTTTTTCTCATCTCTTCATATCTTCTTTAGTTTCTTCTTTTTCTCAATTACATCTCTAGTTTCCAAAGAACTGTGTTCAATGACGGAGATGGAAGAATCATCGGCAGATAATCAATCAACAAGAATTAGTACAAACACCAGAATCAAATCTTAGATCAATCACTCTACTATTTTCATCATTCGGATTCTACACCTGCTAGCCTTGTTTCGAATCCATTGACAGGAACAAATTACATGGCATGGAGTCAATCGATGCTCGTCGTGCTAGAGGCAAAGGGCAAGTTAGGATTCCTCAATAGCATGATCAAGAAAACCTAACGCTCAATTTGTCGTGCTCTTGCTACGGTTAAGCGATCTTCTTCAGATAATTCGTCCAACCCAAGGATAGTTATAATGTCCTGAAGTTTTTTGTAACGTTGTAAAGTTTATTTAACTCGTTGCGCAGTTTCATAATGTTCCTCACCAACAATGCGAGGTTGGAGCATAGTTGACGTTGAATCTAATGGATCTACTGCAGGATAGATGCCTTTAGCGGCCAATCCTCTTCACAGTACGGTAGTAGCATCTAAATGTGCAACTGTTGTGGCCTTAGCTAGATCGGTCAAATCGTCTGCAGGTATATAAACTGCTTGAGAAGTTATGGAACCCTCTTTGGTAGAAGTAATTCTTTCTTGTAAAGAACCCATTTCGGTACTAAGAGTAGGTGGATAACCCATAGCCAAATGCATTCTACCCAACAAAGCAGATACTTTGGATCCCGCTTGGACAAGATGAAAGATATTATCAATAAATAGAAGTATGTTTTGTTCATTAACATCGCATAAATACTCTGTCATAGTTAGGACAGTTAAACCAACTCTCATACGAGTCCCCGGTGGTTCATTCATTTGATTGTAGACTAAAGCTACTTTTGATTCTGCAATATTTTGTTCATTAATTATGCCAGATTCATTCATTTCCATGTAAAGATCATTTACATTCACATACTCCGTCAAATACGGATACGCGAGCTTTGGCAATGTTGTTTATCAATTCCATAATGAATACTGTTTTACCTACTCCAGCACCCCCCGAATAGCCTTATTTTCCCTCCACGTCGGTAAGGGGCTAAAAGATCTACAACTTTAATTCTTGTTTCAAAAATGGATAATTTTGTATCTAATGGTATAAAAGCAGGAGCAGATCTATGAATATGAGATGTTGTGCGAGTATCTACGTGACCTAAATTATCAACGGGTTCTCCAAGAACATTGAAAATTCTTCCAAGTGTGGCTCCGCCAACTGGAGTTCATGTGTCAATAACTTCCATTCCCCTCATTAGTCCATCCGTAGCACTCATAGCTACAGCTCTAACTCGATTATTTCCTTATAATTGTTGTACTTCATAAGTTACATTGTAAATATAACTACTACTATAGCATTGTAAATATTAGGCATCTTGCCCGGTGAAAAAGCTACATCCAATATTGGACCAATTACTTGAGAAATACGACCCAAAACCTTTTTTCCAAGCTCGGAAGCCTCAGAACTAGTAGGATTTATTATCATAAAAATATGTCAAAATTAAAAAAAAAAAAAAAGAAATCCATAATAAATGTTCGATAGCAAAGCAAATTCAGTTGATAGGTTAATCCAAGTACAAAATATGCGTTAGCACTCTATTTTATTGGTACAAAAAATATAAGTAAATCCAATTGAATTGTTTACTTCTTTAATGTAAATTACATCTTATTTCCTATTTCAAGTTTAAGTCGCATTAAACCCCATTTTCGAGAAGTTCATAAATAAAAAAAAGATTGAAAAATACTCTCATTTGCTTACAATTATAGACAATACCACGCATATTATCAATGGAATTCGTACTAAAATTTTGCTTCATTTTTCTATCTTATTTCCTATTTCAATATATGGATATTGGGATATTTATTTTTTATTTTTTGTATCTATGCCCCTTCTTTACTTTTTATGGATGAATAACGCATATTTTAATATCTAGGATTTACTTATACAACATATATTAGTGTCAAGGGAAAATTTATTAGATCTTTCGATAAAAAAAGGGGATAAGATAATATATAAACTTCAAAAACAAAGATTGGGTTGCGTTATACATATGAAAGAGTATAGAATAATAATGTATTTGGCGAATCAAATATCACGGTCTAATAAGCAACCGTTCTGAATAATTGATAATATTATTTGATAATTTGTTCACAAATTCCTATTACAGGTTTTATTAAGTCCTAATTCTTGTCGAGTAGACTTTGTTATTGCGCGAACTTTTAATTCATGAGTTGTAGGGAGGGGCTTATGTCACCACAAACAGAGACTAAAGCAAGTGTTGGATTCAAAGCTGGTTTTAAAGATTATAAATCGACTTAATACACTCCTGTGAATCAAAGATACTGATATCTTAGCAGTATTTCGAGTAACTCCTCAACCTGGAGTTCCCTCTGAAGAAGCACGGGCTGCGGTAACTGCTGAATCTTCTATTGGTAGCTGGACAACTGTATGGACTGACGGGATGACAAGTCTTGATCGATACAAAGGTCGATGCTACCACATTGAGCCTGTTGCTGGCAAAGAAAGTCAATTTATTGCTTATGTAGCGTACCCCTTAGGCCTTTTTCAAGAATGTTATGTCACTAACATGTTTACTTCTATTGTAGGTAATGTATTTGGGTTCAAGGCCTTTGCGCGTTCTACGTTTGGAATATATGCAAATCCCTCCTGCGTACACTAAAACTTTTCAAGGCCCGCCTAACGGTATCCAAGTTGAAATAGATAAATTGAAAAAGTACGAGCACCCTCTATTGGGATGTACTATTAAACAAAAATTGGGGTTATCCGCTAAGAATTATGGTAGAGCTGTTTATGAATGTCTTCGCGGTGGACTTGATTTTACCAAAGATGATGAGAATGTAAATTCCCAACCCTTTATGCGTTGAATTTATTTATTGTCTTACTAATATTTTATACGGAGATAAAAAAAAATTAAGTTCATAAATAAAGTAAGACAGAATGAATAAAATCATTTTTTTACAAGTAGGGTTTTCCTTGGGATGATAAACAAGTATAGAAGCAGTTAATCATATAAAAAACTATCATAGACCTACCATTGCGTATTTGTACTTATCGAGTGTAGAATAAATCTGCTTTTTTTCTAGGAACCAAAGAATTCCTCTTTTTTTAGATATTCTTACTAAAAGAATAGAACAAATTTGAATCCGTTCCTCAACTAAAAACCTAAACTGAGGTCCATTGTATAGTTTTTTTTACAGTGCAATCAAGTTACATAGCGGCTATTTTTAATTGAAAAAATGAAGTATTTTTTATGGGTTTTCCTTGGTATAGTGTTTATACGGTTGTATTGAATGATCTCGGCCGTTTAATTTATGTCCATATAATGCATACTGCTCTAGTTGTTGGTTGGGCCGGTTCTATGGCTCTATACAAATTAACGATTTTTGATCCTTCTGACCTTGTTCTTGATCAATGTTGAGACAGGGTATGTTTTTTTTTCAGCTTTGATATCGTATAAAAATTTTCAATATATTTTTCGTAGTTTATTAGAGCTGATTCAAAATTTGGTTGGACTATGCATTCTTTTACCCTTTTTTTTTTAATGAAAAAATTGATAAAAAAAAACTAACTCTTTTTTCCTTTACAATAGTTTTTATTTTATTTTTACTAACATTTACATTAAAATTGAAAAGGAGAAACTGTCTAAAGAACCAGAACTCAAGAAGATTTGGAGCAAGAACAATTCGATAATTATTGCATGGCTCATGAATGCGGTCAATAAAGAAATCGCAAGTGGTATTCTTCTTGGAGGCACGACAAAGGATATGCGAGAGGATCTGAAGGACCACTTTCAACAAGGAAATGGTCCACGGATCTTGCAACTCAAACGTGAATTTGTCAACTTTGCTCAAGATCATTTTCCATTAATGTCTACTTAACAAGACTCAAGGCTCTTCCCCGGGACTTATGCGAATTCAAGCCAAATTGAACATGCGCCTGTATTTGTGGATGAGAGGTCAAGATTGCTCAATTTGATGAATATGAGTATGAGATGCAGTTTCTCATGGGTACAGAAGAAAAGTATACTCTTGCTCGCACTCAAATCCTCTTCATGACGCAAATTTCACCGATCAATAAAGTCCACACGATGATTTCTATTGATGAGACTCAAAAATCTGTCGAATTTCCTCAATAGAACATATAAACACTCTTGCAATCGCAGCTAGATATAAATTCAAAGGCAAGGAGAAGCCTCTTTGCATGCATTGCAAATCATAGGGAGTGGTCTTCCACCAATCGATGATCCAACCACACTTTATGAAGACAATGCCGCTTGTATCGCTCAAATGAAAGAAGGATTTTATCAAAAGTGATAGAACGAAACATATCCCTCTTAAGTTCTTTAATTATTTTACTCAATAGATCGAAAAGAATAACGTTCTCAATATCCAATATATGTGTTCATGTGATAATTAATTTGATCTCTTCATAAATGTTCTCCCCACTTTAGTGATAAAAAACATGTACGTGACATCGGGATGCGTAAAATACAAAACCAATAAAGATATCATACATGACAGCTTGAACGGAAATTTTACGTGGTTGTACTTCTTTTTCTTACGAAAGTTTTTATCCCACATAGTTTTATATTCTCAAATAAATTGATTTAATTTATCAAATAAATTGATTTAATTTATAAATACTCGTATAATTATTTTTTAAAACGAAAATATTATCCAGGATGCTTTCTCTGACTAGATTTTGGTACACAAAAATTTCGACGTCATTCGTACGTGACACTTGATTAGACTAGATTAACTTATATTTTGTTTACCTTGCAAAGTTGCAAGAAATTTCGATGTTCAGTTTAGAAGGGAAGTCTAGTCTATATCCAACTTCAAATCCACCGTGCATAAATTAAATCCGAATGGAGTGGACATCAAAATTTTACCTGGTAGGCATAATTCATCGATATTTTAAATCAGAGTTATTTTAATCAATCAATAGAAATATAGAATACAACTGAATGTCGTCATTATCATATAAATGCGTGCTTTTGGTTGATGCGTAGCGTAATAATACAACTCCAATTCTCAAAACATCAACTTCAGTGCTTTTTGTTTTTTAAGAAGAAAGAACGCCGACCATTTCCAAGTCGTTACAAGTTGTAACTTACAACAATACTAAAATTTAAGCATAATCATATATTTCAATAGTCCATTAGTTCCAAAGAGTTATAATATTGTTAGTATATTGATTTTCACTACCATGTAAATAAATTATTTATTCTAAACATGTTGCAACAATTTGAATAAACGATCTAACAACTTATAAACAAATTTACAAAATTCAATCGCCGATCCAATTCATTTAGGAGACTCAAGAATCTGCATCGCTGGATTGGGATGTCAGGCTCGCTGGATTGGAAGCTGGTCGGCCGGCTGAGATGTGCATGTGGGCCTGCGGGTTCCTGCGAGTTGCTGGAGCTCCGGGACCTGTGCACCTATGTGGACAGAGACTAGGATGAGGTGCTGGAGAAGTGACTTGAGCTGGATGCGCGTGGAGCGCACGTAGTGGCACAGGCGCAAGTGCTGGAGAAGTGGCTCGAGTAAAAAATGATTTTGCCTCAAATTTCAAAGTGTCACATGTCTAGTTCAATGCATTCATTAGGACACCAATAATAAACTCTGGAGTCACAATTCTCAATATCACAATATAGGATGTTGGCAGTTTATTCAAACAAGTACTAATCGGATATGGTTTCCCTATCGATCATTAGATTGCGAGCTATTCATTTTAAACTAATCAAGAAGAGGAATAATGTTAAGTCTATACTTAAACTTTCTTTTTTCGATGATAGTTTAAGGATGTAGACATACATACATAAACTCAAACTTAAATAAGAATAAATATTTAATCTTTATTTTATTCTCTGCAAAAAAACATAATCGTATTATTACATCGAATACTTTAGCCATAAACTTCTTTATTTGCTAAAAGGTCCTTTATGTCTCCTTTGTGGTACAAATCCCAACAATTGTTTAGCACAAACGACATAGCAACATAAGTGAACATTCAAATATTGTTTCTAGTGGCTTGAAGGTCGTGTATTGGGCCTTGGCAAATGGCTCGTTGGGCTTCCAAATCCAACAATCTCCACCAGAAACTCTACCAACTCCACCTCAAACTTTACACATAGTACTTTATCGGCTTCTTCAACTACTTCATTGCTCCGGTACCTGCAAGCAACAAATCACTCAACAAACAATAAGTCTAAGCAGTGCTTAAGCTTAAAGTTAGTAACAATTTGTGTATCCATATCAACAGGGTTATTCTTAGTGTTAATTTTAAATAACTTGACTATATAAGAGGCAATCAAATATCTAATATAATGATATCTCATATAAACATGCTTAGTCTTTTCATGATAAACGATTTTTACTCAAGTGAATTGCACTTTGACTACCAGAATAAACAACAGTATTAGATATTAATTTTGATTCCTTTAATAAACCTTGAAGGAAAACAGGTTCCTTTAATGAATTAGACTGCAAACAGGTTCCAGTAGTAGAAAGTGAAACCACAGATTGAAGATTAAATTTCCAAGATATGCAGTTACTTCCAAATATAAAACAAACTAGAGTAGTTGACTTTTCCTGTCACCAGCATAGTCAGCATCCACATGTCCAACTAAGTAAATCAAAGAATTACGTTTACTATGGCACAATCCAACATCAATACTACTACTCACATAAGCAATTACATGTTTCAGAGCATTCCAGTGAATTAAACTAGAGTTAAACATGAATATACTTAACATTGAAATCGCAAAAGACAAATATGGCATAGTACTAATCATGACATACATGAATGAACCAATGGCATTAGCATATGACACATATTCCCTAGATACTAGACATTGTGACTTATCCAGAATAAGTTGAGGAGCAAGTGGAACAAAAACATTTTTACAGTTTGAACTTCAAAATTTAGTTACAACCTTTTCTAAGTATGGTCTCTGTGAGTTTTAAGCATACAATTCTTCATATCCCTGTCAATGATTATTCCTAAAATTTTCTTAGATGACCTTAGTCTCATGTCAAAAGCAAAATTTAAGTCACTTTTCATTTTGTTGATTTTAATTATAGATTTACTAATCAACAACATGTCATCAACATAAAGTAGTAAATAAATAGGCAGATTATCAACTGAAAAAAATAGAAACAACTATCATATTCGCTCATAGAAAAGCAGGTACTTAAAACAAATGCGCCAATTTTTTTATACCATTATATTGGGCTATGTTTTAAACATACAGTGATTTTTAAGCAAACATACATGTTCAGGATTTTATCATCTACGTAACCCTCTGGTTGCCTCATGAAGATTACTTCTTCCAAATCTCCACGACAAAAAACAGTTTTAACATCTAATTGTTCAAGTTCAAGATCAAAACAAGCTACAAGAGATAACATTACTCTAATTATTTTAAATTTTTACAATCGGGAAAAAAAATCTTAGTCAAATTAATTTATTCTCTTTGAGTATAACCTTTTGCAACCAAGTGTGCTTTAAACCTAGGAGGTTCCTCGTCATTTAGATCATCTTTTTTTTTATAAAGCCACATGCATTGTGTTTTAGGTTTATTTACCAAATTTTTCACTTTTAAGGATTTCATTTCATCTTTCATGACCTCGAGCCATTTATGTTTATGATCATAACTCATGGCATCAATATAAGAATCAGGTTCAAGAGTTTTGAATTCATGGGCTACTACTAAAGTTGTGTAAACTACATCTGCATATGAATATCTAGTGGGTGATCTAATGTCTTTTATAGCCCTATCTCTGGTTAGTTGGTAATGTTCTAACTCTTCCATAGTTGACACATCCAGATGTTCAGTCTGATCAGTGTGCTCTTGCATTTCTATAAGCTCTTGATAAGGAAACTGATCATTTGCCTGATCATCATTAGGAAGAGTTTTTCTATTTGGATCAGGGATTTCTACTTCAAGTACTAACACATTTGGCTCTGCCTGCACATTATCAGACTCAATAACAGCTTCAATTTTAGAAACATTAGGGTCAATAGATTCATTAGAAGTTTTACAAGGAAATGTTTTTTCATAAAAAAATAACATCCCTACTTATTATGATCTTAACACCTGTACTAGTTCTATCCCACAGTCTATAACTCTTAGTACCATATTGTTGTTGATAAGCTAAGAAAACACACTTATGAGATCTAGGATATAGTTTTCATTCTCTACTATGGGCATATGTTGTACAACTAAAAATTGTAAGGTTATCTAATAAAGGTTTTCTACCTGACCAAACTTCTATAGGAGTTCTAAGGTCTAATATGTTGGCAGAGATGCACACAAGAATATTATTTATTTGCATATTGATGTAATATAAATCTCTCACGAGTTCTTATTATAATTTGCTGATTAAATTAATAAAAGTTGAAACTTTCATTCATTCCTTTTTTCGTTTGTTTAAAGATTTATGATATTTAATAGCCTTATAGTCGTTAATCAAACCTAACAACATATAAAGAGAAAAATGTAGATTTGCGTGAACAAACTCTTCATGGTTTGCTTAAAACGAGATATTCACAATCTAAAGATCAACATACTATTGATCCTAGTATGGTTGTTGGAAGAATCTATGATGTCTAGTTACGAGGCATAGAGAGTTAGGAGCTCTATAGTTCTTCCAGTGTATCTTCTAAAGATACTGAATTGACTAGTGCACCTTTAGAGACAATTTAAGAACAAACCATTTAAACTCTTCTGTCTCGAGGTAACTGTATATGAATTGCATCATCCTTACCTAAATCCTGAAATGAGACATGTCATTTCATACCTCACATATTCTCATTTGAGAAAGTCAAATTCTAGGTCCACTCAATGATCTAGACTAGACTGATTGGTGATATATTGAGTTATGAAGATGCCATGATCTAGCTTTGTGAAGTTCTCATAGATATGAAATTGATGTACAAGATTGTTGAAATGCAATATATATCACATCATGCTTCATTACTTGGATTGTGAATAAATGAATCGTGCGGTATGCAAAATTAAGTAACAACTTTATTTGGATGAAACAATGTGACTTGTTAGCTCCTCGTCAATACATTGTTTCTAACTTATTCACAAGTAACAAAGGAGTTGAGGAAATAACAATTAGAAGGGTAAAATGGTAATTTTATAAATCCCATCTAGTTGATGATATTGATGAAGGGTAATCATAGATAACATTCAATGGATCCACTCAATATAATTAAGTTGAATTTGAGTAGAAAATAAATTCATTTGAACCGAGAGATTTTCAGTGTCAATTCTTTAGTAGAGTCAATTGACATTGAGCTAGTACTCAGAAATTTTTTGTGAACTTTTGAATCTGAGTATACTAGCTCAAGCTTTGTTCATTTGGATCCATAAGGTCACTATTACAGGTCATTAGAGTAGGATTGTTAAATTAGAAGCTAAGTCAAAATAAGTTCAAGTGTTAAATAAGACGTTTTCCTGAAAAATGTCTAAATGGTATTTTGTCTACATGGAAATAAAATGATGCGAATGTTCACCCTGTTATTAATCTAATGAAATTAACTAATACTAAGATTTAGAATATTTTCATATGATGGAAATATAAATTATTTTCTAAAGCCGATAAGCCGTTTGAGCCATTATGAAATTGATTTCATTATTTGCAATATTAATTCTACAATGGGTATTTTAAGAATTGTCTTAAAAGAAATAAAAAAGCATCTAAAAGTTGCTTTCCTAGTGTGGAGTTCGGCCAACATCATAAAAAAAGGAGAGAAATTATGTTGCATTTAATTATAAAGATAATTTCCAAAAGGGAAAAGAGGAAATGAATTTTCTTGAGAATGAAACAAATGTGTTAAGTGAAGAAACAAATTTCCCTCACTAATGCACATGGAGAGCCGGTCATCTACAAGGGAAAGAGGAGATTAAATCAAATATTATGTCATTAAAACAAAATAAGAAAAGAATTACCTTTTCTTGTATTTCCTTCCCCTATAAATAAAGGTTCACATTAAGATGTTAAATAAGTTTTTCCTCTTGTTCTCTCTATTGTGGCCGACCATCTATCCTCTCTCTCTCTCTCTAAAATATCTCTTTTATTTTGGCACCTAAGTCCTCATTAAACTTAGGCTTACATTATCTCTTTAGCTCATATACTTCTTCTCGAGTTATTGTCTTTAATTGTGCCCACACACAAATCCTTCAAATCCTCTATAGACTCTTGTGATAGAAACCTTAGGTTTTTCGAGTTCACGACTAGGTGTGAAAGAAACGAGTAAGACCAGACGATCTACCTTTCATAAGGCTTCTCAAAGATCAAGATACAAAAAAGGTTAGTCCCAAGTAAACAAGTAATTAAATAATGTTTTTAAATAATATGATGTTCATGCACTTTGCCTAGGTTAGTAAAAATTGTTTTACTTATAAAGAAATTTTTATATTCCGCCATTAACTTGTTAATGATAAATTTTTCTTAACCCTAGCCTATTCCAACAGTGCAATTATCGAAAAGAAGGTATTGGTGAAGATGAAGGATCCTGGAAGCTTCACTGTCCCCTGTGCAATCGGGGACACGTTCTTCGAGAGTGCTTTGTGTGATTTGGGAGCAAGCATCAACCTGATGCCTTACTCGATCTTCAAAAAGCTCGGCATTGGAGAAGTGAGGACGACACGGATTACACTCCAGATAGTGGATAGAATTCTGGTGTGCCCACATGGAGTGATCGAAAACCTTCCTATCAAGGTCGGTAAATTCATCTTCTCTGCTGAGTTTGTGGTGCTAAACATGGAGGAAAACCGCAAGATCTCGATCATGCTAGGCGACCATTCCTCGGAATAGGAGGATCTCTCATCGACATCCAAAAAGGAAAGCTAAAGCTAAGAGTCCAAGACGAAGAGGTGGTGTTCAATATCTTCAACGCCATGAAGTATCCATTGATGAGTGATGATGTGTACTGTTGGCAGAGATTCCCATAAGAAGATTTTTTATTTACATATCGATGTAATATATAAATCTTTGTAAAGTCCTTATTAGAAGATTGTTTATTTACATATTGATGTAATATATAAATCTCTGTAATTTGCTGATTAAATTAATAAAAGTTGAAACGTTCATTCATTCCTTTTTAGTTTGATTGAAGATTTATGATATTCAATAGTCTTATAGTCCTTAATCAAACCTAACAATGTATGAAGAGACAATTGTAGATTTGCGTGAACAAACTCTTCATGGTTTGACTAAAACAATATATTCGCAATCTAAAGATCAACGGACTATTTATCCCAGTATGATTGTTGGAAGAATCTAGGATGTCTGGTTACGAGACATAGAGAGTTAGGAACTCTATAGTTCTTCCAGTGTGTCTTTCGAAGATACTAAATTGATCAGTGCACCTTTAGAGACAATAGAAGAACAAACCATTTAACATCTTCTATCTCAAGGTCACTATGTATGAATCGCATCATGCTTACCTAAATCCTGATATGAGACATGTCATTTCATAGCATTAGTACTCTCATTTGAAAAAGTCAAATTCTAGGTCCATTGCGTGATCTAGACAAGGCCTATTGGTGAGATATTAAGTTATGAAGATGTCATGAACCAACTTTGTGAAGTTCTCATAGATATGGAATTCATGTACAAGATTGATGAGATGCAATATATATCACCTCATGCTTTATTACTTGGATTGTGAATAAATGAACTGCGCAGTGTCCAAATTTAAGTAGTGACTTTATTTGGATGAAACAATGTGACTTGTTAGCTCCTCGTCAATACATTGTTTCTAACTTATTCACAAGTACTAAAGGAGTTGAGAAAATAACGACTAGAAGGGTAAAATGGTAATTTTATAAATCCCAACTAGTTGATGATATTCATGAAGGGTAAACATAGATAACATTCAATGGATCCGCTCAATATAATTAAGTTGAATTTGAGTAGAAAATAAATTCATTTGAACCGAGAGATTCTCAGTGTCGACTCTTTAGTGGAGTCAGTTGACATTAAGCTAATACTCGGAAAAGGTTTGTGAACTTTTGAGTCCGAGTATAGAAGCTCAAGCTTTGTTCATTTGGATCTATAAGGTCACTATTACAGGTCACTAGAGTAGGATTGTTAAACTAGAAGTTAAGTCAAAATAAGTTCAAGTATTGAACTAGACTTCTTCTCGGAAAATGTCTAAAGGGTATTTTTGTCCACAAGGACATAAAATGATGTGAATGTCAAAATAAGATTTTGAATATTTTCATTTGATGAAAATATAAATTATTTTCTAAAGCTGAAAAGTCGTTTAAGCCATTATGAAATTAATTTCGTTATTTTTGTAATTATAATTCTATAATTGGTATTTTAAGAATTGTCTTAAAAGAAATAAGGAAGCATCTAGATGCTCCTCCCCTAGGTAGAGTTCGGCCAAGATAGTGGATCAATAGGAGAGTTTTATTTCCTTTTTCTTATAAGGATAATTACCCAAAAGAAAAAGGGAAATGAATTTCCTTGAGAAGGAAACAAATGTGCTAAGTGAGGAAACAAATTTCCTCACTAATGCAAGGAGTATGGCCGGCCAAACTAAGAGGAAAAGGGGAATGGAAAATCAAATATTGTGTCATGAATACATTATTCATTCATGAATGAATAGTTGACCTTTATAGATTTTTCCTTCTCCTATAAATAGAGCCTCACATAGAGATGTGAAGGTTAAGCTTTATTCTTGCTCTCTCCCTCTTTTGGCCGACCCTCTCTCTCTCTCTCTCTAAAAAATACTCTTCTTATTTTGCACCTAGATCCATACTTGATCTAAAGTATTAGCTTATGATCCAAGAATTGTTCTTGGTTCATATTGTTTAATTGTGCCCACACACAAATCCTTCTAAACCTCTATAGCCTCTTGTAATAGAAATCTTAGGTTTCTCAAGTTCTTGTTTAGGTTTGAAGGAATCAAGCTAGAAGAGAAGATTTACCTTTCCCGAGACACTTCAAGTTTGAAGACACAAGAAAAGTTCGTATTCAAGTAGGTTTAATAATGCTTTTAATTTATAACATGTATATGCTTTTTATCTAGGTTAGTAAAAATTGTTTTACTTCTAAAAGAAATTTTTATATTCCTCCATTAATATGATTAATGATAAATTTTTCTTTAACCCTAGACCTATTCCAACAGTGCACCGGGTGGACATGTGTGACCCCATCATCGCCAATTTCTTACACCAATCTGAGGACCCTCTTGAGGTACATTTACTTAATTCTTTCGATTTCATTGATATGGTTATTGAGTGTGAAGCATTAGAGCACGTGGAGTGCATGGACACAACAAATCCATACATACAAGTGATCCCCGAGCACTGCCATCCATTAGGAAGCCTCCCACGCTCGAGTTGAAGGAACTACCCCTTCATCTCCGCTACGTGTACCTAAGTGAGGGGTTCAAGTTAACAGTCATCGTCTCAAACCACCTCACCTTAGTTGAGTAGGAGAAGCTTCTCGTGGTGCTCTGAGAGCATAAAGGAGCAATTTGGGTGGACTCTTTCGGATATCCAATGAATCAGCCACACCTACTGCATCCACTGCATCCTTTTAGAAGACGGATGTTGCCCGTCGATGGAGCACCAGAGACTTCTAAACTCAGTCGTAGTAAGGATATAGATCTGAAAGTGGCTCGATATTGGGGTCATCTAACCAATTTTTGACATCGCATGTGTGAGCCTGGTGCAACACGTTCCAAAGAAGGGAAGGGTGACAGTGATCAGAAGTGACAACAACAAGCTAATCACAACTCAGACGAGAACCAGATTCCATATTTGCATAGAACATCATAAACTGAACAACGCAAACTCTACAACGCCACTCGCAAGGATGACTTTCCACTTTCCTTCATCAATCAGATGCTTGACCGCCTAGTAGAATACAAGTACTACTATATTCTCGACGGATACTTGAGACATAATCAGATGACCATCGCGCCAGAAGACCAGGAGAAGACCACATTCACATGCCCATATTGTACTTTTTCTTTTAAGCGAATCCCATTTGGGTTAAATGCAATGCACCCGCCAGTTTTCAGCGATGCATGATGGCCATCTTTTGCGACATGGTGGAAAGGAAAATTGAGGTTTTCATGGACGACTTTTATGTGTTTGGGCCTTCATTTAATGAGTGTTTGGAAATTTTTTCGCATGTACTTGTGAGGTGTGAAGAGGCAAATCTGGTGTTAAATTGGGAGAAGTGTCACTTCACGGTCAAATAAGGAACTGTATTGGGTCATAGAGTCTCAGAAGAGGGATTAGAGGTGGACCGAGCCAAGATTTTTACCATCGAGAAGGTACCGCCACCAACATCTATAAAATAAGTTCGAAGCTTTTTGAGACATGCATCCATTTACAAACGCTTCATCAAAGACTTCTACAAAATCACAAAGCCATTATGCGGAGTGCTCGAGAAAGACTCAAAATTCTCATTCTCCCCCGAGTGTCTGGAGGTGTTCAGATCTCTCAAGCATAAACTCAGCACTGCCCCAGTCATCGCAACACCCGACTTGAGCCTTCCATCCGAGATCATGAGCGACACAAGCGACCACATTGTGGGTGCAGTCTTTTGGAAACGAAAAGAGAAGGTATTCCTCCCCATTTACTATGCGCGCCGGACCCTTAACGACACCCAAATAACTACACAACAAAAGAGAAGGAGCTTCTGGCAGTGGTGTTTGCTTTTGACAAGTTTGGACATCAGGTCATCAGCAATAAGGTAATCATCTACACCGACCACGCGGCCATCGGGTACCTCATAGGGAAGAAAGATGCCAAACCACACCTAATTCGATGGGTCCTTCTACTCCAAGAACTCGACATCGAAGTCAGAGACAAGAAGGGAACATAGAATGTAGTTTCCGATCACCTCTCGAGACTGGACACACTAGAACACATTCTAGACAAGTCACTCCTCATCAATGCCAATTTTGCAGACGAAAGCTCTTGACAATCCAGCAATCGGCCTTACCATGGTATGCAGACATCGTAAATTATCTCGTAGGTTAAACGATGCCATTGGATTTGCAGAAGTATCAAAAGAGGAAGTTTCTTTTCGATGTCCTGACATACTATGGGAGGGACTAATATTGTATCAACATTGTGTCTATTTGATCGTTAAAAGGTGCGTTCCATTAGATGAGATGGAGTCAGTCCAAGTCTTCATTGCCATGGACTCAACCCTAAACCCTAAACTGCCATGGACTCAACCCTAAACCCTAAACCCAAATGGTACTCGATGACTGTAATTGTTGCGACATTAGAGAGATATATGTAAATATTATAACGTGTGAAAGCGCGGAACTGAAATTCAACAAAATAAAAAATTGAATTTTTTTGTCAGAAGTCATAGGCGGCCGTACACGGAAAATTTAAGAAATTTCAAACTATCATTACTCTTTCAAATGGTACCTGATGAATGTTATTTTTGCGATATTAGAGAGTTATCTGTATATATTATAACGTGTGAAGATGTGGAATTGAAATTCAACAAAATAAAATATTCAGGTTTTTTGTTAGAAGTCATAGGCGATCGTACACGAGAAATTTGTGAAATTTTAAACTATCATAACTGTCTCAAATGGTACCTGATGAATGTGATTTTTCCGACATTAGGCATGTATTTGTGCATATTATAACGTGTGAAAACGTGAAATTGAAATTCTACAAAATACATGCGTTTCGTGCGAAATATCGGCGACTGTTGCAACAACCAGCGAGCGGTCGGCGAAGAAGAAAAAGAAGAATAATAAGGAGCAGAAGAGGTTGTTGTTAAGATCAGAGCGTTCGAAAACGAGTGATGTTAGTGGGAACAAAAGCGGATCGGGTGTGTGCAGTTCGTGCAGCAAGAAGTCTTTGTGCAAGACGATGAAATGTCAATGCTGATGTTATAGGTAGAATAGAACGCAAAATGTTGGCCTTAATTCTATGCCTCAACAAACTAATGATTTCTTCTTTACTCCTCTCAAGTCAAGACTGATTTTTATATTTACTGTCAGTTATCTTTAGTTTTAACAAATAACACGTTCAACGAATTTGACGGATCTCAGCCTAAATTATAGGCCACTAAAACATGATTTTTTTCCCACGTTCATTTACTGCTATAAATGCAGTAATAAAACTATACAAAAGCTGTATCTTCAACAGCACCAAATATTCTTCTCATAACATATATTTTAGTACGTATGTATTTTTTCTTTTCTTAAATTCTGCAACAACAAGTGGTATCAGAGCATTTGGTGTTCGATCCAAACCTTTGTAGTCGATCGGTGTTTGATCCGCTTCGACGATGGCAGGACAACGAGAAGAAGGAAACAACAGCAAGGCGGAGACTTCATCTACGCCGAAGGCCCGACTGAGCAGCGGCGAACTGCGCATCGTGGAGCGAGTCGTCAGGGAGAGCGATAGTGCAGCACACTTTTCGCTCCTTACGCGTACGAATTACGCAGATTCATTGATTCTTATGAAGGTCAAGTTACAAGTGCAAGGTTTGTGGGATGTCGTTGAAGACGGCCCGGTTGATCTCCACGAAGATCGGCGAGCGATGTCGGTTCTACTCCGAGCAGTACCGCCGGAGCTAATCCGAACGCGTGGCGTCAAAGAGACGGGGAAGGAAAATCGGGACACGCTCAAAATCATGCGGGTTGGTGTCGAGCGTGTGCGGGGAGGCCAAGGCCCAAACACGGTGGATAGAATTTGAGAACCTCGCGTTCCACGACGGCGAGGGAACGGAGTCTTTTGCCATTCGACTCACGGCGATCGTCAACGACCTCGAGGTGTTGGGCGATCCGGTGACCGAGTACAAGGCGGTGCTCAAATTCCTTCAAAGTGTACCACGTACAAGCAAATAGCCATGACGATCGAGTCGCTTGTGGACCTCAAGACTTTATCTATCGAAGAGCTTACGGGGCGGCTCCTAGTCGTAGAGGAACGCGACGAACTCGACGATCCAACATATTCCGGTGGGCGCCTACTCCTCACAGAAGAAGAATGGCAAGGCTGACATCGACAACGCAAATGTGGAGACAAGACAAAGTCATCATCGAATTACGGTGGCAATGACGGACGTAAGAAGGGAAACTGTCGCTATTGCGGAATAGCCGGTTATCGGGTTAAGGAGTTCCGCAAAGCAATGCGCGACCGAGAGCATGAAAAATAAAGTCAACCTCGCGCGGGACGAGACGGTGGAAGACGATGAACCAGCGCTACTCATGGCGAAAAATGACAACATGATACACACGATCCTCGACGAGAGCCAACTCGACGAGACGATGCACAACGCAGTGCATTTCGGCGACTTCTCGGAATAAACAAGTCGGGAACAAGTCAAGATTAGGGAGAGAATGTGGAGTAATCTTGACTTGTTCAGGAATGATTTTTATATTTAGTATCAGTTATATTTAGTTTTAACAAATAACACATTCAACAAATTTGACAAGATATGTAGGATCTCATCCTAAATTATAGGCCACTGAACCATGATTTTTTCCTTGTATTACACGTTAATTTACTGCTATAAATGCAGTAATAAAACTATAAAAAGCTGTGTCTTCAACAGCACCAAATATTCTTATCTCTGCATATACTTTAGTACGTACTGTATGTTTTTTCCTTTTCTTAAATTCTGCAACAAAAGTTTCGGGGGTCAAAAGGAATCAGGGCAACTTCGTTTTCGAGTAAGCCAAAATCTAATTCGTTCTATCAATATCCAAAAAGATGTCGCTGATTCTATGTCTTCTTTTTTAATGAACAAGGCGACCAATACAATATGATGAATTGAAAAAGCTTGGTATTCCACTTCCACCTGAAGGAAGATACATGTCTCGGTATCAGGTACTTTTTCACTCTTTTTTCCGATACATATCCTCTTTCAGGACATTAACCTTCTCTGCTTATTTACTTTTACCTTGAATTGAAGGTGTTGCATTTTCGTGAATAATAGTCTAATATGTTATGATCTCATTAGTTTTTTTTTTAATATTGAAGTGGCTATTAAGATCATGCTAGATATACAATATGAAGGGCTTATTGTCATGCATAACCTACGTTATAGTTGTCTTAGTAAGAAGAGTGTGAGTTTGGGTTATATTAATAGTTTAATGATAATGAAGGGCTTTGCTTTTGGGTTTTCATGCTTTATTTTGAACGTTAATAGGAGCCATCCCCGCCTAGAAAAGAAAACAGAGAATATCGCAAAAGAAGTCCCGACTGTAGGGACGTGAAGAGCGCTAAAAATGATAGCGATAGAAAGCACTCCAAAAGAGTCCATAAAAAGTGGTAGAGACTACAGTTACATGGAAAGAGATGGCAGTTCCATCGAGAGGTCTGAACATTACAAGCATAGCAGGTCTAGGGACGAGGAGGAGCTCCCTCACAAAAGGGATAGGCGTCATCGTCACAGGTCTCGTGGTACAGAAGAAAGGGGACAATAAGTGTACATCGTTTGATTGAAATGGTCATAGAATGTGATTTTTTTTTTAAAGTCGAAATCAGAAGAGGAAGCTCACGTAAAACATTCTTGACCATCGGTAAAAATAATTGCTTTTACTTTAACCAAGAAGCGAAGCTGTTCGTCGGAATTTGAGTGTGCCAAATTGAATCTTCTATACAGATTGCCTTCTTTTCCTAGAATCCACCGACTTGGAGCTCGCCTTGTCATTATTAATGAGGAAGATCAACATATATCTCTTTTTACAATTAATTAACCACATTGTAGATTTTCATTGTTTTGTGCCATTAAAACAAAATCCCCATCTCTCTCATGGCACTCTATAATAGAAAAGATATATCATCTTGGTTTGCAAATTGTACCCAAGACCTTATGGAAGCCAAACATAGGCTTCACGGGTGAAAAGTTCTACATATAACACCATCACAGTACGAAGAAAACAACTATTATAAAAAGACCATCTTTATCTCTCGCATCTCATTAGCTAATTCATCGTTTCCTCAAAGATATCAAGTAATGCGACTGTCAAATCAATCACTTTCTTCTTTAGTCGATATGCACGAACCAACAATAACAATAGATCATGAGCACCGAAAGATTACTGAGTTTACACTGTTTCCAATTCGTTATTCAATTCAAAAGGGAAAAAATGTTGTGCGAAAATTCACCACTACAATGGCACGATAAGTCCAAAAAGCGGAGCCTTATGATCAAAATACTCGCAGTATGACTAACAATGAGCATCCCTCACTCAAACATTCTCAAATGCTATACAAAATCAATGTGTATAAATATATAAAGTAAACCAAAAGGAGAAACTGAGAAGTCATACCAGCCAAGCTACGCGGCCTCGGCCAATGCAGCGGCAGCTTCAGCAGCGTCGGCCTCGAGCTTCTTCTTGTTCTTCTCAATTGCAGCAGCGACTTCCTGAGGCATATACTTCTCGTCGTGCTTGGCCAGAACCTCAACGGCGACGAAGTAGCAATCGCCGGTCCTGGCCTTGTCGGAGACGCTGCGGGGCGGCGCGTCGGCTCGGATCTGGTCGGGCATGGGCTTGACGAAGCCCTCGACGACGGCCGAGTGGCCCTCACGGAAGAGATCGGGCACGTTTCCGTCAAAGCGGACGAGGATGTCGGTGATGAGGTCGGTGACGACGAACTCGATGTCGGTGGTGGAGGCGGGATTGGTCACGCTGCCCTCCAGAACCAGCCCCCCCAGGCGGAACTTGGACTTGGAGGGATTCTTGAGGTACTGCTCTAGGGCTTCCGTGGGGGTCACGTAGAACACCAGCTGGTCCTGGAACGCGTTCAGCACCGCCACCACGAACCCGGCCACGGTCGCGAACGACAGAGCGTACGTCCACAGCCGCCGCGTCTGCATCTGCCGGGCGCGGGCGCCAATGTCCACCGCCGGCTTTGCGGCCGCGCGTTTCGGGGGCCGCCGGACAGCAGTAGAGAGGAATGCGGGGAGCGGCTGGCGGAGGATGGGAGGCCGGAGGAGGTGGGATCTCAGACGATGCGCCAGAATGCGAGCTGCCATGGGATTGTTTTTCTTCACGCTTCCACCTGATTCTATAAGTTTATAAGAGACGCCCTTTATAAAAATAGGTATTAACACAAATATTGAGATTGAGAACTTTCATTTTGTAGACCCAAATATATTAAAAATATCCAGATTAGACCCAAAAACACAAATATTAACACGATGACGTACGAAAATGTACGATGGCTTACGATGTCGTACGATGACAATACTCAAAATCTAATGTTTGGCCAAGTTAAGCTGATTTTTTGACAAGTGAAGATGAATATGTTACATGTTTGACTAGTTTGACAAAGTTAAGCTCATGGGTGTGTTTGGTAACGCTTTTGAAGCCCAAATTTTACTTTTTATAAAAGCTAAAACATTTTTAAGCGTTTGGTAAAAAACAGCTTTTGGAAAAAATTTCAGAAGTGATTTTGGTAATTAGTTTAAAAACATCGTAAATCATATATTTTATCAAAAGCTTAAAAACAACGTAAATTATAGATTTTATCAAAAGCTTAAAAACAAAGCTTTTTGGTTTTCAGTTTCGGCAAGTTTTGGTTCATTTATTGTATTACCCTCGTGGTTATTATGTTTAGTATGTTTAACACCCCACCAAATTTATTTCCTAAATATGTGCCTAGAACACTGCTAAAGGAAATCATTTACGTTCATCGCGTTGCATCGCACTGTTTCAAAAAAATTCATAACAAAATATCATATCTAATCTGTTTTAATCGCGTTCATCGAAGTATATCAAAAAAACAAAAACCAAAACGTATCGGAAATCATCTAGTTCCATCGTGTTTCATCGATCTGTTTCAAAAACATTTTACATATCACTATTCTATCGCTTACAATCGGACTTCATCGCATGCCATAGAAAAACAAAAAGAAAAATTTAACAAAAATTGCATCTGTTTTTATAGCGACTTCTCGGATCCTATCGGGTTTCAACGTCTATGTCACTATGAATTTCTTATCGCTCATTTTTTTTTACCCAAGTTCAACATTTGTTTTCGAATCCGAGAAAACCATCAACTTAATATAAGAAAACTACATTATAAATTCAATCAGAAAACCATCTTCTCTTTCGTTAACCTAGACATACAATCACATTTCTTCACAATCGACAAACCAACCACAGATTTCACAAACATAACGATGGTTACCTTTTTCTTCATGTCCGCGAGGCGTCGAGGTCGGGGTCGTCTGAGTAAATCCAGGCGTCGGAGAAACGAGGCGTAAGAAAATGAGGCGTCGGAGCAACGACGTGTCGGAGGCGTAGGAGCGATGAAGCGTCGGGGGCGGAGGCGTCGGAGCAAATCGGAGTCTCTCGTCTCCTATCGAGCTCTTCACTGTCTCTTCGGCTGAGATGATAAAATCTCTCAAAATCTTTTCGTCTCTTAGGTCTAGGAGGAGAGGGCTATTTCTGTACCTTTATTTCGCCTAACGTCTAATATGAGATATTTACCAACAAATTAAATCTAATTTAAGAAATTTCTCATTTCACAATGTGTTTGTATAAAAAATTTGATGAGACTCCCTATTTATATTTTAAAATAAAATAAAAAATAATTTTCCAAATTTCCTTAAGTTATTCTCATATAATACACATATATACGTGTTTCTGTCGTGCTATGAAGATTATTATTATTATTTTTGAGTTATTTTATTATTTTATAGTGATCTGTCACGACTCGTATTTGAGTTCACGTTTGTAAATCGTGACAAATAATCAAATTATAATTTTAATTAAAGTGATCATAAATATATTATTTATCGTAACCCACCATTTAAAAGTGATTATTTATTATAATTATGATTGAAGAATAATTTATCTCGCATAATTTATTCTAATTGATAAATATGCCTATTTTAACTAATTGAGTCTTTAAATTACTCTAAAATCTCACAATAATGTCATCTTACATATTTATTCTCCATCATATTTTATCACTATCTTTCCGCCGAACAAAAAAAATTGCACCTAGATCACATTTAGCATTTGCTAAAAACAAAGAAACACGATCATGTTTCTCATGTTTCTTCTGAACACAATCAACTACATTTTCTCAAACATTTTCATGATAGTGATCCAGCTCTTGTAAGAGTGATGCAGTAGGAGAAGGTGAAAAAATGAACGAGTGAGATGAGTAAATAAAAAGAAATGAATAAGACATTTTGGATGTCGCCTCAATACGCTTTTTTAGACTACTGTTCATCAATGTAGTAAATTCCGTTGAAATAATAATATTATTTGAATATTTAAAATAAATTTAAATAAAAACTAAAAATAAATTATATGAAAACAAGGTACCTAATAACAACCAAAATATAGCATCCCCAAATTCAAAAGAATTCAACCAAAGTAAAAAAACTGAAAGATCAATTCAAACGAATTTAATAAACAAAAAGCAATATCAACATTTTTGTTGTAGCTACAGCAAAAATATAAACCTCATAAATTGTAGTCTCACTTTTTCCTCGACATGATCATGGGAGCAGACTCATTCGCATGAGCTTCTTGAATTCTCTCGAGACGGTTCCTCTTTCCAGGACAAAAACAATGTGTCTCTTCGAGAGAGTTGCAGATAGAGGACAGCCCGTCGTGCCTCCTCCAATCACGATGTAGTCGTACGCTTCCGCTTCTAGAAAATCGATCGTGTCTCTCACGGATTTCGTACGAATCATTTTTTTTCATATGTAGCATTAGAACTTAAAATTTAAGTTATAGGTGTGGCAGTTAATGAACGTACCATAATCAGATGGATTGGCCAATGCAACAATAGTCTGTAGCCGGAGACTGAAGCTCAATAATAAAAAAAAATACAATTATCTGGAAAAAAGAATATAGTAAATTATTAAATAAAAGAAGATAACCAAACCTGCAAAATGATGGATTTGTTGGTTGGCTGATCTTGTGAAAGGCCAATAATGAGAGTCGTCTCACGCGATCGTCGGGAAAGCATTGAACTACCTTCAAACTCAACCGTGAACATGAAAGAAAGAGGCGCGCTGTGTTTTGAAATGACCTTGAACATGGTCACGAGCCAAAGAGGCAGTTCTAGCTGAGGGTCTACACGAAGGAGAGTTTCGGCAACGATCAAAGAAAAACAATTTATGAGACAAACGATATGAAAGAGTCATATTCTTCTAGAAGAGGTAAGCTTAAGGAGAAGCTATAACTGGAGTATGTTTGAAAGTTACTTTTTAAATAATTAACCACAAGAAGTTGACATAAAGATAAATTGCATGTATAAGAATGGATTACCTAGCTGAAGCAATACCTAAGTGGACAGAAAATTCATGATACTTGTTGAGTTGCTTCAATTGAAGGGTAGGTGATTGTTAACTCGACAAACGATAATATGATCACTCTTCAGGACTTGCATTTGTGCTCCTTTTCTAATTCTTTGCATGTTGCTCTATGCAAATGCATTCAGTCAGTGGTGCCGCAGCGATATTCATACAAGGCTGCGGTGCAAAAAAACTCATATCAAAAGTCCGCGGCGTTGGGCGAACATCGCCGCGGCACTGTCGAGTTACCGAGACCACCCAGACTCTCGAAGTAAGTGGCTCCGTGACGATATTTGTTCGGGCTGCGGATATAGGATCTAGGTTTAACTGGGCTTAGGCCCCAGGTACACGTTGTCGTGGCGCCGATCCCAGAACCCTTCCCCTAAGGGTTGTGGAATATCTAAAATTCGTGAAAATCTCAATTTTTTCATAACCCCGCCCAAATTTTGCACAAAAGTATATTTCGACTTCTTCTTCTTCATTCTTCATTTTCACTCAAAATTCATTCTCTCTCAACCCTTCTCTTCTCCGACGACCATCTCTGACCACTCCGACAATTTTTTTTCAGCTTCTTTTTTCCCTCCACCTCCGGCCTCTCTCTCTCTCTCTTACTCCGCCCTCTCTCTCTCACTCAGCCCTCTCCCTCACTCTCACTCTCTCTTCACCGTTTCCTTCCCACGCCCACGACCTCTTCTCTCAACCGTTTCCTTCCCACGCCCTTTTCTTTCCACCGTTTCCTTCCCACGCCCTCTTCTCTCCACCGTTTCCTTCCCACGCCCAAGCCCTTTTCTCTCCACCCTTTCCTTCCCTCCACCCTCTATCTCTGCCTCACTCTTCACCGGAAGTTCACCTCCGCCCTTCCACGGCTTCTCATCTCATTGGTTAGTTTTTTATTACTAGTTTTGGTTTGAAATTGATAATTAGTTTAGGTTGATATTGAGATATATTTTTTGTTTTGAATGGATAATATAAATTGGGTCCTTAGAATATGAGTTCTTGATAATTAATTTAGGTTTATATTGATATATTGAAATTTTATTGTGAATTGTGTTTATAGATTCAATGTCGACTACAACTACTACTACTTCTAGCGACTTTTGTAAAAGGAAACCTAGACGACTTTTAGCATTAAATCACGATGAGAAAGGAAAGAGAAGAAACACCATTATGAGTCGTGTTAATAATATTAGAAGTCTCGGTAGAAAAATATCGATAGAATTAGATTTTAAGGGGCAACCAAAAGGTAAGGAAGGTGATGTGTTGTTGAGTTACTTCGGCGTATTAGCTAGAGAATATGTTCCACTTTCGATCTGTGATTGGAGATTGAAAGAGAACGATCAAATAAAAGAGAGGATTTGGAACGAAATATGTGAAGGATTTTTGGTTCCAATAGAACATAAACACTATTTTCTCATGGGAGTAGGAGAAGCCGCAAAGCTATTTTGTCACGAGTTATATCACAATCTTCTCAAAGACACAATCAACTAACCAAACTCGTTAAAAAGACCCGATTGTGTTTTGAAATTTTACACGAGTATCACCGACGAAGATTGAGTGAAGTTTGTTGAGTATAGACGGAACAAAGCTTTCAAGTAAACGTTGAAGTTAGGGAAAAATAGTTATGCTAAAGTGGAATATAAATCTCGATGTGGCCGAGATGGATATCGAAAACTAGATCAAAATAGATTTTTTTTCATTTATTATTTTTTACTCATTTTTTACATTTAATATATGATTACTTCTTAATTAATAGCAGAACGAAACTAGGCAATGAGTGACGGTAGAAGAATTATGGATTGACTCGCGAATGAAAAAAGAGTTCAAGAATGATAAAGATCGACGAATGGGAGAAGCAATTGTAAGATTTTTAATTTTGTAAGTTATTTTAGTTACATTTTTATTTACAAATAATTATATATGTATGTAGCAAAAGTTATCTCAACAAGAAACCGAAAGTACTTTCATCCCGGAAACGGGAAAAAGTATCTTGCAAGAAGCTATGGAAACAAAGAAGTATGTTTGTGGTCAATCCCAACATGTTTCCAAGCGTTTCAAGTACTTTTGTTCTTCCGATCCCAAATGAAGAAGTCAACAAGATGCATCTCGAGATGCGTGGTGTTGAAGGCAGTTAATGGTCGTGCTAGTATAAGTGTTTTAGAAGCTAGTATCGAAGCGAATGGCGTTTGTGATGAAGAGATGGCTAAAATTCAAGAAGAGGTTGTCAAAGAAGTCGTCTCTTTAGGTAATCTTTATTCATGATTATTTATTTATTTTAAAAAATTGATTTATTTTCGGTATTAACTCGGTGATTTTCATAGGATATGACGATGTACATAATCGTCCAAATCGATCCAATTATTGTAGAAAAACCAACTAGTGTTTGGGCTAGTTGCTCATTGAATCCAACCATGCCGGTGACATCGTGTTCGGATGAGAGCGTCGAGTGTTTTCTCTACATTGATGATATCGTGAAAGGTAAAACGATTCATGTTGCAAATGGGCGAGTCTATTTGAACGAGTGTGTAGTTCACTTCTCACATTTGGAGGAAGAAAATATATGGGTGAGCGTTTCGGGCGTTTTGTTAAAAAAACCAAATTTCCGCTCCCCACCAAAGAAGCTCTAACCGTAGAAGATGCTATGGGGGGTTTTGTCTCTTGGCCACGATGAATGATAGAAACAGAGACGACAAAAGAGAGTCGCGATCCATACATCAAATACTCGAAACTCGATTCGACGACTCAACCTACAACCGACGATTAGGAAAATTAATTACAAGGTAATATATATATTAACTTATTTTTTACATGTGTATTTATTGTCTAAATTAATTCAAACGTAATTAATTCAAAGTTTAAATTGTTACAAGGTAATTAATTCCAAGTTTAAATTGCTCGCTCAACATGCCAACAAAAGAAATGTTATCGAGGCCAATGTTTGTCCAACAATCTCTGCTATTCCGATTATGTTGGGATTTGATGATATTTTCAAATTTTTACCATTATCGGAAATTGGGGCATCAAGCATAACGATTTACATTGAGTACGAGTTTCTTTCATGAATTTTTTTTTTTATAAATGATTAAATATTGAGTGTTTTAACTTTTTGAATACTTGGTATAACCGTTTACGCGCATCGATGTTAACTATGAAGTTGAAATTTGTCTTTTTAAACGCGGCGTTAGCTTCTCACATATCTATAAATGACGAAGATAACCATTTGTTGACACGAGTTAAAGACGTTGGAAACGCGGTCCAAGGATGCAAAGTTGGGAAACTATTTTTGATGCCGTACAATACAAAATTCCATTGGATGCTTGTTGTAGTTGACTTGTGGAAAGACTGCGCGATGTTTTTCGACCCATTGAAAAAACAAATTCCACGAGACTTAGTTTTTTGATAAAAATATAATTTTTTGACTTATTGAGCGTTTGCTATGAAAAATACTCATGCTTTTCGTTATATAGGGTGTTTTCAAATTTCAAACTCGAACACAAAAACGCTCTTGGTCACGGAGAATCAACGTATATCAAGTCAATGACCGCTCCAAGACAAAGTGGTAACACAGAATGTGGTTACTTTATTTTATGTTATAAGCGTGATTAGTTATAAGAGGTATAAATAGATTAGAAAACAAAAAAAACGTATACAAATTTAGAAATAGAGAGAGTAAGAGAAGAATAGATTAGCTATGTACAAACGTTTATTGAATGTAATTAGTTATATTCTGTATTTTGTATGAATATAATTTCGGATGAATTTTGAATGTATATGATGATCTCGGATGAATTTTGAATGTATATGATGATTTCGGATGAATTTTGGATGTAAATATATGATTCTGGAATTTTTTAGATTTCTTGTGCATGTTTTAAGTCATTCTGCTGGTATTATATATGATTTTTTTGGGTTTATTTAATACATTTTTTTAGAGGATGCACAATATGGACAACGGCACCGCTGAGATCTATTATTGAAGTCGCGACCATGTCCCACAACGGATCCAAACATTCGTTGTGGGACACGTCGCCGCAGCGTTAGGACTATGTGGTCGAGGCACCGTAAGGAAAAGATAGGCCGCGGTCTCGTTTTTTGGCGCTGCGGTGACGTGTCCCACAACAAATGTTTGGATCCGTTGTGGGACTGTAAATCACGATCGCGGCGCATAATTGATACACCTCGACGCGGCCACATTGTTCCGGTGCCGCGGCGAAGTGTCCCACAACGGATGTTTGGATCGGTTGTGGGACACGAGGCCGCGGCGCCAGAACAACGTGGCCGCGGCGACGAATCTTTCAACAAAAATTAAAATTTACAACCAAAAATTGATCAATTGTTAAATATTCCACAACCTATAGACATCCGGTGTGGAAAGTATGGACATTTCACACCGGATGTCTAAGGGTTGTGAAATATTTCACAATCCCGAATTCCACAACTCTTAATAAGGGTTGTGGAATTCTTACACAACCCAAAAAAAAGGGTTGTGGTATACAGTTTTTGTAGTAGTGAAACAAATATGCTAAGTAAGGAAACAAATTTCCCTCACTAATGCACATGAGAGTCACGACCAACTACTAGAGAAAGAGAAGATAAAATAAAATATTGTGTCATGAATACACAACAGGAAATGCTTGTTACTCTTTCTATTTTCTTCTCCTATAAATAGAGTCTCACATTGTTACGTGAAAATAGGTTTTTTGCACTTTCTCTCTCCCTCTCTCTAAAATTTCTCTTTGTTTTGGCACCTAAGTCCTCATTAGACTTAGACTTAAATTAGCTATTTAGTTTATAGATTTGTTCTTGAGTTATTGTGTTTAATTGTGCCCACACACAAATCCTTCAAACCCTCTATAGACTATTGTAATAGAAACCTTAGGTTACTCGAATTCACGACTAGGTGCGAATAAGATGAGCTTTCCGTTGAGATGAAACTTGGAGCGAGACGAGACGATCAACCCACAATGTTAGCCCTAAGTAAATTAGAATTAGATAATGTTTTTAAATAATTTGATGTTCATGCATTTCCTAAGTTAGCAAAAATAGTTTTACTTCTAAAGAAATTTTTATATTTAGCCATTAACTTGTTAATGATATTTTTTTCTTAACGGGAGGACGTCCAAGAAGGCTGGGGAACACCCAGGAAGATGCATGGACGGCCACGCCAGCAAGAGGATGTCTAGGAAGGATGGTGCACACCCAGGAGGACATGGGGGCGACCAAGCCAACAAGATGACGTCTAGGAAGGATGGTGCACACCCAGGAGGACATGGGGACGACCAAGCCAACAAGAGGACGTCTAGGAAGGATGTAACACAACCAGAAGGCCACACAGACAGCTAGGCAAGCAAGGTGACGTCCGGGAAGACTAGGGAACGTCCAAGAGGCTTCGCAGACAGCCAGACCAGTGGTAGGACGTCTAGGACGTCGCATACGTGACTAGGCTCATGAGGGAGCGCACAAGGACCTGGCTGGACGACCGGGCCGACTGAGAAGCTTCCAGAGGGTCACACAAACGACTAGGCGTGATGTGAGGACATCCGCACTGGCTTCCCTAGTTGTTTAGCTTCATTAGACAACCAAGGGGCCATATGGACGGTGGGCCTGTTGGGAGGACGTCTGGGAAGACCAGCATGACGTCCAAATCAAGGAGAACGTGTCCGGGCTTTATCTCTCACGTGCACGAGTCAGGCGGACAACCAGTGGCCTAGGTGCATGTCGACCAATGAAAATATATTAAGCACACAATCATGCCTAGCTTCAGACCAAACATAACTCCGAATCCACTCATATGTGTATATATATAAATTAATGAATTATATCTTTATTTATTTCCTCTCCACGTTGTCTACCTCCAATTTCCGGTAATAAACTTCCAAGAAACCCCACTTACCCATCCGGGCCCGCCTAATTAAAGATTTCCTATTTTTCTTAGTTTTTTCTCTTTGGGTTATAAAACCAACCTCTCTCTCCCTCTCTCTCTGTCGTGGGTATTATTAGCAATGGAAAACTCGTATAGCCCAGAAGATCACGAACAGGATGATCATCAAGTTGACACAGAAGAGGGGAGTGGGTGGACAGCCTATTTCCAAGATTTCTCAAACGACAACAAGAAGAAGATTGACGATGATGAATATTTAGAAGAAGATATAATAAGCTGTGATTATTCAATATGCACTAGCTCTTCTTTGCTCTCCGACGCAGCTTCTTACGCAATAAGCCACAACCCTCTCAAGAGGCTCACCTTTAAGAAAGCAAGAACCAGTCAAGTCATTAACGAAGACTATTCTCTCGAAGACACTGCTAGTTCGCCTCTCAACAGTCCCAAGGTCCATAACAGCATATTTAAATTTATAGTTTATTAGAATCTTCTTAACAAGAAAAAATGGTTTTTATTTTATCTTTATAAGTTATGGCAAGACTATTACAATTTTACCGTACTATATAATTTATATACAATGATAACAAAGTAAGTTGATAATAACCTAGTATTTATGTTTTCTTCAAAAACATTTTATTTTTATAGTTTTTAGTAAAAAGGTTTTACTAGCTTAACAATTTATTACTTTCTATCGGCTATATATTTATACACATGTTTGCCAGCTAGTCGGTTGTATTATATTGAAGTATATATATTTGTTTTGTTGAAATTGTATGTAGGTTGGTGATCTGATCAAGATTAAACCACATACGGATTATCTAACTGAGTCTACGGTAATTGAATACTATAATTTTCTCTTCCCCTCACTTATTAGATCATTGAATTTTCTTTCAATATTTAAAAAAATATATATTTTTCGCTGATTTTTTCCCTTATCAAAACAATGTATAGCGGCAACGTGGTATATTGGAGAACTATTCAGAAGTGAATCAAAAAGGAAAAAGCTTAGTGGATTTCGATGCGAAAAATGAATGTGTAGACTTGAAAAAAAGAGGGTTGTGCCTGGTTCCTTTGTCAATGTTGATGAATTATCATAACTAGTTTCAGTACGGCTTGCTTAATCAATTCACCTATTGTAGCTCTCTCTCTCTCCATATATATATACAAAAAAATCTATTGTCCATACGGTCGCTGTCCATAATCTTTTTTGGGATTAATTATCCTCTTAGCTTAGCTAATAACAGCCATAGTCTAATATGTTGTCTAATCACATAACGTAGAACCTTTATTTGAAGAGGAAAAGCTTAACAAGGCATGTGACTGTCATTATCATATTTGGTTATGATATAAACTTCATTCGGATAGTAACGGTTATAATAGTAACAACAAACTATAAATAAATATATACTAAAGAGAAAGCTAGGCTAGTGCATATATATATATATATATATATATATATATACATATATATATTAGGTAGCGGTATTATATAACCATTGTAAAAATATTGAATTTGCAGGCATATATGATTAACATAATATATAATTAACCCAGTATCATTAGTACATGTAAACTTAGTAGACCTCCTCTTTTGGTCACGTAAGGAATAAGATTGATAATTATTAATATTGTATATATGCTATTGTTGGCACAAAAGTCATATTTAATTGATCCATGATTGTACAATTAATTATTCTAATATCGATCAACTTGACGCCTTACTGAGAGATAATTTAATGAAAAAAGTTGGTGAAGGGCACCGAGGGAACATTCCCCTTGAAATTAGTTCATCTAAACTATATTATTGTACATTTGTATATATAAAGTTATAAACAACCATCAGAAAATAAGATACTACAAGTGGGAATAAATTATAATTAGCACTAACGCTACGCTAACTGAAAAGCTTATGCTTTGGATAATCAGATTCGCAAGTTTATCATGAAATATTGGACACTGTTAATCGTATACATGCATATGATTAAGATGGGTCTATATATAACCAGAATCAAATGAAGCATAACTCGAATACATGCCACGAAAAAGTTTATGTATAATATTGTACGCGTGCAACTATATAATAAAGATATAAATGGAATGAAAAAACAGTAGAATGAAAGGTTTAAATATTCTTTAATTTTTAACTTCTTGCAGACCATTCATTTGTGGAGAAGAAGACGGAAGATAAAGAATAAGAAAATAAAATATAAAATACAAATAGAAAAATACCCCCAAAAAACTGCAATGGAAGACCCCTCCATGTGAAGGTATTTAAGGCAGGTGATACTGTGCAGAACATTTTGCATAGTTTCATTAGAAACCATGAGTTAAATTGTATCTCTTTAAAATAAACAACATATATATACACACACGTATATCTGTATATATAGCTGGAAGTATTTATATTTCGGGTTGACTCTTTCTGCGCACAGAAGTTTCTTCTATCCCCTATTTCGTAGCTTTAATAATTATGATTCTCTATCCAATTAGTTAATTACAAGGAAAAGAAAAATTAAGATGCTTCTAGGTTTGTAATATAAACATATACATACGTGCTTTTCCATTTGTAAATGTGAGCATATATATGAAAATTTTATTGATAGTTTGAAAATTTTATTGGCTAATTAATTGAACTAGTTGCTTTCAAGTTTCCCGGCTTTGACATTGTGATATGTTTGTGATACATTCATCCCAACAAACTATTATATTTTATTCATTATTTGATAACATAATGATCACCTTGACACAAAAATATCGTTTACTAGTATTCTGTTTTTATTATTATTCTTTTTACTTTATCCAGCATCTAAAATTAGTTTTATAACATGTTTCTGTTAGCCATATTACAAATAATATTGTTTGAAATATGTAAAGAAAACAAGTAAAAAAAATTGAATGTTAAATCGGAACTAAGAAATGTAGACAGAAACTAGTCGCGTCTCGTTCGACGATTTCCCTCCACAAGTGCTGAATAACTTGAGCGAAAGCTGTCCATGATACAAGGACTTCAAGACGATACTAGCATCATTAGAATTGTGTTCGGCGAACTAGAAACAATTACCAAACTTCCACCGAACTACAAAAAAACGATTTCCGGAAGGGAGAGAGGAGATGAATCGAGAGAGCTATACTTTGTCTCAGTTTGTAAGTGTGTTTCGAATGAGATAGTTAGACCTCCTTTTATAGGCGAGGTTGCATGGTGGTTACAAACCATTGATCACCTCTTTACTCCGGCGACTTGAATGGCCAAAACCGACCACCCTTAATGGCCACTTAATCGACCATAAATCCGCATTTTAATGCACATAGATTCGATTGTGAAACGTCCAAAACCGTTTGGACGCATGACCAAAAAATTTATGTTAATTCTCATAGTAACGTATAAGTTTTTTGGGGAGCTAAAACTCATTTGAAGTGATATTCGTTCTAATAAGATAAGGATTAGGCCCGAAAGCCCGAAGGTCCAAGAAGAGCCCAAATTTTTGAAGATCCAAGTTTCAAGACAAAGCCCGAGCCTGACCCCGAGCCCGGGCCCGACTCTGCTCGGCGGGGACAGCGCGTGTGTGCGTGTATGCGCACGAGGGGTTAGAGCTAACCCACCCACACTCTCCTCCCTTACACTTAGATGTCACCTTATGGAGGATAATCCTTTATAAATACTTCACCAACACACATTTTCAATCAATGTGACTCTATTCAATACACTACCTAGTGTATCTCTTTATTCTCACTTCGCATGACATAAGTGATTTTAAGCATTCTTAGAGCATCAATTTCTCATTCACTATCAGCATGATTTTGGCAAATAAATACTCAATCTTATACCCGTTGCAACGAACAATAAGAATATGGAAAAATTATCCAATTTCGATGAGTGGACCCCACTCAAATATTTAGCCGAAAATCATTTACACACTATGCATAAGATCTCTTATAATACTTATTATTCCAACAATCCCGACATGAATGAATTTGTATTATGAAAATTATAAAGACACGACACGACTCAAGGTGGTGAAAGTTCTGTGGTGAACACCAGTATATGATAGGTAAGTAAACCTTTGAACCTTCCTCGAAAAAATATGTCATCTTTATCGACTACTCAGTAGACATTATGTACTTGAATTGTGTTGTCGCCGTATTCCCGACGGCTACCTGAATATATACCTTACTGGGCGTCTCTATAATCCGTAAGGCGAAGAACATCACAATTAGGTTGATCGGGAAGACCACGCCCCCCCCCCCCATAGGGAGATCGACCCGCGCGCACCCAGCCCGTCCAACCGGGCCTCTCTTGGCCGACTGGGCCCCTCCCGGCTGGTTGGGCCTCTCTTGGCCGGATGGGCCTCTTCCTGGCCGGTTGGGCCTCTCCCCTGGCCGGCTAGGCCTCTCCCCTGGATGGATGGACATCTCCCTTGGCCGGTTGGGCCCCTCCCTGGCCAGCTAGGCATCTCCCTGGTCATATGGGCCTCTCCCATGGGTGGTTAGGCATCTCCCTTGGCCGGCTGAGCCTCTCCCTGGTCGGCTGGACATCTCCATGGCCGGTTGGGCCTCTCCCCTGGCCGGTTGGGCATCTCCCTTGGCCGACTGGGCCCCTCCCTGGCCGCATGGACATTTCCCTGGTCGGTTGGGCCTCTCCCATGGCAGGTTGGGCATCTCCCTTGGCCATCTAGGCTTCTCTCTAATCGGTTGGGCCTCTCTGGCCGACTGGGCCTCTCCCCTGGTCGGTTGGGCTTCTCCACCGCGACAAAGTTTTCGACTTAAAGATGAGATTCCCACATCAGATAGTAAGGGTTGTGGGACGTCAAAGCTCCCACAACGGATACTAAACATTGTGAGAAATCAACAATCCCACAGCGGTTAGCTAAGCGTTGTGGGAACTTCTACAATCCAAGATCCCACAACGCTTAATAACCATTGTGGGAGATTTCTACAACTGTAAATAAGCGTTGTGGGATCCTTTTTTTTGTAGTAATGATTGAATGTTATCTATGATTACCCTTTATGAATATCATCAACTAGATGAGACTTATAAAATTATAATTTTACTCTTCTAGTTGTTATTTCCACAACTCCTTTATTACATGTAAATAAGTTAGAAACAATGTATTGACGATGAGCTAACAAGTCACATTGGTTTATCCAAATAAAATCGTTACTTAATTTTGGATACTGTGCGGTTCACTTATTCACAATCCAAGTAATAAAGCATGAGATGATATACATTGCATTTCAACAATCTTGAATTTCATATCTACGAGAACTTCACAAAGCTAGTTCATGACTTCTTCATAACTCAATATTGTTGGAATAGGTCAAAGGTTAAGAAAAATTATCATTAATCATATTAATGACGAAATATAAAATTTCTTTATAACTAAACAATCTTACTAACCTAGGCAAAGTGCATGAACATCTTATAAATTAAAAACATTATTTAGAGTACTTGAATACCAACCTTTCTTGAACCTTTAAATTGAAGTGTCTTGAGAAAGGTGGATCTTCTTCCTTGACTCAATTGATTCAAGTCTAATGTAGAACTCAAGAAACCTAAGGTTTCTATTACAAGAGTCTATAGAGTGTTTGAAGGATTTGTGTGTGGGCACAATTAAACAATATAAACTAAGAACAATTCTTGGATCATAAGCTAATTCTCTAGATCAAGTGTGGATCTAGGTGCAAAAATAAAAAGGAATTTCTAGAGAGAGAGAGAGAATGGTCGGTTAGATTAGAGAGAGCAAGACCAAGAACGCTACTTTTCACACCTCTATGTGAGACTCTATTTATAGGAGAAGGAAAATCTATAAAGGTCAATTATGCATTCATGAAAGAATAATGCATTCATGACACAATATTTGATTTTCTCTTCCCCTTTCTCTTCTAATGTGGCCGGCCATATCAAGCTCAAGAGTGAGGAACTTTGTTTCCTCACTTAGCTTATTTATTTCCTTCTCAAGGAAATTCATTTCCTCTTTTCATTTTGGTAATGCCTCAAACGACTTTTCGGTTTTAGAAAATAATTTATATTTTTATCATATGAAAATATTCAAAATCTTATTTTGACATTCACATCATTTCATGTCCATGTGGACAAAAATACCTTTTAGACATTTTCCGAGAAAAAATCTTGTTCAACATTTGAACTTATTTTTACTTAGCTTCCAGTTTAACAATCCTACTCTTATGCCCTGTAATAGTGACCTTATGGATCCAAATGAACAAAGCTTGAGCTTCTATACTCGGACTCAAAAGTTCACAAACATTTTTCCGTATATTAGCTTAATGTCAGCTGACTCCACTAAAGAGTTGACACTGAGAATCTCTCGGTTCAAATGAATTTATTTTCCACTCAAATTCAATTTACTTTATATTGAGCGGATCCATTGAATGTTATATATGTTTACCTTTCATGAATATCATCAACTAGATGGAATTTAGAAATTCCTTACCCTTGTAGTTGTTATTTCCTCAACTCCTTTAATACTTGTGAATAAGTTAGAAACAATGTATTGACGAGGAGATAACAAGTCACATTGTTTCATCCAAATAAATTTGCTACTTAATTTTGGATACTGCGCAGTTCATTTATTCCCAATCCAAGTAATAAAGCATGAGGTGATATATTGCATCTCAGCAATCTTGTACATAAATTCCATATCTATGAGAACTTCACAAAGTTGGTTCATGACATCTTCATAACTTAATATCTCACCAATTGGCCTAGTCTAGATCACGTAATGGACCTAGAATTTGACTTTCTCATGAGAGTATTAATGATATGAAATGACATGTCTCATTTCAGGATTTAGGTAAGCATGATGCAATTCATACATAGTGACCTTGAGACAGAAGAGGTTAAATGGTTAGTTCTTCCATTTTCTCTAAATGTGCACTGGTCAATTCAATATCTTCGAAAGATACACTGGAAGAACTATAGAGTTCCTAACTCTCTATGCCTCGTAACCAGACATTATAGATTCTTCCAACAATCATACTGGGATCAATAGTCTGTTGATCTTTAGATTGTGAATATATCGTTTTAACCAAACCATGAAGAGTTTGTTCACGCAAATCTACATTTGTCTATTTATACATTGTTAGGTTTGATTAAGGACTATAAGACTATTGAATATCAAAAATCTTCAATCAAACTAAAAGGAAAATGAAGGAATATTTCAACTTTTATTAATTTAATCAGCAAATTACAATAAGGACTTTATGAAAGATTTATATATTACATCAACATGTAAATAAACAATGTTCTTGTGGGCATCTCTGCCAACACACGCCTATATTAACCATAAACCCTAAAACCTTCATTAATTAAAATCATAAATCTCTATTATTATTTTCCTATTTTTATAAACAAGCCTGCTAAAAAAAGTAAATGAAAGCTCAATTTTTTGGACTTTTAGTATCGGAAATCAATGTTTGGCACGCCTCATGTCACATATATGCAAAACATCGAGAAACAAAGTTGTCAAATATAAATAAAAAAAGGATTTTCCCAAGAATAGGAGTAAATTAGAGGGTTTTTCCAACTATTTTGTTTTTGAAAAAAAAGGACTCGACTAAGAGCTCGGGAGGAGAGAGGATATTTTTGCCTTGAGTTTACCCTCACTTTTTTAACGTGAAATGAGGGCTATATCCCTACTTTTAATTAATTAAATTAATTAATCTCTCTCATAATTAACCTCCATCTCCGTCTTTCTCTCTCTCTCTCTCTGCATTAACTCCTCCACACGCCGACCTGTCAGACGTCACGTCGATTGTAATTCCCACTTCTGAATCTTCACGTTCGTCTCTTCTTCGACATGTCATACGACCAACCATTCACGTCGAAACGCTTCATCTTCTTCTCTTTCTTCTGATTTAAATTTTAAAAATTACCGACACTTCATTTTATTCACTTATTTTTCTTCTCCCCGTCTTCTTCTCTCTTCGCTCCAAAAAACCAGAATTTGCCACTTCTCCCCTCGCACAAACCCAACGATGAAGAAAACCTCATCTCCGAGTTCAAGCAGCGATGACGTACAAGCCTCGGCCGGACTTCTCATCATTCTCCGGAAACTAGAAAAAGGCTGAAAGTTTCTTACGACTGATCTTCTGAGTCGTCCGATTCTGATGACCAGTTTAGATTACTGTTAATCTAATGTTTTCCATTGATTTTATGGAGCATGTGATTGAATGAATGTTTTAGATACTCACGAACTAATGTAAATGTCTGACACAAAATGGTCAAGACGACATCATTCTGCACGAGGTTGTCACGAAATGGTCATTTCGTGACGATGTTTACACAAGTATGTTTTATACCTTTCGTGTCAATATCGTCAAGAAATGAATCATTTGTAATCACGTCATCACAAAATGATAAACTCGTGAGAACATGGTCACGAACTGATGTTTTCGTTGTTGGTGATTGATTCACCTTAGTAACCGTATTAAATACGAATTATCATTAATAGCACTCACAATAGCCAATTAATGATAATGATTACTAAAAAAGATCTAGATTTATTAAATTAATTTAATTATGAAAGCAATTCTACACCCATTAATATAAGAGGCGATTAGAACACTTATATGGATTTTGGCCGAGCTACAGAATGCTCCAATCCAATGATCGTTCCGTCTTCATGCTTTCATAACTCCTTCGTCTGATTTAGTACTCGGGGATGACACCGTAGTCTTTGTTGAAATTGGTGCCCACAAAGGAGATATTAGACATTATAAATACTTTGTATTTGTTTTTTTTTTTAAACATTGAATAAAATTAAATATTCATTCTTGATTAAGTTTGTGTCATCGAGTGATTACTTTGTTACGCTCCGAAACTGTCATCAACGAAAGAGGTGCTAAGTACAAACTTGACAAGATGGCCCTCTTTGACTAGTTTAAATATTAGTTCGCAATCTAAAGATCGATAGAGCAATCGAATCTTAGTAATGACTGTTTGAATGAATCATGATATCTTATCTTGTGATGTAGAGAGTCGTGACTCTGTGTTTCATTCTTAATATCTTATAGAAGATATTGAACAAGACTTGTGATACTCTCATATTCGAGATAAAACCGTTTAATCACTCGGAACTTCAAGATCACATACGAGGGGTACTTTGGTATTTACCTAAATTCTGAAGTGAATACATAATTGATATTACACCTTATGACATTTGATTTGTCAATGGGAAATGACTAAGTTATAGTTGCATCTGACCCAATGGTTGGTGTCATAACGTTATCATATTGGGTTATGTGATTCACATATACGAAATTCATGTTGAAATAATGCTAATGCTTTAATATCACACTATGCTTTGTTATGAGAGTGTGAAGGAATAAACCTGACGAGGTATTCATCGAATAAGAACAGTCTTTGGTTAAAATATGTAGCATGTAAAGACATCTCAATCTATGTTTTTCTCATTCACAAATAACAAATGAGTTAGTGAAATAATAACTCAGGGGTAAAACGGTAATTTTACATTCCTATGAGTTACTGATACACCTGAAAGGTAATATCATAAAATACTTCGTGGATCGTATGAAGAATTGTTTTGTCACATTAAACGGTAAATAAACGCATATGAACTTCGAAAGTTTCAATATTAATCCTGTAGTGGAATCTACTAATATTAAGAATTAAAAAACGGAAAAGGTTCGTGAACTTTTGAGTCCAAACTTTATTCTAAAGTTTCATTCATGTGGGTACATTATGTGTCAATGATAGACTTTCGGACGAGATTTATTGAACTAGGACAATTTGATTTTCTCATTGAAAGTAAATTGTGATTTACACTAAGAAAATATTTTTCTAAGTAATTAAATAAATAATTAGTTATTTGTTATACATTTATTTAATGAATCATATTATGTTATTATATGGATAATAATATATTTTAATGATTCAAATAAATAAAAGATGAAAATAAATATTTTCTCTTTTCGTACTACTTTGATTAGTATGAAAATAATTAACGATTTGTAATTAAATATGTGAGATGTTCTAAAGTAATTAAATATTATTTTAGAAATAAATCAAATGAATTTTTCGTGAATGCCATAGACATCACTCGGTCATAATTAATAAATCAGGTAAAAAATTAATTTTTGAAATTCATTTAAAAGAACAACGGGCTTAAGTTTGACTAATGGGTTTGACCTAAGAAAAGCCCGTTTTCTCTCTCTACTTAAGGGTTTTTTCGAAACCCTAATTTCCTAACCCTAACAATATCACTCGACCAAGCCACTTCCCTGAGTGCTCTTGTGTTTGCCGAGAGAAATAAAGAGAGAGAGCGAGATCAAAAAATATTTTCTTGATCTCTCGATTTTTCTTGAGTGATCCCGAGTGTTCTTCGTTGTTCAATTGAAGAGCCCACCCTCTAAATCTTCCTTAAACCCGAGAGAATCATTGTTGAATCTTCTATTGTTGTTTGAGTGACGTTTTACCTGCAAGGATTCAATCGAAACGTGAAGAAATCAAGCGAGACGCGACAATGCTCATTTCAGCCTTTCTGCCGGCCATATTACCTTCATTTGACATGATCTGTCACCGGACAGACAGGCCGCTCATGCGCCTAAGCCACCACGGGAGATCCACGCACATCCAGACCGTGCCACTTCTCCAACACCACGCCCTAGCCTTCTTTTACCTTGGTGCACAGGTCTCGGAGCTCTAGTGACTCGCAGGAACCCGCAGGTTGGCCAATCTTGACTGGCCGGCCAGCTTCCATTTCGGCGAGCCTGATAGCCCATTTCGCGAGGCAGATTTTTGGAATCCGACGAGGCGCTCCGACGTTAGCTAGCAACGCACGAGGTTGTTTACAACCTCACATGTTAGTCTCCTAAACGAATTGGATCTGCGATTAAATGTTATAAATGTGTTTATAAGTTGTTAGATCGTTTATTCAATTTGTTGACAACATGTTTAGAATGAATAGTTTATTGACATGTTAGTGATTTTTAATGCCTAGGTTGTTAAATATATTAAAATGTGCTTAACTTATTATATAATTTCGCCACAAATCGATGTGTTATATGATAATATTGTTTAAATTGATAAATAATTTCCAACAAATGGTATCAGAGCTAGTAAAATGCATTAAAAACTAGGATTTGTTGACTAGTTTAGAAATTGTTTGACTAGCTTAGTGTTGGCGTTTTTGTATGATTTTATTTTGCATTGTGAATGCTTGTGTGTGTGTTTATGGATGGATCCTCATTGTTATGGCCCTAGGAATTTTCCGGTTATCATCCCAAGTTATTTTTATTTTTATTTTTATTAAATTTTAAATTTGTGAGCCTCAATTTGTGAGGACAATTTAAATTATAATTTTATTTAAATGTAGTACGACGACGTGAATACAAGGAAGGCAGCGCCTGGGGCTTGGTCGCACGTTGGAGAACATGTGTGGGCTGACCCGAGACATCCGATGACGCGTCACAAGGAGTCCTTGTCTGGCCATGTATTGAAGTTAAAATAGTTTATTTTTTTGAATCTTATTTTTATGGGTTGTAATTAGAAATGGGCCATAGGATGAGTTAAATAATTTATGTTTTATTTTAATTAATGTCATTGAATAATCACCTCACATGTCATATAGAATAGAACGCCAACATCACATTAAATGAATTTTTCATTTAGTTTATAGTTTATAAAAGGGATTATAAAATGTAAATTGTTTTCAACAAGAATATGATTTTTGCAAAAACTAAGTGGGAGTGTTGTTATCGTTGAAGCAACCCGAGGTCCCCGACGTGAATTTAATTGACTTAATGTATGATGAACTAAGAGTCACCCTTATGGCCCTCCCTTTAATGGGAGTACTTCGGAAGCATTAAGTTAATCAAATTGTTGTGAAGTAAGCCTTAAAAAAAACGATGAAGCGGGGTCTCCCATCGGTGAACCGTTTTCAAAGTAACTTGCTTAAAGTCCCACATGTCGGTTATACATTTAGACTTATGTTTTAAAGTAATCCTCACTTCAAGGCCCTGCGTTAAAAATTAATGACCAAAGTTTATGGTAATTAGTAAGAACTAGAAGTTGTGACTTCTTGGATCGTTCGAACTAAATAGTGATGTGTCACGACTATGAAAGGCGAATAATTACGGTTTCCCCTCGGAAAAGTGATTATTCATTGTTGTTCATAATACCATGACTTATTTATCGCTTTCCTCACCATATTAGGATTGTTCATGCATATAATTCGAAACTGTGACACATACTAAATTTATTTATTTTATTTAATATTTTCATCAAAATGTCTTTTAACCCATTGCAAACGATTTTGAGTTCAAACTAACTCGAGGGTGAGAATTACATTTATTGAAAAAGTAACCTCGACATCATGCTGATGGTGGAAAAGCACAAGTATGTTCTCCCGACCTCGTGTCCTCTTTCTCTGAATGTTGATTTAGGTAAGGAGGAAAAGGACGCCTATGATGCGTGGATGAATTCCGACGAGATTTCTAGATGCTACATCTTAGCATCTATGAGCAATGTGTTGCAGCAATCTCATCGAGACATGGCCACAACAAGTGACATTCTCTATAATCTCCACGAGATGTTTGGATGTCATGGGCGCCAGGTGAGACAGCAAGCTATTCGTAGTTTCATGAACTGCAGGATGAAGTCGGGATATTCAGTTCGGGAATACATGCTGGTGATCATGGGTCACTGAACGACATGGAGATTCTTAGATTAGAGATCGACGGAAGGACCAAGATCTACATGATCTTGGAAACTCTGACGGACTCGTTTGATAGCTTCTGTCTGAACTACTCCATGAAAAACCTCGAGTACACAGTTACTAACCTAATGAAGGAGTTGCAGATTGTCGAGGGGCTTCTCCCTAAGAACAAGAAGAAGTCTAGAGAGGTTAATGTTGCTTAACATACGACCTCGACTTCTGGTTCTAAGAGATTGATGAGAGGACCCAAAAACACCAAAAGAACGAGATCCAAGAAGCCTTAGAAGAAGGTTGTGGATTCTAAGGGCAAATGAATCGCAAAGGTGGACAAGTCTGAGCACAAGTGTCACGATTGCAGAGAGGTTGGCAATTGACGAAGGAATTGTCCTGCCTACCTCAAGACTGTCAAGGGGAAATGTATGATCTTCGTCACTCCAGCTTGTTACACAACAAACAAAGAATCGCCCTGGATTTTAAACTACGGGGCTTCTGACCATATTGTGTGTAATTTGAATGGTTTTAAGAAAACAAGGAGCTTAAGTGATGGGGACTTCGTGTTCAACTGGGGTGATGAAACGAAGGTCGGAGCAAAATCTGCTGGGACCATGAAGCTCAAGTTTGGAGACAAGACTTTATTATTGAATAATGTTTATTGTGTTACGGATTTTTGCTAGAATTTAATTTCTTTTGGTCGTTTAGAAAAACAAGGTTTCAATTTTAAAATCAATAACGATATTGAGATTTTTATTGATGATTTTTTTATTATTAAAGCTCATCGTGTGGATTCTATTTATTATTTATATTTAAATGAGTCAAAATCTTGGACAGCGAAGTGAATAGTGATTCATTCGGGAAGCGTAGGATGTTTCACAGAGATGAAACTGACGACACATATCTATGGCACTTACGTCTTGGACATATTGTACACATATTGGCACTTAAGAGGTTGACAAAGGATGGTCCTTTGAAATCTCTAACTGTTGGATCCACGCCCACGTGTGAATCCTGTCTTGAGGGAAAGATGACCAAGAGATCTTTCTCTTCGAAGGGTCTAAGAGCCACGAAGGTGTTGGAACTCATACTAGTGATGTATGTGGTCCAATCAACATCTAGGCAAGAGGAGGTTACGAATACTTTGTAACTTTCACGGATGACTACTCTAGGTTTGGTCACATCTTCCTTATGCGACACAAATCCGATACTTTTGAAATGTTCAAGGAGTATCGGGCTTTGGTTGAGAAGCAAACGGAGAAACAGATCAAAACCCTTCGATAAGATCGAGGGGGAGAGTACTTGTCTGGAGAGTTCGAAGACTTTCTTAAAGAAGAAGGTATTGATTCTCAGCTTACAACACCTGGCACTCCACATCAAAACAGAATGTCAGAAAGAAGGAATCAAACTCTTGGTGAGGTCAATATGAGTTACTCATCCATTCCTTATTCGTTCGGGGGATATGCCCTAGAAACGGCAGCTTACATTCTGAACCAGGTTCCGTCGAAGACAGTCCCTGGCACTCCCTATGAGAGGTGGTCTGGTAGAAAATGTAATTTACACCACGTCCGAATTTGGGGTTTTCCAGCACATGTGCTGAGACAAAAGACTAGCAAGTTGGCTAGTCGTTCAGAATTATGCATTTTCGTGGGATATCCATAGTCATGCTGATCAGAAAACGTTCGTTAGCACAAACTCTAGGTTTTTTGAAGCAGACTTGTGCTAAAAGAGTTGTCGGGTGAATTAGCAGGTACTTCACAAGATAGGACAAGTCTTATACCAGCAGTAGAAGAACCACATTCGGAACAAGAGCCTCCTGTGATTTGTCGCAATACTAGGATTATACGACAACCTGATCGATACATGGGTGTCGGAGAGACTTTCATTGGCATCGCAAACAAGGAGGAAGATGATCCAGTATCATTTTCCCAAGGGATGCAGAGTTCCGAAGAAAACCTTTGGCAAGAAGCCATGAACGTTAAAATGTATTCGATGTATGTCAACGAGGTCTGGAAACTTGTAGATCTACCCGAAGGCATCAAGCTAGTTGGGTGTAAATGGATCTTCAAGAAGAAAAGAGGACCGGATGGAAATATTGAGACATTTAAGGCATGACTTGTGGCGAATGAGTTCACACAAAAGGAAGGTATCGACTATGAGGATACATTCTCACCAGTCGCAATGCTGAAGTCCATCTGTACTCTTTTATCCATTGATGCTGCCCTGGATTATGAAATCTGGAAGATGGATGTCAAGACTGCATTTTTGAATGGGAGTCTTGATGAGTGGATTTATATGGCTCAACCAGACGGGTTCATGGAGAAAGGCCATCATGGCAAGGTGTGTGAGTCGCTAAAGTCCATTTATGGATTGAAGCAAGCATCTAGATCGTGGAATATCATATTCGACGAGACTGTGTAAGGCTACAACTTTGATCAGTCAGTAGATGAGCCATGCATTTATAAGATGATAAACGATGTTAAAGTGGTCTTCCTAGTCCTATATGTGGCTGACATACTACTAATTGAGAATGATGTAGGAAAGTTATCATAGGTTAACATTTGGCTGTCAAAGCAATTTGAGATGTAGTATCTTGGAGAAGCGGCTTACATTATGGGAATTCAGATCTTCAGAGATCGGAAGAACCGAAAGTTAGCACTATCTCAGGCGTAGTATATTGATAAGATAATGGATTGCTTCGGTATGCAAGACTCCAAGAAATGACAGCTACCTTTCAGACATGGAGTGCATCTCTCAAGTGAGCAGTCTCCCAAGACTCCTCAAGAAGTTGAGGACATAAGACATATTCCATACGCTTCAGCCGTAGGAAGTCTCATGTATGCTATATTTTGCACGAGGACAGATATTTGATACGCAGTGGGCGTGGTGAGTAGATTCTAATCTAACCCTGGAATCGAACACTAGGTTGTTGTCAAGCATGTTCTCAAGTATCTCCGAAGAACGAGAAATTACATGCTTGCATACTCAGGTGGTGACCTGAATATGACGGGATATACCAACTTCGATTTTCAAGCGGATAAGGATTCCAGGAAGTCCACATCAGGGTGTATTCACCCTGAATGGTGGATCCGTGGTCTGGAGGAGTATCAAAAAATCTTGCGTTGCTGACTCGACCATGTAAGCCGAGTATGTGGCAGCATGCAAAGCAACAAAGGAGGTTGTGTGGCTGAGAAAATTCCTTATGTAATTGGAAGTAGTTCCAAGTGCAAGAGAGCCTATCACACTTTATTGTGATAACAGTAGGGAAGTCGCTAACTGTAAGGAGCCAAGAAGTCACAAGCATAAAACACATAGTGCTGGCAGAGATGCCCAAAGAAAAATTATTTATTTACATATTGACGTAATATAAATCTTTATAAGTCCTTATTGTAATTGCTGATTAAATTAATAAAAGTTGAAACGTTCATTCATTCCTTTTTCGTTTGTTTGAAGATTTATGATATTAAATAATCTTATAGTCCTCAATCAAACCTAACTATGTATGAAGAGACAAATGTATATTTGCGTGAACAAACTCTTCATGGTTTGGTTAAAATGAAAAATTCACAATCTAAAGATCAACAGACTATTGATCCTAGTATGATTGTTGGAAGAATCTATGATGTCTGGTAACGAGGCATAGAGAGTTAGGAACTCTATAGTTCTTCTAGTGTATCTTCCAAAGATACTGAACTGACTAGTGCACCTTTAGAGACAATGTAAGAACAAACCATTTAACATATTCTGGCTCAAGGTCACTATGTATGAATTGCATCATGCTTACCTAAATCCTTATATGAGACATGTCATTTCATAGTTTTAATATTGTCATTTGAGAAAGTCAAATTATAGTAGACTAATTGGTGAGATATTAAGTTATGAAGATGTCATGAACCAGTTGAAGTTCTCATATATATGGAATTCATGTACAAGATTGCTAAAATGCAATATATATCACCTCATGCTTTATTACTTAGATTGTGAATAAATGAACCGCGCGGTATCTAAAATTAAGTAGCGAACTTGTTAGCTCCCCGTCAATACACTCTAACTTATTCACAAGTAACAAAGGAGTTGAGGAAATAACAACCAGAAGGATAAAATGGTAATTTTATAAATCTCATCTAGCTGATGATATTCATAACAGTAAACATAGATAACATTCAATGGATCCACTCAATATAATTAAGTTGAATTTGAGTAGAAAATAAATTCATTTGAACTGAGAGATTTTCAGTGTCAACTCTTTAGTGAGTCAGTTGGCATTAAACTAATACTCGGAAAAAGTTTTTGAACTTTTGAGTCCGAGTATAGAAGCTAAAGTTTTGTTCATTTGGATCCATAAGGTCACTATTACAGGTCATTAGAGTAGGATTGTAAAACTAGAAACTAAGTCAAAATAAGTTCAAGTATTGAACTAGAATTTTTCTCGGAAAATGTCTAAAGGGTATTTTTGTCCACGTGGACATAAAATGATGTGAATGTCAAAATAATATTTTGAATATTTTCGTATGATAAAAATATGAATTATTTTCTAAAGCCGAAAAGTCGTTTCAGGTATTATAAAATTAATTTAATCATTTGTGTATTAATAATTCTACGATAGATATTTTAAGAATTATCTTAAAAGAAATAAGGAAGCATCTAGATGCCCCTTCCCTAGCTATATAATTCGACCAAGACACATCAAAGGATGTGAGAATTTTTTGCCTTCAATTACAAAGATAATTACCCAATACGAAAAGAGGAAATGAATTTCCTTGAGAAGGAAATAAATATGCTAAGTGAGGAAACAAATTTTCCTCTCTTGTGATAGCATATGGCCGGCCATGTTAGAAGAGAAAGGGGAGAGAAAATCAAATATTGCGTCATGAATACACAATTGAAAAGGGTTATTACGCTTTCTTGATTTTTCTTCTCCTATAAATAAAGCCTCACATAGAGATGTGAAAATAAGCTCTTGTCTCTCTCTTTTGGCCGACCCTCTCTCTCTCTCTCTCTCTCTCTCTCTCTCTCTCTCTCTCTCTCTCTCTCTCTCTCTATAAAATTCCTTTTTATTTTGGCACTTAAATCCTCATTAGACTTAGAGTTAATTAGCTCTCTAGCTCATAGACTTCTTCTTGAGCTATTGTGTTTAATTGTGCCCACACACAAATCCTTCTAAACCTCTAAAGACTCATGTAATAGAAACCTTAGGTTTCTCGAGTTCAACATTAGACGTGAAGAAATCGAGTCAAGGAAGAAGATCAAAATTTCTCAAGATGCTTCAAATTAAAGGTACGAGAAAGGTTTGCACTCAAGCACTTTAAATAAAGTTTTTAAATTTATACATGTACATGCATTTTGCCTAGGTTAATAAAATTGTTTTGCTTGTAAAGAAATTTTATATTCCGCAATTAATATGATTACTGATAATTTTCTCAACCGTAGACCTATTCCAACACATTGAGCGTAAGTATCACCTGGTACGAGACACCGTTCACAGAGGGGACGCCGAAGTCATGAAGAACTCAATGTTGGACAACCTTGCTGATCCCTTCACGAAACCTTTAACGATTAAAGTCTTCGAGGGACACCTAGAAGGATTGAGACTGAAGGATCATTCGCATCTTCTTTGAGTCCAGTGGGAGTTTGTTGGGATTAATGACCACAAAAAAGATATTAGACATTATAAATACTTTGTATTTGATTTTTGATGAAACATTAAATAAAATTAAATATTCATTCTTGATTAAGTTTCTGTCTATATATGTTTGTTACGCTCTGAAACTGTCATCAACGAAAGGGGTACTAAGTACAGACTTGATAAGATGGCCCTCTGTGACTAGTTTAAATAATAGTTTGCAATCTAAAGATCGATAGGGCAATCGAATCTGAGTATAGATTGTTTGAATGAATCAGAATATCTTATATTGTGATATAGAGAGTTGAGAGTCTGTAATTAATTTTTGATGTCTTATAGAAGACATTAAACAAGACATGTGATTCTCTGAACCTCGAGATAAAATCGTTAAATCACTCGAAACTTCAAGATCACATACGAGGGGTATTTTGGTACTTACCTAAATTATGAAGTGAATGCATAATTGATGTGACACTTTATGACATTTGATTTGTCAATGGGCAATGGCTAATTGAAGTTGCATTTGACCCGGCGGTTGGTGTCATAACGTTGTTACATTTGGTTATGTAATTCACAGAAACGGAATTCATGTTGAAACAATGTCAATGCATTAGTATCACACTATACTTTGTTATGAGAGTGCGAATGAACAAACCAGGCCCAGTATTCATCGAATATAATATTATTTGATTAAAACATGTGACATGTAAAGACATCTCACTTTATGTTTTTTCTCATTCACAAATAGCAAATGAGTTAGTGAAATAATAACTCAGGGGTGAAATGGTAATTTTACATTCCTCTGAGTTAATGATACACATGAAGGGTAATATCGTAAAATACTCTGTGGATCGTGTGAAAACTAGTTTTGTCACATCAAACGGTAAATAAACGCATATGAACTTAGAGAGTTTCAATATTAGTCCTTTAGTGGAATCGACTAATATTAAGAATGTAAAAACGGAAAAAGTTTGTGAACTTTTGTTCCCGGACTTTAATCTAAAGTTTCGTTCATGTGGATCCATAAAGTCTCAATGATAGACTCTCGGACGAGATTTAGTAAACTAGAACAATTGATTTTCTCATTAAATGTAAGTTGTGATTTGCACTAAGAAAATTATTTTCTAAATAATTAAATAAATAATTGGTTATTTATTTAATAAATTATATTGATAATTTGATGATTCAAATAAATAAAAGAGGAAAACAAATATTTTCCTACAAATATAGTCAATCACCATTACATTTTATGAGATAATAACAGTGATATACATTAGTCTTAGAATGTTCCTACTTACTTTTATCAGAGCATAATTAGAAACAACGAACCTAGTAATATGAGCTACAAAAATACAAACAAAAAGATGAAATACATTTTTCTATTTTCTCGAACGATTTGTTTAACTTTGGTACGTACTCTTTTATATCCCTAGTTATTTTTACAATTAATTGGCGGTTTACCCACATTAATGCTTACTTGTTTAGAAATATCAACGTTTGCTAAACTTTCGTAAATATCCAGAAAAATTTGTTTACATGTTTTTATGGACTATAATATCTTCATTAACAATCGTTAATTATAGTCCATAAAAACGTGCAAACAATTTTTACTGAGTATTTACGAAAATTTTACTAAACATTAAGTATTTTGAAATTACTAAACGTTAATATAACTATATAGCTAAAAGACCCTATATTTTTATTTCTTCTTATAGCGCGTGGGGCCATTCTCTTCTGCCACCTCAACCTTTTGCTTCTCCATTCCTCTGCCATCCGGGCCTTCCACTTCGCCACTTTATCACATTAAAACCCTCAATTTCACTCTTTCTCCTCGCTTCACCCTTTTTATTTCTCTCAGTCGCACGATACTCGCTCTGACTCCCTCTCTCTCTGGATGCGTTTGGCTTTGCTTTTAAAATTCAAATTTCTTTATTTTTTAAAAGTTAAATTATGTTTAAGTGTTTGGTAAAATAATTTTTTTTGAAAGCAGTGTTTTTTATTCATAATTTCTCTCTCATTATTTTAATTTCAAATACACTACTTTTTAATTTTAATTATCTTCACATGCTTTTATTAAACAATTTTTTTGACATCACCAAAATTTATGCAATTTATAAACACCCATTTAGATAAATTTTTTATTTACAAAAAAAATTATTATTATTACTAATTGTTATTTAAATATAAATTTATATTTTACCAAACACTAAAGAGAAATAGCCCAAACTACCACTATTTTATATTGGTTTTCTCATAATTAACCAAAATACAAGTAATTTTCTCTTGAAAGAACAAATACCCTTTAAAAAAATGTCATACACTACACTACCGGCCAAAATAATTAAAAAAGGAACGATTTTTAACTTTTTAAATTTTTTTTTAAAATAGATAGTAATGTTTATATGAATATGGAATAAAATGTAAAAAAATTGTTGTAGGGGTATTTTGGTATTTTATACTGGTATTTTGGAAAAAATCAATTTTAGGTTATTTTGGAAAAAGTAACTATAACTGGTGTTACTTTGGATAATTTATCAACACTAAATCAACTTTTACTAACATGTAAAGTTACTTTACAAAAATTTACCAAATAATAATCTGCTTTAATGAACAGCAGTTTTTTTAAAAGCAATTCCAAAACCTTTTTTTTTTAAAGAAGAATTGACCGAAGTACCATTATTTGTACTTGAATATAGAGAAATTGCTCAAAGTACCAAAATTTGTAATTGGTTCTCTCAAAATCCACTAAAATTAATATTTTTTCCAAAATACTAGCACAAAAGTCTAAAATATTCTTAAAATAATTTATTTATATTTTATTCCATTACCATATTAACCGTTATTATTATTATTATTAAAAAATTAAACTTTATAAAGTAAAAACTGCTCCAACCTTAAATTTTTTTTTTTAAAAAAATTTCAAACTTTTTTCTTAATTATTTTGACCGTGTAGTATAGTGTATGACATTTGTATTAATTTTTTTTTTAAAGGGTATCACATGAAATTTACTTGTATTTTGAAATAAAAAAACATATTTGAAAGGAGTTTGGGAAAATAAAAAACAAAGTTGATATTTTGGGCAATTTCTTCTTAATTTTAACAAAATTCACTAAAATTAATTCTTTTTCAAAATACTAATGAAACAAACCAAAATACTCCTGAAACATTATTTATACATTTTTTTATATTAACCGATTTATATATATATATATATAAATTTTAAAAATTAAATTAAAAAATTTAAAAACTGTTCTACCCTTGTTCTACCCTAAAATGTTTTATTTTTTTTAATTTTATTTTTGGCAAATATAGTGTAGAATTTGAGTTAATTTAGGGAGAATAAGTTATATAGCAATTTCAAATTTAAGAATTGCTAAATAACCAAATTTTTGAAAAAATTGGTTTATAACAATAAACGAAAATAAACCGCTTATAATGACAATATTACCCCTAAATAAAAAAGCATAATTAGAATATTTAAATTCGAAAAAAATCAACCGATATTTATACCCACTACCAAAAAAATGAACCCCACTACCGGCGATTATTTATAGAAATATACGGTTATTTATAGAAATAGACAGTTATTACTGGCGGTTATTTATAAAAATAGTCGGTTATTTAAAAACAAAATAAATAAATATGAAAAAACGGTTTTGTTATAAAAATAGTGTTTTATTAATTACGAAAAAATAATATTTTGAACAGGGCACTATTGGAAATAAAATAAATAGAAAAATCCACGTCATCTTTTTTAGCTATATCTTTAAAGATGCAAAATGCATAGCTAAATTACAATAATATTGTTTGCAAATGCTATTTAGTCCAATTTTTTTATTCATTTTTGAAAGCTTTTCGTGCAATTTTCTCTTAACAGTCTAATTTTCTTAAGAAAACTCTCGGCCATCTCTCTCTCATAATCTCCCGTCCCTCCAGTCTAAAGCGCCGCCGTCCTTCTGCGAAAATCCTCACCTTACTGTCGAGTCGATCCGGTCACCTCCACCACGCAGCCGCCGCCTCTTCTTTTTGTTTTTCTTATTCATCCTCGTCGCGTCGCTGATTTTCTTCGCCGCGAGCCTCCGTCTCAAGAGATGTGACACCGCTGTGAGCACGAGCGCCAGAAAATTAGGATACGTCGAGGAAAGTCTGCGCGTTGCGAACCCGAGGTGAGCCGAAGTGGGGTTTGCCAAATTTGATTCTAAAATCAATTTGGGGATTTAGGGATTCAGACTCAATTTGGGGGTTTCGTTGATTTGAGCTTAATTTGATGAAATTTTTCGTGTAATGCGTTTAGATGGCCTCTGAATTGTGTTTTAAACCCGGATTGAAGTGATTCCGATTAATTTGTTGAGGGTCGGGACCTTGGGTTTATACTCGGGAAATTTGAGGGTTTTGTTGAATATGAATTATTTTGTCAAATTGATTCCAATTGTAGCTTGAGTTATGAGTGTTATATAATGAAACTGACTCGGATGAATTTCGAGTTGATTTGGATAGAGAATTTTGAATTTAGGTTTACGCTCGGGTTTTTGGGAATCTGAGATTCAACCCGGGTACGGATATATTGTGTTTTAAATGAACCGGAGAATATTGAGATCTGAATCTGTAACTCTAGTTGAGCTTCAGTTGGGGCTGAAAGTCTGAATGTGCCAGGAAAATATAAACAAGTTCAATATCTGAATAGCCAAAAACCACCATGGCATCGAAGATTGTCACACCGAGTAACATCAGAAGGGTTCTTAAGCTTAGACGCTTCCCAATAACGCGCGGACTAAATCCGTGCCCTCTAGAATCTTCTGGACTACCCGGACTCGCCTACACTGCTCAGAGGCCTTCTTATTCTGCGGATCCTAGAAGATCCTTTTGCTTCCAAGGCCCTTCCACCATTGACTACAGGTACGTCTCTGTTTCGCTGCTGATAAATTTTTCCCAGCTAATATAATAGCTGGGTTTTGTCAAGTATTGATAGGGATTAATGTGGGAACAGTTCTCTGTTGCAGGAGAGTGAATTTCATAGGCGAGCTGATTCCACAATTCATGACCTGCAAGAGAAATTTGAGGTGGGGTTTTTTAACCTTCTGTCCAATATCTATACATTTTATATTGCTTGAATTATTCATGAACAAGGTATCGAGCTCTTTAAAAATTTCTTTCGAGTCACAATAATTTGATCCTATGTTTTGATGTTTCCTTTGGAATATACGGTTTTCAATCTTCGGGTCACGTATATATTTATGTATGTATTTATTTCAAAGCTCTGCATTGTGGGGTTGGCTATTTAAAGAACAAGTGGTACTCGAAAGCTGTTGTATACCTTAGTTTTAATATATTGTGTCATGTGTGAGTGTTGAACACTCATTATTAGTTCAGTCCAGTTGTTATAAACTTAAACCAATTATGCTCTTTTGTTGGGGTTGACTTGATAGGAATATGGAGACAGTGTTCAAGTAGATGGTTTCGACATTGACTATGGGGTAAGAACATCTCCTGCCACTGTTGTCGTTTGAAAAGAAGATAAAAAACAGAGTACGGACTATTTATGTCAAGTTGAGACTCCATTGGAGGATGTATGATTTTTGTGGAGAAAATGTGATGTATTTTTTTTTTTTTTGCAGAATGAGGTCTTAACTCTCAAGTTCGGGGAAATGGGAACATACGTGTTGAACAAACAAACTCCTAATAGACAGATATGGATGTCCTCTCCAGTAAGGTAATGTTTTCTAACATTCTTGCGTTGAGAAATTTAATTTTCTACTGAAAACATAGCAAAATATCACCATTAGCAAAATACCATTCATGCAGATTCTTGCGGATTTCATAAAAAGTTTAAAAAGGATTGGGAGCTTTTCAAATATTTTTTTTGGTGATTTTCAGTGTTTTTGCATTTTTAATCTTGTTTAACGGCATGACCAAATATGACTTATAAGTATTCAAAGATGATTTTTTTTAAAAGGCTTTTAGAGAGAGAGAAAGTGAAATGGAGAAAAAAAATGAAGCTTAGTTTGATTTAAAGGGCATTTTTGTCCAAAAAGTAATCAAAAGTCTTAATTTAGATATTTTCGAAGGACAAAGTCTAACGATGATATTTTATAACGTATCAAGGCAAGAAAATGAAATTTATCAAATAAAATGTTTGAAGCTCTTTGTGTAAACTATTGGTGTGTGTTTTGTGCAGCGGTCCTTCAAGGTTTGACTGGGACGCGGATGCAGAAACGTGGGTGTATAGGCGGACTAGGGCAAACTTGTTTAAGGTCTTAGAGACCGAGGTCCAGCAATTGTGCGGAGAACCCATCACCCTTACTTGATCATTTTTAAAGGTGTGCCTTCTACCCAAGCCTTCTTTAAATATTTATGGTTTCGACCCTAGGAAGCTACCTTATTTTCGGTCTTGTTGTTCGAATCAATATTCATCCCGTTTTCTTTTTATCAATTTACAATTGAATATACTTTATAAGTTGTGTTTCAAATAAATAATTATATAAATTGAATTATATTGCATGATCTGCACTTGAATTTTTAATCTAGACTATATAAATTAGTTTGTGGTCAATATAGTTTGATACAAATTATATATTAAGGAATCATTGCAAAAAAATAGCTTGAATTTATTGTTTTCTCGATTTACATTTTCGTGATAAGGAATCTGTTATTAAAACCGGAGGTCACATGGATATCGATCTCTTGCCAAATTTAAACAGGGCAAGAGTTAAGTGCGTCATCAATACCTCAAAAATATCTCAAATCATTCATGAACTTGTGTTGAAATAAAAAGGACAAAATCTCCAAGTTGCAACTTGCAAGCTAATACATTTTTGCCATGAACCTATAAAGGTTCATTTTACAAAAATGGTTCTAAATAACTAAATGAAACATTGATATTGTTGTTTTTGCCATTTTTTTTTGTTTGTTTAGTAAATAGCTATTTATTATGACGTGGCTGTTAGTAATTGGGTTAATGAGTTACATTTTTAGTTTATATATACAGATTTATTTTGATTAATGGTTATTAACTAATTTTTTTCAAAATGTTTGGCTATATAGCAATTAATAAGTTTCAAAGTTTTATATGGCTACTTATCCCTTCATTTTATTTTTTGAAACTAGTTGTATGTCGGTGTGAATTTTAGCACGAAAGTTAATTAGAATAACATTGTTAATTTGTTAAAATATATGAAACATCCCTAACCTTTTTTAAAAACTAAATGAAGAGATCAGATTGGAGAAGCATCTTTTACTTGACATAGCTCCAATTTTAAAAACCACAATCTTGTTCTATTTAATAAAACCAAATGTCATCGTCTATTAAGAAATGCAAATAATCGATGAATTTATGGGGCCTACGTATGTAAACCATTGTTTGGCAATGATATACATTTTTTTTCAAAACTTTTTGGATAAAAAATTCCTCAAAAAGTTAATAATTTTTTTTTTTCATATTTGCTGTACAAAATATCTTCAATGAAATATCTCTTTTTATATTTTTATTTATGTCAATAAAAAACAAAGATCTTCAAACGATTTACCAAAATTTTCAAACTATTTTATTTGCTTCAGATTTTTCTGACTTCCTAAAAGAAAAAATTGTAATGCCCAGAATGGCAATAAATCATATAAATTATATATATTATATACTAAGAATAAATAAGACGAATTAATGTTAACAATGTTAATAATTTTTTTGAAGCTTTCTGTAGCTGCCCGACAAGGACCTCTAAGTAGTCGTGCCTCGAATGAGTTCAAGAAGATTACGGTGTTCAAAATCTTACGTTAATGTCAATTTTGGTTACTCGATAATCACTAAAATATATAACATAGTTGTGTATCGTTTCTATTTGTATTCGTGTGGATTTCAACTATTCGTCGTAGTCTATGGCGTATAGCTTCTAAATCGGATAATTGGTTAAAAGCATAGAGTAAATAATTAAAACGAATACATGGTCACATGACAAATCACATCAAAATAGTAGACGATTTTTAACTTGATGAAAGGGATTTAGGCCGTTTTGAATTCGAGTCGAGCCTCACCTTTTACGCAAGTAATCTCAGCTCGGTATTATCTTAAAAAATGAATTAAAATATGTATATAGTATTCAATGTTGGTATTTGTGCCCACAAAAGAAATGTTAGACATTTAAATGCATTATTTATTTTGTTTTTGCTGAAATTTAAATAAAATTAAATAGTCATTCTTATTTATATTGTGTTTATGTATGTTTGCTACGCTCTGAAACTGTGTTATGAAACTGTCATCAATGAAAGAAGTCTTAAGTCTATACTTGACAAGATATGTTCTTATCACTAGTTTAAATAATAGTTCGCAATCTAAAGATCGATTGGACAATCGAAAATGAGTAATGATTGTTTGAATAAATCAATGATATCTTATTTTGTAATATAGAGAATTGTGACTCTGTGATTTATTCTTAATGTTTTAATGAAAACATTGAACAAGACCAGTGACACTTCGAGATAAAATTATTTTCACTCGAACTTTCAAGATCACATACGATGAGTATTTTGGTACTTACATGAATCCTGAAGTGAATACATATTTTATCGTAACACTTTATGGCATTTGATTTGTCAATGGGCAATGACTGAATGAAGTTTTATTAACCTAACAGTTGGTGTCATAATACTGTTTTGTTGAATTATGTGATTCACATATAAGAAATTTGTGTTGAAACGATGCTACATTAATATCACACCATGATTTGTTATAAGAGTGTGAGCGAATAAACCGAGCCATATATTCAACAAATAAAACATTTATTGAATAAAACATGTGATATGCTGAGACATCTCACTTTAAGTTTTTAGTTTTTATCGTTCACAAATAACAAATAAGTTGGTGAAATAGTAACTTAGAGGTAAAACGTTAATTTTACATTCCTCTGAATTAATGATATACACAGAGGGTAATATCATAAATTACACTGTGGACCGTGTGTAGAATCGTTTTATTACATCAAACAAAACCGAAAACGCATATGAACTTAGAGAGTTTCAATATTAGTCCTTTAGTGGAATCGACCAATATTAAGAATTAAAAATCGGAAAAAATTTGTGAACTTTTGTGCCTGAACTTTAATCTAAAATTTTGTTCATGTGGATCCATAAAGTCTTAATAATAAACTCGCGGACGAGATTTAGTGAACTAGAACAATTGGTTTTCTCATTGAATGTAAATTGTGATTTACACTAAGAAAATTATTTTTTAAATAATTAAATAAATAATTGGTTATTTATTATTATATTTATTTATTGAATTATATTGATAATAATACAATTTGATGATTCAAATAAATAAAAGAAGAAAATAAATTTTTTTTGTTTCAAACTTGTTTGCATAGTGTGAATAGAATTAATGACATGTCATTAAATTAATGAGATGTTCTAATTTAATTAAATATTATTTTAGAAATAAATCAAATAAATTTGGAGGAGGAGATCAATAAGTTGGCCGGCCCTAATTATAGAATTAAGGGTTGGAAAATTAATTTTGAAACTCATTAAAAGAGTATTGGGTTTAAGTTTGACTAACGGGCCAAAATTAGATTTCGAAATAACTTAAGCCCGTTCTCTCTTGGTATTAAGGAAGAAAATTTTCTCCTAACCCTAACCTAAGTCATACACGACCAACTCCTGTCTCCCTTGTGAGTTCTTGGCCGACCATCGACACAGAGAAAAAATAAAATTTGTTCTCTTAAAAGCTTCTTCGATTCCTTTTAGTTTTACCCCTTCTCTCGTTGTTCACCTAAAACAGCCCACCATCTTGATCTCCAAAATATACGAGTGTAATATCATTATATCTGCTTGTGGTAGTTTGTGTGAGTTTTATTTCACAGGGCCGGCCTCACTTTGGAGAAGAGAAACAAAGGCGAATCTCGAGCTGACCCTAGACGCACACGTAGGCGCATCCCAAGCGCAAACCGACGAGGTGGCGCGCTCGAGGTGCAACCTGTGCGGCGAGTTCCAAGCGCGCGGCAGGTCCCATTCTGTTGAGAAAGAGGCATGAGGCAGTCGCGCGGGTCTCCAACGAGACAAGGAAGGCGCGCGGGTCTCTGGCAGGGCAAGGAAGGCGCGCGAGTGTTCAGCAAAGGGAGGCGATGCGCGCGAGTTTCTTGCGAGGCGAGGCGTGCTGGTCTACTTTGAGGCGTGGCAAGGCGCGCAGATGTCCACTCCGGCGAAGGCGAGGCGCGCGTGAGACTGCCCTCCGGCGAGGCATAGGTGCACATGAGGCTTATTCTGGTGAGGACTTGGCGTGACATTCCGGTGAGAGCTAGCAACGCATGAGGTTGTTTACAACCTCAATGTAAATCTTCTAAACGAATTGGATATGTGCCTATAAATGTTATAAGTGTTGAAATTTATTTAACGATTAAACAATTAATTATATAACATATCTAACATATGACATAATTATATAATTAGATCTAATATATTAGAAACAATTTTTATATATTTATAGACATGTTAATAAACAATTTTATTTAAACATGTTGATCAACAATTGAATACACTATCAACCTATATAAACAATTTATATATTTATATGTATTTAAATCGTTGAGAATCACTTACAAAAAAGATTGTAAACAACCCGGACGTTGTTAGCTGTGTCCGGAAAGCCACGTCGAGTCTAACGAGTGAACGAGGCTCGTTGGATTGGCTTGGGCACACACTGGCCGGACAGAGAGTAGGGGCTCGCCGGAAAGGACCTACGCCGGACAGGGAGGCTCGCTGGGAGGGAGACCCGCCGGACTGGAGGACCTGTGCGCCTCCGGAGCTTCACCAGACTGGAGCAGGGAGGCACGTCGGACGGCCTGTGCGCTTGGACACCTTCGCCGGACAGGGAAGGTTGGCGCCTGGGAAGAGTCGCCGGACAGGGTCTTCCGCCTAGGAGGAATCGCCGGACAGTGGGAAAACTCGCCGGACAGGAGCAGTCTCGCCAGATAGGGACATGCGTGTAGGGCTGAAACCGGCAGGGACCTCTGAAGCTTCAAATTGATTCTAAAAATAAAATCCTCACAGAATATAATTCACTCAAACACCACAATTGAAAATCAACAATAATACACAAAGAAATTATTGAGATTGAGAGAGTGGGCTCTTCTATGAACTCTCGGGAATAAAGGGATCACTCAAGGATGAAGGAAAATAATTTTTCTTTCTTTGTTCTCTCTGAGTAATTCGGCCGAGTCTCACAAGAAGGGGGAGGGGGAATTTCGGCCGAAATCTTCTCTAGGTTAAGTTCTGATTAGGGTTTCCTTAAACCCTTATATAAGCGAGTCAAACGGGATTAAGTTGGGTCAAACCCATGACCCAATCACTTAAATAATTCGACCAACACCCCTTCTAATACTCGGTCAAAACCTTTTATTTCATTTCTAAATTCTTTTGATTGATTTCTTAATTCAATTAATTTAGAACTCTCATTTATTAATGACATTTCATTAAATAATTTCATACTTTTATAAATACGTACGAAACGAGAAATTATTTATTTTGTTCTTTTATTTATTTGAATCGTTCAAATGTATTATTATCAATATAACAATACTATATGATTCGTTAAATAAATGCAAAAAAGAAATAACTAATTATTTATTAAACTACTTAGAAAATAACTTTCTGGATATAAATCACAATTTGTATTCAATGAGCAAATCATTTATTTTTGTTCATTTAATTTCTTCTAAGTGTCTATCATTGAAACCTTATGGACCAACATGAACGAAGCTTTAGATTTAAGATCGGACTCAAAAATTTACAAATCTTTTCCGTCTTTCAATTCTTAATATTAGTCGATTCCACTAAAGGACTAATACTGAGACTCTCTAAGTTCATGTGCGTATATTTTCCGTCTGATATGACAAAAAAATTATTCACACGATCCACATAGTACTTTACGATATTACCCTTCATGTGTATCATTAACTCAGATGAATCTAAAATTACCGTTTTACCCGTTAATAACAAACAAATAGTGAGATTTCTTTACATATCACATGTTTTAATCAAAGAATGTTCTTATTCCATGAATACCTGGCCATGTTTATTCATTCACACTCTCATAACAAAGTATAGTATGATACTAATGCATTTAAATTGTTTCAACATGAATTCCAAATCTGTGAATCACATAATCCAATATGACAACGTTATGACACCAACCGTCGGGTCAGATCCAACTATAACTTAGTCATTACCCATTGACAAATCAAATGTCATAAGGTGTAATATCAATTATGTATTCACTTCAGGATTTAGGTTAGTACCAAAGTACCCCTCGATGTGATCTTGAAACTTCGAGTGATTAAACGGTTCTATCTCGAATTTCTAAGAATCACTGGTCTTGTTCAATATCTTCTATAAGATATCAAGAATGAAATCACAGAGTCACAACTCTCTGTATAACAAGATGAGATATCATGATTCATTCAAACAATCATTACTTAGATTCGATTGCTCTATCGATCTTAAGATTGCGAACAAATGTTTTAAACTACTCATAAGGGGCTATCTTGTCAAGTCTATACTTAGCACCCCTTTCGTTGATGACAGTTTCAGAGCGTAGCATTCATACATAAACACAAATATAATAAATAATTCATACATAAATACAAATATAATAATAAATGAATATTTATTTATATTAATGTCTCAACAAAATTAAATACAAATGTATTTCAATGTCTAATATTTCATTTGTGGGCACCAATCACAACAATAAGATGCTAGTGTGTTCAATTTGTTGCTTAACATGTTTAGAATAATTTATTGATATATTAGTTATTTTTAACAAAAATTGTTCTAAATAACCAAATAAAAGATTGATGTTGTTATTTGGCCATTCTTTTTTGTTTGTTTAGTAAGTAACCATTTATTGTGACATGGCGACTTATAATTGGTCTTAATGAGCTACATTTTTAGTTAATATATACAGATTTATATTGATTAATGGCTATTAACCAATTTTTTCAAAACATTTGGCTATATAGCAATTAATATGTTTCAAAGTGCTATATTGCTACTTATCCCTATTTTTAATGGCATGGTTAATTGAATATGTCTAAAAATAGTTTCAAACATGTTAGGTCTTATTACATTTTTCCGCCATATATCGATATGTTATGTAATATCATAGTTTAATTGTTAACTTATTTCTAACAAATTGTATCAGAGCTAATAATGGTATTAAAATAGGATTTTTTTTACTAGTTTGGATTTATTGACTTGTAGGTGTTGGCATTTTTTTGTATGATAAAATATTGCATTGTGAATGTGTTTTGTGAATTGATCCTCTTCGATATGGCCCTAGGATATTTTTTTTTATCGTCCCGATTTTAATTTTTAAATTTTAAATTCGTGAGCCTCAATTCGCAAAGATAATTTAAATTGTAATCCGGGAGTGAGAAGACAAGAAGAAATGTTGCAGAACGCGTGGGGGCTGACCCGAGACATCTGATAACGCGTCAAGATTGTTTATGACCGGGCTTTCAAGCGAAGATTATAAATAGTTTATTTTTTTTTATGCTTTTTCTTAAAGGTTGTTTTTTGAAATAGGCCATTAGATAAGTTTAATTCATTTTTATTTAATTTATTTAATCTCATCGCTTTTCACTTCACATGTCACAACCCTCCTACTTATAAGAGTAGTTATAAAATGTAAACTGAATGCAAACAAAAATATGATTTTTGCAAAAACTAAGTAGGATGCTTGTTTGTCGTTGAAGCAACCCAATGTCCCCGACATGAATTTAATTAACGGAGTGTGTGATGAAAGAATCACCTATCATGGCCCTCCCTTCAATGAGAGTACTTCGAAATCACTTCGTTAATCAAATTGTTAATGAAGTAAGCTTTAAGGAAGGAACGGTGAAGCGGGGTCTCTCCTAGGAGAACCGTTATAAACGTGACTTGGATAAAAGTCCACATGTCGGTTGTACACTTAGACTTATATTTATAAAGTAATCCTCTCACAGAGGCTATGCGTTAAAAAATAAGTGATCAAAGTTTATGCTAATTAGTAAGAATTAGAAGTTGTAATTTTTTGGATGGATTGAACTAAATAGTGACGTCTCACGACTATGAAAGATGATTAATTACGATTTCGCCTAGAAAAAGTAATTAATCATTTGTGGTTATAATACCATGAATTATTTATCGCTTTCACACTATATTGGGATTGTTCATGCATATAATTCGAATAGTAGCACGTACTTAATTAATTTATTTTATTTAATTTCAGCAAATGTCTTTTAATCCACATCAAACGATTTTGAATTCGAATAAACTCGAGGGTGAGAATTACGTTGATTGGAAACGTAACATCGACATTGTGTTGACAATGGAAAAGCACAAGTATGTTCTCACTACCTTGTGTCCTCTGGCTACGAGTGGTGACTCGAGCAAAGAGGACAAGGACGCCTATGATGGGTAGATGAGGTCCGACGACATTGCTAGATGCTATATCTTAGCATATGTGAGCAATGTGTTGCAATAGTCTCACCGGGACATCACCATGACATATGAGATGCTCTACAATCTTCATGACATGTTTGGATGTCATGGGCATCAGGCAAGACAACAGGCTATCCGCGATTTTATGAATCATCAAATGAAGCTGGGAACCTCAGTTCGAGAAAACATGCTAGTGATCATGGGTCACCTGAACGATATGGAGATTCTCGGATCGGAGATCGATGGACTCACCAAGGTTAACATGATCTTGGAGACTCTACTGGGTTCTTTTGATAGCTTACGTCTAAACTACTCCATGACAAGCTCGATTACTTAGTAACCGAGCTCATGAAGGAGTTACAGACTGCCGAGGTGCTGGCAGAGATGCCCACAAGAATATTACTTATTTGCATATCGATGTAATATATATCTCTCATAAGTCCTTATTTTAATTTGCTGATTAAATCAATTAAACCGAGCATAGTGAGATATATGGATGTGGATTGGTGAATAGTAGGGCAGCCTGCCCAATCGTAGTATGAGAACCTGACGAGTTACATTATGCTTGAGGCAGGAATAAGAATGCCATGTATTCCCACAAGAAGATTATTTATTTCATATAGATATAATATAAATCTCTCATGAGTCTTTATTGTAATTTGCTGATTAAATTAATAAAAGTTGAAACTTTCATTCATCTTTTTTTTGTTTGTTTGAAAATTTATGATATTCAATAGTTTTATAGTCCTTAATCAAACCTTACATCGTATAAAGAGACAACTGTAGATTTGCGTGAAAAAATTCTTCATGGTTTGCTTAAAACGAAATATTCACAATTTAAAGATCAACGGACTATTGATCATAGTATGATTGTTGGAAGAATCTATGATGTCTGGTTACAAGACATAGAGAGTTAGGAACTCTATAGTTCTTCTAGTGTATCTTCCGAAGATATTGAATTGACCAGTGCACCTTTAGAGACAATGTACAAACAAACTATTTAACCTCTTCTGTCTCAAGATCACTATGTATGAATTGCATCGTGCTTACCTTAATCCTAAAATGAGATATTTCATTTCATAACTTCAATATATTAATTTGAGACAGTTACACTCTAGATCTAAGTTTGTAAACTAGATGCACTCTATTGGTGATGTATTGGGTTATGAAGTTGAAATTAGTATACTTTGTGAAGTTCTCGTAGATATGAAATTCATGTACAAGATTGTTGAAATGCAATGTATATCACCTCATGCTTTATTACTTGGATTGTGAATAAATGTACCGGTCGGTGTCCAAATAGAATAAATGATTCTTTTGGATGAAACATTGTGACTTGTTAGCTCCTTTTCAATACATTTGAACTGGTAGGTGTCCTAATAGAAAATATATTCATTTGAACCAAAACATTTTCAGTGTCAACTCTTAGTGGAGTTAGTTGACATTAAACTAGACTTATAAATGTTTATAAACTCTGAGTCCAAGAGTTCTAGTTAAAGCTTTGTTCATTTGGGTCCATGAGGTCAATAACACAAGTCATTAGAGTAGAGTTTGTTAAACTAGAAACTAAGTCAAAATAAGTTTAATTGTTAAACTAGACGTATTTTCCTAAAATAGTCTTAAAAGGTAATTTTGTCTACATAGACATAAAATGATGTGAATGTGAAAATAAGATTTTGAATAATTTCATATGATGGAAATATAAATTATTTTTTAAAGCTGAGTAATCATTTGAGGCATTATGAAATTAATTTCATTGTTGGTGCAATATTAATTCTACAATGGATATTTTAAGAATTGTCTTAAAAGAAATAAGAAAACATCTAGAAACTCCTCCCAGGGTCGGCCAACATCAAGAAGAGTAAAGGAAAATATCTCTTGTTATTTTGTGCATTATTGTTTATTGGTAATTGCCAAAAAAAAGAAGCAATGAATTTGTTTGAGAATGAAACAAATGTGTTAGGTGATGAAACAAATTTACCTCACTTACAGCATTGTAGAAGAGAAAGGCAGGAGGAAATCAAATATTGTGTCATGAATACACAATAAGAAATGGTAATTTCCCGTTCTTGTATTTCCTTCTCCTATAAATAGAGTCTCAAATTGAGATATAAAGATAAGTTTTTGGTCTTGCTCTCTCTCATTCTAGCCGACCATACCTCTCTCTCTCTAAAATACTCTTTTATTTTGGCACCTAGATTCTCACGTGGTCTAGAGTATTAGCTTATGATCCAAGACTCGTTCATGATTCATATTTTTTTAATAGTGCCTACTCACTAAACTCTTCAAATGCTCAAAGACTCTAGTGGTAGAAACTTTCGTGGTTGGTCGAGAATCCGAGGACGAGAAGCGACCAGGCAACGCGTAGGATCTTCATCCGAGAAGGGTCTCCAAGATCAAATAACAAAAAAAAGGTAGTAAGTATTTTTCATATTTATTATATGTTTTAATTAACAACATGTTCATGCACTTTGTCTAGGTAGTAAAATAGTTTTACACATATTAATTTTTTTTTATATTCCGCCATATATGATATGATAATTAATTGTTAAATTTTAAATCGATTCCAACACGAGGGACTTCTCCTTGAGAACAAGAAGAAGAATGGCAAAGTCAAAGTTGCTGAACATATAGCTTCCACTTCTGGTTCTAACAGGGTAGTGAAAGGTCCTAAAAACGCCAACGGAACGGAATCCAAGAATCCTTATAGTAAGGCTGCAGATGCTAAGGGCAAAGACGTTGTGAAGGTGGACAAGTCTAATCACAAGTGTCACTATTGCGAAGAGGTTGGCCATTGGCGCATAAACTGTCCTACCTACTCAAGATGTCAAGGAGAAATGTATGAGTTTCGTCACCGAAGCATATTACACGACAAATAAAGAATCACCCTGGATTTTAGTCTGCGGGGTTTATGATCATATCGTGTGTAATTTGAATGGTTTCAGGCAAACCAGACGCTTAGGTGATGAGGAGTTCACATTCAACTGGAGAAATGAAATTAAGGTCAGAGTCAGATCTGTCGGGACCATGAGGCTGACTTTTATGTCTTATTACGTTTTTCCGCCATATATTGATATGCTATATAATATAATAGATTAATCGTTAACTAATTCCAACAAACAATATGTCAGTGAAACTTCAACTGAGATTGGACATAATTAGGACTTAATAAGATCTGATTTTTGGATTATTACTTTTTTTTTCAAAATGAAACATCTAGGAGCACTCCAAAGGAGATTCTTTCCAAAGGTGAGACAAAATTGCAAAGACCAAAATACTCTTATGTACGTAAAAAAATTAAAAACGGTCATAAATGGTAGCTTATGTTTTCTCTTCCTCATTTTGATTCAGCATATAGACCAGCTTGTGATCGAGGTTGCGCCATCGTTATCCGCAACCGGAGCTAAGAAAAAAACCGACAAAATTTGTAAGTTGACATTTTTCTTCTCTGCGACTTGAAGCTCGCGTTTGCGATTGTGATTCTCATCTACTTAAATATTTTCAACGTGTTCAGGTCATCATCGCAACCCTAACATTAGGTACTCTATTTTTTTTGTCGTCAAAACTTTTGACGACAAAAGAAATTAGTCTGTCATTCTGCGATTTGTCTGAGCCTTCATCACAACAATTTGTTAAACTATTTTCTATAGGTGAAAGTTTCACAAAGGTTTCCCAACGAGAGAGCGACAGATTTTATAGACCACCATTATTAAATCATCAATGCGTAAGATCTGGGTTTGATTCATCTCCGGCAAATCTATTCGATTCCCCCAAAAATTCTTTTTCGGTGCATACAAGCATCACAACGACTAGAAGTTTCATATATGTTTAAAGGGTATGAATGTCTTTGAAGTTTTCAGATCTGTTTGGTCAGTGTAACTAAATATAACTACACTAAATATAATTAGTTACATAAATTACGTAACAAATATGTCAGTTTGTGTACTTGGTATATGAATTGACTGTAGTTATGAAAGACGATATTTTAACGTACGTCAAGCACAATGACCTATGGTTGGGAGATGATTATTACCTGGTCGGTGGTTCAAATGCAGCCCTCATACCCCCGACCAACATATTTGAGAATTTAACAAAAGTGTTGTTAACGTGTTCTGGTGGAAGATTTATTGAGAACACTCATAAGGTATTGATTGTAAAGTACGAGACAAATGGGTTCATTATAATTAACTTGGACATTAGTTTGGCTTGTTATTTACATATTCGGAAAGAGAAAAATGAGAACATACGACCCCCTGGAGCCGGAGAACAACCATCCTTGTCGACGCCGGTGAACAAAGCAGTTGTCCATCCTCATAGGAGAGGACACCTGTTCCATCATCTAATTCCACATTGTTGGACGTGATAGACATAAACTCACAAATAAGGGTACGTAAAAGGTAATTGTACGCCAAAACAGCCGCGTTGCTAAAATATTTGAGCATGTTTTCAATCAAATATATTTTATTTTGAAGGTTATGACACCTACTACAGTGTATTACCACGCGGTGTGCCATGATGAGTCGTGTAGGAGCGCACGTGCAATTCAATTGAAGAAAACTCGCATATGTCAAATAGCAGGTATGTTTCTAACAATAATGGTAAACATGAATTAGTTACCTATAAATCTTATAATTTACCTATAAATTTTATTAGTTACATACAAATCTTATTAGTTGCATTTAAACCTTTATTTAGTTACATACATATCTATTTAGTTACATTCCAATCTGTGTTTGGTTACCTATACATCGATTTAGTTACACAAAAATCTAATTAGCTACAATCAAACATGTGTTTAAGTACATACAGATCTAATTAGTTTCATTCAAACTTGTATTTAGTTACATATAAAGCTAATTAGTTACATTCATATTGTATGTGTTTAGTTACATACTGATTTAAGTAGTTACATTTAAACATGTGTTTAGTTACCTATAAATTTAATTAGTTACATATAAATCTAATTAGTTACAATTAAACATGTGTTTAGTTACCTTCAGGTCTAATTAGTTTCATTCAGGTCTAATTAGTTTCATTCAGGTCTAGTTAGTAACATATAAGTCCAAGTAATTACATAAAAATCTAATTACTTATATTCACACATGTGTTTAGTTACATATAAATCTAATTAGTTACACATAAATCTCATTGAAACATGTGTTTAGTTACACTCATATCTAATTAATTACATTTAAACATGTGTTTAGTTACATATAAATGTACTAAGTTACATCCAAACATGTGTGTAGTTACATAAAACTCTCATTAGTTACATACTATTAAAAATTAGTTGCATAACATAACCCAATATTTGTCATTTTGTATGTTCGACCTTGAGCATACATGTGGGGCTAATTTCAAGTAAGGACACCATCCACAAGCGACAATGCATTTGGTCAGGGAGGTTATGAAACTAGACTTATAGATCCGTTGTTATCACATTGTAAGTCGAAAGACATCATAGCACATATGGAACAAGATTATGGGGTGCAAATGAGTTATAAAAAAGGTTGGAGGGCTAGAGAGAAAGCTTTAGTCATTATATTGAAATGAAGACAAGTCTGACTTCTTTGAGGTATATGATGGAGACAGCCAATCAAAGTTCTTCATTTGACTGGTGGCTTCTGCCCGATTACACGATTTTAAATATTATTTTATGTCTCTGAACGTTTAAAAATGGATTGAAGTATCTTCGTCTTGTAATCATCATAGATGAGACTTTTCTTATAAACTACTACAAAGGCATACTGTTTTCAGCATGTTGCATGGATTCAAACAAACATATCTATCCATTTGTGTTTGGGGTCGGTGATTAAGAGTCTACAGATTCATGGATTTACATTTTCACGCAGGTAAAAAAAGCAATCGGCGAGACACGACATCATATGATTGTGTCGGATAGAAATATAGGAATTCTTAACGCAATTGTATAGGTTTTCACAGAAACCGAGTATGGGTATTGCATGTACAAATTGTTAAAAAAACGTGCTAAACATGTTCAAGAGTTTGACGAAAATAATGTCTTGGAAATTTGTCGGTGTTGTCAAAGCTTACACACCCGCTGAGTGAGAAACGTTTATTTGTATGCTTGATGATGAAGATCCTTGTACCTAAACAATACTTGAAAAAGAGGTAGGTAACGACAAATAGGCTCGCGCGCATTACAGCAGAAAGGGGTACTCCATTATGACTTCCCATAATGTTGAATCAGTGAAATCTGTACTCCTAAGAACTCAATAGTAGTTATGAAAGCTTCCAAAACCATGAGTACATTGTCAGTATCACCAAAAGCAAGGCTTTTGAAGTATATTTTTGACGCAGCTGGAATACATATACATATAAGTTTTACACGAAAAAATATTTAGTTACGTGAAGAACAATTTAATTACATATATAACTCAATTAGTTACATGCAAAATAAATTAGTTACATATAAATCTAATTAGGTACATCCAAACATAAACATCTGATTAGTTACATACAAGTCTATTAAGTTGCATAAGTTACATAAATCTAATTAGTTACATTCAAACATATGTTTAGTTACATATAAATATATTTAGCTACATGTGTATCTAATTATTTACATTAAAAAGTGTATTTATTACATATAAGTCTTGGAAATGCAAGCTTGTTCCTTGAACGTCATCACGTTTTTGGGGAAGTTTGAGTTGAATTGAGTTCTTTCGTCCGCGACATACCTCGTCGACCCCTGTACAAAAAAGTAATTTAATTCGATACAATATAACTAGACACGATTAAAAACATAACTAAATTAACTAATATAGTTTATTATGTAACTACATATACATATATACATAACTATGGTAACTAATGTGGTTTATTCTGTAAGTAAACCAAATATTATGTACGTAAATGGTAAATAAAGATAATTTAATACATATGATATATCCATTATATGTAACTAAAGAAACTTAAATAAATAGCCTATACAACTAATATATTTGTTTCTGTAACTAAACAACAAAATAGTACACTCATCTTTAACTAATATGAAATATATGTAACTAATATGCAACTTAGGGAGCTAATTTGTAAAAAAATTAATTAAGTAACATTTAAGGAACACGAAGAGTAACTAAAGAAATAAATTTATGGAATCATTGGACGGAAAAAAGCAAGATGAAAATTCTCTACGTACTTCTAGTGCGTACAAACTGAACTGAGCCTGGTTAATTAGAAGTGGGACATCTAGGATAGTCCTTGAGTCAGAAATTCTATGGACTCATCCGTCGATAGTGAGAACATAAGAAACACCATGAGAATAGAAGAGGTTTCTAGTCCATATAAAACCTCATTCTCCCTCGCAGACTTTGCATAGGAGGAATCGTCATCTAACCAAGGAAAACGAAGGAAAGAGCACCACACACTTCTTGCTAAGATTCTGACGAGAAGATCCCTTAGTCGGAATTTCATTGCTACATTACTCAATAAGGTCTGGCGAACTTCAAGAAGATGGTCAATCTCGGAGTTAAAACTAGGACTCTACAAATTTACCTTCTGAGAGGAAAAATACCGTGATGGAATCTTAGCGAATGCCCCATGGACGGTGAAAGGGCTCCAAATACTTTTTGCATCCTGGTTGGAGGAGATGATATCAAAAGTAGTGGATTTTAGGGAGTTCCCTTTCTGGGTTCGCCTCATCGGACTCTCACCGAAGATGACATATGTTAATAGCATCAAAGTTATAGACGGGAGTTTTGGAGATGCAACTAGGGGTGGCAGGGAGGAAGGGATCAGTTACTCTTTCTGGTATTAAGACCGGTGAGTTGTCTCTGCTCATCCGCAAAGGAGGGGAGGTACAACATCATCCAAACTTTGTCCCTTTTATACTGCTCAGAAGAGAAGGACGTGGAAAAACTACGGGAAGAGATAAAAGCGTTAAACCTATAAGGAAACCCTATCACTTAAACACCTCGGCTAGGCTTGGAGAGCCAAAAAGTGGGCATGCTAAAATTGGAGTCAATGAACTTAAAGGTGTGCATGCCTGACCGAGTAAAGGTAATGGGTTACCTTTGCTCATCCGAAAAGGAGGGGAGGTACAACATCATAAAAAAATTGTCCCTTTTATACTGCTCGGAAGAGAAGGACGTGGAAAAGCTGTGGGAAGAGACAAAAGCGTTAAACCTATAAGGCAACCTTATCACTCAAATACCTCAGCTGGATTTTGAAAGCCAAAAAGTGGGTAGGCTAAAATTGGGCTTGGTGAACATAACGGTGTGCAATCCCAACCTAGTAAAGGTAATGGGTTACCTTTGTTAAGCCTTGTGATTAATAGTGGACCGGCCACACAAGATATAAAATGTTGAAAACCTTAGGTGGTCTCTTTTTCCAATATTTTGATGGAAAATCTGGGAACTTCAAAGATTAAGCTCTCCAATGTTCGCTTTGTGAAGAGAAAAATAGAGGGAACTACACCTAATGCAAAGACGGGATCAAAGAGGAAGCGTAATACTCTCGAAGCCTCAACTGAAGAAGAAGGATCTCCTATCATTACCGAACCACCTCACCTTTTGGAAGTTTCCCAACATTTGGAATCCATCGGAAGCTCTCAGTCTATCGGTATGGCGAGCCTTACGGGGTAAGGGAGTCGAATCCAATTATTTGCGTCATTTGGAACGTCCAAGGCATTGGCAACCCCTGGACGTTGAAGACCCTACAAGCCCATAACAAGAAACATGAACTGAACATCATTTTCATTATCGAGTCTAAGGTGTTAAAGCGCTACGTGAAGACCATTAGAATTGGGTTGGGTTTCGATAATTGTTTTGTTGTGGATTGTGAGGAGAAAAGTGGAGGTTTGTTACTCTTGTGAAAAACCACGAAAATAGTCAAAGTGAAGTCCTTATCGCAGTTCCATATCAAAGCTAGCATTGTGGAACCAATCGGGAAAAGCTAGAGATTTTTTGGCATGTACGGATGCCCCAAAGCGACTAGGATGAGATTCTCGTGGTAATTAATGAAGCATTTGGGAGACTCGGGCGAAGACCCTTGGCTTGTCGGGGGAAATTTCAATGAAATTTAATATAATCAAGAAAAAGAAAGAGGGTGTTATAAAATTCCGCGTCAAGTGGAAGCATTATGTGAGGTTCTTCATTCTTGCGAGCTGAAACATATGGGGTACATCAGAGACCCTTTCATTTGATGTCGTGTCACGAAGAACGGGAATACCAAAGAATTCCTAGATAATTGTTTGGCTAATGTGGAGTGTCTTGACCTTTTACCGGTGGCCACAGTTCGTCGTCTCGAGTTTAGAGGAATGTGGCCGCATCATCGAGAGTATGTGGAGCATGGATGTGGAGAAATCCCTACGTCGCTGCACTATTGGGCTTCAGGAATCAAGCATGGATAAATTTGGGTCTCTCAAAAGAGAAATTTTTTAGCATCGGGAAGTTATCAAGTCTATGAAAGCGGCCAATGTTCCAAGCTCCCAGGAACATATATGGGCGGAAGAACATAAACTAAACGTCCTTTTGGAGAAAGAAGATAAATATTGGCGAAGACGAAACCGCGTATCATGGCTGAAGAGCGGCGATCGCAACACCCAATTTTTTCATCGGAAAACTTCTCAACGGATGAAGAAGAACTATATATCCGGGCTTTTCGACAAAGATCTTACATGGAAGGAGGACCCGACAGAAATAGAAGGTACTATTTTCGAGTATATCATGGATATGTTTAAATATTATAATTTTTCCCTTCTTGAGATTGATGGCATTGTTAGGGGTGTGGATCTTGTAATTACGAAGGATATTAATCGGATCCTAAGGGCATAGTACAACGAAGAGGAGGTCAAGATGTTTTCTTTATTATCATTCCTCACAAGGCTCTGCGGCGCGATGATTTTTTGGGGTTATTCTTTCATAAGTATTGGGAAATAATAGGCAACGGAGTGACCGATCTTTGCCTTGGGGTACTTAATCAGAAACAAGATCTCAATCGCTTGAACAAGATGGTGATTGTGCTATTCCCTAAAGTCAAGACTCCTACGCATGTACTCGAGCTCTGATCAATAAGCCTATGCAACGTAGTGTACAAAGCGATCTCGAAGTGCTTCACCTACCGGCTTCAAAGCACAATAACGTCTACGATATTCGAAAATCAAAGTGCTTTTTTTGGAGGGAGACAAATATAGGAGACAAATATATGACAACGTCATAATTGAGTTTGAAGGAATCTACACCATGAAGAGGAGGAGATTTGGCAACAGCCAATGTAGAGCCCTTAAACTCGATATGTCGAAAGCGTATGACCGGGTCGAGTAACATTTCTTAGAAGCCGCGATGCTACGACTCAGGTATGAGGGAAAGATGGTGGCACTCATTTTGCGATGTGTTAAATCGGTGAAAATTTCTCGGTGAATGTCAATAACGAGATAAGAGGAAACTTTAGGCCTCAGCAAGACTTAAGACAAGGGAGCCCACTCTCACCCTTTCTCTTCCTCTTTTGCTCGAAAGGGCTTCGAGACCTTTTTACCAGGCCGTGATGTATGCAACTATTAAAGGCCTTTAGTTTTGATATCCGGGAGTTCAAGTGAATCATATTTTCTTCAAAGACGATAGCTTAGTCTTCTATAAGCCTAAGTCTGAAGACTGAGGTGAAGTCAAGAGATGCCTCGATGCGTTTGCTAAAGCTTTCGTTCAATTGATGAACTACGACAAGTCCAAACTTTGCTTAAGGAACCGAGTAAAGGAAAAAGACGGGGCTAGGGCAGCGGCTCTAATCGGAGTTGAATTCACATCCGCCCATGATCACTATTTGGGTCTTCCAATGTCGACGAGACGGAACAAGACAGAGACATTCCGGTACATCAAGGAGAGGGTGTGGAGTAAAATTCGTGGTAGGAAGGAATCATTCTTTTCACATGTCGGGAAGAAAACCATCATCAAAGTCGTCATTCAAGCGATCCCAACCTATGTCATGTGGTTCTTCAAACTCACCAAATGGTAAAAAGATGAATGGGTTGAAAGTTGAAAATGGTAAAAAGTAAATGGGTTGTGAGAGAATGGAAGACGAACAGTGGCATTAAAAATGAGTTTCAGATTCATACCTACCTGGGTAAAGATGCGTCGGTTGGGGAACATCTTGTGACAATTGGAGGGCCGCGATTCGTGGCGTATGGGCGGGATAGACGATCCACGTGGGGTTCAAAGCCATCAAAAATGAGGGAAGGAGAGTTCGGTCGGTAATTAATAAAAAAAATTAGATGAGTTTAATGGTGGAAGAGTGTAATGGACAACTAGTAATGGGTACCAAAGTATTTTCAATAAAATGATTCAAATACCTACTCTTAAATGTGTCTTTAAAAAAAATAGTTATACGAATAAAACGTATAAAACACTCTTATTTAGGGAAATTTCTAAAATCAAAATCGAGATCATATTTAGAGAATTCTCAGGAAAATCACAAGTGAGATTGAAAATATGATCATGTTGTATGTAAGTAAGATTTAACGAGTCTCATTAAGTTCACTTTTCGATTTTTTTTAAGAGAAATAGCCAAACGACCACTATTTTATATTGGTTATTTCATAATAAACCAAAACATAATTTCTTCTTAAAATACAAGTAATTTAACTTGAAAAGACCAAATATCATTTAAAAAAATAAAACTAACACAAATGCCCTACAATACACTACCAACCAAAAAACAAATTAAAAAAAATTAAAAATATTAAGGGGTGGAACGATTTTTAGTTTTTTTAGTTTAATTTTTAAAAAATACAAAATAGGTAGTAATCAGTTAATATTGATATGGAATAAGATGTAAAAAAATAATTTAAGAGGTATTTTATCTTTTGTACTGTTATTTTGAGAAAAAAAATCAGTTTTAGTGTATATTGGAAAAACCAACTACAATTGGCGGTACTTTGATCAATTTCTTTTTTTTATTAAGTCGACCATCGATATCGATAATGATGATATTATTTTCCAAAGAGAGCGCTACCCAATATGACAAGTCACAATTTTTAAAAGAGTTAATGACAAAAAAAGTATTACATGTTTGGTTAAATTTACACTTATATATCTAATATTTAAAAACGGTGGAAAAAAATAATCAAAGTGCCATTATGTTGGCACCGTCCAAAAAAACTCCGTTAAATTTTCAACTTTGCCACGTGTAGCGTGCAGGTTGATTTGGCATTTTAAACTTTTGTTTTCTTGACTTTTTCCTTATTCCCAATCTTTGTTTATGTCGTTTTTGTTCTCCAACCCCGACAAGAACTGTGATGCATCTCCACCGAAATTCGGAATCTCCGTCTCGATCTCTTGCGACGGCCTTGATCCCAAACGAAAGCAGTGACACATTGCCTTCTCTTCTCTCTGACCTAGACCGGCCTATGAACGACGACGTCGAACACGTGTATATACAATTCTTCGACTTTCTCTTTCCATTCGAACGCGTGAGAGCCAATCGCGAAGAAGAGAGCGTCGATGATTTCGAGGCGACGACGACGAATGTCACCAGCGCGATGTTCGGCGAGAGAGAGCATCGACGAGAGTTCGACGATATTGAAGCCGCCAAGTAAGGAAAGGAAGAAGATATATAAAGACATTGGTCTGGGTTTGTTTATGCTCTGGACCTAGAATCACAGAGTATCTATGTTCCAAAAGAGTTTTGGATTGACAAAGAGATGCGAGAAGAGTCTTAAAGTTGGGGACTTGGGAGTAAAACAGATTATATGATAGATTGACTTTCTTCTATTTGCAAAAAATATTATCATGTACTTTGTCAAATGTTGTATACTGTTTTCTCGGCGGTGAATTCCGGTGCGACGGGTCCCACTTCCAACGCCGCTCCGTCCACGAGCGTCCATTGAATGTGTTTGTATTTTCGTGTTGGAGAACAAAAAGAACATAAATAAAGGTTATGAATAAGAAAAAGGCTAAGAAAACAAGAGTTTCAAATGTCAAATAAATATGCACGTTACACGTTGCAAAATTAAAAATTTAACAGAAATTTTTTGGACGGTACTACCATAATAACATTTTGGATATTTTTCCGACCATTTTTAATCACTAAAGATGTAAGCGTAAATTTAATCTCGAGTATTCTTGTCGCTCGTTAACTCTTTTAAAAATATTGAAAAGGTCTTCATTTTTGAATTATTATCCGCTTGTGTTTTAAAATAAGTAGTACACGGTCAGGCTTATTGGTTTAGGACAAACCACTATACTAAACACCTCCCAAGTTCCCTACCAAGAAAACGACAAGCAATTTTTGTGTTTGAAGCTGGACATCGATTGTGTCTGGTGTTGACACGTATCAGCGTCGAAACGTTTATAAAGAATGGGAATCATGGGATTCGCATTTTGGTGTATAATTTGACACGTGGTCAGAGGTGTTAATTGCATTGCATTTATGGAACCTCTGTACATTGGATCTCCACCGTGCCTTTCTTTATCATATTATGACTTCAGGCACGTGCGACAAGAACGACAGTGGGTTTTGACACGAAATGTGACCCAAAGAAAATAAAATTCGTTTTGCGAGTGTAACGTGATATGCAGCCAAAGGATGACAAACTGGTGGCTAATGATGCGTCTTGTGTTTGACGGCTCACATAGTTTGCATTTTGAATGGATGCTTTAATAGTGTATTAATTTTTTTTTTATTGTCGCCATGTATATATGGTAGATATTTTATTATGGGAAAAAGTCTAATAAAAGAAATATGAAACTTACTGAAAATGCATTCTAAATATAAGAAACACCACTGCAGTTTATTCAAACAAACCGATAGTTATGTGATAATACAATAACATGAAAGATTTATTCAAAATATTATATAAATGAAAGATTTTCTTTAACAAAAAATTGGCAAAACGACCAACTGTCTACTACATCATTTTCAAAATGGCTAAAGTTTCGTTAAACTTATATTAATAACTCAAGTGTTTATGTTTCAAATTAATTAATTATATTTGTTTTATTAAATTGCTCTTTAATTTTGATTATTAACAAAAATTTAATTTATCCGAAACATTAACACAAACTTAACCAAATTAAAGAGAAATTTCTCAAAATACCACTATTTGTAATTGGTTTCCCAGAATTCACTAAAATTGATTTTTCTCAAAATACCTATATAAAATACTAAAATACCTCTAAAAATAATTTTTTTTACATTTGATTCCATAACCATATTAATTGATTATTATCCATTTAAAAAAAATTAAACTAGACAAGTTAAAAACTATTCCACTTTTAATTTTTAATTATTTTTTAAAATTTTTGGTCGGTAGTGTAGTATAGAACATTTGTGTTTGTTTTATTTTCGTTACGATATTTCGTCTTTTTTATGTGAAATTTACTTGTATTTTGAGGAAAAAAATATTTAGGTAAATTTTGAAAAACTCAATAATAAAAAATGATATTTTAAGCAATTTTTCTATTAAAAATACATTATATTTGTAAGTCTATTATACTTAATAACCCTCCTTTTTAATTACTATTTACCGTTACTAACTTGAAAATGTGAATTCAAAATTTATAAATAATTTGAAAGGCATTGGGGGTTGAATCTACAACATGTAGTGTTAATGACTTATTATTATTTTTTTTTGTTAAAAATGTCTTTAAACACTATCCAACCTACACGTATTCCAAAAAAAGGCCAACCTAAACGTGTACTCAAATAAATTAAAATGTCAATGTTGGTGAATGAAATAAATCGTTTTTGAGGAAACAAATAAAAAAAAGATTCATAACAAATCCGGTGAATTTGGGTGTTGAATAAAGTCTAAACTCCAAAAGCAGAACCACACAAACTAGGGCTTGAAACACTCAACGAATCTCCACCACAAGAAGAGTTGGTCCCACTTGATACTTTTCATCTCTTCTCCGAGTGATTATTATTATTATTATTACTAATATTATTTATTAAAGCTCATTGCAATCTCAAACAACCATAATCCATCCTCTAATTAAAATACAATATAAATGACATAAAGTTATTAGATATAATGCAATTGGTTGAAGAACATGTGGTCGATAACAACTACCCTCAGCCACAATCTCTTTCTGAGGTCGAGGTTCAGGATTTCACATTGTACATTTCATATATATATATATGTCTTTAATTCAATATTTCAGATTAATTTTACAAGTTCCTGATTAAGAGCTTAATTCTTAAAACAATAAAGTTGAATTACTACATCTGAGCAAAATTTGAAATGATCCACTTGATGTGATGGAGGACCATAATAATATGTACGTGAGTTTCAATTTCAACCATAAGATAAAACTTTCTATTTTATTTTTTTATATATAATTGCTGTTGTTATTATTAAATTCGTAGATATTTTCCCCAGCAAGCAATAAAGAATGAGACACCCACCACCACAAATATCTCACAAATCAAGCAAACCCTCTTGAATAAATTATACAACAAGAACCATTGGCAAAATCATGACCTGATTAATTAACATTTATAAAAGTCCAGTATTCTTCAAGATCCTCGACTCAACTACAAAAAGCTCTTCCTTTGGTATTTTTGATAATTTTGAGCGGATTTTTTAACAGCCGCCAAAACGCACTTAACTTGTTCAAATGCATATTAAATATTTGTTTCTCGTGTATACATGTTTATCATGCATCAGAATCTGGCTTATGTATTGTGTGTATAAGATTGAATCATGATCAATTATTTCATTTAAATAACTAAAGAGATAACTATCGTCTTAACAATTACAATTCGCTCGTCTATCATTTACGTACAATGCTGTTTAATTTTTTTCCTTCTCTTTTTGGGTCGTTCCCAATAAAAAGTGTAAGTGTGGGACGATTCAGAAAGAAGACGTGAGACAGAGAATAGAAATTCAAGGCAGGCTGGGAGAAACAGAATATGTTGTTGGCTAGGCAAAGGGAAATGCCAAATGGGCATCGAAATTGAAGATTGACCACATATATTGTTAGAAGTGGGACCCACGGAAACAGCTAGTGCAGAGATTGCGTGGCTTTAGATTGGGGCATAATCTTTATCTGACACCTCCCGATTCTACCTCTCTCCATCACGCTTATGTCTTTTCAAACTCTAAACTGCTTTCCATTCTTTTAGTTTTTGGTCCACTAAACCTCAATCCATTCGAATCACCGTTTTTTTAACACTTGCAATCGATACTTGGCCATGTAAATTATATAAAGATATGAAAATTACTCAAGATTTCATAAATATTACAGAAATAGTTGGTCTAAAGACTCTAATCTACTTATACATAAAATAAAATGTTAAATTATTTACTAGTAATTTACGAGTTGATTATATATTTTTTTATTCGGACAAGATTTATTATTATTATTATACGACAATCTCTCCCGACCGGTAAATTTTTTTTACAATATGAGTTTCGGATGAGATAAAAAGATGTTTCTGATAATTTTCCATGAACTTTTGGATAATAGTAAAAAATGCTTCATTACCCATAGAGTTTTTTCTTTATATATGTTTCGATTAAGGGAAACAAAATGTTTCATTATAATTCGAGAATTAGTCAGTGAGCGTGAAATTTAATTTATAAAGAAGGTCGTTATCGAGATCCGATACAGAATAGTTAACTAATTTTTTATACGTAATGAAAGTAGTTTAGACTTTTCGCACGGATTAATTTGCTTAAGTTTAATTCCGGTTGTCTGACTTGTAAGTGTTATCTTTTTTGTTCTAACAAACGTGAAAGTGAGCGAATTGAGAGTTGTAATCAAAACTTCAATTGAAATTATAATGGATCGAAATTTACGAATGATAAGTGTATACCTCTTACGGAAAAAAACATCTCTCATTTTTTGTTATTTCGTTTTCTTTTCTGCGGAATTTAACTTAATTTTTAACAGTCACAAAGTTGTCTTTGGCCCTTTGACATTATACGGAATTTTTTCCCCTTCAAGCGAAGAAGAATTTGTGGCGTGCATAACGTATGCACCAATATATATATATATATATATATATATATATATATATATATATATATATATATATATTGGTGCAGGAATTGGTTATAGGTGGAACAAATTTGAAAAGATATGCTATTAACTGAAATATATTTCTTTGCATATTAATCCCACAATATTATACGCACACAACTAATATACATGGGTGTAGTATTGTTAAAAGAGTATCAAATTTAATCGTACTTTCGCTAATTAAGTAGAAAGTACACAAGGAAAAAAAATGGCAGATCGGTAAAGATTTGGAGAGTTTGTTGTTTCGAATAGTTCTTCCATCACAAACAAACTACTTCAGATCGAATCGTTACGAAAGACCGCCAATATCAGAAGCATCAACTGTTCTGGATAAACTCAGACTCAGAAAATCTCGAGGAGGAAATTTCTCGACCGCCAACTCAGCAACTGAACCGGCCGGTTCAACTTTAACCGCCCGTACGGCACTGGTTCTTCTCAGGTTTCGCAGCGGTGAATGAATCTCGGATTGACTCGGCTGAGTCGCGAGCTCGGGATCATATTTCCGTTTCGGAGATAAAAACTCGATCAAGCATCCCTGTCCAATAGAATAATGCATTTGATAAAAAGAAAATATATATAACTTAGATAATAATAAACAAGTTGTACGAGTTTAATGATCAACGATTTGAAACGAACAGAAAGAATGAGAAGAAAAAAACCTCTGGCGATCGCTTCTTCATCGGCGAGTTTGACGAGCTCTCTCCGTCGTCTTCTTCGCTGCTCGACGAGCTCGCCGGAGGCGGAGGATTCTCCGCTGCAGAACGCCGCATCGCTTGGCTATCATCGTCTCCGGTTTCGTCTTCTTCGTTGATATCGTTGCTGTTTCTCCGATCACAGCCTGATCTGCTGTTCTTCTTGCCGAAGACGCATGATTGACAGGCAGCGACGGCGACGGAGAGCTCAGCGCCGGTGGCGATCCACGGCGTCGGAGACTGACAGTTGTGACAGAGAACTGAGCGAGAGTGCCTGGCGACGAGGAAGTTCGCGGAGTGAACCTTAGCGTCGCAGGACCAGCATAGACTCGCTCGATCCGATTCGCAGTAGGTCCGAGCGATTCCATGGCAGAGCTCGCAGTGTTTCATCTTCGAGAGATTTTCAGGTCAGTTTTAGGTCTTCAGACTTTTAGTCTGTGAGTGATTCCGTTGTATCTTTTTGTGTGCCTATTTTTCCAAGGTTGTCTTCTCTTCTCTCTTCTTTCTTCTTTGAGATTTCTCTATTCTCTTTCTGAATGTTTTGTGTTATGCTGTTGAGGAAGTAGGAGAGAAATACTCGGACAATTTTGAGTCATTTCCATGAATAGCCCTGCTTTTCGTTTTATTTACGGAATTCACATGTCTGAGGTCATCGTCATCATGAAGTGGACCCTCTAATTTTCATTTTTAGAGACAAGAATAATTATATACTTTTTATATGCACTATATCCAATTATAAAATTAACATGACACGCGAGAACGTCGCACCACCATGAAACTATAGATAGGCTCGGGTTAACGCATAGTCATAGATTTCTATCCAAGCCTTAAGACCTTGTCCTAATTTATTCACACTTGGTTTATTACTAAATCAATTTTTTTTATAATCTTTTGGTAAATAATTATTTATAAATTTGTTATTAGATATAAACAATATATACATATATAAATTAACTATTTACAAAACTGTAGTTATTTAGAAATTTTAATGATTTCGGGAACTGAATTGACTAATAAATAATTAATCAAAAAATTAGCGTAATGACCAACATTTGGTATGTTTATTTTTTCAAAATAGCCAACGTTTGGCCAAATTTTGGTTAATGATCTCCTTAAAGTTTAACTAAATTTTTTGGACTTTTTTCCCCCAATAATTTTCCGCGCATTCAACAGCCATAGTAAAGTTTTTGGGCGAAAATAGTCCAAAAAATTTGATTAAACTTTAACGAGGTCATTAACCAAAATTTGACCATTTTGATAACCCCTATATTTAAATGGTTATATTACTTAATAAACCGTAATTAATTATATATAAAGATACAAAAAATTAAAATAACATTAAAAATTTCCGCAAAATGTCTTATTTTATTAAAAAAATTATTTATCTTACAAATTGATTTTTTTTCGTTCTACTAAAAAAATTCAAAATCCACAACTATAGCCCCAACCAAAATCAAGCTTTGTGATCGCCACACAACTAGAATCAAGTCCAGTGATTGCAAATGTCTCTCAGCTTGAAGATCCAACTGAGAACCCCTACTATCTGCATCACAGAGACAATCCAAGAATTATGATTGTTTCCGAGAACTTGAAAGGTGATAATTACGTTGATTAGAGCCAATCGACGCTCATTGCAATTTATGTGAAAAAATTAGGGTTCCTTGAGGGATAAATCCTCAAACCAAGACCTGACAAAGCGAAGGTCAAATCCTGGCAATGATAACATGGTTTTCTCATGAAAGACCTGTTCAATCTCAATCAAGAATCAAAATCCATCACTACAAAATTCGCGGCTGTCAAAACATTATGGTAGGAGTTTCAGAACTTCATACCGATTTGCTCGTGTGTAAGATGTCATTGTGGTGCTGCCAAGGAATTAACCAAATTTAATGATATTGTGTATGAGATGATCTTCTTAATGGGCTTGAATGAATCCAACACAGCCATAAGAGGACATGTGCTACTCATGGAGCCAATACAGGGTATTCTCCCTGGTTACTCAAGCGAAAGACCACAAAGCCGCTAACACTGACACAACTCACAATGATCCAATCAGCGCCATGTCCATGGCGCTCGGATATGATGTAAATGGCAAGAAGTCAAATAAGAAGGAGAGGCCATACTTCAGGCACTGCAAGCTGCTGGCTACACAACAAATAAGTTTTTCAGAATCCATGGCTATCCGCCAAGATAGACTCCAAGATCCAAGAATCAAACAACAATGTCTGAGCCTAAAACTGAGAACAAGAGTGCTGCAATCAGCTCTCTCACATATGACCAATGTCATTAATTCATTCACATCCTCTTCAACAAGCTCACTACACCAAAAAGAAGAACCAACAACAACATCGAACTCAATCTTCCTTCTTGTTCCACCGCGATAACATGTTCTTGCTATCCAATACAATCTATTTAACACTAATGAAGTTATTTTATATTCAGGTGCATCAAAGCACATTTGTAACAAAGATTCCATGTTTACTTCGCCGAAACCTCTAAGTAGATCCACGGTGACACTTCCTAATCATGCAATTATTTCAGTTTTTCAATATGGGGACGTTAAAGTAAATTCTGACTATACTCTCAAAGCTGTTCTTTATGTTCCTAGGTTTAAATTCTATTTTTTGTCAGTAAGTTCTCTAACAAAATAGAATAATCTTAAGGTTATTTTTTTGTACTATATCTGGCTTTATTGTGCAGGATACAATCACCATTAAGGATGATTAGCAGGCGTGAATGTATCCAAGATTTTTTCATTCTTGAGAATAGGAAACAACATACACAAAGGTACATCAACTGTGTCTCGACCTCAACTTGGCACAATCGTCTTGGACATCTATCTGACCAACGAATAATCACACTCAATGACATTCTACAAATAAAATCCAGTAACGCCTTTAAATCTTGTGAAATTTTACATATAGCTAAGCAACACAAACTACCATTTCATATTTTCGATACTAGAACAAAATATATTTAAGAACTACTCCATTGTGATGTATGTGATCCGTTTCAAATCAAATCACATATTGGATACATATTTTTCTTACAATTGTGGATGATTTATGCAGATTTACTTGGGTATATATTATGCAAAATAAATAATTTGGTCTTCACATTATTCTTATGTTTATCACAATAGAAATCAAACTGATCATAAAGTCAAAATGTTAAGATCCGACAATGCTAAAGAACACTACATTACAAAAAGTTTTGAATCAAAAGGCATTACCCATTAGTTTTCATGCGTAGAAACACCCCAACAAAACGCTATTATTGAGCTGAAGCACCAACATTTGTTAAATGTTAATTGTGCCTTGCTGTTTTAGTCACACTTACATGAATTTTTTTTTGGAATGAATGTGTCCTCACTACAGTAATTTTAATTAACAGAATTCCAATCCCTTATTAAATGAAAATTTATTTCAATATTATGTTTCATACTACCTTTGATTATCAATCTCTTATAGATATTGGTTGCTAAGCGTTTGCTTTCACTAAAAAAGAAAACATGACAAAGTTCAATCCTAGGGCGAGAAAATGTATATTTATTAGCTATCCATCTAGGGTCAAAGGTATAGATTATTGGATTTTCACACAAATGAGATATTCCTATCGCGTGGTGTTATTTTTCATGAAGAAATTTTTCCATTTGGATATAATTTATCAGGAAAACAAGATGATTTCATATTTAATATTATACAAAAACAGATGAAGAATATTGACTTTTTTATTGACTCACCTCAATTGATTCTTGATAAAATATCTCCTATAGAATCAACTAACATTCATGTCACTTCCTTGAACAAAGAATTGAGTAATTCAGAAATTGACATCGAGGTTCTATCTAACTCTTAGCTGGAACCATTTTCCGGTGAATCAGATCATAGTGACATTGACTCAGGTCATACAGAAACTGAATCATATATGTCAATAGATGAACCAAGTCAAGAAATCACATATGTCACTTACCTGATATATCTAGACGTTCAAGCAGACCTTCTAAGCCACCTTCCTGTTTAACCATCGTGAGCTCAATCACATTTTGTCTAATTAAGAAAAAAATACATCACATTTATGCACTAACTCTCCAAAGTCCTATCATATGATTATGTAATTCCAAGTTACAGATCCTTCACTCTCACAGTGTCATCAACTTTTGAGCTTAAATTTTTCCATCAAGCAGTCAAACACGCTGAATGGGTGGTAGTAATGAGCAAACTTGACACCATGCACAACAAACAGACATGGTATATCATGGAGTTTCTTTAAGATAAAAAGACCATAGGGTTCAGATGGATGTACAAGATAAGTTTCATGCAAATGTTACTTTAGTTAGAGGAAAAGACTAGCTAGTTGCCAAGGGTTACACACAACAAGAGGGTCTTGGTTATACCAAAACTTTGTCTCCTGTTGCCAAAATAATAACTGCTAAATTGCTTTTTTCCATTGTAGCTTTACATAATTGGATATTATCACAGATGGATGTAAACAATGCATTCCTAAATGGTGATGTAGACGAGGAAGCTTACATGGACTTACCATAAGGACTCCTTAAACAAGGGGTGAATAATATTACGTCAAATAAATGGGTTTGTAAACTCCATAAATCAATTTATGGCTTGAAACAAGCTTCAAAACAGTGGAACTTAAAGTTTACACAAGTATTGTCTGATTTTTTTCAACCAATCCTTTGCTTATTATTCATTGTTTACATTTGGTTCGAGAAATAACTTTATTGTTGTTGTATTATATGTTGATGATATTGTCATTTCAAGACCAAATCAGTTACAGATTGATCAAGTCAAAGCTTATCTTCTAAAAATTTTTAAAGTCAACGACTTATGCGATCTAAAATATGTTCTTGGATTGGTGATAGCACGATCAAAATCTAGAATCTTGAAAACTTAAAAACAATATTTTCTATATATTTTTTTATTTGATATGAGATTTTTGAGTCTAAACCAACGAAGACATTAATGGACCCTAGAACTAATTTAGATACTGAAACTGGAAATAAATTAGAAGACCCAACTATTTATCAAAGACTGATAGGCAGGCTATTATATCTCACTTTAACAAGACCAGACAAAACATATGTCGTGCATGAATTAAGCCAATTTATGCCATGTCCAAGAGAACCTCGTTTTCAAGCTTACTGGCATTTACTAGATATCTTAAGAGTCAACCGAGTCTAGGACTGGTTTACACTTCATTGTCCTCTTTGTACATATGAGCATTCTCAGATGCATACTAGGTCACGTGCACGGATTCTAAAAGACCAGTCACCGGTTTTTGTTCGTTCTTAGGTGACTCTCTCATATTACTTGGAAGTCAAAGAAGTAAGTCACGATGTTCAAGTATCTGCTGAATCATAATATCAAGCACTTTGCTTTAGATTCAAGTGAACTTCTGTGGCTTCAAAAACTCCTCAGAGATTTGCTAATAAGTCAAGTGAATTCGGCGTTAACAAGGCAGCTATTCACGTAACAACAAACGAGAAAATTACAATTTTTTATTGGAAATTAACTTTTTCGGTAAAAATATTGTATTATGAACAATTTCATAATAATATTTTGTAATACATAATACTTATATAAATATACACACTAGTAGGAGTACGCGTGCTATTCACGCGGTCGGCATTTTTAAACTCTAAAAAAAATCATGACATTTGAAAAAAGATTTAATTATATAGATGATTTTAAGATAGCCAAATAGGGATATAAGTGTATATATATATATATATATATATATATATATATATGGTTATACAAGTAAGATTAAGCTAGTCATTGTATAGTTATACAAATGTATATACGTAGCTCAAAAAAATATAGTCTTGCTAGTTACATGATCTTGAGGACAAACCCGTATGAAACAAGTCTCACAAAGAGAGCATAACATATTTAAAATGCGTGGCGTCGACGTATGTGGATTTTGGAACTTTTAACTAGATCATATATTCAATTTTACTTGTTAGGGTGGCAAGGTTACACAAGTTTCATACCTATCCCTAGAGTTATTTAGAAGGACAAAAAAACATTTAGAGGCGACATTAGAAGCGACCATGTTGCCTCTTATCGTCGCTTCTAAAGGTCTGTCGCTCCTAATATTTTTAAGCGACAAAATTAGAAGCGACTAGTCGCCTATAGAGTCGCTTCTAAGAATCCAAAAAAAGATGCAGCAAAGCGTTAGAAAACATGACGATATTAGAAGCGACTAATCGCTTCTAAAAGTTACTCGCCAAATTTATAGAAGCAACTAGTTGCTTCTACAAATATTTTTTATTGACGTGGCATTAGTAGCAATAGTGTCGCTTCTAATTGTAACCCGCCAAAATTTTGAGGCGGTTTTAGAAGTGACAATGTCTCTTCTAAATGGTAAAAAAATTATTTTATATATTTAAATTACGATTAATTTAATTACCAAATTTCTAGTTACTTAATTAACTAAATAATTAAGTTAAGAATATAATTCACCTACAGAGGTGATGTGAGAGGAAACGAGCAAAGGGCAAACGAGGCGGCGATCGAATGAGGCGGCGGCCGTTATAAGGTTGCGACCAACTCGAGACTCCGACCAACACGAAAAACTAAAATAAATTTTAAAACTGGATCAACACAAACCTATCAAAGCTGAAAACACATAAACAAAACTAATAAAACGATTAATAAACTTACATATAACAAAACCAAAAAACACATACCGAGAAGCAGCGACGATGCATGACAGGTTGGAATCGAGGGTCCGACCAACACAAATAACTAAAAAAAAATTAAATCCAAATTAAAAAAAATCTAACAAAGCTAAAAACACATTAACGAAACTAATAAAATGATTAACAAACTTACATATAACTAAAAAATAAAACCGGAAATTCGCCAAATTGGTTTGCTATTTCCATAAACATACCAAGAGGCAGCGACGAAGCGGGACGGGGCTATATTCGAGATTCCGACCAACACGAAAAACTATAACAAATTTTAAAACATGATTAAAACAAACCTAACAAAGCTAAAAACAAACCTAACGAAAAAAGACATTCCGGGAGGCAATGAATGGTGAGGCATCAACGTCCGGGAGGAAGCAGTGTCAGCCGTGCGGGAGGAGGCAGAGACAAGCGGTGAGAGGCTAGACACACGACGAGGCAGCATCAGACAAAGACATTAGAAAACAAGCTAGCAGAATACATTAAAAAAACTAAGAATAAAAAAAACACGTTACCTTAGAAGAGGCCGGAGGAAACAGCGTCTGGGAAGTTGTGGTCAGCGCCGAAGAAGAGAGCGCAGAGAGGGAGGTGGTCGGAAAACTATGCAGGGAGGGCGGTGGTTGAATCAGTAAAATAAAATAGTGACTAAAAATTAAAACTTACCTAATCAGCGGAGATCGAAGACGCACGGAGGAGAGGTAGGGGCGGAGGAGAGATAGGGCGGAGGGAGAGGCGCCAGAGAAGCTCGAACGTAGGGCCAGAGAAGCTTGGTCGAAGAAGCTCGGACAGAGGGCCGGGCAGGATGGGAGAAAGTGGAGGGCCGGACGAGCGGTGGCTGGAGGAGGGCGGAGGAATGAGTCGGAGATAGGAGGACGAGCGGTGGCACTAGGAGAAAAAAGGCCTTTCGAAGCGACAAAAGTCGCTTCTAAAGGCCAAAATGTTGCTTCTAAATCACCTTTAGAAGCGACATTAGAAGCGACAATGTCGCTTTTAATGTATCGCTTCTAAAGATAAGTCGCTTCTTATGTTTTGAACCGACGAAATTAGAAGCAACTAGTCGTTTCCATTGTCACTTCTAAGTGTCCCGAAAATCGCCAAAAAAGCATGGGAAAATATGGCGGGTAACAATTAGAAGTGATTAATCGCTTCTAAATATCACCCGCCATATTTTTAGAAGCGATTAGTCGCTTCTAAATGACGTAAAAAAATTATTTGCACGACTTTAGAAGCGACATTGTCGCTTCTAAAACTTTTAAAAAAATTAAATTTATTATCCGATTTATTATAATTAATTAATTAAAATTATTATAAAAGATAATTAAATTTAATAATATTGAAATTTACTAACTGAAATCAAATTAAACATAAACTAAATATAATCGAAAATCGATAAACATAATTGACAATGTCTAAAGTCGATAATAACATAAACGAAAATCGATAAGTAAATAAACATAAACCGATAAGTCTAAACACATGGAATAAATTAAAATCATCCTCGTCGTCCTCCTCCTTCACGTCCTCGTTCTGCGCGTCTTCCGCCGGGTCTGTGTGGAGGCTCGTCTGGTTCGGTGTCTGTGGGAGTTGAAGGTCGATCTGGTCTCTGCTGTGAATTGGAAGCGCCTGCATTGGGTCCAAACTGGGTCATGTACTGGTCCAAAGTTGCCTTAAACGCGAGTTCAGATTGAAGTTTGGGGTCTGGCTCAATCTAGTGGCCATGCGAAACACAGCTCCTTGGAGAGCCGCCAACTTCTCTTCCATGTCAATTGATGACTTCGAACTCGCCTTCCCTATGGAAGACGATGAGTTGTCGTGGGCTTGGACTTTAAGCATGTCGCGTCCTGAGGACTTCGCTCATAGCAATGTCCTCCAAACCAGCCAAGTTCACCTCACGTCCCGACTCCCGATTTTGTTCTTGTAGATCACCCACCCGAGCTACTATCCGAGCCTACATACACAATACAAATTAAATTAATTATTAATAACAACAATTATAAGGTAAGTTTAATAACATATATACTTACATGATACTCTCCAGCAGCAGACGTAGTCCACTGACCATTGGGAGTCGTGTGCATCCTCTCCCACGGACCGAGTGACCCTATCATCTGCCTGCCTTCTCCCACCCGCTGCATTTAAAAAATTATAATTATAATATATAACTTATGTAATTTGAAATTGAATGAAAATATACTTACGTGACTATGACGATACTCGAAAAATGAGATCGTGCCTTTTCGACTTTTCGTTGTCTTCTTCTTTTGATTCTCCTTATTCCTTTTGGACATGTCCTAGAAAACAACATTGGTTAGGGTAAAAATATTATTTTTAAGAATAAAACAATTGATTAATATGTTTAATCTAATTTATACCCGAAATGTCTCTGTGTTCATCCTATCAATCATCTCATACCACTATTGTCGCGTCAGACCCTTTGGCGTTTTATCGAGCGTCTCCACTTTATCTCCGCTGCACATGATCCGGTAAACCGACTATATTTTGTCTTTTCCATCACGTAGATGCTTCTTTGCGTCGCGGATAATAGTCTTCTCGATAAGGCTCGAGTAGCACGCTACCGTAATAAGGTCTCCCCACTCGTCCTCGTACACAAGGTTGTGCCTCAACATCAAATCAAACCAATAAGGTAAGTTGTAAAAGATAATTTTCTTGGTCCAATTTAGCTCACTCTCACCTCGCTTTTGTTTCGATCTCATAGACTGCTTGCCCGGAATCAATTTAATAAGATTGTTCAATTGCTCGAGAATCTGGCTTTCAAATAACTTCTTTGGAGGCTTTCGTTTCTTGACACGCATTGTGTAGTGACCACAACATGTTCTCATTTGGTGACAATTGGGCACATATCATCGATGATCGTAATACACAACTCTATTTCTAACAGACGGCGATGAAGTGTCTTTGGTGCATGTCAGGCACGCAAGGTAACCTTGACTACTCCACCCAGATAAATTGCCTCGAGCAGGAAAATCGTTTATTTTCAAAGAAGTGCTGCCCGAAAAAGAAAGATATGATTATGGTTAGACCCATCTCACACTCGAACACCCAATTCCCACAATTCTTTCAACTCTTCAACGAACGGTTGGAAGAACACGTCAATGTCTTTCCCAGGAGATCTCGGGCCAACAATCAAGAGAGCCAGCATCAAGTACTCGGATTTCATGCATAACCACGGTGACAAATTGTACGCCGTCAATATCACTGGCCACATGCTATACGATAGGCTCATTTCTCCGAAAGGATTAAAACCATCTGCAGCAAGTCCAAGTCGTATATTCTTCGGCTCAATGGCAAAGTCTGGATATGTTTCATCTAACTTTTTCCACGCTTTCCCGTCACCAGGATAACGTAGAACACCTTCTTCAACTACACGTTCTTTTGCGTGCCACTGTATTTCAACAACTGTGTGTCGGGAAGCGTACAACTGCTTGAGATGATCTTTCACAGGAAATTACCGTAAAACTTTACGCGGTACTTTTTTCCAACAACCCATCTACTTTTGTTGTACACTGGACAAACATCTACACATTTCAAATCCTTCCAAAAAAAGACACAATCGTTCGAGCAGACGTCAATCATATCGTAACCCATGCCAAATTGCTTCAACTTTGACTTTGCCTCGTAATGTTTTTAAGGAATTCTATTCCAACAGGATGAGACTTTTTCAAGAGTTGCAGAAGTTTTGTAAATGACTTGTTCGTCCAGTGGTTCGTCACTTTAATGTGCATTAACTGAACCAAGAAAGATAATGACGAAACCTTTTTACAACCGGGATACAATTATACTTTCAACTTTGCAAATAGATCCGCGATCTGCACTTCGTCAGCCACATCTTCAGCAGTTGGATCATTATAAAAATCAGGATCATTCCTAAGATCGTCGACTGCGTCATGGATTCCACCAACATCGTCTTAATCGTTTTAATCATCGAAAATTTCTGGTACATGAATGATTTCTTCACGTGACTCATCGTGATGATACCATCGAGTGTAATACGAAGTAAATCCTTTGTGCATGAGATGCGCTCGAACAACTCATATGTGTTATATGTGTTGTCTGAACACAATACTGCAACTACGACAAGGACATTTTATTTTGTGCTTGTTGTTCATTTGGAATTGTGCAACTTGAATAAACTCGTTCATGCCCATTTTGAATTTAAAACCACACCGATTATTCTCAATAATCCAATTTCTACTTGGGTTTGACATGATGCTGAATTTTGAAAATTAGGACAATGAAAATTAGGAAAATTGTGACATAGTGAACACTTAGAAGACTGTAAGGATTTGATCTAAGAAAGTTTTGGTATTTAGAGAACTATTATAAATTAGGCTTGTTTAGTTCACATAATTATTTAAAAATTTATAGAAATTTGGGTAGAGTTTCCCCTAAAATATGAACAAACCAAAAATCTGCAATTCACAAGAACGATATATATATACCAGCCAAAACTATGCTAAACAATCAATAACTTTCAAATAACATATTCAAGTTAAAAAACTTAGTTACTATAACAAATTACTAATTCAGTTCCATACTTAAATTAACAAATTAAGTAAATTATTATCACATTCAAATTAATATCACTAAACAAATTACATATCTATAATAATTTAACGAAATTATTAATTTATTACATTCATAAAAAATTGTTTATTTAATAAATTACTTATTCAATTACATACCTAAATTAACAAATTAAATACATAACAAAATTAATTATAAAAAATTATTATTTCAATTGCATACCTAAACTACTATTTCAAATTATTAAACATAAAACACAAATATCCAACCTTGTAAGAGAGATGGGATAAGTAGGCACAAGATGAGCAAACTATATAAGAACGAGGCGACGCGATGAACAACAAACGCACAAAAATCTAAATAAAAAAAATAAAACAATCATAAAAGCCCATAAACCAAAATATAACTAAAATAATTTTTAAAAACAAAACAAGCGGCAAGGCGACACAATGCGAGAATGGACGAGGCTGCGACACGAACTACGAGATGAGCTGCGAGTCGGATTACAAGACGACCTACGAGACATTAAATAACATTGTTCAACATATATTCGAGACATATATTGACAAAATTAATTACTACAACATATTAAAAAAAACTTACGGAGGGCACGAGTTCGAATGGAGGGATTAAGTCATCGAGGCTGGAAATAAACGTCGCGAGGTCGGAAACTACATAACGAGATCAAAATCGATTCAAATTGAGTCAAACCAAGTTAAAATAAAATCAACACTTACCGGCGAAGGAGAGGCAGAGGGCAGAGGGCAGTGCAGGGGTGGCGCAGGCGCAACGCAGGGGCGGCGCAGGGCTGGAGGGAGGTTGAGAGGTAGTGGCTGGAGGGGGAAGGAAGGGTGGTGCAGGGGCGGAGGGACGGTGCAGGGCCGGAAGGCGGTGTAGGGGCGGAGGAGGGCGGAGGCGGAGGTGGACGGTCGGAGGTGAGTGCTGGGAGAGGGAGGAGTGTGTTGTTCGTGAAGGAGAGAGGATATGGGAGAAGGGAGGGAAGGCTCGGGAGCTTTAAAGCCCTACAAACATTTTGGTAAGTGGGGGAATTAGAAGCAACTACTCGCTTCTAATATTGTTTCTAATGTCCCCGGAGGTGAAATTTTAGAGGAAGGGTTTTGGAGCCGAAATATTTGGGCATTAGAAGCGAAATCTAGAAGCGACTAGTCGGAGAAAGTGCGGAGGGGATGTTTTGGAGAGAGAGTTGCATGAAAATGGTGAAAATGGCAAAGGTGGGGAAGAAGAAGGGGATTTCTCTTGTTTTAATGTCTTAGGGACATTAGAAGCGACATTAGAAGCGGTTAGTTGCTTCTAATGTCGTTCACAACAAAAACGATGACATTTTGATAAGTAGGGACATTAGAAGAGACTAGTGATGCTTCTAATGTCCCCAAAAGTGAAATTCTGGAGGCCAAAATTTTGGGCATTAGAGGTCGCTTCTAATGCCCAACTTTTTACACTTAGTGAAATTTTTGGCGGAAAAGTTTTGGAGCCCAAATATTTGGGCATTAGAAGCGACATTTAGAACCAATTAGTCGCTTCTAATTCCCAACCTTTTACATTTAGTGAAATTTTGGTGGAGAAAAACTGGACCTAAATATTTTGGGCATTACAAGGCCAAAATTTAACTAAGTATAAAAAGTTGGGCATTAGAATTGAATAGTCACATCGAATGCCCAAAACAATGAAAAATTTGGCGGAAAAAAGCGAGCCAAAGATTTTGATCTTTAGAAGCAACTCGACTCGAACCTTTAGATGCGACTAGTTGCTTGTAAGAGTACAAAATTTCATTTTTTTTCCAGAAAAATGAGGTTTTTATTTTAGAAGCGACTAGTCGGTTCTATAAGTAAAACATTGTTTCTAATTAGAAGCGAGTAGTCGCTTCTAAAAGTACCCGTAGCTGTGAAAAGTCATTTTTATAGTAGTGAAATAATATAGATGCAATATGGCACATATATATATATATATATATATATATATATAAAATTCGTTATAATTGAATAGATACAACAATGATGTTTTGCATAAGTTGCTTTGCGGAGTAACTGAGGGCACGTTCTACATTTTCAGCAGAACGAGTAGCTAGTAACATTCTTGATGGATCATAAAGTTCAACGCTCACTCGACATCTATTAAACAATAACATACATGTCAAATATGATAAAGTCAATTATATATTATTTTAGTTTGTGGTACTTTACCTGGGTATAGCTTTTGTTGATGCCTCACACATGCACTATCAGTGTATTTGTGACATTGTAAATATGATGTACACGGAAAATTTTGATGCAAGTTTGTAACTGAAATAACTGCTTTAATTCAAAATTTGTTCTCCTGAAAAGCATTAAAGTTTTGAACATTAGAAATGTATGTATAATGAGAGTGGTGTAAAGTTATCCATGGTGGAAATGATTTAATTAGAATAATAAAATTAGAAAAGTACATCTTTTTGCACTGGCACTTCTTTGATAGTTATGGTTTACTCTACATTTCGTATCGTAATTGTAGTTGATGAAGATGTTAATTTCTCTATATCAAAATTATATGGATTGTATTTGTTGTTCTCAACCCCGTGGAATACAAGTTCAGCGCGTCTTACGTATGGATGTAACTTGACATATATATACTAAGAGTTTAACAAATAAGTACTAATCATGCACGTAATTTTTCAGCAGTTTCAGTTTTGGGATTGATTAAGAAAAAGCTAATTCAGTTTGGTGGACAAATACATGCCTGCATTGGTTTCAGTTAACTTTTTAATTGTTCATGATAGAGAAGTATTAAAAGATCTTACCGTTAAAGCGAGTCACTTGTACATGTAACGCCACAATGATTGGTGTAGTTGACAGTATATCAACAATAGCAGCACATTCTATTATCAGGAATTTCTCCCACATAGTGAGTAGAACTCGTTTCACTCTAAAAAATCATTCATATCGTAAAAGATTAGTAAAACTAAATTTAATTAATTATATAATAAACATAATGAAAATAACTTATTGCTGATCTATTAATATCAACTCTTAGATTTGGGCCGATCCATATTGAGTCGGTATATATTTTATGTTTCTCATTCCAACAATGACTCCCATGGTGTCTACTGTATTTCAATTATATCAATGCCAGGTGTAATACATGGTTAAAACGTTAAGGTGTATAATATTCAATTAAATAAAGTAAGACAAAAATTTGAAGCATTTAATCACTTACCAAGATTTGTTTAGTCAATATATTGATGAAGATTAACAAGTTGTATAAGGTTGTATGTATATGGATGAGCTATTGTGGTGTGGTCATCAACGTCTTAGATCATTGTCGTTTCGTTGATATTCCATTCAAAGTGGTTATCTACCAACCGATACCCGGGCCTCACTAAATTTATAGTGGCGTTGGATATAAAATAATAGTTCAAGACCTCGAACATGTCATTATTTAGGCCTAAATCTTGTACTCTTGTACCCCGAACATGTCAAATAATCTACAAGTGTTATGAAAGTAAAATAATTAGCATTAGTTGTTAGATACAGACCTCGGTGTCGATCAATACAAGTTTTTCATATCTCGTTGAGCTATTGTGTGCTTTCCTCGGAATACATTTTTCGACAACCATTACTTTTGACGTCCAACTCTTTGTTGTTTTGTCAATTTCCTTGATCAGTTTGACATATTTGGACATACACCTACAATATTTATGATATGATTATTTGTTTGACAAAATAATAAGACTCTCAAATCAATGATGTAAAGGAAACAAAACTAATAATATCTAGAAGTTAAATATTTTATAATTTAATAGTCTTCAATTCCTACGTAAACAAACTTGGTAATATCATAGCATAGCATGTGAGTCGTACAATTACAGTCAAATGGAAATGTTTGCGTTGCCAAAATGAAGAATGGGACAAAGGAATTAAAAATATCAGTAGACGTTATGTTGGCTTTAGCACATAATTATGACAATATAATCTACAAATAACACATATGTATAGGTATGTTATAGAAAAAAAAATATAGGTATATCGTTTGCTATGAATGTACATTTTCTCATGACATAGATCAATAAATAGGCTACATAGAATAATATGATGAAGCATTCAAGATACAAAATGGCTTGACTCTACTCCGAAACGAAAAATAGACGAAGGACGGAAAATTGTGGTTTATTAATATACAAAATGGCTTTTATAAGGTATAAATTGTAGTTATTATAATAACATAAATACAACTTATGGATCTTCGCTATTTTTTGTATTAAAATGAGTCATTATCTTTAAGCGCTACTTTATCTTTTCCTCGCCACCACCTCATTGAAATTGTGATTCTTTGAAACATGTATAATAATAATATTCTTTGAAATTTAAGTCACTGAAAATAAAATATTGTACGATTATCTTCATATTTATTTGTTGGACTATATTTTAATTGTCTAAATTTTAGAATAATTTAAACATGAAATAATTTGTAACGAGGAACTAAAAGTAAAAGGTAAGAGTTATTTATTGTAAAAAAAAAAAAATTATGCGGGTTTTCCGGTAATTGTGAATCAAGTAATACAAATACTTTAATTAAAAAAAAAATCGTTAAAAAAGTTACCATGTGTTTATAAATAAAATAAAACCGTCTCCTTTAGTTAAACGCTTGTAATTTTGAAGATGAATTGAAATTTAATGAGAAAAATTGAGAAAACTTTATTTCAGTTAAGAATTTGTAAGAATAATTTATTGGTGAGAGAAAAAGATAGATAAAAAATGGATTTTTTTAAGTATCAAGTTGAAAATACGATGGTTAAAATTCGAGTTGTCTCCATGAGACTCGTACTCATCTAGTGTTAAAACTTATGTCATGTTTCTAAATCTTTTTTGTTGTTTTAATTTGATTCGTTTGACTGACAATCATTTTTGTTCACAAAGGAGGAGGTGATTAGCAATCATATTTGTTAAGCAAAAGTGGTTGAACATGCAGAGTGAGTTGTTGGAATTAGAGAAATTGCTCATTATACCACTAAATTATATCCACTTTTTTTAAACAAAAAATTGGCTCTATAGCCTTATAAAACGTTTTCATTTTGGATATACCCAAGGTTTCGTTAATAGATTGAAAATAGCCAGACAAATTCGTTTACACATTGTAAATAGTCCAAAATACCATTAATTCGTTTACATATTGAAAATATAAATTAAGGGTATTTTGGACTATATATGATATGTAAACGAATTTGTCTGGCTATTTTCAATCTATTAACGAAACGTTGGGTATATCCAAATTACACATAGTTTACAAGGCTATACATCAAAATTACCCTTTTTTAAATCTACCAAAATCATTTTTCTTCCCAAAATACTAGTTTTCTCCACATGAAAAGACTTTTTACCCTTTAAAAAATAAAAATTTACAAACAGCCCCTACTTGTTTATAACCGGCTAACAAAAATAAAAAAAATAAAAATAAAATCAATGTTATTTCTTACAACCGGTTCTTCATTTTCTCTTTTCACTTTTCAGCTTCCATGTTTCTCTCTCTTCTCTTTCCATGTTTCTCTCTCTTCTCTTTCCACTATATTTTCTTCTTCAACACTCAACCCTTCAACATCTTCTTCAACACTCAACCAAAAGACATTAAAATACAAGCTTCATCTTCGACGTAGTCCAGCTCCGGTCCATCTCCGACGCAGTCCAGCTGCAGTCGATCTCCGACGCAGCTCCACCGCCACCTCTTTTGCTTCCGACGAAACTCCGTTCCATTTTCGACGTCTCTGATGAAGCTCCACTCCATCTCCGACAACACCGCGGCGTCATCTCAATTCCATCTCCATGCGGATAACTATTAAAAAAGAGATTAGGCTCTTCTTGTTGTCTTTTGATCTTTTGTTCAAACTTGAAAAATATGTGACAAAGTCTACAATGCTGTCTACAAATCTGTAATAGAGTCTACAAATCTGTAACAGAGTCTACAATGTTGTCTACAAATCTGTAATAGAGTCTACAAACGCGTGAAACACAGTGGTTTCAAAGTTAACTCTTATTCGTTAAACTAAAATGAAGACAATAATTATTAGTGTAATGATTTATTTGAATCAAATATGTTATTTTATTTGAGTTTGTTCCTTTAATTTTGTCAAGTATCTCAGAAATGTAATCTATTTTATCCCATGGTCCACAATGTAGATTTCAATGCACTCTACAATAATCAGGAAAGTCTAAAATATTGTCTACAATTAAAATTATCGTGTACAAAATTGTATACAATATGGTCTATAATTAAAATATCATCTACAAAAAGATCTACAATATGGTCTACAATCAAAACATCGTCTACAAAAGAGTCCAGCTTTAAAATAAACTCTACAAAAAAAGTCTGCAATATCGTCTATAATGCGAGGTCGTTTGGACTGTTCATTATGTAGTGTCGAAGTCTTTCGTTTTTGTTTTGACGACCCACTTCTTCATTTTTTGTCCATGGTCATTTGCCGGTACGCCTTTCGATTCGTCGGAGTTTTCTGGTCGGAGAGAGAGGAAGATTCATGAAGATGAAGAGACTTTTGAAAGAGCCATGAGAGGGGGAGAGAAACTTTGGAACTTTGGAGAGCTAGGAAAGAGGGAGAGCCAGGATGAAAGGTGAAGGAAAAATTACTTTAGGGGCATTTGGTCTTTTGCATTGGCATTTTGGGAAAAAGTTATTTTTAGTGGATTTTGGAAAAGTGAGTTAGTAAAGGTAGAAAAATGGGCAATTTCTCTTGGAATTATGTGTTGTTAGAGCTAAAAAAATATGCTTGCTAGGCATCTCCTACTTGCAACGGAACATTCGCTCAACTAATATATTATATACTTATATTTCATATTTGAGGCGGCACATTTATCTATGTTTTGACAAATGATAAATGATGATCTTTATGTTAGGAATTCTAGCCCCCAGAAGATATTTATGTAAATTCTCGTGGATATTATTAATGAAATAAATTTTGGCATTTCTAATTTATTTGAATTAAAATGGTTATTTCTTATGTATTAAGATTTATAGAACATTTATCATTCCATAGCCTCCGTATCAAACTGAGTCACTTGTTGGGCACTTGAGTTCGGACGGTGTGTTAAAACAAGGTCGATGACTGATATACGCCTGAAAATCTATATCGAAAGTCATATATGTGGAAAACATGAGTGAAAGTTGATCAATAGGTGAAAGCATTCTACACTTACGATAAATGTATGACGTGGACATATTTTGGGGTAGATGTGTCGTTTAAGGACCGTTACGACACACTAACCAAGGCCACTACGATGGTCATAGTGAGCTTAATATAAATCTTGAAGTGATAATGGACACTAGAGCATGATTCGAGTGTGAAGTGATTTACAGACACGGATTTCAGCCTCCCTGAAAGGACGTTAATGTTAACTCACCTAAGGGCTGATTCCTGAACCGATTGATTACGCGCACTTTCGAAGTAAGTTAACATTCGAAAGAATCATTCGCTGGGGAAGCAAAAATGCTTAGGGCTGATATGTATCAAGAAAAATGTAATGGAAAAATTGACTTCTCTTGGCACTATATTAGTGAACACTCGTCGCGATGAGCAAATATAATACTAGTATTAAAAAAGAGTTCAGTCTTAGATTACACGGTGGTTTATTGATAAAGACTAGATGAATCAATGAGCAAGAGATATGACTGTATCGTCTTTTTTGTCTGATTCGTTAAGCTTCCACTTCTAGGTCCACAGTCCCCGATTGCGCTCTGATAAAGGCGGATAAGAACTTTTGAATAATAATGTTAAATCATTATTTAATCTCACTTGCTGTAATAATGATTGACATCATTAATTTTGGAAAACGGGTATTCGAAGAATTAAATAAGTGTTTATAGCATAATTAATTATTTACTGTTGGATCAAGTAAATAAATAATTAATTGGATTTTAAGCGAACGTGCCTTGAAAATTCAAGGGCTGGGCTTGGGATAGCCTTGGCCAAAAATCCCCTACGGTTATGCCCTAGGGGATGCTGATTATGCTTACTCATTCTTCTCCCTGAATTTCTCTCTTAGGAGAAAAAATCTCTTCCATAGATATTAAGCTTATGGATGAGAGAGAGTGTAGATTCACTATTGAGATCTAATGGCCCATATTAAATCCAAAAGAGATCATATCTCTAGAAGGAAAGAATATCTCTCATAAGGGAGAGAAAATCTCTTAGGGGTTATCTCCTTCGAAATGCTAGAAATAGAGATAGAAGAGAAGAGGAGAATTCACTCAATCTACTAATAGAAACTCGGCCACTATCTCTCTCTCTCTCTCTCTCTCTCTCTCTCTCTCTCTCTCTCTCTCTCTCTCTCTCTCTCTCTCTCTCTCTCTCTCTCTCTTTTTCTCTAAGTGGTCGAATTTCCTCCCCCTTTCCCTAGGAATGGTAAATTCAATTCCTAAATAATAGGAGAAAGTTCCCGAAACAATCTAATTTCGAGATCAAGTGAGAATTGATTGTGCCCACTCATCTTTCTTATTCGTTTAAGAGATTATGTTTTGGAAGACTATGTTGTCTTTGTCGAGTACTAAATCAGACAAAGGGTTGTGAAAATTTGAAGACAAAGCACGCGTTGGATTGGAGCGCTGAGACAAAATCCATGTGAGTGTTCTAACGACTTAGCTAGTATCGGTTGCTGAATTGCTTTCATAAATGAATTAAATTAATAAATCTAGATCTTGTTTAGCGATCATTATTATTAATTGGGTATTGTGAGTGCAATTAATGATTTTCCGTATCCAACATGGTTACTAAGTTGCATCAATCACAAACAAGTGGTTTAAGACCTAGATTATTTATTCATCTAATTGATTCCTTCTTGTAATTAAATTTGGTTTGAATGAATTTATATTATGATATGAAATTCATGCAATTCAATATGTTATTATATGAATTGTGATTGGTGGTTGATCATAGATTTTTTAATTCTCCCTTTCTTAGAATTTTTCGTAAACCCGAAATTCAAAGGGTATAGGCTTTATGTAAAATTTGTTTTTTCAATTATTATCATTTTCGTAATCTGGCGATAGGCGAGAGACGGATCTGCAACGAGGAGACAAAATGGGACTGAAGCCCTGCCCTCTGGGCCTCCAAAGCAAACCGGGTTGTGTAGCCTTTTAGGGCTAGGGTCGGCCGCATGTGATACCTAGCTTAGGCAGTCAATTGGGCCTTGCTGCCTCTTGCCAGAGGCCCAACCAACTCGGGTCGGGTTCAAGGATGATCTAAGCTTGGGCTTGGATGCTCAGTGGGCCTTAAGGCCCATCCGAAATAAAAAAAAACTATTTTTCATTAAAAGTTTTAAATTTATTTATTTTAATGAACTTGCTCAAGTAAATATTATATAAAAAATTTAAAAATAAATGATTTTGATATCAATTTTTTTTTCAAACGAACATATGATGGGCCTTGATTCAAATAAAATATTTCTAAAAAATTACAAAATGCAAATATTTTGAAAATGATTTGTTTTTCCGTTAAAGCATATGATTGTGTTCACCTGTCATCAATGAACTAATACGATTAGGTTAATCTTATTTTAATTTATAAAGAGTCAATTAGGATACAATCAACACGAGTCAAACCATTTGCTTTGCTTGTTTATTTAATTGATTTGTTGTGATTGTTTGCTATAACTTAGATAATGTATTATTTGCTTATGGTTGTCATGGACTTTCATTCATTTATGACTTATCTAATATGATTAGGATAGTAAATTAATGAATGAGTTGAACAGATCGGAAAGCTTTTTCACCAAGACGATAAGAGGCAAAGTTGTGGGTATTTAAGAAGACCTACTGACTCACCTTCTCAAATGGGAGCTTTTCCTGAAATAAATTCTTTTAGGTTAATCAAGACTAGATGTCACGAATTACCTAAAACGTAAGCTATATTGAAACATATGTTTTTAAGGGTAGCTTAGAAACACTCGTGTTTTTAATATGATTTAGTAAACTCGTAGTGGATCACCTTAATTCATGTTAATGCTAGGAAAATTAAATTACTAAAAGTATGAGTCTTAGGCCTCCAACATTGACACGACATCGTGAGGAAGAAACATCCCTCCATGACCGGCACCCCTTTTAAGGGATGAATGGCTCAGGACAGGCTTTTCTGATTCCAATACACATGTTGTGTTTTTGAAAATATGTAGTAGGATTGATCTTTGTGTACTAGCTATGTTAGTGCATATGGGCTAGACTTTTCTCACTGGAATGTTAGTGCAACTCATGTTTGAACCAACTGGTGGTTGTTCATATGGCCAAAGTATTCGTATAAATTGGTAGTTTGGGAGCATACTTATGAAGGATACATGAACTATGATTGCTCACTAATATGAGATTGATCTCAGGTTGACTAGGTACACTCTGTTACGCCACTATAGCGGAACGGACTGTGGCTATTGGTGATTACCATGGATAATAAAAACTTTGTATTTTTATATATTATTATTTTTCCTCGTGCTTGTGAGCATTGTTTTTTTATCCTAAATCTATGTGATGAATCTTTTCTTTTCGGATTGTTATTTATGCACTTGTATTTTATATAATTTCAGCATGACATCGAACTATAATTTGTTAAAAGAGATAATGGATACAATGATGTAAGTGGGAGAGTGTGCCATCGACTACGTGAAGTCATTGACCGGTAGAATAGTTGTGATCAGTATGTTTGGCACACAGATAAACAAAGCTACTCAAGTTGTTAATGTTCTTGAATCGCTCTCTGATGAGTACTTCGACTTAAAAGAGGACTTCTTAAGAAGGTTCTTTATGTTGGAAGAGATGCCCACAAGAAGATTATTTATTTACATATCGATGTTATATAAATCTCTCATGAGTCCTTATTGTAATCTACTGATTAAATCAATAAAAGTTGAAACGTTCATTCATTCTTTTTTTCGTTTATTTGAAGATTTATGATATCCAATATTCTTATAGTCCTTAATTAAACCTAACAACGTATGAAGAGACAAAAGTAGATTCGCATGAACAAACTCTTCATGGTTTGGTTAAAACGAAATATTCACAATCCTAAGATCAACGGACAATTGATCCTAGTATGATTGTTGGAAGAATCTATGATGTCTGGTTAAGAGGCATAGAGAGTTAGGAACTCTATAGTTCTTCCAGTGTATCTTCCGAAGATATTAAATTGACCAATGCACCTTTAGAGACAATGTAAGAACAAACCATTTTACTTCTTCTGTCTCAATGTCACTATGTATGAACTGCATTGTGCTTACCTTAATGCTGAGATGAGACATGTCATTTCATAACTTCAATATATTCATTTGAGAAAGCTACACTCCAAATCCAAGTTTGTAAGCTAGACACGCTCTATAGGTGATTTATTGGATTGTGAAGTTGACATGAGTATACTTTTTGAAGTTCTTATAGATATGGAATTCCTGTACAAGTTTGCAAAAACGTAATGTATATGACATCATGCTTTATTACTTGGATTGTGAATAAATGAACCGCGGGGTATCCAAAATTAACTAACGACTTTATTTGGATGAAACAATGTGACTTGTTAGCTCCTCACCAATATATTGTTTCTTACTTAGTCACAAGTAACAACAGAGTTGAGGAAATAATAACTAGAAGGGAAAAATGGTAATTTTATAAATCTCATCATAGTTGATGATATTCATGAAGGGTAATCATAGATAACATTCAATGGATCCGCTCAATATAATTAAGTTAAATTTGAGTAGAAAATATATTCATTTGAACCGAGAGATTTTCAGTGTCAACTCTTTAGTGGAGTCAGTTAACCTTAAGCTAATACTCAGAAAATTTTTGTGAACTTTTGAGTCCTAGTATAGTAGCTCAGTCTTTGTTCATTTGGATCCATAAGGTCACTATTACAGGTCATTAGAGTAGGATTGTTAAGCTAGAATCTAAGTTAAAATAAGTTCAAATGTTGAACTAGATGTTTTCTAGGAAAATGTCTAAATGGTATTTTTGTCCACATGGACATAAAATGATGTGAATGTCAAAATAAGATTTTGAATATTTTCATATAATGGAAATATAAATTAGTTTCTAAAGCTGAAAAGTTGTTCGAGTCATTATGAAATTAATTTTATTATTTGTGCAATATTTATTCTACAATGGGTATTTTAAGAATTGTCTTAAAAGAAATAAGGAAGCATCTAGAAGCTGTCCCCAGGTAGAATTTTGGCCAACATCAATTGAGAGAAGGAAATTATTTCTAGAAATTCTTTTGTCTTGAATTATAAAGATAATTTTCAAAAAGGAAAAGAAGAAATGAATTTCTTTGAGAATGAAACAAATGTGCTAAGTGAGGAAACCAATTTCCCTCAATAATGCTCATAGGTTGGCCGACCATACACTAGGGAATGAGCTGAGGAAATCAAATATTGTTACTTGAATGCATAATAAGAAAAGGTAATTACCATTTCTTGTATTTCCTTCTCCTATAGATAGAAGCTCACATAGAGATGTGAAGATAAGTTTTTGGTCTTGCTCTCTCTAATTCTAGACGACCACTTCCTCTCTCTCTCTCTCTCTCTCTCTCTCTCTCTCTCTCAAATATCTCTTTTATTTTGGAATCCAAGTCCTCATTAGACTTTGGCTTAAATTAGCTCTTTAGCTCATACACTTGTTCTTAAGTTATTGTGTTTAATTGTGCCCACACACAAATCATTCAAACCCTCCATAGACTCATGTAATAGAAATCTTAGATTTCTCGAGTTCACGACTAGGTGTGAAGGAAACGAGTAAGAAAAGACGATCTACATTTCTCTAGGCTCCTCAAAGATCAAGCTACAAGAAAAGTTAGCAACAAGTAATTTAATAATGTTTTTAAATAATTAACTGTTCATGCACTTTGCCTAGGTTAGTAAAATTGTTTTTAGTTAAAGAATTTTTATATTCCGCCGTTAATTTGTTAATATTAATTTTTTTTAACCCTGGACCTATTCTAACACTCGAAGTATGTCATGAAGACGTTCTGTGGTGAACTTGTGAGTTGGCGAGATCGACTGATAAGGCAATTGTGCCTCAGTCAATTGCATTTTGACATGGCAATACCAACTGATGACTACTCTCCTATATCAACACTACTGGAGAATGTTCTCACAGTGGGAGAACCTTCATACATCGATATCCTCCGATGATAAAGAAATACACCTTACCCCTAAGTCGCGTGAAGGTATGGTAACGTTCACAAACATACATGTATTAGAGGCATTTTATGTTGGAGATCCATTCTCGTCCTGGTTAACAGATTCAGGAACTACTTATCATGTGTGTTCATCTTTACAGGTGTTTGACTCGTGGAAGGAACTGAGGGGAGACGAACTATAACTTAGAGTAGGGAATGGAGAGTCCATCAAGACTAATGATTTAGGAGTAGTTCGACTCCGTTTTGGAAAGAAATATTTGATATTGGATTCAATTTATTTTATTCATGGTTTCTGTAGAAACCTCAGCTCAGTTTCTGAGTTATTTAAACATAAATTTTCTTTGTCTATAAATGAGAATGCTTTTAGTGTTTTTTTTTTATGAAAGAATTTATGTGATGCTCACTTATGCAATGGTTCATATGTTTTAATTCTTGAAATTAAATGTTCGTTTAATGTAGAAATATTTAAGGTAGCTAAACTCACTTCTAGTAAAATAATTAAACTATCTTGTGATGAACAAACCTATTTATGGCACTTTAGACTTGGTCTAATTAATATAAAGAGGCTAGAGAGACTTTCCAAACTTGGGCCGTTGAAACAACTTCAAGTGGGAACTCTTACTATTTGTGAATCCTGTATAGAAGGAAAAATGACTAAGCGATCTTTTATTGGAAAAGGATTAAGAGCCACCAAACCTCTGCAACTAGTTCCCTTTGACGTCCGCGGACAAATGTGTGAAGCTGCGAGAGGCGGTTACTAATATTTTGTCAAATTTACTGATGATTATTCCAGATATGGTTTCATTTACCTAATGCACAAAAAATCTAAAACTTGTTATAAGTTTAAAGAATTTCGTGGTTGTGTTGAGAACCAATTAGGTAATACTATTAAGACCTTCCGATCGGATTGGGGAGGCGAGCTCTTAGATACAGAGTTCACCGATTATATGCACGAACGTGGAATTATTTCACAGCTATCGGTTCCTGGTAACCCACAATAAAATGATGTAGCTGAAAGGAGAAATCGAACTTTATTAGACATGGTAAGATCAATGATTAGCTATTCTTCACTTTCTACTACTTTTTGGGGTTATGCATTAAAGACAGTCATGCATATATTAAATCATGTTCCATCTAAATCTGTATTCAAAACTCGTATGGAAATGTGGAACGGAGCTGATGGTAACTTGCGCTATTTCCATGTGTAGGGTTGTCCCGCTCATGTCTTGAAATATAAATCGAGTATAACTCGAGGAAAATGTTAGATCAATCTCAAAGACTAACGTCCAATGGTATCCATCTCCACCTACAATTGTTGTGAGAGTTGGAGATGAAGAAGAAAACACAAAGGTTGTTCCAAGTGCTACACTGCCTCGTCATAGTGAGAGGTTCTCTAGAGAGCCCGACTGATATCTTGGCTTTGAAGCAAACTTCGTTGCCTTGGATACGAATGACGAAGACCCAACGTCATTCAATGATGCCATAGTTAACTTGGACAAATAGAAATGGCTTGTAACCATGAATCTTGAGATATATTCTATGCACTCGAACTCAGTCTGTACACTCGTAAATGCACCCTAACAAATCAGACCAATTGGGTGCAAGTGGATGTATAAGAGGAAGAACTGAGCTGATGGACAAGTCAAAACCTATAAGGCTAGACTTCTGGGAAAGGGTTTCACCCATAGAGAAGGAATCGACTACAACGAAACCTTCTCTCTTGTAGCCATGTTTAAATCCATCAGAGTTCTTCTGGCCATTGCCGGTCAATATGATTATGAGATTTGGCAAATGGACGTAAAACAACATTCTTGAATGGCTACCTGGAAGAAGAAATCTATATGGCTCAACCAGACGGATTCAAAGAAAATGGTCAAGAGCACAAGGTTTGAAAATTATTGAAGTTCATTTATGGACTCAAGTAAGTGTCTAGATTCTGGAATCAAAGGTTTGATGAGGTGATCAAGACCTATGGTTTTTGAACAAAATCTTTCGGAGCCTTGTGTTTACAAGTACTCAAAGAATGTTGTTGTTTTCTTAGTTCTTGACGATATACTCCTTATAGGAAAGTAATATCGAATTGATGTATGTACATAAAAACGTGGGTGGCAAAGCAATTTTAAATGTTGTCTTTGTTCTTGGAATCCGGATCATGCGTGATAGGAAGAACAACTTACTAACTCTACCTCAACGTACTTATATTGATAAGGTACTTGCTCGATTTTTGATGAGGAATGCTCATACGCATTGTTACCAATGCGCACAGGGTTATGTTGGCAAAGATGCCCACAAGAAGATTATTTATTTACATAGTGATGTAATATTACTTCATAAGTCCTTATTGTAATTGCTGATTAAATTAATAAAAGTTGAAACGTTCATTCATTCCTTTTTCGTTTGTTTGAAGATTTATGATATTAAATAGTCTTATAGTTCTTAATCAAACATAACAATGTATGGAGAGGCAAAAGTATATTTACAACAACTCTTCATTGTTTGGTTAAAACGATATATTCACAATCAAAAGATCAATGGACTCTTGATCCCAGTATGATTGTTGGAAGAATCTATGATGTTTGGTTACGAGGCATAGAGAGTTAGGAACTATATAGTTCTTCTAGTGTATCTTTAGAAGATACTGAATTGACCAGTGCACCTTTAGAGACAATGTAAGAACGAATCATTTAACCTCTTCTGTCTCAAGGTCACTATGTATGAATTGCATCGTGCTTACCTAAATCCTGAAATGAGACATGTCATTTCATAGCTTTAATATTCTCATTTGAGAAAGTCAAATTCAAGATCCATTAAGTGATCTAGACTAGACTAATTGGTGAGATATTAAGTTTTGAAGATTTCTCATATGGAATTCATGTAAGAGATTGCTGAAATGAAATATATATCACCTCATGCTTTTTTACTTGGATTGTGAATAAATGAACAACGCGGTATCCAAAATTAAGTAGCGAATTTATTTAGATGAAACAGTGTGACTTGTTAACTCCTCGCCAATACATTGTTTCTAACTTATTCACAAGTAAGAAAGGAGTTGAGGAAATAACAACTAGAAGAGTAAAATGGTAATTTTATAAATCTCATGTAGTTGATGATATTCATGCATCAAAGAGGAGAGAATTCTTTGCCTTTAATTATAAAGATAATTACCCAAAAGGAAGAGAGGAAACAAATAAGCTAAGCGAGGAAACAAATTTCTTCCCTCTTGAGCTTGAGATGGCCAGCCATGTTAGGAGAGTCATGAATGCATTATTATTTCATGAATTCATAATTGATTTTTATAGATTTTCCTTCTCCTATAAATAGTGGCTCACATAGAGATGTGAAAAATAAGATTCATTCAAGTTTTTTTCCCTCTTGCTTCTCTCTTATTTTTGGCCAACCAAAACCTCTCTCTCTCTCTCTCTCTCTCTCTCTCTCTCTCTCTCTCTCTCTCTCTCTCTCTCTCTCTCTCTCTCTCTCTCTCTCTAAAATCCCATTTATTTTTGGCACCTAAGTCTTCATTAGATTTAGGCTGAATTAGCTCTTTAGCTCATAGACTTGTTCTTGAGTTATTGTGTTTAATTGTACCCACACACAGATCCTTCTGAACCTCTAAAGGCTCATGTAATAGAAACCTTAGGTTTCTCAAGTTCATGTTTAGGTGTGAAGGTAACGAGCAAGAGACAATCTACCTTTCTCAAGACTTTCAAGATCAAGCTACAAGAAAGGTTAGCGTTCAAGTAGTTTTAAATAATATTTTTAATATATACATATTCATGCACTTTGCCTAGGTTAGTAAAATTATTTTACTTGTAACGAAATTTTATATGCCACCATTAATATGACTAATGATAATTTTTCTTAACATTAGATCTATTCCAACAAATGGTGTCAAAGTTATGGTCAAAGTTTATGCATGTACATGTTATTAAAAATCATTATAAAATTGTTTTCAAAATTTGCTTGAATAATGATTTTTTCAAAGACAAGATCTTACACAATTTTAATCTTTTCGTACGACCTCTAAAATTATTTTTTTGTTGATTTTCCACTTTTCAAATATGCTATAAAAATACATTAAAAATATTTTTTAATTATTTTATGTTTAGCATACTCGAAATCAATTTTTTGATAAGTTTGAAAATTTGTATACATTGTTTAAACTAGTTTTTTCCACTTCTATATTAAATTAGTTATTGAATATTTTGTAGTCTATTGTTTGTTTTATTTTGTGTAAATAATTAACATATTAATATAACAAAAAATTGAAATCAAAACAAACAAATAAAATGTTTCAATAAACCTCTTTCTCATTACGCCTAGATCCGACGTACTTTTTAATTGTTTTTCATTTTCAAGACACATTGTTATGGCTCAGTAAAATGGACATAACTCTTTGCTCGGACCTTGAAAATTAGCAGTTATTGAACCAAATTAAAAATACGGAAGTTAGCTACCTAATGCAATTGGTTTCGGCTCAATCGGATACCAGATGTGTCACTTATTACCTTTTAAATTCAAGGTGTACGGCAGTCCGCGAGTCCAGGATTATGAATCCGGATGTGCGACTCCTAGCTTCTTCCCCTCTTCTTGATGCAACCGTGGCTTTTTGAAGTTCGCGCACTCAACCATCATGAAGATGTCTTGAAGGAAGATGTCATGAAGATGAAGAAATTAGTTTTAGGATATTTTGAATCTCAAAAACTTTCAAGTGCAAAAGTGAGATTTATTAATCTAATACACTTTTCTGAGGAAAAACAAATTAATAACCAAAAAGATTCGATTATGTTCATTGTGCCTTAGTGCATTAACACTGCTCTCTCCTCACAAATATCGATTTTAGTGTTCTTTTTTTTCTAGTGATCTACTATATCTCTCTTTACTCATGGAAACATGTTTCCAAACATATAAGAGTAGATATGCCTTATTCCAAATACTAAGTGGGAGGGTTTTACTTATCGTTTACAACCCACGATCCCCTTAGTCCAAAAACTAAGTGGGAGGGTTTTACTTATTATTTGCAACCCACGATCCCCAACACTAATGTTAAGTGCATATGTCTCCAGACTAAGAGTCACCATCGTGACCCTCTCTTTAATGAGAGTACTCAAAGATGCATTGCTCTTAACATTGCTTTTAAAGCTACGTTCAAAAGTGAAACGATGAGACAAGATCTTCCCTTGGAGGATTGCTTTCAAAGTAGATCTTGTTGAACTAAGTGGTTGGTTACACACTTAGACTCACCCTCTAGTAATCCTTCCTCGAGGCCCTGCGAAAAGTTTTGAGTGATCAAACTTCTTTATAAGGTGGCTAGTCAAAACATTGATATATTGACATCATGACTATGCATTAATGATCATTAATGTGTCATTTACTTATGAAAGACAACTCTTTGTGGCCTTCCCTCGAATGATTAAATTGTCATTTTGTTCATAACACCTTTGGATTTTTCCTGTCTAAACTTAAACTTAAAATCCTAAACAAAAGACTAATCATAAATTGTTTCAACTTTCTGCACAATGTCTCTAAACCTCCTCTCTACTATCTTTTCCTCGAATAAACTTGAAGGTGATAACTACATAATTAAAAACGTAACCTAGACATCATCCTTACCATGGACAAGCACAAATGGGTACTCACCACCCCATGTCCTCTTGAAACGAATGATGATTCAACTCAAGAGGACAAGGACGCCCTCACAACCTGGCTCAAATTCGATGAGATTGCGAGATGCTATATTTTAGAATCGATGAACAATGTGTACCAGCAACAACATCATGATTTTGAGTCAGCCAGTGATATGCTCTACAATCTCCAAGAGATGTTTGGAGGGCAATGGCATCAGGCTAGACAACAAGCGGTACGACAGTTTATGAACTGTCGTATGAAAGCAGGGACTCCCGTTAGAAAACATATGATACTGATCATAAGTTATCTAAATGAGATGGAATCCTTGGATCAGAGTTTGATGGAGATACCAAGATAGATATGATCTTGGCAACTCTCCTTGAATCTCCTTATACTTTCAGGCTAAACTACTCCATGAATAAGCTAAGGTACACTGTTACCGAGCTAATGAAGGAGCTTCACACCGCTGAGGGACTCTTAAAGAAAAAGAGGGAAACTAGAGAGGCTCATGATATTGAGCACAGAGCCTCCACCTCTGGATCTAAGAAAAGATCTCATGGAGCCGACAAGAAGAACCATGGAAAGGTTTAGAAGAAGTAGGTGCCCCGGACTACCAAGGTGGACAAGTCTAAGGACAGTTTTCACCATTGTAATGAGCCCGGACACTGGCGTTGGAACTGTCCTACCTACCTCAAGGCTAACAAGAAATGTATTGTACTTATTACCGAAGCTTGTTTAGTAGCTGATAATGTATCATCGTGGATTATTGACTCCGCTGCTACTAACCATATTTGTTGTTCCTTAAATGGGTTAAAAAAAAGCAAAAGCTTAGAGGATGGTGAATTCTGCTTCAAGTGGGGTGATGGGAGCTTGGTTTCTACGAAGACTGTGGGATCTGTTACATTGTCTTTTGAAGACATAACTTTAAATTTGAATGATGTATATTTTGATCCTTCCTTTGGGAAAAACTTAATATCTGTAGCTCAAATTGTTGAATATAATTATTATTTAAAGTTTATTGATAATGAAATTCATATTACTTTTTCAAATTTATTTGTCACTGATGCATGTTTGAAGAATGGTTTATACTATTTTTATCCTATACAACCTTTGCTATTAGACACTGAAATAAATAATGATCTAATTAGGGAACCATAGATGATCAAAACTAATTTTTCCTCTGATCTAATAAAATCAACATATCTCTGGCACTTAAGTTTTGGTCATATTAGTCTAGATAAGATTAAGAAAGTTGTGAGGGATGGTCCACTCAAAGCCTCTGCAATAGGATCTGTGCCGACTTGTGAAAAATAAAGGTCGAAGAGCCACTGAGTTGTGGAACTAATACATTCTGATGTATGTGGTCCACTCAGAATTCAGGCACGAGTAGGATACGAATACTTCGTTACCTTTACCGATGATTACTCAAGATATGGATTTGTCTATTTGCTCAAATGAAAATTCGAAACCCTTAACGTATTCAAGGTTTTACGGGCTTTAGTGGAAAAGCAAACTGGCAAACAGATCAAAACCCTTCGATCTGATCGAGGTGGTGAGTACTTGTCTGAAGAGTTCGATGACTTTCTTAAAGAATAATGTATCGCTTCTCAGCTTATAGCACCTGACACACCTCAACAGGATAGAGTGTTAGAGAGAAAGAATCAAACTCTAATGGAGATGGTTAGATCAATAATGAGTTAGTCATCACTCCCCAATTCCTTTTGGGGATATGCCCTCGAAATTGTCGCATATGTTTTGAACCAAGTTTCGTCTAAGACGGTCCCTAGTACTCCTTATGAACGATAGACTGGGCGTAAAACTAGTTTAAGCCACATCAAAATTTGGGGTTGCCCTGCACATATGCTAAGGCAAAAGACAAGCAAGTTGGCTAGTATGTCAGAATTATATGTATTCCTTGGATATCCAAAGGAAACCAAAGGTTTCAAATTCTATAGTCCCGAGGACGACAAAACATTTGTTAGCACTAATGCTCGTTTCCTTGAGGAAGACTATATGAAGAATGCGAAACCTAGAAGCGAAATTGTGATTGAAGAAAAGTTGGGTGAGGAAGCTTCTACCTCATTTGTAAGAATTGTTCTTACCCCAACTGAAACGCGACCTAACAATTCAGTTACTCATCAAGTAGTACTTCGACGTAGTGGGAGGGCTTCTGAAAAACCCGACAGGTAAATGTCTTTTGGCGATGCTCTCGTAGTCGTCGTTGACATGGATGACCATGCTTCCTACAACCAAACAATGGCTGGTTCTAAGCCAAACCTTTGACTTGATGCCATGAAAGTTGAGATGCATTCGATGTATATCAACGAAGTCTGGAAACTTGTAGACCAACCTGAATGGGTTAAAGCTTGTAAGGTGTAAGTGGATCTATAAGAAGCAAAGGAGTCCTGATGGGAACGTTGAGACATTCAAAGCGCGACTAGTGGATAAGGGTTACACCCAAAAGGAAGGTATCGATTATGAAGAAACCTTCTCGCCAGTCACAATGCTTAAATCCATCTGCATACTTCTATCCATTGATGCGGCTCTCGATTACGAGATATGGAAAATGGATGTCAAGACTTCTTTTCTGAATGGAAATCTTGACGAGCGCATTTTCATGGCTCAACCAGACGGTTTCGTGGAAGTTTGTCAAGAAACCAAGGTTGGTGCGTTGCTGAAATCCATTTATGGATTAAGACAAGCATCTAGATCATGGAATATTAGATTCAATGAAACCATAAAAATATTCGGTTTTGAACAGTCAATAAAAGAACCTTGTTTTTATAAATTGATACACGAGTGAAAGGTTATGTTTCTGGTATTTTATGTAAATGATACACTACTCGTTGGTAATGATGTAGGTAATTTATTTGGGGTTAAAATCTGGTTAGATAAGCAGTTTGATACGAAGGATCTAAGGGAAGCTACGTACATTTTGGGGATTCAGATCTTTCGACATTGAAAGAACCGACCTGGTCGCTCTCTCAAGCATCTTATATAGATAAGGTGATGGATCGCTTTGTTGGGATTGGTGCCCACAAAGGAGAATATTAGACATTTTATTTATTATTTGTAATATTTTGCTGAAACATTAATATTAATAAATAAGCTTTCTTTTCCTATAGTTTGTGTTTATGTATGTATGCTACGCTCTGAAACTGTCATCAACGAAAAGGGTGTTAAATACAGATTTGACATGATAACCCCTTGTGACTAGTTTAAACCATTTGTTCACAATCTTAAGACCGATTGAGCATTCGAGTCTAAGTAACGATTGTTTGAATGAATCATGATATCTTATCATGTAATATAGAAAGTTGTGACTCTATGATTTCATTCTTGATATCTTATAGAAGATATTGAACAGGACCTAGTGATTCTATGGAAGCTCGATATAAAACCGTTTAATCCAGAAGCTCCAAGATCACATACGAGGGGTACTTCGATAACTACCTTAATCCTGAGGTGAGTGCATAGTCGATACTACACTTTATGTCATTTGATTTGTCAATGGGCGATGGCCGTGTAATGGCTGCATCTGACCCGACGGTTGGTGACATAATGTTGTAGTGTTGGATTATGTGATTCACAGATATGGAATTCGTGTACACATAATGAAAGTCATTGTATCACACTATGGTTTGTTACGAGATAGTGAATGAATTAATCTGGCCAGATAATCATTGAATATGAGATTCCTTGATTAAAACATGTCACATGTATTGACGTCTCACTTTTATGTTTTTTCTCATTCACAAGCAACAAACGAGTTAGTGAAATAATAACTCTAGGGGTAAAACGGTAATTTTACATTCCCCGGACTTACTGATACACACGAAGGGTATTTTGGTAAAGTACACCGTGGATCGAGTACAGAAAAGTTCTGTGACTTCAAACGGAAAAATATGCGCGCATGAACTTAGAGATTTTCAATATTGGTCCTTTAGTGGAGTCGACCATTATTAAGAATTATAAGCCGAAAATAATTTGTGAATTATTGAGTCTGTGCTATATTCTCAAGCTTCGTTCATGTGGGTCCATAAGGTCTCAATGATGCACATTTAGAAGAGATTAATTGAACGCAATAAATTGATTTACTCATAAAATACAAATTGTGATTTGTATAGAGAAATTTATTTTCCAAGCAAATTAATGAATACTGTGTTATTCATTAATTATTGATTTTGTGAATTAAAGAACTTTATTATTGTAATAATAATTTTCTTGAGAATTCATAATAACAATATTAGAAAATAAAACGTTTCTCGTTTTATGTTATTCGATAACCATGAAACAATTTAATAACGAGTTATTAAATAATTGAGAGTTCTAAATTAAGTCGAATTTGGAAATTAAATCAAGGCAATTTGGGAAATAAAATTGAGAAACGAGTAGGACATACGGGCCGGCCATTAACATGGTTTTGGGCTGAATATCGATTCAACAAAAGCCCACATGAAAGCCCATTAACAATGTCTATAAATAAAGGGTTTGAGGAAACCCTAGAAAAAGCTTGCTCTGTCTCTCTCTTCCCTTCCCTCTTGGCCGACCACCTTATCACCCGAGAGGACGAAAAATTTCGTTTCTTGTTTTCTCGTGTGCGTTCATCTGAGCCCACACTCATCTTCTCGTTTTTCTTCTTGTGTCATCGTTGAATCAACTTGTGGTTGTTTGGTCCATTTTCGTTTTCTGGAAATCTGACCTCCGAACCAAAGATTCGATGAATCCGACGAATCTGAGTCTGCAAACCCAGATCTCTCTCCGAACCCATTTAAGTCAGTTCGTTGCCGACGCAACGCAAAAAACGGCGTCCCGATCCGAGCTTCCATGAGCTCTCAGCGTCGTCGCGAAGTTTCGCCTGCGATCTGCCTCCGCCCATCCGCGCGAACCTGCGCCTGACTCCGCCCGACCGCCCCTCTGCGTGTCCCAGCAGCCTGCCGCCTTTATCCAGCCAAGCCTGCCTCTGCCCAGGTCGCTGCCGACGTTGCCGTTGTTCCTCCGCCTGAGCCCAGAGGTGCCTGCCCCTCTCAGCCGCTCCGGGGTCTCCTAGGGCCGCTGCCTTCTGCGTCGGACGAGTCCAGCCGCTGCCGCCCGTTCCCAGCCTGCCGAGGACCGCGCGCCATCTGCTGCCAGCTTCCCGGACCAGCCCCAAGGACGTGCCTGCTTGCCGCCTTCGTTGCCCGTGTTGACGAGCCGAGGAAGTCTCTTGCAAACCCGGAATTGGAGAAGCTTGAAGATTCTCGCATCGAACTCGTTTTCAATTCCTCGACTGAGTTATTTATAACTCGACGATGTAAGTTTCGATAATCTTAAATACTCTTAATTGATATAATTGTTATGATTGTTTGGAGTGTTTTATTTTATTGAAATAACATGTTTAAAATTAAATTGTTAATTAACATGCTTATGATTTTAATGCCAATAGGTTGTTAGATATTAAATAGTTTAATATGATAGATCGATTTTATTATTAATTCCGCACGTAATTAGTTATGTTTAATAATAATTTACTTAAATCGTTAAGTAATTTCCTACACGCTTCGCTATGCAAAACACCAAGAAGGGCCAAAACCCCTTCAGACATGGAGTCTCACTATCTAAGGACCAGTCTCCCAAGACTGCACAAGACTGGAAATATTCCCTATGCTTCAGCCGTAGGAAGTCTCATGTATGCTATGTTGTGTACTAGACTGGATATATGTTTCGCAGTTGACGTAGTTAGTCGTTTCCAATCAAATCCTGGACCCGAGCACTAGGTTTCTGTTAAGCATGTTCTGAAGTATCTTCGGAGAACTAGGAACTTGATGCTTACATATTCAGGTACTGACTTGACGATGACGGGGTATACCAATTCTAACTTTCTGGCGGATAAGGATTCCAGAAATCCACTTCAGGGTCTGTGTTCATCTTGAATGGTGGACTTGTTCTTTGGAGGAGTATCAAGCAATCTTGCATTGCTGACTCCACCATGGAGGCAAAATATGTGGCTGCTTGCGGAGCATCTAAAGAGGTTGTATGACTTGGAAGTTGTTCCGAATTTCAACGAGCGCTCATGACACTTTCTTGTGATAATAGTGGGGTTGTTGCTAACTCAAATTAACCTAGAAGCCATAAGCGCTCTAAGCATATTGAGAGGAAATACCATTTGATTAGAGAGATCGTGCAACGCGGGGACGTGGAGGTGAAGAAGATCTCAACGGTAGACAACCTTGCAGATCTTTTCACCAAAGCCATATCCAACAAGGTCTTCGACCAACATCGAGACGGATTAGACTTGAAGAACTACTCTCATCTTCTTTGAGTCAAGTGGGAGTTTCTTGGTAGAGATATCGACAAGAAGAATATTTATTTACATATTGATGTAATATAAATCTTCATAAGTGTTTATTGCAATTCCTGATTAAATTAATAAAAGTTGAAACGTTCATCCATTTCTTTTTTGTTTGTTTGAAGATTTATGATATTAAATATGCTTATAGTCCTTAATCAAACATAACAATGTATGAAGAGACAAATGTATATTTGCATGAACAAACTCTTCGTCGTTTGGTTAAAACGATATATTCACAATCTAAAGATCAATGGACTATTCATCCTAGTATGATTGTTCCAAGAATCTATGATGTCTGGTTACGAGGCATAGAGAGTTAGGAACTCTATAGTTCTTCCAGTGTATCTTTCGAAGATACTGACTTGACCAGTGCACCTTTTGTGACAATGTAAGAACAAACCATTTAACCTCTTCTGTCTCAAGATCACTATGTATGAATTGCATTGTGCTTACCTAAATCCTGAAATGAGACATGTCATTTCATAGTTTTAATATTCTCATTTAATCAGAAAATTACAATAAGGACTCATGAGAGATTTAAATTACATCGATATATGAATAAATAATCTTCTTGTGGGCATCTCAGCCAACAATTTTCTCAGAGCATGATTCGAGTGGGAAGTGATTTAGAGACACAAATTCCAACCTCCTTGAAAGGAGGTTAATGTTCACCCACCTAAGGGTTGATTCCATAATCGACTGATTGGCGCGCACTTTCAAAGTTAGTTAACATTCAAAAGAATCTTTCTTTGGGGAAGCAATAATGCTTAGCGCTGATATGTATCAGGAAAAATATAACGGAAAAATTGACTTGTCTTGGCACGGGTAGAACTTGGAAGATCTTGATCACAAACTAGCTATATCATTAGATACTCGTCGCGATGAGTAAATATAATTCTAGTATTAAAGAAGAGTTTAGTGTTAGATTACACGGTGGAGTATTGATAAAAACTAGACGAAACGATGAAAAAAATAGATAGATTTGTATCGTCTTTCTCGTCGGGTTCGTTAAGCTTCTACTACTAGTTCCATATTCCCCGATACGGCTCTGATAAAGGTGGATAAGAACTTTCTAATAATTGTGTTAAATCATTATTTAATCTCACTTGATGTAATGGTGATTGACCACATTAATTCTGGAAAACGGGTATTTGCATAATTAAATAAATGTTTATAGCATAATTGTTTATTTATTTTGGATCAAGTAAATAAATAATTAATTGGATTTTAAGCGAACGGGCCTTGAAATTTTTTGGGTTGGGCTTGGATCTTGAGTTAGCCGAAAATCCCCTAGGGAGGGGTGGCCGAACTACCATCTTGGTGTAGCTCTTGATTTTCTCATCGTAGTTAAATCAAAGGAGAGAAAATATATTCCATATATATTGATCTGATGGATGAGAGAGATTTTAGATTCACTATTGAGATGTTATGGCCCAAATTAAAACCAATATGGGAGAAAATCTCAAAAGAGAGAATATCTCTAGAGGGAGGGAATATCTCCTAGAAGGAGAGAATGTCTTTAAAAAAGAGAGGAAATCTCTCAAAGGTTATTTCCATCTAACTGCTATAAATAAGGATCAAAGAAAAATTAATTCAGTTCTCACTTGAAACTCTCGGCCACACACTCTCTCTCAGGCCGAATTTTCTCTTTCCCTTTTTCCCTAGAATTGCAAATTTTGTTCCTAGAAAATAGGAGTAAGATCCCAAAAACCTGCTTTCAAATATCTAGTGAGATATCGATTGTACCCACTCATATTTCTTATTTGTCTCGGAGGTTACGTTTTGGAAGACTACGGTGTCATCCTTAAGTACTCAGGTCAGAAGAAGGATGAAACGGAGAAAGCGTTAGATCGGAGTGTTCTTTAGCAGATCCAAAAACCGTAAGTTTTACAATAAACTTCTTCTCATATATCAGTTTTTGAATTGCTTTTAGTGTTAATTAATAAAGTAAATCTAGATCTTGTTTGGTAGCCATAATCATTAATTGGCTATTGTGAGCGTAATTAATATTCTTCCGCACTTAATATGGTTGCATATGTGAATCGTTCATCAACATATGATGTCGGAGCGGTTATTCGTGTATGATACTCACTGATTTCACCAACAAGAAGTATTAGAGGGATTGTATGTCTGATACGCGCTTGATTCGCCAATACTAACATTTAAAAGATGTTCACGTTTTCTTTCACGATTGCATTTGGTTAAGCAGTTTCTACACAAGAGAACTAGTGCACAATTCTTTGGTTTCAAAAAATCCGTAACGTACAGGCCTTTATCTGAACAAAATTTCTTGACTTTGAAATTAACGTGCTTTTCAATCATGATTATAATTTTTTGAACAATATTGATTACATCATATTTTTTTTAACATATAAACCCTTGTAAATCTGCTTAAATTATCCACATTTGTGAGAAAGAACTTAAATCCATGATAAGACGTAGTATGAAACGGTTCACACACATCAGAATGTAATAATTCTAAACAAACTTTAGATTTAGAATTAGAATTTGGTAAAGACAATCTCCGTTATTTTGCAAGAGGGCAGATATCACAGAGATGGGACATACTATTAGGCTTTATTTGTAGAGTATCTTTAAGTTCCAAGATATTATGAATAGAAGTGTGGCTGAGGCGATTGTGCTATACTGAAGAAAACACATAATTGATGTAGTTTTGTGAAGATTTGATTTCATGCTTCAATATGTATATATTGTGGACACATTCAACCTTACCAATCGTCATCTTTGTGTTCATGTCCTACATATAAATATATGAATCGGTAAATGAAACCCTAAAATTGTTATGTTTGGTCAGAGAACTCACTGACAGTAAACATAATTTAAAATTTGAGAGTGAGGTTAGATTTTCCTTCAACATCTCCAAACTGAAACACTTGAATTATTGCATTGTTAGGTAACACTAATGGTTCAAAGATTTGAACAAGGAATCTTTGTTACAAATATGCCTTGACGCACCCGAGTCTAAAATCCAAAAATCAAGAAAGTTGTAATTAGTAATAAATGATTGTATGGCGATTATATTGGGTGACAAGAACCTGTAAAGAAAGTTGAACAAGAAAATATATTGGCTTTCGTATTGTTGACTGCTCCTTTTCAATGAGTTTGTTAGAGAGAAAATTGATGATCTGTCGATATTGGTCATCATTCAGCGCATTGATGGCACCACTTCTGTTTTCTGGTTTTGGTTCACTTGTTGTAACTTGTCCTTTGCTTTCTTGTATATATCCCTGCGAGTGGCCATGGATTTTGAAGCATTTGTCCACCGTGCGGCTAAATTTTTTGCAGTGGGAGCAATAAGGTATGTCCTTTGTGAAGTTCTTGCGTGTGACTTCATCTTTTAATGCCATTGACATAGCATTTGTTGGGTCATTTTGTTGAGTCTCAGTGCCAGCAGCTCGATGATCTTCTTCTTGGTTAACAAGAGAAAAGATCTATTCATCGATGGGATTGGTTTCATCAACAAAATTTGTCCCCTCATAGCTGTGTAAGACGCATATAGTCCCATTAAGAATATCATCTCATAGATGTTTTCATTGAACATTGCCAATTCTTTTGCCGCTCCACAAATAACATCCTGCGCAGGCAAATACAAGTTTGAATTTTTGAAATTTTTCCCATTATCACCTTAATATTCGTGAAGTGATTTGTCACCGAAGCAGTGTCTTGAGTTTGATTTACTAGTTCTGTCCGAGTTGTGAACACTCTGAGACCATTTCTTTTTGGTATCTTTCCCTTATATCTCTCCAGACCGAAGCTGCCACATCTCCATACCTGATTTCTCTCGCAATTTCTTTTGAGACGAAATTGAGAATCCAAGAAACAACAATGTTGTTTGATCTATGTCAAGAGTTGATTGTTGGTTCACCCGGTTTGGATTTAGGGATCGAACCCTCCAAAAACTCTAATTTATTTTTTACAGATATCCCAATAAACATTGAGTTGCTCCAATCCACATAGTTGGCACCGGTAAGAATTTCAGAGACGATCACCGCACCCGGATTGTCACCATGGTGCAGGTATAAGAGATTCTCTGATGGATCTTCGAGTTAACGCGTCGAGACAATCCTCAGAGTCATCTATGTGTTCTTGGATTCTTGAGTCTGCGAGTTTTGATTAACAAGACTCAAGAACTGAAAGAAAGGAGAAGGAGGTATAACTTCAATTATAAGTAACAAACTAATACAACAAAATAGTTCCCAGTAATAGATACTGTTAAGTATAACTGAATGTGAGCACTGTGGTATAAATAAGTACACTTCATATGTATATATCCTAATAGAGTGTGAGACCTAGAGAAGAGTTTTTTAGAAAAATGATCATTTTTATTATTTCTCTCTAAATTTGTAGTGCCATGTTATTACGTGCAAGTATTTTAGTTGATAAGCCAAGCAAGAGTATGGTTTAGTGTTGTCTAGGATCTCGAGAGGGGATTTGAAGCTTAGAGATTCGGTGGGAAGTCTATTGGTGATGTGAATACTCGAGGTGAAGGCATCTTCCCAAAAAGGCAGAGGTAAGTTTGACTGAGATAACAAGGTGAGTGACATTTTGATGATGTGGCGGTGTTTTCTTTTGGAAATCCCATTTTGTTGTGGAGTATGACAAAAAGAGAGACGGTGGTGTTTTTTTTTCAAAATTACCCTCCCCAATCACTTTGTAATATTTTGATTTTGAATTTAAAGTGATTGTCAACTATGGATTTGAAATGAACGAAACTGTCAAAAACCTCATATTTTGATTTTAGTAGATATAGCCATGAATATTTGGTAAATTCATCAAAAAACCACATAGTAGTGATAGCCAGATCTAGAAATAGCAGGAGAGGGTCCCCAAACATCGGAATAAATTAGTTGAAAGGGCTCATTGTATAAGGTTGTTGAGGCAGAGTAAGATTGTTAATGACTTTTGCCTTGTTGACACGCATTACAAAAATGAATAAAAAAATGATGCTTCTTTTGATAAATTGCATGATTTTAAGACATGATGAACAATATTTGTTGCAGGATGGCCTAAACGGCGATGCCAAAGATCCATAGAAGATAAAACAGGTAAAAAGACTAAATGAGAAGAGTGAACACTGGAGGAACAGGGACCAGTGTTTTTAAATGCAAAAGAAGTTGAGGAAGCAGCAGAATGCGGAGGTAAATAGTCTTTGTGGGTAGTGAAGTCAAATTTGTAGAGATTCCCATCAATTGTTCCTCGGAGTAGAGGCTCCAAAGTTGTTCGATCCTTGACAAAACAAACAGTAGGATGAAATTCAAAAAATACATTATTTTCTTTAGAGAATTGGGAAACGCTAAGCAAATTTTGAGTTATGCCAGGCACAAGAAGAAGTTTAGAGAGAAGGAATTTGGGTGAGGAATTTGCAGAGACTACAGATGAACCAATATATGAGATGGTCAAACATGTACCATTACCAATATGTAACATATTGTTTCCATTGTATTGTGTAGCCATATTCAGATTTTCGAGGTCGCTTGTGACGTGATTGGTGGCGTCAGAGTCAGGGAACCAGTTGTGATCGTCACACGAATCTTGCTGAGGTGAGAAGCTGGTGGAGAAGGCCGCTGGAGTGGAGTTCAAAGGCGGCGCAGGCTGTGGGCCAACATTGTTGGGAGAGAAAGTTGAGTCGAAGCGGAATAAACAGCGGTGAACAGTGTGACCTGTTTTTCCACACAGCTGACACTGAAGACAAGTGACATTATTACAACTGCGACCCGAACCACAGCCACGACCACGGTATGTCCCTCGACTACTTGTCTGAGTCTGTGAAAAATTTGAGAAATTAGGGTTAGGGATTCTGGGTGGGTATGATGTCTTTTTTGGTGGCTGTATGTTTTGTTCCGCGATTTGAGCAGAGGTTTGGTTTGAGGTTGGGTCGAGTCGGGTTTCAAAACTCAGAAGAAGAGGTGCTACTTGTTTTAGAGGAAATGGCTCTGTTTTGATGTTATAGGTACAACCACTGGATCGTATTCATGCCCGAGACCCGCAAGAATATGCAAGATTTGATCAGCTAAAGTTAGAACGTCGGCAAATGATTTCATCTTCGATAGATATTCCCTCATAGGTAAATTTCCTTTTTTTGTGTTTGAATTTGTAGTTTATATTGCATTATTCTGGCTCGAGAATTTGTAGTTTTTCTAAGGATTCCCAAATTTCATTTGATGATTCACACCTGACCATATTTACTAAAATGGATTGTGTCATTGAGGCTAACAGCCATGAGGCAAGGAGTTGATCTTATCTAACACATAGTGTATGTTCAGGGTTTCCAGCTTCTTGAGTTATTATGCTTGTGTTTGGATCCTGAACTTTATAGAATTCGGATGGTTGTGTTGTTGATCCAAACAAGAAGCTGTCAATACCGTTGCCTTTGACATTGGACAAAACCTGTTGTTTTCAGAGCAGCTAATTGCTTTCTATGAGTTTAATGGTGAGAGAATGGTCTGAGAATTTATGATTTTTACAGATGAATGTTTCGTTGATTCAGTTTATTTAAAAAACTGTCTAAGTCTAACGAAAATCATACCTACAAGTTTTCATTGGAAAAGTACTTGATAATAATTTGATCTAATAAAAAGAACTTCTCAACATTCCCATTCCATTGATGACTACGCCGACTTTTGAATTTTTAAAGCCCAAATCAAATTAATTGTTTATAAAAAAAATGTAAAACATTTATTCAGACTACATGACTATATTTAAAAAATTTCTTAAAAACACAAATTAAAATTGAGTTTTTTATGTATTCAATATTTTTATTTAGTAAGACCTAAATTACTTGCTTGACTATTTTAGAAGTCGCGTCTCTCGATGGTGATAATGTTTTTTATTTTAGTTGTAAATAGAATTTCACAAATTCACTAAATAGGCAGAGAAGTTATTAAACAGATAGTTCGTATAAATGAGTGAATGGGAGAGAAAGTGTCTACAGTACAGGGAACATGTTTGGTTTGACACGCCTCATGTGGGTCCCACGCTAACATCGACGCTGATTTTTCTGGTCTCTGCTTCTTTAATGACCGCCGTTCGTACAGTATGCTTTACTGACGTGTCTCTTTTCGTAGCGAAGGCCAAAGCTTCGTATAACTTACGTGGCAACATATCGTTATAGGAGTTCTGACTGTACCCGTGGCGTTCGCTCTAGTCACAACCTCAAGATTTCCATGGTCCACATTTAATTTTAGTAGAAGAAAAATTGAAGCCGTCGACAGCAGGGTTCGAACCTGCGCGGGCGAAGCCCAACAGATTTCAAGTCTGTCTCCTTAACCACTCGGACATATCGACCGATAATGGGCAGAATCAGGATAATACCAATTTGTTTTAATAACTAGTAAAACACTACTCACCCATGTGATCAGTTGCTCCTTGCGATTTAAAAAAGAAAAAAATATGATTTGATATACACGGAAAATAAGTTGTTGATTTTACAAATATTGATATATATACGTGTATATATATATATATATATATATATATATATATATATATATATATATATATTAGAAATTGGCTAAAGTACAAAAGTCTAAAATACTTTTAAAACAATTTTTTTACATTTTATTGCATATTCATATTAATCGGTTATTATCTATTTTTTTAAAATAAAATTGAAAAATAAAAATTGTTCCACCGCTAAAAAATTTAAATTTTTTTAATTTTTTAATTTTTTTTCTTAAATTTTTTACCAATAATTTAGTATAGGGCATGTTAGGTTTATTTCTTTTAAAGAATATTTCGTTTTTTCACATGATATTTATTTGTATTTTGAAGAAAAAATATGTTTGGATGAATTTTGAGAAAATCAATAATAAAAAATGTTACTTTCCTCGATTCCTCCATATATTTAGCTATAAACAAAAACCAGAATAATTTTATAGCAATTGGAATATCTCTAATTGGCCAGATAGTCTGTATTTACCGAATATGATAATGGGATTGAGGCATCTTGCACTGTGATCAACGACAGTAAATTAATATAAAACAGAAGCTCTCGCTCACATTCACCCAAGTTGATAGTCATCAGACTTGGGCTCGTAGAATAATCAAAGTTGCATAATTTCTTGTACAGTAAAAATTGCAAAGAGAAAAGGATGAATTTGAGACAGCTGAGTTAAAGACAAATGAAAGGGATAAGTTTTTATATGTGCAAAGCATGAAGATAGCATTACAAGAGATAATATACAGTAAATAAAATAGTAAAATTAAAATATATTTTCTTTTTAATACTTCCTTCAAACTCGCGATGCATTAGAGTAAGTAATTAAGAGTTAACTTAATCGAAAATGTGGAGCGGAATGAGCTTTCATGAACAAATCAATAATTTACATGATAAAAAATATGAAGGGCAATTTGATAGCTGCACGTTGATAATGGTGACTGTTAAGGTCGGATTTCGTCAAATCCCTTTTAACGCTATTCGTGTCGTTTCGGACCTTCAAATGACGAATAAAGGGCGAGGAAGTGAAGAGGGTTTGTTGCGAATAGGTCTCGTTGCGGAGAAGTCTCATTGCGGAAACGCCCTAACAAGAAGGGGAGTTTCCGCGAGAAGGTCCTATCCCGAGAGGATCTGTCCCCAGGAGGTCTCATCCTGAGGAAGGCCCCTTGTTAGGGGTCCACGTGGCAATAACAGTGTTTAATTGGGATTTGACGTCAGAGTCGGACATAAGGTAAAAATTACGGGATGAGTGGAGACAAATGATGAAAAAACCTTAACAGAAGGGGAAAAATCCTAATAAACAGTTAGGGTTTAAGATAGAGTACTATAAATATCAATGTAAACCTCATTACAAGGGGTTCGAAATCTGGCAGCCGTCACAACATACAAAGTTCTGAGACCAAAAACATCGTTTATAATTCCAAAAACTTCCAAGCTAATAAATGAAAGAGAGCGAGCCTTACAACATATAAACTCAAGGATATTTGTGAGCTGAACCCATTATTATTCATCATTTATCATTGTTTATTAATCCTTGTGAATGTTTAGAGACTGGTGAAAATCGACCTCTACAGTTTGGCGCCCACCGTGGGGCACGTTTCTTTCTAACTCATTAACATTAAAGGAAACCGTCGCAGAATCCCTCAACGATTGAGCGCCGCGAAATCCCTCCAGAAGCAGATTCCGAAGCTCGGATCCGAAAGGACGGGCCAACCAGTTAATCTTGGATTCCGAAAAACGAGCATCGTGGAAATTCGTCGGCCGGTTGCGATGAGGATTGGCGAGGAGAGCTTGATGAAGCATCGCAAAACGAACAACGATATCGTCGCCAACGCTGGGCGTGAACTCGGGAAGCTCATGGCTGACGGCCCACTTCCTCGGAAGGAACCGGTGGAAGGGGCCGAAGTTATGATCGTCGACCGCGGCGAAGAAGTACTGGTCCTCCCACCCATACTCGTTTGTAGGGGCATTGAGGACGACATGGGGCTTGACCCGATGCGAGAGGGAGAAGCGTCCCAAGTTCTTGACATCCTCGGAGAACTTAAAGAGCCGCATCAGGTCCTCCAAAGATATGTTTATCTTGTGCTCCAACGCGATGACGATGGTGCAGCGGAGAAGACAAATCACGTTCGGGTTCACCTGGGTAATAGGGACCCCGAAAGCGCACAGAAAGGCCACGATGAAAAAAGGCACCGGAAGACGAAGACCCACCCTCCGGAAGAAATCCTCGTAGAGCGCAACGCAGCCGTCCCGAGGGCTGTCAGTGAGCTCGCCGGCAAAGGGGAGGTGGAGGGAGAAATGTTGGTCTTTGACAAACCTTCCGCGCAGCCGGAACAACTGCTCCGCCGACGTAACGGATGGGGGGACCGAGTCCGGAATACACGACCGACAGTAGGTGGAGTCATTGCTTTGGCAGGCGAGTGGAATAACCGAGTGGAAGGAAAAAGAATCGGAGAAGAAGTCGAAAGAAAAAACCAGCAAAAGCCTGAAAGAGTCAAATTTATAAAGAAGAGGAAAGGGGAGATGAAGCGGCACCTTCCGATTCAACGACCCAGATAAGGACGCGTGGAACAATCAACGAACGAAGCCAAATAGTCGTTGAAGACGATACATATTCAAGAAAGGAAACGAAACACTCGAGTACCCGTTACTCACATTTAATGATGAGAGAGATTTTGCGAAAACCGAGGGGACGCGCTCGAGGAAGAAGACGTAAGCCAATGCCGAGGAGGCTCGTCGCTGCGCCCGAAAATAGCTCATCGGGGCAGCCCGTTTCTCATTTTACCAAGTGATTACACTTGCTAAAATGGGGGACTAACACCCTTCATGTCTTTTCTTTTTCTCCCACCCTAAAACAATGTGGACGAGGCCCTATCCCAAGGGAGGCTCGTCTCAGAGCGACGACGAATACAAATAAAAGTTGAAAGGGGGATTATGAGAAAAGTAAAACTCGTAGGAAGGCAAGGGCAAAAAGCAAATGATACACTCGTCGTAAGAAAGTAGATAAATTTCATCAAATAAAACTTGGATAACGTACAAAGCGGAAATAAAATACATTCTAAATAAGATCTAAGCCTCCGGCTCCCGAGGGATTATGAGACCATGGTTGGATCCGTGCTCGCCGAGCGATCCGGACGCAGCAGATACGTTCGCCGCGACGAGAGCTAACAAACGACGCCCTTCGATCGTCGGAGGGTCGCAAGGAGATAGAGGAAGGGAGTCGGGATCCGAGGCGGACTTGTCCTCGAGCTCCTCGGTCTTTGTCTGCTCCTCGTCTAGGCCCCGTTGCCACTCCGGAAGCTTAGCCCGGAGATGGTCTACTGTCGCCCCTACCGGAAGGACATTGACCGCGTTCAGGTTGGCCTGGTAGCCGGCCGCCATGCGATTAGCATCAACAGACTCGTCGAGAGCCTTGAACATATCCGATACTCGCTCTAACTTGCCCTTGGCCTTCTCAAAGAGGCGTTGTCGGGCATGACGTTCCTCGCCCAGCTCGGCTCGGGCCGACCCCAGCTACTCGACGGTTTGAGCGAGGAGCTCGTCCTTCCTCTGGAGGGCCTCCGCAACCTCCTGGCAACGCCTTTTCTCCTCAACTAGGAGAGTCTCCCTGGCGACCAGCCTCTACTCGAGCTCCACGATCTGCCGCCTCGTCTGGGCCTTGAGCTCCGACAGTCCGAATGCGAAGAGGCGCCGATAGAATCGACGGTCAAAAAATCAAGAGCCGTTTTAATGACGTTGAAAGAGAGCAGAAGTACTCGAGTGTGCACAGGCTACGATTGCTGACGTGGAACCCACCAAAATCTGAGAATGTGACTCTAGAAGGAAGTCTTGGGGGGGGGGGGAACCCCGTATGGACAAGGGGCGAGGAGAAACTCGTCGCCGAGTCTACATACTTATCACCCAGAGAGCTAGTCGCGGAGATCCGATTTTCATTTTACAAAGTATTTACACTTGATAAAATGGGGGACTAACTGTTAAGGTCGGATTTTGTCAAATCCCTCTTAACGCTATTCGTGTCGTTTTGGACCTTCAAATGACGAATAAAGGGCGAAGAAGCGAGGAGGGTTTGTCGCGAAGAGGTCTCATTGCGGAGAAGCCTCATTGCAGAAACGCCTTAAAAATGGGAGTTTCCGCGAGAAGGTCCTATCCCGAGGGGATCCGTCCCGAGGAGGTCTCGTTCTGAGGAAGGCCCCTTGTTAGGGGTCCACGTGGCAGTAACAGTGTTTAACTGGGATTTGACATCAAAGTCGGACATAAGACAAAAATTACAGGATGAGTGGAGACAAATGATGGAAAAACCTTAACATAAGGGGAAAAAACCCTAACAAACAGTTAAGGTTTAGGCTAGAGTACTATAAATATCAATGTAAACCTCATTACAAGGGGTTCGAAATCTGGCAGCCGTCACAACATACAAAGTTCTGAGACCAAAAACATCGTTTGTAATTCCAAAAGCTTCTAAGCTAATAAACGAAAGACACCGAGCCTTACAACATATAAACTCAAGGATATTTGTGAGCTGAACCCATTATTATTCATCAGTTATCATTGCTTATTAATCCTTGTGACTGTTTAGAGACCGGTGAAAATCGACCTCTACACTAACGACCAGGCCCGACCCTTGATATAGGTAGACTAATCTCATACTTAGGGCTCCAAACGGGAACGGCCTCCAAAAGTTTAAAAAAAGAAAACAAAAATTAAACCAGGGGAACGATTCTCTGTTCTTCACGACTCACGTAACGATCGAGACTACATCGACTTCGCCATCGCTTCGAATTCAACACATCGGTCCATTTTTTTATTTTATATTAAATTTTTATTATTATAAAAAAAACTTCAAATTATCTGACAAGCTTTTGATGTCAAACTTTTGATGTCATTGTTTGGGAGCTTGTTTTAATCCATACAATGATTTGACAAGCTTACAAACCTTTTGTTCATTACCCGGAAGTACAAACCCTTCCGGCTGCTTCATGTAAATCTCCTCATTGAGATCTCCATTTAAGAATGTCGTCTTGACATCCATTTGATGAACATTTAGGTTATGTAAAGAAGCCAAAGCAAAAAACACTCTAATTGTTGTTGCCCTTGCTACTGGTGCATATGTGTCAAAATAATCTATTCCTTCTCTTTGTCGAAAACCTTTGGCTACCAACCTAGCCTTATAGGTGTTAAGAGTACCATCACTATGATACTTCTTTCGGAACACCCATTTACACCCAATAGGTCTCGATCCTTTGGGTAGATCGATAATTTCCCAAGTCTGGTTTCACATAATAGAATCCATTTTATCTTGAATAGCATCCTTCCAAAAGGCAGAGTCTCGTGAAGCAACCGCTTCATTATAAGTCTTAGGATCGTCTTGAATTAGAAGAACAATAGGAATCTTTCCAGCAAAATTCTCTCTATTTCTTTCTACAAGGTAAAAATAAATAAGTTGAGAATCTATTTCGTTGGGTCCTAGATCCTTAGTCTTACGGACTCTTTTGCTAATCCGAGGTCCGGGTTGCTCAACAACAATCCGTGAAGAACTTTCCTCTCGAAGTTCTTCATTTGTGGAAGTATGAGACTCCTTTTCTTTCGAATTAAGGTTCTCAAAGAATTCCACATCACGAGATTCTACTATGACATTAAATTCTAAATTTAGAAGTCTATATGCCTTACTATTGGTGGCATAGCCTACAAAAGCACTTTGTATCCCTCGAGGACCCAACTTGGTCCTTTTACGATCCATGTTTTTGTAATAGGCTAAACACCCCCACACTTTAAAATACCCAATATTTTATTTTCTTCCTTTCCATACCTCGTATGGAGAAACTTGAGTTTTCTTTAAAGAAATACGATTAACAATATGACATGCAGCAAATAAAGCTTCACCCCACAAACTAAAAAATAATTTAGAATGCGTTAACATGGAATTTATCATTTCTTGAAGTGTCATATTTTTATATTCAGCCGAACCATTTTGTTGTGGTATATGAGGTGCAGAACATTCATGTACAATACAATTTTCTTCACAAAAAGCATTAAAATCACTAGGAAAATATTCACCACCCCTATCACTTCTAAGGAATTTAATTTTAATTCCTAATTGATTTTCCAATTCAGCCTTATAAACCTTAAAGGCATTAAAAGCTTCATCTTTATATTTTAACAAGTAAACATATGTAAATCTAGAGCAGTCGCCTATAAAAGAAATGAAATATCTATTTCTACCACGAGTTAACATGCCATTAAATTCACATATATCTGAATGTATAAGATCTAGCAACTTTTAATTTCTTTCTACACTATGAAAAGGTTTCTTAGAAACCCAGCGTGGTTATATAGTTATAGGTACCTATTCAAATAAACAACAATTATTGTGTAAACGCCACAACCATTGGCCAAACGGTTGTTTCATTCCAAAACGACAAAAACTGTTCATCCGAACAGATACTAAGTAATAACCGAAAAACGATCAAGGAGCGTGACCGTTTCGAGAAGACCGCGAGAAGACCGCGGACCGCGCCGTTTCGCCACGAACCCGAGACCTGATCGTCGTGCCGAAGTGCCAAAGTGCGCCTACAAAGCGCCACGAAGCGACTTTACGACTCTACGCTGGAGCCGGAGCCGGTGGCGACACTGGCGAGGGTATTGATGAGAGTGAAAATTGGCATAGTCCTGCCATCTCACTGCCACCTCACCTCCACATCACCTCCACTAGCTCACCACACAATTAATATAGGTTATTAATTAGTTCATTTATAAGGAGCTATTCGCTTTTGTATTTAATCAATGTGGGACTCTTTCCCACAATCTCTCTCGTACACTTGTTTTTTCTTTATTGAACAACCAATAGAAAAGTTTCAAATAATAACACACGGTTGTTAATAAGATTTCTAACGAAAACCAGCCAAGTTCTAAGATCATGGAAGAACAACAACGATCCCTCTCCAGGTATCTTCTGTCACCGGATGAATCCGCAGTACAACTCGACAGACTCGGTTTGGAACGATTTAAAGCAATTCTGGTCCACTGGGTCATGGAACGGACTCGATTTTCCATTGATCCTGGAGATGAGGCACGACTACATCGTTCTACTCCGTCTAGAATCCAACGAGGATGAGATTTACTTCACGTACTCGGTCTCCGACGAGGCTTCCCATATCGCCACGTGTCATTGTTGGATTCAACCCCTGAATCTAAATACCAGAGCAAATAATAAATAATACATGTACAATGATTATTGAATGAACATCAAAAAGGAGCACAGAAAGTATAGAAATATTTCTTATAATGCTTTCTTGTCTTTCTGATTTCATAATGGTGTCAAACTTACACGGTTGTTGGAGTCTCTTTATAGGACAAGTTTGATGGTTAAGATTCTAAAATTACTACCCACTAAAAACAAAGTCCATGATCCTAGAAATTCTCCACACACGTTTCACTACCCATGACTTAACTTAGTCAAAATAAACAATTAATTAAAATAATAAATTAAAGTGTAGATTAAATATTTTAAAACTAAAATATTCTAACAGTCATTATGAGATAAGCGTGACGGGGCGAATCGAGCAAGCCAGCTTGCTGAACAATACTGGGAAATGGGATTTTGCCCGTTGCCGCAGAAGCAATGCGAAGTCTTCGCTCTTTGCGGGCCTACGGAAGCTGCTCCGAGGCTACTTCTTCGGAGACTGTGTGTCTGTCTTCCGGGCTTTGAGCCCAAGTCGAAGAGCGATTGGGCTTCGATGGCCTATTCGGGCGGGTGTGTGAGACGGAGCGGGTTGGACTCCAAGAGAGACGGATTTATCGTGATCCCATGTCGTTGCCGGAGAATAAACGGCCTGTTTTGGCGTCGGGTTCGGGAGATTGCAAGGCGAAGTGCGTGAAAGACTGTTCTTGCGTTGCATTCGTGTACGACGATAACGGGTGCTCAATTTGGAGCGGTGAGCTTTTGAATCTGAAGTGGCTCGGAGCCGGCGATAGCGGACTCGTCACGCTCAATCTTCGAGTGTCCGGTTTCTATTATCGGAGGAGGCAGAGAGCTTCTTCGAAGGTCTACGTCGGGTTGATCGGGCTCGTTTCGAATTTCGGGTTTGTGTCTTTTGCTGCTTTTCTTGTTTATTATCTGAGGAGGAAAAAGAGAGATGGTTGTGAGCGAGAAGGGAGTGCCTTTTTTTCTCGGAAACGATGACAGTCAAGATGTTAATGTATCATTCTTTTCTCTGAAAACTGTACTGGCTGCTACGGATAACTTCTCAGAAGCGAATAAATTCGGAGAAGCCGGTTTCGGACCTGTTTATAAGGTAGTTCTTGGTACTACGCAAGAGTATTGTTAATTGGATTCGGGTTTGAAACTTCATATGATGCTTAACAAGTTTTATTTGAAACATGTTTCAGGGTAATTTTGTGGGAGGAGGAGAATTGGCGATAAAAAGACTGTCGAGTGAGTCGGGTCAGGGATTAGAGGAGTTTCGAAACGAGGTTTCAGTGATCGCGAAACTTCAGCATCGCAATCTCGTTAGATTCGTTGGATATTGTGTCGAAGGGGAGGAAAAACTTTTGCTTTACGAGTACATGCCAAACCAAAGCTTAGACACGTTCTTGTTCGGTGAGTTTCCGTATTGAAGAGATTTGTAGTCCCAACAAGTATTCTGATTTCATATTTCACAAGGAGATGTTTTAAGCAGGTCAAAAGTTGCTTGACTGGAATACGCGCTTTAACATCATCATGGGGATCGCAAAACGGGCTTCTTTACCTTCACCATGACTCGAGGCTGAGAATTATTCACAGAGATCTGAAAACATGTAATGTTCTATCCGACGACGAGATGACCCCAAAAATCGCTGACTTTGGCTTGGCAAGGAATATTGGGGGCAAACAAATCGAGGCCAAAACTAAAAGAATTGTTGACACATAGTAAGGTCTCTCTCAAATTGTTCTATTTCGATGGGATGTTCATCAGGTTGTTTCGTCAATAACCAGTCGGAAATATTGCCGACTATGCTTTAAAAGGCGTATTCTTCCAACATTGGACGCTTAAAAATGCTCTCTTCTCTCTCCTCTCTCATCTCCTTTAGTTAGTCCTAATTTTGTCTCCTTACGATGACAAAATCCAAGAACGAGCTACTTTTTTCAAGTTTACATCTGAATTGAAATCATTCTCATTAGATTTAAGTAAGGATGGAAAAGTTGTTAAAATTTTGGAGAGGATGGGGCCTAAAATTTACTCCATCTTTGTTTCTAGAGAAGCAGCCTCTTGGTTATGTGATGTGTTGTCCATAGCCATTGACTCTGCCAATTTAGCAAATATCAGACGGAAATTCTCAAGGAACAGTAGCACGGTTATAGTATATTTTCCTGCGAATCTCCGTGGACGATGCCTCCGAATCCTAAAGGTTGCTCAAGGAAACTCTCGTGCTATTCTGGTCCCCGTAGGTTTTTCGCGGTGGGGATGGAAATGTACGATAGGCGCCTTGAGTTCCACCTCAACTCTTGGAGCGATCTCACCAGAAAAAGAAGCCCCAACTCTGCCCAGTGCAATGCCGGCTTCCTTAGACCGTCCAAAACCTTCGCCGAGGTTGTCTCAAACCCTTCCCCAGTAGTTTCTGGAATTCTCGGCCGAGCCCCTCCTGTTCCAAACACGTCCATTCCATCCAGAAGTCAGCCTCCAAAGGTTTCTCAACCTCCGGGTCCTCCTGAGTTCTCGTCTCCTGATTGGAATTTAGCAGTCCCTGTGACTCGTGTGTCTCATCTGATAAAATGGAGGAAAATCTTCACTATCGTCGGCAATTCCCTATCCCGTATATGTCCTTATATCCCTTTTGGGGGTGACAAGGCAATGCTTTGGTGCCATGGGTACGAGGAGAAGGATACGTTGATTAATCTCAGTGATGTTATCTTCGAAGGCACAAAGCTGGCAGTTCTTTCTTCCTGGAAGCCCTCCAATTATTTCGAAGCCCAGCCCTTCCCGATGTCCAACTTTTGGGTGGGAACCTCAGGTCTCCCTCCAGATCAATGGACTCGAGAAAACTTTGATAAGATCGGAGACAAATGTAGAGGTGTAACTGGAATTGCTTCCAGCACCAGAAAGTTCTCATTCCTCAAGTTCGCCAAGATTAAAGTCAGATGATGCTCATCGGAGCCGATTCCCTGCAGTCTCACCTTGGAGATTGAAGGAAAAGACGTGGTCATCGGCCTTTTTTGCGTCTCTGAAGGAGCCGAAGACCGGCGATCCCATCGGAGGAAAAACCTGGGAATTTTGCGAAACTCTTGCATTTCCAGGCTTCTGGGACCCACGTGAGTGACACGCTCAAGTCTCCATTGGTCAGAATGGAAGAGCAAATCATGGCGGACAGTGGGAAATTGCAATTCCGTAATGACCTGGATAAATGAAAACTCACTCATAACTACGCTCCACGTTCCAAGGAGAATAAATGAGCCTGTTCTTCTTCTAAGAATAAATTCATTCTGGATGGTGGGTCCACGGCTAATAATGGGAATTTTATTTCCTTCCCTGAATCAATACGGAAGATTTTTAGCCCAAATCAAGGTCCTCACACTTCTTCCTATGTTGGGCCCAAGACCGTTAAGCCCAATTTTGATTCTATAGCTGATCAAAGGATCCAAATCTCTCAGACTTTGCAGCCCATGGACCCTGCCCGGGTGAGACTAATGCGTCGCCCCTCACCTATGTCGTCCTCAACAGGAATCTTCGAAATCGTCGACATCGACTATCGCAGACCCAAGCCCAGAATCGAGTTTTCCCTGGGAACGATTGACAAAAAGATGTATTACGAAGATCCCTCGTCTATAAGCAAAAATATGCACCAGGGTTATCACAGTGAACCAGACCCGCATTTTAGAGACGACGGAATGTTCGCCATCAAGTATTCTCGGAAAAGAAAAAGGATAAGCCCTCGAGAAGTACGTGGCCTCCTTGTCGGCCCTTCGACCTTGAGAATCTCAGCGATCAAGACCCTCTAGTCCACCTAGACGGAGACTCTTCTCGCGAGGACAATTCGTCCGAGGAGGATTCCTTCTCTTCCACTTCGTCCGAAGACCCGATCAGCCCTGATACTGCTATCGAAGGGGCAGACCTTATTCTTGATGGGGGACTTCTCTCTACTGTTGAAAAGGATTCTCGGTCTTCGTTTCTCGCACGAAGGAAAATAAGAGAACTTAAAAAGCTCGAGTTCAACGTCGAATTTCGACCCGTAAACCGAAGGGGGACTGCCAGTATCAAATGAAGATTCTTTTTTGGAATACCCGAGGATCGAGATCCTCGGACAAGCGCAATACCATCAAAGCGCTTATCGGGAAAATCTCTCCTGATCTAGTGGTTCTCCAAGAAGTTAAACGGGAAGCGATTGATAGAGATTTCATCGGTAGTATATGGAGTTCCAGATCCAAAGAAGGGATTCTTCTCTCGGCTATCGGCACGGCCGGAGGCATTCTGGTGATATGGGACTCCCGGAGGATGTCGATCTCCGAAAACCTCGTCGGAGAGTTTTCTATCTCGATCCGAGTGTCCGCCGACGGTAAATCGTGGTGGTTTTCCGGAGTCCATGGACCTTGTTCGGGGAAGGATAGGAAGCGTTTTTGGGATGATCTCGCCGGCCTCTCTGATCTGTGGAGCCGATTGGTGCATCGCGAGTGATTTCAACATTACCCGCTTCCAGGATAAGCGTTCCAGCCCCTCTCACGCTAGAAGAGGCATGCGAGAGTTTAACGAATTCATCTCGGATTCTAGTCTCGACGACCCACCTCTTAAAAGCGCCTTTGTCACGTAGTCGTCTTTCCGCGAATCTCCTACGTGCTGCCGCCTCGATAGATTTCTCGTAGGAAGTGGTTGGAAATCTTTGTACCCCTTCGGCGAGCAAGAGGCTCTCCTCCGCAGAGTCTCGGACCATTCAGCGGTCTGTTTTTCCACCTTCCCCCGCGTTGGGGGCCTGCCCCATTTCGATTCCATAATAGATGGTTCGAAGACGCTTCCTTTCGAGATTTGGTGAAAGCTCGGTGGTCTGAAATAAGCCTCCTTAACCTCGGATGGAAAGGTCATGCCTTTATGCAAAAACTCCTTTGGCTCAAGAATCATATCAAGGCATGGGCTGCGAAGAAACAGCGGGAAACCGAAGGGATTAAACTCGCTTCCGAATCCCGGCTTATGGAGATCGATCATTTGGAAGGAAGTCCGGTTTGGTCCGAGGACCTTCGTCGGGAAAGGGCCGAGATCAAAGGTACGCTTAAGGAATTTAGCAATTTGGAAAACAGAAAGACTCGTCTCGCTTGGAAAATTAATTGGGCTAAAGAAGGAGACGTTAATTCTAAGTATTTCCATGTTTTCATGAACTCCAGAAAGTTTAGAAATGGGATTTGGAAACTTGAGAACTCAGCCGGTTTGGTTATAGAAGATTCGTCTGAAATCGTTCACGAGATCAACTCTTTCTACTCGTCTTTGTTACGAGAAGAACCGATCTGCGAGTTTGATGATGCAGGAATTCACTGGAGTGCCATCTCGACTGTTAGTAAAAGGGACTTGATCAAACCTTTTACGGAGAAGGAAATTAAATCGGCCATTTTCAACCTCGCTCGCGACAAATCTCCAGGGTCGGATGGATATTCGTGGGCATGAGTTTTGGGATGTCTTGAAGTCGGACAATTTAGCGGTCTTCTCCCACTTTTGGTACAATGGCGTCGTAAACCACAGTGTCAACGAGACCCACTTATGCTTAATTCCCAAGAAAGTCGAATCTCGGATAGTAGCTGATTTTCGCCCGATTAGCTTGATATCGAGTCTTTACAAGCTCATTTCGAAAGTTCTTAGCAACCGAATCCGAGAAGTCATGTGGATAACAGTGGCGGAAGAACAAGCTGCCTTTGTGGAAGGTCGTCAAATGTCGGATCTCATCCTTATCGTGAACGAAGTTGTCGAGGCTGTTTCTAAAAGCGGAAACGAAGGTGTGGTCCTCAAATTCGATCTAGAAAAGGCGTATGATAGAGTTAACTGGAAGTTCCTTGATGTGGTTCTTGAGAAGAAAGGTTTCGACCTTCGATGGAGAAAATGGATCTCCGGATGTCTCTCCTCGTCTTCTACCTCGGTTCTTGTGAGCGGGAAGCCTCGAGATAAGATTTCTTGCTCTAGAGGATTGAGACAAGGCGACCCACTTTCTCCTTCCTATTCACCTTGGTTACCGATGTTCTCTCTAGAATGATGACTTCGCAATATGGGTTCTTTCACCCCTTTATATGTGGGGCTGGAAATATTTCCTATTTCCTACATTCAATTCGCGGATGACACTTTGATCTTCGGTCATCCTTCTCAAGAGAATTCTATTCTTCATTCTACATTGGAAATTTTTTGCGATATTTCCGGTTTGAAGGTAAATCTCCCGAAAAGTGCTTTTGTTGGAATTAACGTCCCAAGTTCCACTGTGGCGTCTTTGGCAGCTAGGTTCGGGTGTGTTTTGGAGAGGTGGCCGATCAAATAACTTGGTGTCTCGCTTGGGGGTAATTCTAAAGCTAAAGACTTTTGGGAGCCGGTTATCGCAAGAGTGGCTAAGTGCCTTTTGGGTTGGCAAAGAGGTTTTCTTTCGAAAGGAGGAAAGTTGGTCCTCATCAAAGCGGCTATTTCGGCCATCCCGAACCACTTCTTTCGATCTTCCGGATGCCGAGAGGTGTTTGCGAGACCATCGAGAAGTTGATGCGATATTTTCTTTGGGATGGCTTCGCCGACGCGAAGGGTGTGCACTCAATGTCGTGGAATAGTTGTTGTCTTCCGAAGAACAAAGGTGGTCTTGGTATCGGCAGCCTCGACGCCAAGAACGCTAGTTTCCTCGTCAAGTGGTTGTAGCGCTTTCCGAAGGAGCCCGAATCCCTTTGGCATCGCACAATCAAGGCTATCCATGGTCTTCAAGATAATGGGATCGATCCCGGAATGGCAATTTCTTGTACTTATCGCACTCCGTGGAAATCGGTCACTTTGGTCTCCGACGGTTTTTATTCTCGGGTTAGTTGGAAGGTTCACGACGAATCCCTCGTTCGGTTTTGGAGAGACCCTTGGATATCTGATTCTTCCTTCGACGCTAAATTTCCCGGCTTGGCGAGAATTTGCCCCGCTATTTTTGAAAAAGCGGGGTATTTTGTCATTTCGGACCCATCCGAAATTGCCAAAATTTCTTAGGTTCTTAAGTTGTCGAGGAACTTCACGGCGAGGGAGTTTGAAGAAGCATCAGCAAGATGGAGAATGTCAAGATTTGGAACGGTATGACGGACCGTCGAGTTTGGCTTGATGGATCCTAAGATTTCTCCATCAAGTCCATGTGCTATTCTCACTTCTCGGATCAGCTCGATTGGCCCTTCGTCAACCTGATTTGGAAAGCTAAAGTTCCGTCGAAAGTCCAATTTTTTGGTTGACTCCTCTTCTCCAATAAACTTAGTACGGAAGACGTTATTCAGCGGTGCAACCCTCACTCGGCAGTTTTTCCTTTACGTTGTTCGCTGTGTCGTGGGGAAGTGGAGAATCGAGATCACCTTTTCTTGAACTGTTCTTTCACCAAGGCTATTTGAAGTAAGATTTGCGCCTCTCTCTCGGTGGCTGCTCCCAGCGTCGAAACTTCTGTGTTCGACGACTTTAGCACGTGGTTCGTCTCCTTAGGCGCTCGTGTTCCGCTGCATTCATTGAACAGAACAACTAAACAAATGTCATTATTGTTACGCCGACCACCAAGAAGTTTCACGAGATTCGGGTTTTGTAAAGAAGATATATTCATCACCAACTTCAACTATAGTTCAAGAAAGACCTCCACTACGTCAGAGCTTCAGCTGAGCGGTTGACAGAGCGTATAACTTAGTAATATTATTTGTTCAAATTGTTTAATTTTTATTTCTCCTTTCTAGATCGTGATAGGGAAGCGTTAGCTTGACTCCGTTTCGCATTTTTATACTACTGGTGAAATGTCATCAACAGTCTCGGCTCTTATAGTTGTGGTAAATGAACAGTTTCTCTTTCTAGTTATGGTTTGGTTATGTAGGAAATCTTGGATCTGACAATATTACGACGGTTATGTCATGATGTATTTAAAGTCGATATGCGATGGATTGACTTCTACGACCGTGACCTATTTGCTTATTTGGACGTAAAAGAAATTTCATTCCTTTTACTTATAAATAAGTTTTTTCGCGAGGTATAACTATAAAAAAACTATTTATTTTTTACTGAATTACAAGTCATTTTCTCATTACTTTGGGTCTCTCATTTTCTATTTTTATTGGCATTACTATAGTTGGATTTCAAAGAAATGGACTTCATTTTTTAAGCTTCTTATTACCCGGAGGAGTCCCACTGCCCTTAGCACTTTCTTTAGTTTGTAGACGGTCCGGTTTCATGGCTGTTTTATTGGCTGTGTGTTGGGGCGTTTGGAAGTTTAGATTTTGAAGATGTTTCTATTTGTTTCGAAGAGTTTTGGGATCATCTTATTCGAAACATTGATTTTTGGCTTTCAACACTTGATCATGATTTTAAGGATTTTAGTTACTCTTACTTGTCCAGAGATTGGCCGAGTGCCTTTTAGTTTGTATATTGCTTCTTATTAAAAGAAGCTTTCATTTCTCTTTTTATTTATTTTTAGTTTCTTTTTAAAAAAAAATTATTTTCTTTCTTCCCTATGTGTGCTCTGGTATCTTTGTGGTCGAGTGAAAGTAAAGTGAAATCATGAATGTAAACCAGATTTCGGGGAATTACGTTGATTATATTGTTTGAAATGGAGTTATGTCGAAAAGTTTTGCAGAAAATTTATCCACAAAACACACAAACAGATAACAGAAAACAGCAAAACACAAACATAATATAACTTGCAGACCAAGAAAACGAAATGAACTCGCGAGATTTGTGATTCACACTAAAAACCTTCAAAGAATCCAATTACAACTCAAATCCCTCAATCACTTAACCGAGAGTTGACTTTACATAAAACCGTGAAGCAACCTTTCTCTACTCAAGTTCTTTTCTGTTTTTCTCTCTGTAAAGGTCCTCAACTCTCTAACATAATTGAAAAACCTTTTACACAGCTTTACAACATCTATGTATACACTTTAAAATAACAAACTAACTTACTTTAGAATCAAATAGATCTTAACTCTGCAACTTTTCAAATTTGACGAAATCGTTTCACTCAAAAACGGGGGACCCACACTTCAAAAGGTAACTTAATGAGTGTTGAATTATTTTCAAATCGACTTTGACTTTGCTGGCCGGCTGATGGGTATACCTATGATTTCCCGAATCCAATAATTAAGCCTAAAAGTTAAAATAATATACTGTTTCCAATAAAATATGTTATTCCCATGGTAATCAATGAGTCATGCTTACATGTATACTGTTGGACGCTTTTAGATGTTTAGTTTACGGAGCTAGACATATTGGATATGTTAGTTTTCCTCGTAGATTTGTGGACGTATTATTCGAGCAAGTCTCTCTAAACGGAAGACTACAATAAAGAGGTTATTTTTAAGCTTAGTAGCGACAAAATGTAGATGGTATATACTTTCGCTGACATTAGTTTGCCGTTTAATTTTTTTACGTATGAACATCATTTACATAATCGCATATGAACGATATCGATTATTTACTAAAAATTACATAAAATTGGCTATTTAGAAACTCTTTAACTTTTAATGGCTTAATTTACTAATTATTTTCTTAGATTTTGATTAAAAAAATCAATGTTTTATTTGTAAAGAAACTATTAACTGAATTAATGGTATATAAATCCTAAAAATGTAACATAGATTAACTATATTACATTAGATTGAATGGTTATATTTATAATGTTTGAAACCGTTTCAAGTGTCTGTTATACTTTCTAAAATAATGAAAACAAGTTACTTATGGCTAAGTCTTAAATCATCCTATAATTTTGACGGTAAACTCTGCCTCGTGGAAGGCTAAACTTTTCCAACATCACCCTAGTTTTAATTTTATATACATATATATACATCCAATGTTTAAATTGTCCGTGAAATCAAATGGTTGGCGAAATTCGCCTTTTCGGTAATCACATGTGAGTTTTGACCCTTTGCTGCTTTTCGCCGTTTTTGATCGACGAATGTCGTCATTTTTGTCGCCGAAAAATGATATGTGTTTAATCCGCATATACGTCAAACAATTAATCTAAAATTTTTACATTATTTCTATTGACATGTTTTATGTTTTGAGGTCATTATCGACAATCTGTAATTCGATCTTTGAATAAATCACCGATCTTCAAATGGAAAAATAGCCATTATACTAGTTTGACCTTTTCGGAAAGCAGCAAATATATCTAATTGTGCACTTTTGTATATCAACCGTATCGTTTTAAGGTAGATGTAACAATAGGGGATGATACAATGTTACGAGTTTAATGGGTAGTCTAAGTCTGTATTATTTTAAGGCAGCAAACGCGGGTGGGGATCGAACTCACGACTTCCTAATTGAAATTCATGTGGTATCAAAGTTAGTTTAGTTGATTTAATATCTAAGTTGTAATAGTTAGTGTCATATCAATAGTTAGAGTTTTAATATCTAAGTTGTAAGTTGCTGGAATCTTATCACACGAATATTGATTTGTGTATGTACTGAATCAATAAAATCCTATATTTAACTGTTTTGACAGATTTAGTCATGTACTTAGACATATTCACTTTACATATCGTTAACGTCGTTAACCATGAAAACTCTTTCATTATATATATATATAATATATGTATATATTATAATAACAGTGGAGAGTGTAGAAAGTTAAACGTGTATGGCTAAGTGTGTTGGACTTGGACCTATTATTATCTATTTAGGGTCTCATCTTGACTTCGTTTTTAACTTTTCGTCTTTTTTAATATTTTCAATCTTCTCTTTATCATTAACAGACCCACAAGTGGTGTAATTTTCAACTCAGATATACTATTTGACAGCAGGAAATATGTGTATTAAAAAATTCATCAACCTATTAATCCCGCCAATTACTTTAAAATGCATGTGAAATTAAAACGTGTGGGGACGATTTCGTTAGTGTTGAAAAACAGCGAGACAGCACTTCAGTAGAAATTATATTCTTTTCAATAATTTATTAACCTCGCTCTATATGTCAAGCAAACAAGGAACCAAGGCTAAGAAAGAGTGATTAGTCATGATTATTACTAATCTTTCACCAAATCAGCGATTATTTCCCTTACTTTTGCTCACAGTCTTGCTATGTCTCGTGTTTTCCATAGCCAAAGACACCATCACACTTGAGAGCTCTCTCAGCGACGATGAGACCAGGGATTCAGTAGTCTCGGAAGGAAAAGTGTTCGAGCTCGGGTTTTTCAGTCCCAACAAAAGCAGTGACAAGAGAAGGTACGTCGGAATATGGTACTACAGATCGAATCCCGAGACAGTGGTTTGGGTCGCGAACAGAGACAGCCCGGTTTCAGGCTCCGGAGGGATTCTTTCCATTTCGAAAGACGGAAACCTCCGAGTCACGGACAAGTCGGGAAAGGTTCACTGGTCGACGAACATGAACACGGCTGGTTCTCGGGGTAGCTTGAGCGCTAAGCTAGGGGATTCAGGGAACTTAGTGGTGAGAAGCAGCGAGGGAGTGATTGTGTGGGAGAGTTTCGAGAATCCGGGGGACACGTTTCTGCCGGGAATGAGGCTGGAGGAGAACCTGTCGCTGGTTTCGTGGAGAGGGAGGGACGATCCGGGGCGTGGGAACTTCACGTTCCAGCAAGACCAGGAGAGGAGGAACGAGGTCACCATTCTCCGGCGATCGGCGAAGTACTGGAGCAGTGGTGTCTCCAACCGATTCATGAGCATCGACGAGCTGCCTCCTCCGATCCTCTTCCTTCTCAGCAACTTCAGCTCCCAATTCGTCAACAACGACTCCGTCCCTCACCTCATTCCCTCTCTCTACAGGTACATTTTCGTCAATCGTGACTCGGATTTCAAGATGAAAATAGGGACATATTGCACGTATTAAAATTGTTTTATCAATATCATCATGTAAAAACGAAAGCAAGAAAGATCGATTTACCCCCGGTTATTATTGTGCTTTTCTGGTGAGTTTCGGACTCCTATTCCGACGAATTTTTTTTCAAACATGTGAGTGAATTTATGGACCTTAAAACCGTCATATCAATAAATATTACCTTTATAACTATAAAATTGTGATTTGATTTCCGACATTAATATAAACATAATTTAATCATTATAATGTATATGGATCAAAGAAAAAATTATTTCACATTATTTCGTATAAGGAAATGGTATATCATTTATTAAAATAATGTTACAGTTTCAAGATTATGGATGTTGTTGTTGTCCAGGAACACGAGGCTGGTGATGAGCGATTCGGGCCAGATTGAGCACTTGCTGTACAGCCCGGAGCGTGGTTCTTCATCGGCAATCTGGGCCGAGCCCAGGGACCGGTGCAGCGTCTACGACCCGTGCGGGGCTTTCGGGGCCTGCCACAGCACCAACAACGTGCCCTGCAAGTGCCTCCCCGGTTTCGCACCCGCCTCGCCCGACAGCTGGCGCGCCGGGGATCACTCTGCCGGGTGCGTCAGAAAGACAACCGGCGAATGCCACGTGGCTCCTGACGAGGCCGCCGCATTCTTGGACCTGCGGATGATGAAAGTCGGGAATCCGGACTCAGAGTTCAAAGCCGGGAGCGAGGCCGAGTGCCGGGTCGAGTGCCTCAATAACTGTCACTGCCAGGCCTACTTGTACGAACATGCTGATGTGGCGAGGGATCTCCGCAGTATTGGTCCCGCCTGCTGGATATGGTCCGAAAACCTCAACAACCTTCAGGAGGAGTACGACGGTGGTCGGAGCCTCCATGTCCGCGTCACCCTTGCTGATATAGGTTTGTCTTTGATCTTTATCATTGATTCCAGTATTCATAATAAGTACACTGATTATTTTGTATTTGTATAAATTTAAAGTAATTCTAGTTACTAACCACAACCACATATAAGTATGTTGCTAATAGTCAATATGGGTTGTAAAGTTTTAGTAAATAGTCATGCAAATCTGTCTATTGTAAACGAATGTCAAATGCATTAGTTATTTATAATATATTTACAAAACTTTGGGTATTTCTAAATATTTTGTGTTTAAGTTGGCTGAAGACTATTTTTTTTTGTAACTTTAATGATTTCAGAGGCGACGGAAAGGAGTTGCGAGCCTTGCGGAACAAACCTAGTGCCTTATCCTCTGAGCACGGGGACAAAATGCGGAGACCCATCCTACAATAGCCTCCGGTGCAACACCTCCGATGGCCAGCTCAGCTTCACGACTCTCAACAAAAGCTACAAAGTCACGAGCATGGATCCACACGAGCGCATGTTCTTCGTCCGAATCGATGGCGCCAATAATTGCAAAAACATCTCGGCTGGAAACTTATTGCAGCTCGACAAGTCCTCGCCGTTCCACGTGACCATGAGCGGATGCAACTCCAACCTCGCAAGGTTCATAGTCGAAAACTACGTGGAACTAGAAGTTTCATGGGAGCTCCCCGAAGAGCCGACTTGCTCGTCGCTCTCTGACTGTAAGGAATGGCCAAATTCAAGCTGCGGTGCCACTCAAGATGGTGCGAAAAGATGCCTTTGCGATAAAAAGTTCCGATGGGATAGCCTCAGCTTGAAATGTTCTACAGGTAACATGACAAAAATAAAGATTTTTTTGCTGCTATTTATATTCAGATTTTAATATGAAACATACATTTTTTCTTCTTCATCTCCTATCACTTTCAGTTGACGGAGAAAAAGGCGGTCACAGAGTAACGGGGCGGGAAAAGTTGTTGGCTTTGATTATGCTAGCCATCCTGGTATGCACAACTTTGATCGGCTACTTTTGTTGCGTGAGAAAAAGGGTGGTTAATAGACAACGAGGTAAGAAAATAGTAGGAAACAATGTAGTTGTTTTACAGAAAATGGAGCATTTAGCTACCATAAACATAAAAAAATTAGAAATAGTCAATGTAAATATGTTATAAATAACTAAAGTGTTTACAGAAAATTATAGATCGAACTATCTTTCGTTTATAATCGTTTTATGCACTTCGAATTTTGAGCTATATTAGTCTAAATATTGTTGTAAATAAATTTGACTGACTATTTATTACTTAACGATTCACAAAAGTTAACTATTATCAAAATATTATATGTTTATATGGCTAGTAACTAGAATTAACCAGATAAAAACTACCGCACTTAGAATGTCTATATGAAAGAAATCTACTTGCGCGATTAGATTCAGGGCGCTTGGATAGCCGGAGAAGCGTAGAAAGGAATAGCGTGCTTCAAAGGTATAGCAGCGAGAGACGAGCCAAAAGCCTGATCGGATCAGGGCAGTTCAAAGAAGACGAAGGAAACGGCATTGAAGTGCCTTTCTTCGATCTGGAAGCCGTCTTAAATGCCACGGATTGCTTCTCGAACGCGAACAAGCTAGGGCAAGGAGGGTTTGGGCCTGTGTACAAGGTTAGACTGTTTCCGAGGACTCACTCATAATCTTGATCTCATTTTGTTGCTGGGATTTCACTCATTCAGGGAAAGCTTCAGGAAGGACAAGAGGTCGCTGTGAAAAGGCTCTCGAGCGGGTCGGGACAAGGCCACGAGGAATTCAAGAACGAGGTTCTGCTGATCGCGAAGCTTCAGCACCGGAATCTTGTAAGGCTCGTGGGTTATTGCGTCGAAGCAGAAGAGAGGATGTTGATATACGAATACATGGCAAACAAAAGCTTAGACTCCTTCCTATTTGGTTAGTCTCTGTCTCCTTTTACAGTAAATAATCCCAGTATATATGCTTATGAATTAATCTAACGCCACACAAAAATAAAAAAGATCGGAAATTATGCGTGTCGCTGGATTGGGATACGCGCTTCAACATCATTTTGGGGATCGCTCGAGGGCTTCTCTATCTCCATGAAGATTCGAGGTTGAGGATTATCCACAGAGACCTGAAAGCTAGCAACATTTTGCTGGACCAAGAGATGAACCCTAAAATCTCCGATTTCGGATTGGCCAGGATTTTTGGCGCCAACGAAACCGCTGCAAACACCAGAAGAGTGGTGGGAACATAGTAAGTTTTATCCTTTATAGGAAACAACTAAGTTAAACTTGCGTCGTCACGAGCTCAGCTAAATTTTTATTCTGTATATAATGTGCTATTCAGTGGCTACATGTCTCCAGAATATGCATTGGACGGACTATTTTCAGTGAAGTCCGACGCATTTAGCTTCGGCGTTGTTGTGATTGAGATCATTAGCGGGAAGAGAATCACTGGCTTTTATGACCCAGAACAAGGCTTGAGCCTCCTAGGCTATGTATGTATTATTGGATTATTCTTACAACACTACGAACATTTTCTTAGGGCTGACTAGCATAATTATTCAACTATTCTCTTTAGCATTTATTTTATATAAAAAAAGGTTATTATGTCTTCATACTTTTGATCATATCAATAGACATTTAAAGCCTAAGCTACTTTTTTATATCTCCTATAAGAAATTTATTTTTCTCGATTTACTAAGATTAAGGATATATACAAAAAAGTAAAATAAATGTTAAAATTAATTTATTTAATCTTTATATCCCTTTGTCTCATGATCAAGTAAATATACTTTATCTAGGCGTGGCATATGTGGAGAAAAGAGAAGACAGACGATTTGGTGGAAGAGACAATCCGGGAAAGGTACAAGAAAGAGGAGTTCATAAAGTGCATGAACATCGGACTATTGTGCGTCCAAGAAGATCCGAACGATCGTCCAACGATGTCAAAAGTGAGTTCCATGCTCGGAAGTGAAGCCGCTACGCTGCCAACTCCTAAACAACCGGCCTTCATCCTTCGCCGATGTACTCCTTCATCTGAAGCTTCTTCCTCCACCAAACCCGAATCATTCTCCCACAACGACTTGACTGTCACTTTAGAACTCGGAAGATAACCTATAACCAAATCGATCTCATCTTCACTTTTCTTTTGTTTTACTTGTTTAGCAGACATTGCAGTCCTAAATCTGACTCCAACCTACGATCTCACCTAGTCAATCTTTCATTTTATTTGATCATTCTACTTTTATCATAAAATTGTAGTTACCACTACATGAATTTTGTAGCTCACGTTTTGGTATTTTTTTGTTAATTTTTGTTAAATGATCGGCCCAAATCATTTACAATTACTTTTTTTGACTAATTTAGTCCAAACATGTTTTTCCGCTCAAATTAAAAATACTAAAAGCAAAAAGAGCAAAGCACAGCAAGAAAATTTCGAAATAAGTACATCATGTAAGCACGTACACTATTTATAAGACATGTTGCTTACTTCCAAATTTCTAACGTTACTTGCTCTTAGGATACACAGTTAAAACAGCCTTGGGAATAGAACTATTTCTATCTGAAACAATGACTATTTCTTCTCTAACTCCAAACACTATCCTAACTTGAGTTAAAACTCAATACCAAGATTTTTCATTCTCATAAGCAACTATTACCATAGCCAAAGAAAACAATCCATTATCTCCATCTTGAGTCGTTGCTATAAGTAAGGTATCATGAAACTTACCTTTTAAAAAAGTACCATCTGCAGTTATTACCGGACGACAATATTGTCAACCATGAATCGATGCTCCAAGGGACAAGAAAAAGTATTTGAAGTTGCCATATTTATCAACTTCTAATGAAGTACAAGAACCTGGTATCAGTTTAAAAAAATTGTAAAACTAGGTAGAACATCTAACATACCAAAATAAACTAAAATAAACTTATATAAAGAATAAAACATACAGCGAACATAAAGCATAAAACATAAAATAAATAAAAATTACCTGGGTTTTTCTGCTTGATAAGTTCTGCAACTAAAGGCAGATATGAGTAAGATTCCTTAAAACTGCCATGAGCCTCCAACAACACCTGATTTCGACCTTTCCAGGCCTTAAAATAACTTACGTCAACCTTTTAACGATTTCTCATAATATCCATAACAGTTTTCGGTTTAAATTATGCCGAACTAGCCCCAAGAAACTCAGGTTTTATAAATCTACTAATCAACGATGACGAACATTGTTTATGCTTCGCAGAAGAAACTTGTCCATAATAGCTATGACTATTATTTACATAAATAATGGCCCAAATAGTCGAATAACCTTTAAGACAAGCATTGAGGAACCAAGAACCATTCGAATTCTTACATACTAAGTATCTAATTTTGCTCGATCTAGTAGTAGCAAATTCGAAATTATTCCTTATGGCTTGTACATGACATGCATCAACCATTATCTTCTTGTTAACAAATAAAATTTTCACGCTGAATTCCATAGAAATTTGAAAGCGATCAACGTCTTGATCTCCGACTAAGATGAAATCATCATTTCTATCTTCAATTTCATAAAATCTGGAAGATTTACTTCCATATGAAGAACCTGCAATGAGGAAAATAAGTCATCATAAATAATATGCAAAACAAATAACGAATTACCATGATGATAATGTTGATAAGATTTGCTGGCCATAACAATAACTCGTAAACCTACAACCAAAAGATCAATCTCAAATTAAGGGGCCAAGACAGATTTAAAATAGGATATAAACAAAAATAAACTCTCTATAAACATACCAGAGATATAAGTTCATGACAGCCTCGACCAGAAATAATGAAAACAAGAACCCAGAAAACTAAATATTTGAATGTAGTTGTTTAAAATACACCAGAATTATATAAACGTGATGAACAAAACTAATAACCGCTTATTCAATTTTAAAATACGAAATTTGAAAAAAATGTGAAAGTTGTTTCTAATTCAAAAACAAAAGATTGAAAATTTATCTCTCCTACATAAGGACATATTAGTCAAATCAAATTACAATAAAAGGAAACCTCATCAATATTAGCTATATTTTTTTAAAAAATACAAATGTTTGACCATATCGAAAATACAATGTTTGTTTTGGTCAATTGAAGCAATTTTTCTAAAATAAATCATTCACCCATTAATCTTTTTAAGATTTTCATTTCAATATTTAGTTAGTCTTGAATTAGTAAAAAAAAATAAAAAAAATTATTCGGAGAAAATAATAAGCCGGGTTTAGAACACTTTTTGAAAAAACTTATTTAGAACAATTTTATTAGTTATTGTATATAGTAACCCTTATAGGTTTGTCATTTTGAATATGGTCACCATTTTATAAAACTCTTGTAAATGTGCAGCCGTTTGTTTTAAATAATTTTCATTCCAGTTTTAACCCGAAAATTTCTCCTCGCCCAATAAACATTTTCTGAATTAGAAAAATATATATTTTCCACGTAAGTTAATTCCTAGATAAACTCGATGCATTAACCACGATATATTAAGAGAGTTCATATCTGATGAGAGAGAAATCATTTCAAAACGCATGCAAATATTCGAAAAGATTCTCTTAAAAATTTCATAAACCAAAATCAGAAAAAGAAAAAGAAAAAAAACCAAAATCGCCACTTTTTATAGAGAGAAGAGTTACAAACGTTGTTAAAAGCATGGTGATTTACAACTACATCTATTTCCTACCCGATTTTTTTAATGTTTTTAATATTATTGTTTGGTTCTTGAATCTTTCCTTCGGATCAGTCTTGAAATAGTTTCTTGATGATTGTCATGTTTTTAGAGATCTTTGTGCTGTTGGTTTTTTTCATTTAAACTTTTATGGTTGTTCTTGTTAGACTTTTTGATTTAGGGTTTAATAATCCATGCATTTTGTATTAATGGTAACGAAATTTATTTCAGGGTAAATGAATTGTTATTGATTATATTTGTGTATTAAATATTAATTTCTTTATTTTTGAAAAATTTATATAACATTGTGTTTTGTTCTTCATTGACCTTGTTTTGATTTGTTTCAAGTATAAAACATTGTTAATCAATCGGTGGTAAACGTTTACTGGACTACGGATAGCTCCATCAACAACCTCAAACTGATTTATATTAGCGTTGACTTATAAATCACATTTCAATTTACGTTATAAAACACAATTATATACAGGACTATTCCGAATTATAGAATGATATATGGTTTCTCAGAAATATGCTTGAACTTAAAAATAAATTAGGTGTCATTTATGGTATGAGATTACTCGAATATGAAGAAGAAAGAGAAATGGTTGGCTAAATTAATTTTCATAAATGAATTATAGATCTTTAGAAAAGATAGATCTTGATAAATTAAATCATGTTAATTAAAAACATTTTAATTAACGATAAAGATAAATATTTTTCATTTTTATAGGATCTTCCAATTATAATATAAACAAATCAATTTAATAATAATAAATTCGCTGAACTTTTGAATTAATTTGAGAATTAATTCAAAATTTTAAATCAAAAATTAAAATATCAAATTAAAAAAAAATCAGCGAAAATTTGAAAAGGGCATTCGAGTAAAATTACTCTGTACATTGACTAGACACGTAAGCACTGCGATCATTTACAAGATTTCATGAAACGTTGGCCATTTCCAAATTAGGTTAGTAAACAAGGGTCATTTCGCCAAATTTGTGTCCAATTAAAATCTTTACCCGACTAAATTTATGAACATTTTTTCATGTTTATAATTTAAAATTCAAATTCATGCTTAAACTTCGACGATAGTTCGAATACCCTTTTTGGAATCATTATAGGGTTTTAGAATAATTTAATGGTAGTTAAAGTGGCGAAATATAAAAAGTTCTATGTAAACAATTTACAGTCTAGGTAAAGTGCATGAACATGTAATCTAAATTAAGTTAAATTATGATAATTATTTATACTCGGTATCAACCTTTGAATCTTCAAGCGTCTATCTCCGTCGCAGGAAGTCTCCTCAAAGTCTCCTTAAATCTGAGCAACCACGATAGTTTCTACCACTAGAGTTAGAGTGTTTCATTTAGCGTGTGGGCACTATTAAACTCTTTGACTCAAGAACAAGTCTTCAAGCCAAATCTCTAATACAAACCCTAGTCTAATGAAGACCTAAGTGCCAAAACAAAAGAGAGAGAGAGAGAGAGAGAGAGAGAGAGAGAGAGAGAGAGAGAGAGAGAGAGAGAATTCGACAAAGTCTGAAAAGAATATTGGCTATTCGAATTGAGTATTTTACATTCATAATGTAGTGTGGTATTTATAGAGAATGGAATGCCTTGAATTAGATCAATGCTAAAAGAGGTAATTACATCTTTATATTATTACAGAATATGTAATATTCATATGCATAATATTTGTTTCTCATTCCTATCAAATACACATCAAGATAATATCTCTTTTTTCATGCATAGATGTGGCCGACCACATATATACATGCCTCAAAAAATATATTCATTTCCTCTTTTTATTTTCTTGGCGTATGTCATCATATATATTTACTCAAAATAAATTATCTCTTCCTCTATGATATTATTTGGACGGCCATATGCATCAAAAAGATATTTCTATATGTTTCTTTAAATTTTCCAAGCCAATTACAAGAATAGCCCTAACAAAATGGAAGTCGATACTTGAGGCTCAAATCTAATTTTCAGCCGTGTGAATCATTTCATGACCATTATATGAAAATGTCCAAAATATTAATTTGACATTCACGTAATCTTTTTCCAATAGATTAAAATACCTTTGAACAATTTTTTGATAATCATATAGTTCAACACGTGAACTTGTTTTGACTTACCTTCCAGTTTAACAAATCTCACTCTTATGACTTGCGGTAGTGACCTCATGGACTCAAATGAACAAATCTTGAGGTAGCATACTTGGACACAAAATTAAACCTTTTCCAAGTTTTAGTTTAATGTCAACTAACTCGAGGAAAGAATTGACACTGAAAATCTCTCACTTCAAATGAATATATTTTCTCCTTATAATTCAACTTAATTGTGATGAGTGAATTCACAAATATTATCTATGTTTATCCCTCATGAATATTATCAACTAGATGAGATTTACAACATACCATTTTAACCTTCTAGAAATTATTAACTCAACTCCTTTGTCACTTGTGAACAAGTTGAAAATCGTGTATTGACAAGGAGCTAACATGTCACATTATTTCATCCAGAGAAGGCACGACTTACTTTGGACACTGGCCAGTTAATTTATTCATAATCCAAAAGACAAAGTATGAGGTGATATACATTGCATTTCAGCAATCTTGTATTTGAATTTCATATCTATGAGAACTTCACAAAGTCGTTCATGACATGTCCAAACTTAATATTTCATCAATAATTCATTGTTTAGATATCACATAGTGAACCCAGAACTTTGAATTTCTCAAATGAGAATATGTGAGCTATGAAATGTCATGTCTCATTTCAGGATTGAGGTAAGCATGATGCAATTCAAACACAATGACTTCAAGACAACATAGGTTAAATGGTTTATTCTTTCACTATTTCCAGAAGTGCACTAGTCAATTTCAGTATCTTCATAAGATACTTAAGAAGAAATATGAAGTCCCAACTCTCTATGTCTCATAACCAGACATTATAACTTCTCTTAACAATCATATTGAGTTCAATAGTATTTTGACCCTGAAATCGCGAATATACAGTTTTAAGCAAACCATGAAGAGGTGTTCATACAAATCTATATTTTTCTCTTCATTTGTTGTTAGGTTTGTTTAAAAACTAAAGAATAATGTTTATCATCAAGTTTCAAATAAACAAAATAGAATGAATGAAAGTTTCAACTCTTTATTATTTTATTCAGTAGCTACAAGCAAGAGCCGTTGAGACTTTTTAACATCAAATATACATAAGTAATAACTATTATTTTTCTTCTGAGCATCTTTGACAACAATCAAAACACGGGGAGAATGTCTAAAGAGTGGAATTGAGCGGAGTCCTAAATTAAGGAGGGGGGGAACTTTATTATTGAATAATTTTTATTATGTTCCAGATTTTTGCAAGAATTTGATTTCTTTTGGTCGTTTAGAAGAACATGGTTTTAATTTTAAGATCAATAATAGTATTGAGATTTTTATTAATAATTTTTTTATTACTAAATCGCATCGTATAGATTCTATTTATTATTTATATCCTAATGAGCCGACAATCTTGGATACCGAAGTGAATAGAGATTCACTCGGGACGCGTAAGACGTTTCATAGTGATGAAACTGACGACACATATATATGGAACTTACGTCTTGGACATATTGGCCTAGATAGGATTAAGAGATTAACAAAGGATGGTCCTTTGAAGTCTCTAAACGTGGGATGTCTTCTGACGTGTGAATCTTGTCTCGAGAACAAGATGACCAGGAGACCCTTCTCTTCAAAGGATCTGAGAGCCACACAAGTATTGGAACTCATACATAGTGATGTGTGTGGTCCAATCAACATCTAGGCAAGAGGAGGTTACGAGTACTTTGTAACTTTCACTGATGACTACTCAAGGTTTGGTCATGTCTACCTTATGCGACATAAGTCAGATACTTTTGAAATGTTTAAAGAGTATAAGGCTTTAGTTGAGAAGCAAACGGAGAAAAAGATCAAAACCCTTCGATCAGATCGAAGGGAAGAGTACTTGTATGGAGAGTTCGAAGACCTTCTTAGAGAAGAAGGCATTCATTCAGCTTACAACACATGGCACTCCACAGCAAAACAGTGTGTCGGAGAAAAGGGATCGAACTCTAGTAGATATAGTGAGATCAATGATGAGTTAGTCATCACTTCCCGATTCATTCTGGGGATATGCCCTAGAAACAGAAACTTACATTCTGAACCAGGTTCCATCTAAAACGGTCCCTGGTACTCCCTATGAGATATGGAATGGTAGAAAATTTGTTTTACACCATGTCCGTATATGGGGTTGTCCAGCACATATGCTGAGACAAAAGACTAGCATGTTGGCTAGTCGTTCAGAAGTATTCCTTTTCGTGGGATATTCTAAGGAGACGAAATGGTACATTTTTTATAGTGCTATTGATCAGAAAATGTTCGTTATCACGAACGCTAGGTTTCTGGAAGCAGACTATATGAAGAATTTTGTACCAAGAAGCAGACTTGTGCTAAAGGAACTGTTGGTTGAAGTAGCTGGTACTTCACAAGATAGGATTAGTCCTATATCAACAATTGAAGAACCACATTTGGAACCGGAGCTTCCTGTGATTCATCGCAGTAACATGATTGTACGACAACTTGATCGATACATGGGTATCGGAGAGACTTTCACTGTTGTTGCATATCATGAGGAAGATGATCCAGTATCATTTTCCCAGGCAATGCAGAGTTCCGAAGCAAACCTACACTAGGAGAAAAAAGGCCTTTAGAAGCGACAAAAGTCGCTTCTAAAGGCCAAAAAGTCGCTTCTAATTTGGCTTTAGAAGCGACATTAGAAGCGACAAAGTCGCTTCTAATGTTTCGCTTCTAAAGCCATGTCGCTTCTAAAGTCGCTTCTAATGTTTTGAAGCGACGAAATCAGAAGCGACTAGTCGTTTCTAAAGTCGCTTCTAAAGGCCCTAAACACCGACCAAAAAAGCGTGGGAAGAGATGGCGGGTAACAATTAGAAGCGACTTTAGAAGCGACTAGTCGCTTCTAATTGTTACCCGCCATTTTTTAGAAGCGACTTTAGAAGCGACTAGTCGCTTCTAATTGTTACCCGCCATATTTTAGAAGCGACTTTAGAAGCGACTAGTCGCATCTAAACGTTACCCGCCATATTTTAGAAGCGACTTTAGATGCGACTAGTCGCTTCTAAAAGTGTAAAATTTAATTTTTAAAAATTTATATCCGGTTTTAAATATTAATTAAATATTATTATCAGTAATTAAATTTTATAATATTAAAATTTACTAATTTAAATCAAATTAAACATAAACATAATATAATCAAAAGTCGATAGTAATATAATAAAACGTCGAAAATGTATAAAGTCAATAACATAAGTTCAAGTAATTAAAAAACCGCAATAAGATAATAGCATAAGTTCAACTACTTAGAAAACCGAAAGTCGATATGTAAATAAACGGAAATCAATAAGTCTAAAACGTCGAATAAATTACAATCATCGTCGTCCTCGTCCTCGTCGTCCTCGTCCTGCGCGTCGTCCGCTGGGTCCGTGTGGAGGCTCTTCTGGTTCGGTGTCGCTGGGAGTCGAAGGTCGATCTGGTCTCTGCTCTGAACCCGAAGCGCCTGCATTGCCCCAATTGCCTTCACGAGGTCCGAACTGGGTCATGTAGTGGTCCAAAGTCGCCCTAAACACGGGACTCGGAGTGAAGTCTGGGGTCTGGCTCAAACCAGCAGCCATGCCAAACACAGCTTGTTGGAGAGCCGCTAGCTTCTCTTCCATATCAGATGAGGACTTCGAACTCACATTCCCTACGGAAGATGATGAGCTGTCGTGGGCTTGAGCTTCTAGCATGTCGGAGCGCGGAATTAGAGGCCCAATTCCCGTAGCCCAATCACGTCGCGTCCCGAGGATTTCGCTCATAGCAGTCTCCTCCAAAGATGGCAAGCTAACCTCACGTCCCGACTCCCGAGCTTGTTCTTGTAGATCAGCCACCCGAGCTACTATCCGAGCCTACATACACAATACAGATTAAGGTAATTATTAATAACAACAATTATAAGGAAACTTAATTAATAACCTATATACTTACATGATACTCTCCAGCAGCTGGCGTAGTCCACTGACCATTGGGAGTCGTGTGCATCCTCTCCCACGCACCGAGCGGTCCTAGCATCTGTCTGCCTTCTCCTACCCGCTGCATATGCATATAACGCATTATAACTATAATATATAACTTATGTAATTTGAAATTGAATGAAAATATACTAACGTGACTATGACGATACTCATAAAATGAGATCGTGCCCTGTCGACTCTTCGTGGTCTTCTTCTTTTGATTTGCCGTATTCCGTTTGGACATGTCCTAGAGAATAACATTGGTTAGAAAATTATTTTTAAGAATAATTGATTAATATGTTTAATCTAATTTATACCTGGAACGTTTCTGTGGTCATTCTATCAATCATCTCGGACCACTGTTGTTTCGTCAGACCCTTGGGCGTTCTCTGGAGCGCCTCCTCTTTGTCTCCGCCGCACTCAATCCGGTAAAATCGACTATACTTCGACTTTCCGTCTCGCAGACGCTTCTTCGCGTCGCGGATAATAGTCTTCTCGATAAGACTCGAGTGGCACGTTGCTGGAATCAAGTCTCCCGACTCGTCCTCGTACACAAAGTCATACTCTGCGTTTATACCAGACAAAATGGCTGCTACTTGTTGCGCCGAGACGTCATTCCAGCTCGGCGTCGTCGGAGGGATGTGCTCTCGCACCAAAACTCCAAGACTATTTGCAAACGTGCCAATGCGCTCTCCTTTTTTGACTCTCTCGTCATCACCTCTGCTGAGTGGCGGAAAAAATTGGAGACGGACGGGGTCGAATATAATCTTCACTTTCTTCCCTTTTCTAGCTCTTTGCGAGCTTTGACCCGTAGTCGAACCTCGTCCGGACAAAGGCGGCGGAGGCGAATCTCTGCTAGTCGACATACTGCAAAGCAAAAAAGATAAATTAGATTTTTAGTTTATGAAATACATTAAATTTAGAAGAATCTTAAATATAGTTAAACAATTTACTCAATCTTGTTCATCGTCACTTAAGAGGTCAATTTGATCTGTTTCAAGATCATCATCAACATTATCTCCAAGGAAATGGTCAACATCAACGTCTTGATCATCGTCGTCTATGAAGTCGTCGGTAGGCTCATCTTCGATAGCATCATCAACTAGAATCGGATCACAATTATCGTGAAGATGAGACAAACTCGCGAAATCAGTATGTTGTACGGACAATGGAACTACAGCCGACGATGAAACGTCAATGTCAGGCAAATCCCATATGAATCGATGATTACAATCTTCGACGACATTCCATTCCCCTTTTTCAGGATTTCGAGGATCAGGCAAGTAAAACACTTGTTTGGCTTGAGTAGCGAGTATAAAAGGCTCATCTGGAAACCATTCTTTCGCCACATACGCACTCGTTGTTCCACATACATTATCTTTGCGAATGCGTCTGCGTGAATCGTGCTTGTCACCATACCAACGACACCAAAATAGTACAACTCTGCAATCATGTCGATAGTTCAGCACGACAACATCGTCCATCCTTCCGTAGAACGTGTAGCCGTCCACAGGTACGCAAACACCACTATTTTGAGTAGTACGCATTGAATCGCGACGAGAAGTGATAAATTTGACGCCGTTCACCACACAACTCGGATAAATGTGAACATTCAGTAATGGTCCGACCGACAATGCATACAACTCGTCAGACACATCGAGTCCGCCAATTTTTTGGTCGTACACTTTTTTGGCGAACCAGCTTCGAAATTCTTTTCGATGCGCTAATCTTCAAGTCTTTTAAGTCTTGTCTCGCCTTATCGGTGTCCTTATCTTTCCCGTCAATGCTGAGCAACGTCCCGAGTAAGTTTTCGCACACATTTTTTTCTATGTGCATCACATCAAGGTTGTGTCTCAACGTTAAATCAGACCAGTAAGGTAACTCATAAAAGATACTTTTCTTGGTCCAATTTAGCTCGCTCTCGCCCCGCTTCCGTTTCGAAGCCATAGACTGCTTGCCCGGAATCAATTCAGGAAGACTGTTTAATTGCTCGAGAATCTGGCTTTCAGTCAACTTCTTCGGAGGTTTTCGTTTCTCGACACGCGTTGTGTAGTGACCACTGCATGTTCTCATCCGGTGACAATCAGGCAAATATCGTCGGTGATCGTAATACACGACTCTATTTCTAACGGAAAGCGATGGAGTGTCTTTGGTGCACGTCGGGCACGCAAGGTAGCCTTGACCACTCCACCCAGATAAACTTCCTTGAGCCGGAAAATCATTTATTGTCCAGAGAAGTGCTGCTCGCAAAAGGAAGACATGATTATGGTTAGACCCATCTCGCACTCGGATACCCAATTCCCACAATTCTTTCAACTCTTCAACGAGCGGTTGCAAGAACACGTCAATGTCTTTCCCAGGCGATTTCGGACCAGGAATCAAGAGAGCCAACATCAAGTATTCGGACTTCATACACAACCAAGGTGGCAAATTGTACGCCGTCAACACAACCGGCCACATGCTATATGATAGACTCATTTCTCCGAAGGGATTGAAACCATCTGCAGCAAGACCAAGTCGTACATTCCTCGGCTCAATGGCAAAGTCTGGATATGTTTCATCTAACTTCTTCCACGCTTTCCCATCAGCAGGATGACGTAGAACACCTTCTTCAACCACACGTTCTTTTGCGTGCCACTGCATTTCAACAGCTGTATGTCGAGAAGCGTACAACCGCTTGAGACGATCTTTTACAGGAAAGTACCGTAAAACTTTACGCGGTACTTTTTTTCCAGCAACCCATCTACTTTCGTTGCACACCGGACAAACATCTGCATCTTTCAAATCCTTCCAAAACAAGACACAGTCGTTCGAGCAGACGTCAATCATCTCGTAGCCCATGCCAAATCGCTTCAGCTTTGACTTTGCCTCGTAATGTTTATCAGGAATTCTATTCCCAACAGGATGAGATTTTTTCAGGAGTTGCAAAAGTTCTGTAAATGACTTGTTCGTCCAATGGTTCGTCACTTTAATGTGCATTAACTGAACCAAAAAAGATAATGACGAGAACTCTTTACAACCAGGATACAATTCTGCATTCAACTCGGCAAATAGATCGGCGATCTGCTCTTCGTCAGCCACATCTTCAGCAGTTGGATCATTATAAAAATCAGGATCATTCCTAATATCGTCAACTGCGTCATGGATTCCACCAATACAGTCTTGATTGTTTGAATCATCGAGAATTGCTGGTACATGAACGACTTCTTCACGTGACTCGCCGTGATGATACCATCGAGTGTAATACGGAGTAAATCCTTTGTGCATGAGATGCGCTCGAACAACTCCTATGTGTTGTCTTAACGCATTATTGCAACTACGACAAGGGCATTTTACTTTGTGCTCGTTGTTCATTTGGAATCGTGCAACTCGAATAAACTCGTTCACGCCCAATTCGAATTCAAGCCCACAACGATTATTTTCAATAATCCAATTTCGACTTGGGTTTGACATGACGCTGATTGTTGAAAATTAGGACAACGAAAGTTAGGATATTTGTGATATTGTGATGATCATTTAGAAGACGGATAAGGATTTCACCTAAGAAAGTTTAAAGATTCAAATAACTAAGAGATTACAATTGTTTTAGTAGTTCACTTAATTATTTAAAAATTTACAGAAATTTGGGCAGAGTTTCCCCTAAAATATGAACAAACCAAAAATCTGCAATTCACAAAATCTATACATATATACCAGCCAGAACTATCCTAAACATTTAATAACTTTCAAATAACATATTTAAATTAACAAATTAAGTAATTACTTATCACATTCAAATTAATATAACTAAACAAATTATATATCTATATTTAACAAATTAAGTAATTCAAATTACGAATACCCTTATTAATATCGTACATTCATAACAAATTACTTTATTTAACAAATTCATTGATTTAACATATTAATTATTCAATTACATATTACATGAGCAAATTAAATATATAACGACATTACTAATTTCAATTGCATACCTAATTAATTACTAATTTCAATTGCATACCTACATTATTAAACATACGCTTCAAGTAAACATAAATATCTAACTTTGGCGGGACGAGACGAGCAAAGTCTACACTCAACGAGACGACGCGACGAACGACAAACGCACAAATACCTAAATACAAATAAAACATAAAATTAAAACCATAAAACAAAATATAACTACAATAATTTTAAAACTAACATATATATACCTTAAAAACCGAGTCGAGGAGTTAGGTTACCACGAGGCGCGGGTTCAGCGACAAACAACCGGTAACGAGGCTGCGACGACAATAATAAATCAAAACTAATTAACATAATATTTATAAAACGAAATTAGACTAACCTATAACAATATTAGACTAATTATAAACTAAACGTACCTTGACGAGGAGGGGGAGTCGGAGCTCGGCGGTGGAGACGCAGGGGAGGAGCACGGCGGAGGAGGGGCGGAGCACGGCGAAGGAGGGGCTGAGAGCGAGAGGGAGGGCGGAGGAGGGCACGGAGGGAAGCGGCGGAAATGAGAAGGGGAGGAGGGGGAGGGACGGAGGCGGGGGAGGGACGGAGGCGGGGGAGGGGGCACGGGGGAGGAAGGGCGGGGGAGGGAGAGAGTGGCTGGTCGGAGGAGGGGAGAAGGGGAGGGACGGCGACGGCGGTGGAGAGGGTGGCTGGTCGGAGGGAGAGGGGAGAAGGGGGTACGGGTAGGTAGGAAGGGCGGGGGAGGGAGAGGGGCTGGCTGGTCGGAGGAGGGGAGGGACGGCGGCGGCGGAGGAGGTGGTGGCTGGTCGGAGGGAGATGGGAGAAGGGGACGGCGGCGGGAGGGAGAAGGGCGGGAGAGGGACGGCGGCGGGAGGGAGAAGGGCGGCGGCGGCGGCGGCGGGAAGGAGGGGGCTGGCCGGAACTTTCTAGGGAGAGTGAGAGGGAGAGTGAGAGGGAGAGAAGTGAAGAAATAAGGGAAAAGGGAGGGTTGGCCGGTTTAAAGCCCTAGAAACATTAGAAGCGACATTAGAAGCGACTAGTCGCTTCTAATGTTCTAAATAACCAAAACGACACCGTTTAAATAAGTTGGGGCATTAGAAGCGACATTAGAAGCGACTAGTCGCTTCTAATGCCCCAATTTCTATACTCAGTGAAATTTTTGGCGGAGGGAATTTGGAGCCAAAATTTTGGGGCATTAGAAGCGACATTAGAAGCGACTAGTCGCTTCTAATGCCCTATATCTATACTCAGTGAAATTTTTGGCAGAGGGAATTTGGAGCCAAAATTTTAGGGCATTAGAAGCGACATTAGAAGCGACTAGTCGCTTCTAATGCCCTATATCTATACTCAGTGAAATTTTTGGCGGAGGGAATTTGGAGCCAAAATTTTAGGGCATTAGAAGCGACATTAGAAGCGACTAGTCGCTTCTAATGCCCTATATCTATACTCAGTGAAATTTTTGGCGGAGGGAATTTGGAGCCAAAATTTTAGGGCATTAGAAGCGACATTAGAAGCGACTAGTCGCTTCTAATGCCCCAATTTCTATACTTAGTGAAATTTTTGGCGGAGTGAATTTGGAGCCAAAATATTGGGGCATTAGAAGCGACATTAGAAGCGACTAGTCGCTTCTAATGCCAAAATTCAGTAATTATGACTATTAGAAGCGACTAGTCGCTTCTAATTGTCAAAATATTGATAATTTTGTTAAAATCGGGGTATTGATGTTAGAAGCGACTAGTCGCTTCTAATTGTCAAAAGTCGCTTCTAATTAGAAGCGACTAGTCGCTTCTAATTCACCCTGTCGCTTCTAAAAGTATCTTTTGTAGTAGTGCTATGGCAAGAAGCCATGAACATTGAAATGCATTCGATGTATGTCAACGAGGTCTAGAAGCTTGTAGATCTACCCAGAGGTATCAAACCTGTTGGGTGTAAATGGATCTACAAGAAGAAAATAAGACTGGATGGAAATGTTGAGACATTTAAGGCACGACTTGTGGAGAGGGGGTTCACGCAGAAGGAAGGTATCGACTATGAGGATATCTTCTCGCCAGTCTCGATGTTGAAGTCCATCTATACTCTTTTATCCATTGTTGCCGCGCTGGATTATGAAATCTGGCAGATGGATGTCAAGACTGGATTTCTGAATGGAAATCTTGACGAGCGCATTTATATGGCTCAACCAGATGGGTTCATGGAGAAAGGCCAACAGGGTAAGGTTTGTGAGTTGATGAAGTTCATTTATGGACTAAAGCAAGCATCTAGATCGTGGAATATCATATTTGACGAGACTGTGAAAGGCTACGGCTTTGATCAGTCAGTAGATGAGCCATGCGTTTATAAGATGATAAACGATGGCAAGGTTGTCTTCTTAGTCCTATATGTGGATGACATACTGCTCATTGAGAATAATGTAGGGAAGTTATCAAAGGTTAAGATCTGGATGTCAAAGCAGTTTGAGATGAAAGATCTAGGAGAAGCGGCTTACATTCTATGGATTCAGATCTTCATAGATCGAAAGAGCCGGAAGTTAGCGTTTTCTCAAGAATCTTATATTGATAAGATCATGGATCTCTTCAGTATGCAAGACTCCAAAAAAATACAGCTACCTTTCAGACATGGAGTGCATCTCTTAGGTGAGCAGTCTCTCAAGACTCCTCAAGAGGTTGAGGACATGAAACAAATTCCTTACGCTTCAGCCGTAGGAAGTCTCATATATGCTATGCTTTACACGAGGCCAGATATTTGCTACGCAATGAGCGTGGTGAGTAGGTTTCAATCAAACCCTGGACTCGAGCACCGGGTTGTTGTCAAGCATGTTCTCAAGTATCTACGGAGAACGAGAAACTACATGCTTGCATATTCAGGTGATGACCTGAATATGACGGGATATACCGACTCCGATTTTCAAGTGAATAAGGATTCGAGGAAGTCCACATCAGGGTCTGTGTTCACCCCGAATGGTGGATCCGTGGTCTGGAGGAGTATCAAGCAATCTTGTGTTGCTAACTCGACCATGGAAGCCGAGTATGTGGCAGCTTGTGAAGCTGCAAACGAGGCTATGTGGCTGAGGAAATTCCTTATGTACTTGGAAATAGTTCCAAGTGCAAGCGAGCCTACCACACTTTATTGTGATAATAGTGGGGCTGTCGCTAATTGTAAGGAGCCAAGAAATCACAAGTGCTCTAAACACATAGAGCGCAACTATCACCTGGTACGAGACATCGTTCACAGAGGGGACGCTGAAGTCATAGATATCTCAACATTAGACAACCTTGATGATCCCTTCACAAAGCCTTTAACGAGTCTTTGATGGACACCTAGAAGGATTGAGACTGAAGGATCATGCCCATCTCCTTTGAGTCAAGTGGGAGTTTGTCGGGATTGGTGCCCACAAAGGAGATATTAGACAATGAAATACATTTGTATTTAATTTTGCTGAAACATTAATATAAATAAATATTCATTCGTTATTATGTTTGTGTTTATGTATGAATGATACGCTCTGAAACTGTCATCAACAAAAGGGGTGCTAAGTATAGACTTGACAAGATAGTCCATTGTGACTAGTTTATCCATTTGTTCGCAATCTTAAGATCGATAGAACAATCGAATCTGAGTAATGATTGTTCGAATGAATCATGATATCTTATCTTGTGATATAGAGAGTTGTGACTCTGTGTTTCATTCTCGATATCTTAAAGAATATATTAAACAAGACTTGTGATACTTAGAACTCGAGATAAAAGCGTTTAATCACTCGAAGCTTCAAGATCATATAGGATGGGTATTTTGGTACTTACCTAAATCTTGAAGTGAATGCATAATTGATATGACACCTCGTGACATTTGATTTTTCAATGGGCAATGACTGAGTTATAGTTGCATTTGAACCGACTGTTGGTGTCACAATGTTGTCATGTTGGTTTGTGTGATTCACAGATACGGAATTCATGTTGAAACAATGCAAATGCATTAGTATCATACTATGTTTTGTTATGAGAGTGTGAATGAATAAACCTAGCCAGGCATTCATCGAATAAGAACATTCTTTGATTAAAACATGTGACATTTAAAGACATCTCACTCTATGTTTTTCTCATTCACAAATAACAAATGAATTAGTGAAATAATAACTCAGGGGTAAAACGGTAATTTTACATTCCTCTAAGTTACTGATACACATGAAGGGTAAAATCATAAAGTACTATGTGATTTCTCATTTAAGTAAATTGTGATTTACACTAAGAAAATATTTTTCTAAGTAATTGAATAAATAATTGGTTAGTTATTATTACATTTATTTAATGAATCATGTTATGTTAATATATTATATTAAAATATTTAAATGATTCAAATAAGTAAAAGATGAAAAAAAGTATTTTCTCATTTCGTACTACCTTGAAGAGTATGAAAATAATGATTTGTCATTAAATATATGAGATATTCTAAATAATTAAATATTATTATAGAAATAAATAAAATATATAGTTTCGGAAAATATATGATGATACTCGGCCATAATTCTTGAATCAGGTCAGAGGTTTAATTTTTTAAATTAATTTAAAGAATAATTGGCTTAAGTTTGACTATTGGGTTTGATCTAAGAAAAGTCCACTCTCTCTCTATTTAAAGGGATTTTCGAAAACCCTAATCCCCCTAACCCTAATCATAGCTCTTGGCCACTCCCTTTTCTCCCCTTTCTTGAGTGTTGGTCGAGTGATTTAGAGAGAGAGAGAGAGATCAAGAAATATTTTCTTGATCTCCCGAACGTTATTGAGTGATCCCGAGTATCCATTGTTGTTCACTTGAAGAGCCCACCCTCTTAATCTCTTCAAACCCCAAGAGAATTATCATTGACTCTTCTACTGGTGTTTGAGTGACATTATACTCGCAGGTATTCATTCGAAACGCGAAGAAATCGAGCCAAACGCGACGAGACACGTTTTAGCCTTCCTGTCGGCCGAACTGCTCACCGGTCAGCCAGACCGGCTGGACCCCAGGTGCGCCTAGGCCACCACAGGTGATTCACGTGCATTCAGGTCGAGCCATTCCACAGGGACTAGCCCTAGGTCCCCTCTACGCTCATGCACATGTCTCGCAGCCAGATTCCACCGGAGGAAGCCACAGCGTCGCATGCGCATTTCTGGCCAGCCAGCCAAACTCCAGTCTGGCGAGTCTGTCTCCCAGTCCGGCGGGTCAAAATTTCAGAATTTTGACGAGGCGCTCCGACGTTATCTAGCAACGCACGAGTTTGAATAAAACCTCACATATAAGTTCTCTAAATTGAATGGGGTCTGCGATTGATAATTATAAATGTGTTTATAAGGTGTTAGATCGTATTATTCAATTTGTTGACATGTTTTGAATAAATAGTTTATTGACATGCTTATGATTTTTAATGTCTAGGTTGTTAACTAATTAAAATGAGTTTTAATTTAGATCATATTATCTAATTCCGCCACATATAGATGTGTTATATAATGTTGTTGTTTAAATTGTTAAATAAATTCCAATACATGTGTGGTTAATGGTCTCATGCCTGAGAAATATTGGGGCGCACATGAAAATTAAGCTGCTATTTATAATTGGGTTCATAAAAATATTTTCAAGATTATTAACACTTGCACTAGTGCCAAAGAAGCTTAGTAGATTCTCGCAGTTGTTCATGAGGGAACCGTAAAAGCTCAAAATTCAAAAATTCAACTACTCAAAACTCAATTTAAACATTGAATATTACTGAAGCGGAAATCATAGCCGAGTTAAATTTTAGTGTTCAAGACATTACTAATAAATCTTACTCTCTTGGTGTTCCTATGTTAGGTGAGAAGTTTGTTTGGAAAATCTTGAGATCACTTCGATCAGGATTTCAAATGAAAATTATTAACTTTTGAAGAAGTTAAGGACCTTTCAAACATAAAGGTTGATGAACTCATTGCGTCCCTCATGACGTATTAATTGTCTCATGTCCGAGAAGAGGCACAAGTACTTGGCCTTGATAAGCACTCTTTCTAATTGTAATAATCAGGTATTTTCTGACTCTAAAGATGATATTTACGACTCTATTGAGTTACTATATAAGAACCATAAGATGGTAATGAAAATGTTTAGTAGGATTTCCAGTAAGAAATGTTATTCATGAAGTAAGAGAAAATCATTCTCAACAACAGTCTCATAGATGAGGTAATCCTCAGAGGTGATACATAAACACTTATATGCAAAATTCCAATAAGGGAAAAGTAGCCATGGGTGTCGGCCATGTTCAGAAACAATGCCCAAACTTCTTGAGAAAACAAAATAAATGGTGCAATGCAACTCACACTGATGATGATAGTGAGAGTGAATCTGATCAGAAAAGAAATTATGTTGCTCATGATGAGCATAACAACTATGTCATTGTCGACGAACAAAACTATGGATATCTCGTATTTATGATCAGCTTGAAAGTACTCGAAGAACTTAAGCACACATGTCTAGTGGTCCAGCTTAGAGAACTCTAATCTTAACAATGTGAAAATCGTAAAAGTATGTCGAGTTTTTTTATGGTTGATGTGAATGGTGGGACACTTATCTAGATTGCATCATTGGAGGAGAACATGGCCACTACTTAGCCTCAATCTCTTGAGTCGTGGACAGAGAACGTGAGCTCCCATGTCTCTCGTGTCACCGACGTAAGAGTCATTGTGCTCAATCATAGATTTTGATTTTGATGCGAAGGGAGAATTAAGTCAAGTATGGCAGTTAGTTAATTTGTCTCTACGAAATTTCTTCAACATAGAGAGGGCACAACAAAATTTTATTAAATTATTCTATGATTTAGTGTTATTACAAATATATTTAAAAATTCCATATACAAGTATCATTAACGTCAAGCTTCAATTTATATTTTTTATAAATATGTTTTAGTAAAATTAAATTTGGTGTAAAATCTTGTGAAAATTGGCGTACATAAAACAATTGATTATTTATTAAAAGAAGTTAGAAACTTTAACTATTTTGCAATTCCAACCTTCCAAATTGGCTATTTCATACTATATTTCTTCTTATTTTAATTATTACTTTTGCAATACTTAATCCTTAAGATTTCAAAAAGCAGCAAAAAATTAAGTCGTGTGGGTACGCACGTATACAATTTCTTAGGAGCGTAGTGTATATCCGTGAGTTAAGATCAGATATTGATTCTCTGATTCAAACTTTATCTTGACAAGAAAAGATTGGAAATAATAAATTAATATTGTTCGGTGAGAACTTTCTCATTACTGGAAAATTTGTTGGGAAGGAAGCTTCGGAATGTCTGTTATACGATAGCCACAAGACAGGAACTCACAATAAACAATTTTAGTCACATTAAAGAATTACTTCCCTGTTTCAAAAACAAAACAAAAATAATTTCCCAGCTTTATTTTATTTTAGTTATATATTTTCATGTGAACAGCAGACCGAATCTCTAAATAAAACAGTAACAGAAATGTCACACGTGAACAAGGTCAAATTGGTAAAGTCATCATCTAAAATTTGCTGCATCCTAAAAAAGTCAAAGTCAAAACGAGGAATAAGACGAAAACATCCGCAGCGGAAAACTTAAAACTACCCCCTCTGAACTGAAGGGAGCTCCAAAGCGAACGAAAATAAAAAGTAGAGCAGCCCAGTCTAATATGCTATACATCGGTGGGTATGTAATTAGTCAAAATACAAGAAAAAAATAGAGTAATGAATGACTATAAAAATTATGCGGTTTATTGTGTAATATATCCACGTAATACACAGCTACTCGTGTATATATATGCATTCGAAAATATATAAACGTGCAAGCACAATTTTTTTTCCTAACGTTAGTGTATAAAATATTTCTTTACTATTAGTAACCCATTCTATGAGAGAAATTTTAAAATAGAAAAACTGCTCTAGATAGTCTATTGAAATTCTAATATTAAGTTTTAACTTACATTTCATTTTTCTAATTAATAGTCATAATGGTACTGATATGGCATTGTTAAGAGCTGTGTTTTTCGATTAGGTCCTTTGAGAATTAACTGCTAATTTAAATATGTTTTTCTCGAATAATTAATTAATTGATTTAAATTAGTATTCGGATATGCAGCGGTTATAAAACAGTTTTATTTTAGATTTTCAAATTAATAGCTATTAATTCCGAGATATTAGTGAGTTATTTTTTTATTTGTGGGTTAATTATAGTCAGTTATTAATATATATTTATTTCTTTCCGATATTTTTTGTTTCTTCACTTTTAATTAGGGTAAAGATGTCATATTTCTCCGTTTATTTACGTTTATTTTTATAAATCAATTTTTTCAAAAATTTAGCTATTTTTCGAATGGCTATTACTCTTTATCCCTCTAAATATATGTGTGATAAATTTGTTTTTGAATTATATAAGTAGAAAAATAAAAAATTATTAATAAAGTTTTGATCATTTAGATACATTAAGATCAATAACATTATTTTATATAATTTAATATATGTTGTTTTATTCACATTATTTAAAAATGAAAATTAAAGAGAGGACAAAAATAAGGCCTACAAACTTCTAGGAAGCATAGAGAGCGAGAGAGGTAGAGCCGACCAACGATTAAATGGCTGTTCCAAGGCTGTCATGAATTCCCAGTCTCTTTTCTCCGAAACAACCCCTCGCCTCTCTCTCTCTCTCTCTCTCTCTCTCTCTCTCTCTCTCTCTCTCTCTCTCTCTCTCTCTCTCTCTCTCTCTCTCTCTCTCTCTCTCTCTCTTTATAAACACAGCATTCCCTCCTCTCACTTGCACGCTCATCAAAACTCAATCAAAACAGTATAACACACACAACATATATATACATATATCTTTCATGGATTTCGAGGACCTATTGCCGGTGATGGCGAAGAAGCTCGGTGGTGAGGGTCTAATGGACGAGCTCTGCAACGGGTTCGATGTTCTAATGGACAAAGAGAAGGGCGTTATCACAGCCGAGAGTCTCCGGCGGAGCGCGGCGGAGCTCGGGGTAAGAGAAATGGGCGATGAAGAGATCGCCGGAATGATAGGCGGCGGCGATCTTGACGGCGACGGAGTGCTGAGTCGCATGGAGTTTTGCGTCCTCATGTTCAGATTAAGTCCTCATCTGATGGACGCCTCGTTTTCCTTTCTTGAAAACGCTATGTACGACTATGATTCCGATCATGACCTTGATCGTCGCAGATGATCATACAAACTTTTTTTGCAGTCTATAACTTTACCGCGCTGTTGTTTATTAATATTATATAAAGTGGATGTAAAATCAATAAATTTAGCGAACAGCGTGCTGATGCATGGTATGTGAATTATAAAATGACTTTGTTGCTTTCCTAAAAAAATGACTTTGTTGCTCGATTTACTATTACACTTGTAAATTTGGTCGATTAGTTTTTAAACTTCAATCTCTATCAGACAGAGAGTAATGTGCAAAAAACGTACATAGAGTGTAAGAGAACGAGTAAATTTTAGAGAGTTTTTATTTTAAATTAAGGTATCGTTAAAACACCCGATTCGGTGCGGTGTTAGGAAAAAGTGTTATTTGGAACGATATTAGGCCATCTTCGATCCATATTATCAAATTTTGTGTTAAAGTTTTTTTCATTTTCAACCATAATATCAAATTTCACACCAAAAATATTATTCATCATTATTATATTATTAAATTTATATTATTTTTGTATTAACAAATATTTTAATAAAAATTATAATATTTTATAAATATAAGAAGATAAAGAATTTTTGCTGCATAAACAGTACTACGCCATATCATAACGCCATATTTGGTGTTAAAAATGCAGTTTGGTTGGAATCATTTTTTTACACAAAAAATGGTATTTTTCCGACCCATTAAAGATGGATGGGCTTAGTGATCAGAGTTAAAAACTTGTCGAACTTTTTTTATGTGCAGGGGATGGGGGTGTATCGTGTAACTTATTATTCAAAAAAAAAGATAATAATGTTTTTCTTACAATTATATGCCAAAATATTAATTTTATAAGTTTACAAGTATCAAGCTTAACTAAAAATCTAATTTTTATAAAAATTTACCTTTCACTACATTTAAATTTTTCATCTACTACCTTTTACTACATACTTTCCCTAGTTTTCTTAAAAATATAATTTTTCTGGCGTTGCCACTAAAAAAAGTTGGAAAAAAATATATTTTTTATTATAATTTTCATCACACCTTAAAGCGTTAATTAATATAATTTAATTTAAGAATAATACCTTATGTAAATTCTCTTGACATACTCTTTGGTGTCAGTGTATCTCTTATTACGACAAAAATAGGCTTTAAATGCGACAAAAGTCACATATGAAAGTTTAATTGTGGCTTTAAAAGTACTATCAGATGCGACATTTATGTGTCGTTATCGCATCCGATAGTTCGTTTTGAATATTATAAAAGCGATATGTCGCTTCTGAATAAATTCAATTCGACAGATCACATTCATAGTCGCATTTGTTTGGACTATCGAGTGCGACATGTCACATTCGATAGTATTAAAAAATAAAAATAAAATAAATCTTCACATCAATTAAAAGAAAAAGTGAGAAAAATTTGGCCCTGTCAATTTTTTAAAACATTCAAATGCAACAAGTCGCATCTAATAATTTAAACATGGTGAATTTTTTTTACTCTTATTTTCACACTTCGGTGCGACTTGTCACATCCGAAAGTCGATATATGTGCGACTTTTGCATGCGACATGTCGCATTCGTTAATTTTGCCTACCAAAAAGTAATTTTTGTAGTTCTCTCTCTCTCTCCCCTATAAATCAAGCCCGAGGACTATGTTCTTTTTTCATCTATTTTTTCCAGATCTTTTCTATAAATTGTTTTTTTAGAAACGATTTCTTCATGTCTTGTTTATGATTAATGATCTTGAACTACATGAACACGACGAATGTGAAGTTTTCATGGCGGAGAAAGATGCGAAGCTTTCATGGCGGAGAAGGATGTAAAGCTTTCATAAACACGACCTTCGTTCTTTTTTGTCTTCTTCTTTTTCGTGTTATGATTTTGATTTCAAATTAATGTATGAAATTTTGATTTTTTTTCTCCTAATAAAATTAACAAAAATCGTGTTTTGTTAATTAATATGCAATTAACGATGAAAACTTCAATTTACGTTGTAAAAATCAATAAACATTGTAAAACGCAACTCAATTTACGTTGGAACGATTATATTTCAGTGTAAATTGAATATCAATTAACGAACATATATTACTGGACATAAATAAAGATCAATATCGGAGAGAGGAAATATGATCTGTAATTAATTGATAATAATCTCAAATTAAGGATAAGATCACACAAATATAACCGGTATAGAATAAAACTTTCTCAAAATAATTGCATATAGTTACAACGGCCATAAAGAAAAGATTTTAATCAATAATGATGTAAATATTTGGTCAATTAACTACCCATAATTATATGATCTAATATGAAGTTAACTAAATAAAACCGGCATAATTTTGAAATTAAAGGAAAGAATTAAGATTAATTAAAAATTTGTTTTGTTAATTAGTATGCAATTAAATAAATTAATTTACGGTGTAAATTGAATATCAATTAACGAACGTAATACTGGACGATATAAATGAAAATTTTGATAAACAAATTATGAACAACTAGATTTGTCACGAAAAAAATTAAAATTCGACAATTTGAAATAATTTCATAAATAAATGGATATGAAGCCGTAGAAAATAATTATAATCGGTAAAAAATAATTAATTATGCTGAAATTAATGAGTCAATTATCTACCCAAAATTGTAGGATCTTATCTATATTAATTAACGATTTCTTTTTCAATTTTTGAGAAAATTTAAACATAAATAATTCCGAAAATTTAAAAGGTAAAACAGTAATATAAATGCAGAAATTAAAGTGTCACGTAAGCGTTTTGGACATTTACAAAAAAATTACCAAACATTGGACAAAATCAAATCAAGTTTATAAAATAAAGTCAATTCGCCAAATAATTGTACTTATTTGTTATTCAAAGTTTTGGACTGGACTTGGTCAGTGTCATGCGAAATATTTTTTATTGGATGCAGTGCGTTATAGTTTGAAATGTTGTTTGCGTTATGTTCGAAAAGAAAAAGAAAGTTTTGATATTTATGTGTCAAAAATATTTTTTCAGGCACATATATTCTATAATATATTTTTATCACATATACACACACTATCACACATATTTTCTTCAATTTCCCTCCTTTTTGTCGATGATATACTGTGTACATGAACATATATAGCAAAGTCTCAGGTTTATTACGTAAACCTTGCCGAAGTATAGGAAAAGGCTATGCAACAACATAATATAAAATAATAAATAATTATAACAACTTAAGAACCAGCTCCTAATATTGACCTCAAATATCTCCACGTCTATTTAGATGGAGAATATCTCTAGACTATCATCTCTGTTTGGCAACAGAGACTGATCATTATATAACTTTTGATTTCTGGTATTTGACTGCTAAAATTTAATTCCGTTGGTTATTACAAAATTACTACAGTTTATTGCCTTCTTGTTTAAACGTCAATCATGCTTAACAACATAAAGATTCATCTCCAAAATACTTACTTTCCGACAGGACTAATATTCAGGTTTCAAAATGATAAATATGTCTCGGAACAGTCACTAATTTTGTATCTATACATAATACTGCATCCATATTTATTCTCCAAGACTCTGTACCTTGCAGGCAGCAATGGAGTTCAAAACCCACGAATTGGTAACAACTTTGGCTTCTGATGAACGTGCAACGGCCTCTGCATCTCGACGCCTGAGGTTGAATATCGCATCCGTGTTGACGGAAGTTCTGCTCTGATCAGGTGGCTCGAGGCTGTATATGATGAAAGTTTGACATGTCAATGAATCCGACAATAAGTCGTCCTGATATTCAGAAACAGGTCTTCGCTGCAGAATAGTCCCTCCAGCAGCAGTTATTAGGTCACGGAGATAGCCTTTGTAAGAAGTTACAAACTCGCCCATGAAGTAAAACTTGAAGCCATCAAATAGCCTTGGAAGCTGCATAGAGAAGAGCTCATTAATAAAAAACGGGATGAGTGTAAATATAATGTAAATAACGGCAAGCTACTATTATCCTAATTGTCTTCCGTGGTAAAGGAAAACAGAAATCGAACAGAACAATGGGCAGCTATGGCAACCAAAAAGAAACTCTAGTAATGAAATGTTTATAAATTTGGCAAAGGGGTACATCTGAAACATAGAATATATGTTCAGTTCAGCAAGCCAAAGATATCATAGAATCAACCTTGTTCTGAATTCTCAATCTCCCAAGTTGAGGGCCGTTGCTAACTCCATGAGCATCGCAAGTAATTTCAAAAGACTCCTCGTCAACTAGTTTCATTGCATCTATGCACGCTTGAATCCCTATTCAACGAAAGAAATGTGTCAGAAAAGAAAAAGCTTTTTTTCTTCTTACAATTGTTAGGTGTATATTAGAAATATTTTATTATAAAGTACACGGCTTACATTTGATGCTTAGTATCCACTTCCCATCCAATATCCCCATCATAACTTTGAGGGTTCTTTTGCATGCTCCATTTTCATCAATTGATGCAATAACATGAGTAACACTCGACTTCCATTTCTTTGACACTGAAATTCCAGAGATTCTCTCGAATTCAGAAACTATTTCCTGCAGTTTCAGTCCTTGAAGAATGAGTAGCGAACTTACAAATTTATGCATCCACAAGATCGAACAAATGAACCACAATAATTGGCTTGCTTACTCTCTCTGAATCCGTGAGAGCTGAACAACAGAGAACACATCTTTTAGAGGATCCAGAAGCGCTCCAACATGCCGAGGTATTAAGATCATGCTTAACAGCGTTTTTACTAGGTTGAGGATCTGGTTGCCTGAAAAAGAAAGAAAACAGGCACAAATGAGAGTGATGTTTCAGTACAGAAACGTTCAGCTCCTGTGGATCATTACAGCGTTATCAAAGCCCACTTACTTTATCATATTACACTTGCTCGCTCTAGCCTGAGATTGCAACCGTTCACTGGGAAAATTATCAGCGGGATGCAGAGGGCACAGCATGACAAAATTATCCTGGAATCCAATCAACAAAGCAAGATGTAATAATTAAAAGATTATCCAAAAAAAATGATAACCCATTCAGGCAAATGTCAGTTCAAACTTTTGTTCTATACTCACCATATCCCATCGGCATTGAGGCATCAACTTGGAGCACGTAACATGAAAACTCTTGCGGCAGCTCTTATCATAACAACCAAGCGCAGCACCTTTAACTCCACAGCAACTACATTTGATTTTTCGGCTTCTAACTAATTCAGCTTCAAGGTTGATAGCAACATCGTCTTCAAAGTATACATTGGGTGCCCTTAAGGTAGAAACATTCAATTAATATCAAGAGGATCATGTACCAATATAAATCTGAAAGTTAAAAAGCACAGAATACACATTTTTTATGAGAAACTAAAAGAGAAACTTCATTATTTAGACTTGATCCGCTATGAAATATCAATGTTAGACCTATAGCCATATTTGATCTCGCCGTTAAACAAGATTGAAAATGTAAAAACCAGCAAAAAAAACATCAAAAATCACAAAATATTGATTTTTTTTTAAATTCCAGATTTGGTCGAATATATGCAGATTCTTACAATGATATTTTGCTACGTTTTGAGTCTACAAAATGAAATTTATCAACTAAAATGTAAGGGACAAAGTTTTACCATTCAGTGCAATTCCTATGTGAATGTATAACCTTAGAACCCCCTTTGTAATCTGCCGCAACAGGTCTGCCATTGTAGTAGTGAACCATCTCTCCTGATGCCTGTAATTAAGGGTTGCAAAATATCAATAAAAACTTGTGATGATTGCCTTAAAATGATGCAGAAAGAGTTGGTATTACATCACATAGGAAATAAGATTGGGCACAAGTACCTCCGACTCTTGAGACGAAAGGCAAAAGGCGCATTGGATTTTACCAAGATTGTTTCCGCACCTCTGCAATACTCCGTCGTTAGTTTGGCATGGAAATTTCTTCACGGTTAATGGATCGGCCGAAGTTTTAGTATACACATTATTCTGAATATTTCCAGTGGTTGGGATTTCAGCTGTGCAAAGATTGTTGACATGACTAGCTCGAATTTCATCCGATATGCCCTCTTTAGAGCTGCATTTACTTGACATTTTGGAGATTCGTTTACTGCTTGGTCCATCACCTGACTTAGATTGTCTAGTTAGATATCCAGAACTGTTCTTGGACTCAGAGGCTTTATGTTTGCAAGCCAGGGGCACCAAAAGATCTGATAACTGAGCTATAGTGTCATTATTCGCTAAGGTTTGCTTAGTTGAAGCCTCTCCAAAATTATTCACATCAGATTCTAACTCTTCTTCTGATCCCACATGGTGCTCTGACTGATTGTTGGCATGGATCTTTTTGCCTTTATTTCCAGATTTCACAAAGGTATTTTCATTTTTGAATCTCTTCTTTTTTCCTGGGGGAGCAGCAGCGACCAAGCTTTTTCCAAATTCATCAATGCATACATTTTCGTGTCTTCGCTTGGTTCCAACGTCAGAAAATTGAACTTTTGAATTCCTTTTGCGACCCTTGTACATTTCTGGGGTTCTCTTATCAGAATCTCTAATGATGTCAAGTTCAGGATCGGTGTCTTTCCCTGAGAGTGAATCTCTAATGATTTGAAGTTCAGGATCAGTGTCATACACATAACATTTCGTTCCGACTGTTTTGCTTGCCTTTTGACCTCTCTTTGTAGATTTCTTACAGCTGAATTCATTAGGATTGCCAGTTCCACAAGTGTCAATATTGCGTTGATCATCATGTCTTGTAGTCATCAATTTCACATTTTTAGCGAGCACTCTTTTCCCTCTTTTCCTGCCATTCGAAGCTTTTTTCAAGTCTTTCCCCTTGATTATGTTAGTATCAACAGCCTGCATTACAATCTGATTCAGTAATCTGAATTTCCACAGTTTTGGCTAAAAGAAAATTTATGTATGAGATGAATAAATGGTTGCATTGCAATTCCATACCTGTGTCTTAAATGGACTTGAACAAAGCTCAGGGGAACAAGCTCTTTGTGTCCATTCGAACATCTCACTATCAAACATATCTGGTAGCTTGGGGAATTTACCAACCTCATCTCTCTGCTAAGATTAAAAGACATTGATCAGGCACAGTACATGTGATTTTAAAACAATTGTTTTTCCAAAATAGCTCTAAAATGTACTCACGTTTGAGGTTTCATCATCAGATTCCTTCATATCACTGAAGGTGGGAATATCCGGAAACGGCCCATCATGGAATGGACTCTTACCACTGAGCTGGCTTAAGTCTTCTTCATTCTCTTCATCCCTTAGCCAAAAAAAAGGTGACAGAGCAGGTTCTCCTCCCTCGTCTGTATTCGACTTTCGGGCTCTTGAGCTATTTTCAGATAATCTAACAGCAGCTTCACTTACGCCACCTTGAGATTGTGTTTGTGGCACCTGCACCCTTTTCTTATTCGGAAATGAAGGTCGTATGTGAGCAGACCCTTCCCCTTGCAGATTTTCATCTGATTGCGCATTAAAAATAAGGATTAATAAAAACTTAAGATTTTCTCATGACCTGTTGTGTTTAGTGAGTGATACAGTATCCAACATTCAAACCACATGCTTACAAATTATCCTGTCTTGACTTGTGGTATTACATAATAGTAAAAGAGTTAACAACCATACCCGACAATTTTGTGGAAGACACATTCTGAGTGATGAAAATGTTCATGCCCGATGATGTCTCCATGCTTTTGTAAATGCTAACCAGGTTATCCATGTGAGAAGCTGGACGAACTTCTGAAAAAATAACACCATATTCAGTTTTCTTTTTAATATATTACATACTAAACATTTCTGAGCTTTTGCCAGTTTCTTGTGTTAGTTCCCAAGCTTGATACCATGTAATTTTATATTAAAAAAAACAATGAACATAATTTACTCAACATCATTAGATGAGTTTAATCATGTGATATGAACGAAACGAAACTTTGAAACCCCACTATCACTAAGCATGACATCCATACATAAAAATTCGACGGCGCAACAGTCAAGTACGTTTTTATTGTGGCTTAAGAACATGGACATACCTCTACGCCGGCACGGAATTTTGCAGACGGGGCAGTGAGAATCTGATTTCATCGATTTCGCAATACAAGAACTGAAACAAAAGCAAACAATCAATATAAAAGAGTGACAAGCAGCACTGCTTGTTTTAATCCAAGGATATTCGTTGCAGACCACTCCCAGAGACTTACTCGCAAAATACATGATTGCAGTTCAGAGAAACAGCCGAATTCAACAGACTCAAACTGCAAAATATGACGATAGTTATAAATCAAATCGGTTCCCAAATCGTAAATGCGAAGACGCGCAGTTCATTTGGGCCCCGGAGGAGAAACCCTAGATACAGGGGGAGGGAAAAAAGATTGATTACCAAATAGGACATTTGAGCTCTCTGCCCATTTTCTCGAGGTGATTTAGATCTCCCGCCATGTTTTCGTCTTTCCAGTTTCGGTCAGATCAGATAGAGCGAGGACTAAGAGAGACGGATTCGTTTGAAACGTCGATGAAGAGAGCAAAATAAAACCAATGAGAAAGAGAGCGATGTTCGATGTTATGTTTTCTGTTTTCGAAATGAATTTGAATTCGCGCCTAAATTTTCACCGCCTTACAGAAAAGGCGGGTCGATAATATTAGAGCATTAACTTCCGAATTCCGTCATTTTATTTATTTTATTTCAAGCCTTCAAAAAAATTTATTTTATTTCAAATATGCTTACTATATACATACATATATAGTATTTACCTAACTTTCAATACTCACAAGGTAATTCTTCGTTGAAATTAATAAAATAAATTAAACAGGATCGATTTGAAAATTTTCACATATTCTCGATTATAACAAAATATCAGTGATACCATTTATTCTTAAAGAATAAACTTCAACGTATACACAAAATAATATGGAAGACAATAATTTTAATAAGAATGAGTACATGGACTTTAATGTGTGAAAACAAAAAGTCATAAACACAAAAGATCATCCTATAAACTCTAAAATAGTTGCAACAATATATATATACACTGTGGGCCATGTAAACGGTGCAAAACGGAAGAAGCACACTTCTTTTTTTTATTGAGGAATTAGGAAATGCATATGTCATAGTTGGGATAATATTTTGTTTTTACGTGTGATAAAGTTTTAATATGAAATATATGTGCCAAAAGAAAAAAAAATCATTTAATAAAATTCGATCGCAACTATTATAAGAAAAACACAAAAAGAGTCCTTGTTGATGTGATTTTTCGATCACTCAACAATCAAATTTATTTGTTTATATTGTGCAAAAAAAATAGAGATTTGAAGAGTTGGGTCTGAGACTTCCGTTTAATGCAAATAAGATATTACTATATTGATACTAAAATAAACCAAAAATAGAAATGAGCGAATGTAATATCAAATTAAACTTGAATTCGAAAATAAGCAGTAAAGTAAGAGAATAGACGGAAAATATATATCTTAATTCTTTCACTCAAATTGTTCAAAAAAAACTCTCGTAAAGTATAAATACATATACATATTTATACTAAGCCTATTAGACGTTATTCCACTGCTCTCGTCCGCGTGTCATACCAGGTGTCGGTCGATACTTAGATTGAAGTCCGCTTATTCATGCTCGTTTGGTGGGTTGCCGACGTCATTCTTGTTGCGAGGTTTTTAGAATGGCGTCCGCTTCTCCAGGCTCGCTTGATGGGCTGACTCCGTTATTCTGGTTGCGATGTCTCATTCTCCTTAGGCGCAGTCCATGTGTCTTTCATCGCTATTATCTGCTTTCTTCATGGGCTTGTTGTATGCCTTTTATCTATTGGATATCGCTTTTTGAATGGGCCGCGAAGTTGGATTGTCTTCTTCGGGCTTGGGCCAGAAAATATCTCTTGTCCGCACCTTTGATACCTCGGCTAAATCTTGGTTACCTCAATCCTCCGCTTACCTTTTCGACGCTCAACATTAGTATAATGTGGGCAGGGTTATTGGATTATGAGGAGGGATCGGCGAGATCAAGGGAAAATGAGAGGACGCAACACTTCTATGAAATGGTAAAGCATAAATTTTGCGAGTTTACAACCGCTTAAGTCAGAAATATCATGAGAGTTCAAATCTCATAAAGCTCTTATAGAAGCCAAAAAAACGCAAACGAGACGATAAAACATGACTCAAACAAGAATGCCATAAATAAAAATCAGACGACAAATGACTCAATTGAAATGAAGGTAAATTCACACTAGAGGCTGCCACACGGATATTTTAAGCTCATTCAACACATAGAGTCTCATCTGCTTACGACTTGTTCCAATCACCATATGAGACCGCAGGTTTTGTACACAACAAGTGGAAGAATAAAATATGACTAGGAGACCAAATTCAGTTAATTGACTGACAAAGACAAGATTTATAGCAAGACTAGAAACATAGTAGACATCGATAATGGAAATACGAGACGTAACGACACAACTGACACCTTCTGATGGCATGGGAGTGTCATCAACAGTCATAATAGGTAAAGATGAATGAGAAGACAAAGACAAAAGATGGAAAATAAAGAGACATATGATTGGAGGCACCATAATCGAGTATTTATACGGACGATGATATACATGAGACTGATGATGATGAAAAACCATTAGAGGAAGAGGCGGACACACGAAGACGCTGCGAGACAAGGAATTGTTAGAATAACTATAACTATAACTCACAAAATAAAGTGATGCACATACATGAATCGATTATTAATATTTTGAAATTTGAATTGAAATCGTTACATAAGATATCTCACCATAATATTTACATACTTTTAATTCGGGGTTCCCCTAGAGTAGTCCTACCAATTTCAGTGTATACTTTGGAAATGAACTATGGGGCTGCAACTTCCCATAGTTCGCACCATCATAAACATATAACATATGCGAAAACTCTCTTTTTGAGTACGTAAATCGACTCGAGAGAATTCCCTTATTACCTCTGTAACTCGAGGCGGTACGACTCTCTTACTTATCTTATCACTTGATTATTTACGTTTCATACAAACGTGACATATAACAACATAAATCATAATATGACTAAAAGAAATAACATGATAGGTATAATCTAATAAGTCATGCGTATGCTTATCGTTAACCATATAACAATCATCACACGTAATTCATCAAGACATACGAGAGCATACTTTATATCCTCGAACGATCAGAAAAGTTATTGGACTCGAGACCTAATCGAAGAAAAATAATTAATATCTAAGAAAATAGATTCTAGTCAAATTAAGGTTCTGTAACAATTTGATAGACGGATTTTGACAGAAAACGATGAAAATACCATTTGCCCTAGTTTTCGATAAAAATATCAATTTTCGAGAAAAATTATGGAAAAAATCTAGAAGCTAGGAAAACCTAATTTAAGCAATTTCTTATTCTATAACATGATTAAAATCGGAATGTAAAATAAGGAAAACTTAAATAAGTGTTTATAGTGTATAAACGATCTTTTGGTAAATCTAGACACTTATTTGTAATAAAATCATAAATAAATATTTGCTGCTTAAAAAGTCTTAATATTTTTATAACAATAAGACATGAATTTATTTTATGTAAAAATTTTGTTCGTAAATTCATATTGTAGCTATTTTATATAATGTAAGAACTTATTACACGTACTAAAGATGCTCTAACTATATGAACACGTAAAAGCGGAAACGAAAAGGCTCGGTTTACCTCCGACCTTTGTTATGGTTTTCCGGCGAGCTTTGACACACGATTTTGGCGACCTTTGGACTCCGGCGAGGTGTCTCGAGGATCTTTTAAACTCTCTCTCTCTCTCTCTCACGTTTAGATGGTGTTTGTGAATGAATGTGTGAGTGAGTTTAGGGACCCCAAAACTGTTGTATTTATAGGCTCCAAACCATCAATGTTGAATATTTCCCTCATAATTGTGGGATAACGATTTGATTTTCGACATTAAGATGAACGTGATTAATGGATTAATTTCGTAATATATAGATCATAATAAGGAGAGATTATGGGTGCGTTTGGTAACACTTAATAAGGCCACTTTAACTTTTTCTAAAAAGTAAAATATTTTTTTGGTGTTTAGTAAAATCATTTTTTAAAAAAATTTCCAAAAGCACTTTTCCAAAAACAAGTTATATTCTAAATTTGTTTAAAAGCTAAATTAATTTCCAAAAGCACTTTTTCCAAAAACAAGTTAAATTTTGGGCTGCATATTACATTTACTATTTTACCCTCATAACCAAGTCAATTAATTACCCTAATAATGAAATTACACGTTCAAGTTCTCATTAGACATATTACACGTTCAAACAGTTTAAAAAGTTCCGTATATATTTGTTGGCTACAAATTCTATTGAATAGCAAATCTTTCAATAAATTAGAGATCAATATGAAAAGCGTAGAGTTTGAACGAGTTATTTGGATAACTTAAGAGATGAGATTGCTGAAAGTTTAATAAAATCGACAATTTTTTAAACAAGTTTAATAGTTTATATATGTTTGTTGATAAAATAATTTATATTTAAATATGAAATTTCATTTTGTTAGTCTACCTGGTCCAAATTTAAATAATATATCAGCATTAATATGTACATATAAACTAAACACCAAAATAATAATAATTATTTAAATATTTATCTCTAAGGTTAGTTTAGTCTTTTTTATAATTTTGTTTGTTTTACCAAACGCTAAATCAGCTTTTACTTTTACAAAAAACCAAATTAAAAACAGTTTAATAAACACTAAATATCTTTTGTAAAAAGCAGTTTTTTCAAAAGCACTTTTAGAAAAGCAAAGTGTTACCAAATGGAATCTATATCAAAATTATTTTCTTAAGTGTACAATGAAATATTCTTTATTGATAAAATAATCTTACATTCTCCCACTTGATCATATAACCCAAACGCTCACCTTAAAAGAAACAAAATACATGAATAATGGCGATAGGTTCTCTATATGCAAGTATTATCTTCCATGTATTACAATATATATGTCTCTCATCTCAATAGCCTTCTCATTCTTTAGTGAATAAAGCATATGTTTATTCTTGGTCCACTTAAACGATATTTCTCAATAAAGTAAAATGAATGTGGACAAGCATATGAGAAATTTCAAACTGAATAAGAGTTTATAAAAATACCATACAATTAAAAGATTACATAATGGGACCAAGTCCCATGCTTTCAACATGATCCTTAAATTTCTTTAGTGGCATCTCTTTAGTTAAAGGATCGGCAATCATCAACTCAGTGCTAATGTGTTGGATGACCACTTTATCATCTTTAACACGTTCTCTAATGGCTAGATACTTAATGTCGATATGTTTGCTTCGACTTCCACTTTTGTTATTCTTAGCCATAAAAACAGCAGCTGAATTGTCACAGTACAACTTCAAGGGCCTCGAAATATATATTTTGACTTCCTCTATATATAGTCGACAACTCTAAGCCCAGATATGAAACTCTTCAACCAAACACCGTGTGATTTAGCTTCAAAACAAGATACGAACTCAGCCTCCATAGTGGAAGTAGCAGTCAATGTCTGGTTTGTGCTTCTCCATGACACAGCTCCGCCAGCTAGCATAAAAACATATCCTGAAGTGGATTTTCTTGAGTCAATACAACCAGCGTAGTCAGAGTCAGAGTAGCCAACCACCTCTAATTCATCGGTCCATCTAAACATAAACATGTAATTCTTTGTTCCTTAAAGGTATCTCATAACCTTCTTTGCAGCTTTCCAATGGTCAAAACTTGGATTACTCTAATATCTACCTAATACTCCAACAACATATGCAATCATACATAAAGTTTCATACAGCAAATGTTGAAAATTAGTTAACGATTAACGTATTAAATTGCGTGACATATCTAAATATGGCGGAAACACACAATTGATCCTAATATATTAAAACGCATTTTAATCATATTCAAGTAACTATGTCATTAAAAATTATAACATGTCAATAAATTTAATCTAAACATGTCTATCAACAAATTGATCACACTTCAAACATGTTAATAAATTTATTCTAAACATATTAATCCATAAATCAAATATACTAGCAACCAAGGATTAAATTACCGATACCGATACCGCTACCGAGGTTCTGATTTTTAGAGATAACCGCATATCGATGGGTATACCGATGGGTATTCTATAAAAAGATTCTTACCGACTACCGATTATACCGACAAATTATCGAAGGTATACCGAATACCGACAGGTATATCGACAAATATCATATAAAACATATATTTATAAAATCCAAAATATACATATATTCATAATCTAAATTTCTAAATTCAAATTTAATATCAAAATTGCAATTTCATATTTTATAATCACAATTTTGTATTCAAATTCAATATCAAAATTTACAATTCCATATTTAAAAATCATAATCTTATATTCTAAATTAAAATTCACTATTAAAATTCACAATTTCATATTTCATAATCATAATCTTATATTTTAAATTCAAATAAGATACAAAATTAACAATTATATATTTCAAAATCACAACTTTATATTATAAATCCAATATCAAAATTCACAATTCTGTTATCACTTTCACAACTTTATACTATAAATTTAAAATTGAAAATCACTATTCCAAAATCCATAATAAAATTCAAATCCATAATTCATAATCAAGTTCACAACTTTATATTATAAATTCAAAATCAATTATCAGTTAACAATCTTATATATAAAATCAAAAGTCACAATTCCATAATTCATAATCAATTTGTAATCCACAATACATTATCAAATTCACAACTTTATATTATAAATTCAAAATCAATTACCAATTAAGAATTTTATATTCAAAATCAAAAATTACAATTCCATAATCCATAATCTAATTTTATTCACAATGTATAATCAACTTCACAACTTTATATTATAAATTCAAAATCAATTATTAATTAAGAATCTTATATTCAAAATCAAAAATCACAATTCCGTAATAAAATTTTAATCCATAATCAAAATTACAAAAAAAAATTAAGTTTATAACACTATTGTCGGTAAGTATAAAAAATGCACTGCGGTGATCGGTAAAAATCGGTAATTTGGCGATAATTTGGATTTTATAACTAATCAAATTAGCTCTGTAAAAATCGGTAAATTTGCGATATTTTGGACCGGTATTATAAAAATTGAACGGTAACTCTCGGTTTTTTACCGAGAAGTTGATTTTTGCGGTATACCAGCAGTAACCGTCGGTATTTTAAACCTTGCTAGCAACCTATAACATTTATATATTCACATATCCAACTCGTTAGAATACTCACATGTGAGATTATAAATAATCTCGTGCATTGCTAGCTTTCACTGGAAGGCCTTGTCGGGGTTCAGAATCTGCGTCAACTCATTGATCTGAATTCGGACGTGAGATCTGTGGGTTATGGATCTGCGTCACGCTTCCACCTGAAGGCCGAGAGTCGTTGGAAAAGAGGCAGCCACACGTGTGCAAGGCAGGTTCAGAAACTCCTTCACGAACGCGTCTACGAACACCAAAAATTGCCCTTGCTCCTTCTCTAATGAAACCGGCCATGTACTCCAAAATTACTCAAACAACCACAAGTTGATTCAACAATAATACTCAGAGATTTTTAGGAGATCAAGAGGGTGGCCTCTTTTTGTGATCAACGGGAGAAGGAATCGTATGAAATAAACAAAGGCTTTTGGAGAAATTAGATTTCTCTCTCTTTTTCTCTCTGTGGGAATTGGCCGTGTGTTTTTTTTTTCTTTTGGGGAGAGAAAAATTCGACCAAAATAGGTTAGGGGGAGAGAGAGAATGCGTGAGACTCCTAGATCAAGAGAGAATATGCGCTTCTTTTTGTTTCAGTGAGCACGGGCTTAAGTTAGGTCAAAATCGAATAATGACCCATTAGTCAAATTTAAGCCTCATAACCCATTTAAACATTAATCCAGCCCATTCTACCCTAGATATGGCTGGCCATGATGTTCAAATATCATTCCAAATTTATTTGATTTATTTTTAAAATAATATTTAATTACTTTAGAACATCTCATTTATTTAATGACAAATCATTAATTATTTTCATACTATTCAAAGTAGTACGAAACGAGAAATTTTTTATTTTCATCTTTTATTTATTTGAATCATCAAAATACATTATTATCCATATAATAAGATAATACGATTCATTTAATAAATATAATAATAAATAACTAATTATTTATTCAATTACTTATAAAATAACTTTCTTAATGTAAATCACAATTTACATTTAATGAGAAAATCAAATGTTCAAGTTCACTAAATCTCGTCTGAGAGTCTATCATTGAGTCCTTATGGACCTACATAAACAAAGCTTTAGAATAAAGTACGGACACAAAAGTTCACAAACTTTTTTCGACTTTTAATTCTTAATATTAGTCGATTCCAATAAAGGACTAATATTGAAACTCTCTAACTTCATATGCGTTTATTTCTCTGTTTGATGTGATAAAACAATTCTTCACACGGTCCACGGGGTATTTTACGATAGTACCCTTCATGTGTATCAGTAACTCAGAGGAATATAAAATTACCACTTTACCCCTGAGTTATTATCTTACTAACTCCTTTGTTATTTGTGAATGAGTAAAACATAGAGTGAGATGTCTTTAAATGTCACATGTTTTAATCAAATAATGTTCTTATTCGATGAATATCTGGCCAGGTTTATTCATTCACTCTCATAACAAAGCATAGTATGATACTAATGTGTTGACATTGTTTCAATATGAATTTCGTATATGTGAATCACATAACCCAACATGACCACGTTATGACACCAACTGTCGGATCAGATGCAACTATAACTTATCTCTTGTCCATTGACAAATCAAATATCATAAGGTGTCACATCGATTATGCATTCACTTCAGGATTTAGGTAAGTACCAAAATACCCCTCGTCTGTGATCTTGAAGTTTCGAGTGATTAAACGGTTTTATCTCGAGCTTCAAAGTATCACAAGTCTTGTTCAATATCTTCTATAAGATATCAAAAATGAAACACAGAGTCGCAACTCTATATATCACAAGATAAGATATCATGATTCATTCGAACAATCATTACTTAGATTCGATTGCTCTATCGATTTTAAGATTAAGGACAAATGTTTAAACTAGCCACAAGTGGCTATCTTGTCAAGTCTGGACTTAGCACCCCTTTCGTTGATGAAAGTTTCATAGCGTAGCATTTATACATAAACACAAATATAAGAATTAGTAATGAATATTTAATTTATTAATGTCTCAGCAAAATTAAATACAAAGTATCTTAACGTCTAATATCTCCTTTGTGGGCACCAATCCCAACAACGGAAGCTATGGAATATTCTTCATTTGTTCCCTCTCAAGGTCATTTTGCGGACATTGGTCCAAACTAAACTTGTCACCCTTCACCATGGGTGCTACACTTGGTGAACAATCTTTCATCCAAAATCTTTCTAGAACTTTGTTGATATAGGTCTCTTGAGACAAACCCAGAATGCCTCGTGATCTTTCCCTATGGATCTTAATGTCAATGACATGAGATGCCTCACCCATATCTTTCATATCAAAGTTCTTTGAAAGAAATTGTTTCACCTCGTATGAAAATCCCTTGTCATTAGTCGCTAGCAAAATATCATCCACGTATAAAACAAGAAAACATATCTTACTCCCACTGACCTTCTGGTATATCCATATTGATCCATGATGTTCTCTTCAAAACCAAATGAAGTGATGATATCATGAAACATTAAATACCATTGGCGGGACGCTTGTTTCAAACCGTAAGTGGATTTATTAAGGTTGCAGACTGAATGCTCACCATTACTATAGGAGAATCCTTATGGTTTTTTCATGTAAACCTTTTCCTCTAGATCTCTGTTTAGGAAGGTCGTTTTCACATTCATTTGATTTAGCTCAAAATCAAAATGAGCTACTAATTCCATAATCGTGCGAAGAGAATCTTTCTTTGATACAGGAGAAAAGGTCTCCGTGTAGTCGATTCCTTCTCGTTGAGTAAACCCTTTGGCTACAAGTCTTGTCTTATGTCTCTCGATGTTGTCTGGTGAGTCTTTCTTTATTTTAAAGACACATTTTCATCCAATGGCTTTTAAACCATCAAGCAACTCGACAAGATCCTAGACTTAATTAGTTGCCATAGATTTCATTTCATCAATCATGGCATTTTTCCATAAGTTAGATTCTTTAGAACTTACAGCTTGTAAAAATGTTCAGGATCATTTTCGGCTCCAATATTGCAGTCCGTTTCTTGTAGATACACTTCATAATCACTAGGATTGTTGATCTTCTTACTCTAGTAGATCTTCTTAATGTTGCTTCGTCATTTTCTTGAGGATCTTGTTGTTCAACCGGTAATTTGATTGATTGTTCAACATGATCTTGATCAGCAACTTGATCTAAATGATCAACATTATTAGCTTGTGAAATTTCAATAGTTGGTTGTCTTACACACGATTGAGCTTGAGGAGTGTGTATGATAATCAATCTATCATTTGAATAAGATGGTTGAGCTTTACTGTGATCCAATTCAATGATCGAGTCATGTAATTGGTCACTCCCACTAATCAAGTTATTCTCAATAAATTTTGCATTTCTTGATTCCACAATTCTAGTACTATGAGATGGACAATATAATTTATAACCTTTAGATTTCTCGGCATATCCAATGAAATACCCACTAATAGTCCTCGTCTAGTTTCTCTTGTGGATTATAAATTCTCACTTCGGACGGACATCCCCAAACACGTATATGACACAAACTGGGTTTCCAACCTTTGAATAACTCAAAAGGCGTTTTCAAAACAACCTTGGGTAGAACTCGGTTTAATATATACGCAGCCGTCGTTAGTGCTTCAGTCCACAAGAATTGAGGAAGTTTTGTTTTACTCCACATACTTCTCACCATGTCTATTAAAGTTTGATTTTTTTCTTTCAGATATACCATTCTGGTCCGGAGTACTAGGCATAGTGTATTGGGCAGCAATCCCATGTTCTTGAAGAAACTTCGCAAATAGCCCAGGTACTTGTCCATTCTCAGTGTATCTACCATAATACTCTCCACCTCTATCATATCTCATTATCTTGATTTGTTTACCACATTGTTTCTCTACTTCAACCTTGAAAACTTTAAAGGCATCTAAAGCTCCGTATTTTGAACAAAGTAAATAGAGATAAATAAATCGTGAGAAATCATCTATGAAGGTGATAAAGTATTTTGGACTACTTGCATCCATGCTCGGACTAAAATGTTTGTATGAATGATTTCTAACAATTCAGTTCTTCTCTTTGCACCCTTTTTAGACTTGTTGGTTTTCTTTCCCTTAATGCATTCGACACAAGTCTCAAAGTAAGTAAAATCAAGAGCACTAAATACTCCCTCATTCACTAACCTTTGAATTCTTGGAATGGAGTTATGTCCCAATCTTCGGTGCCACAATAGAGAAGAATTTTCATTCGTCATACAACATTTCAACCCAACAGTAACATTTATGGAATTATAAATGTTGCAATATTTTATAACGAAGCACGCAAGTGGACGTATCGAACAAGAAATACAGTGATAAACACATGTATCGAAACCACATATACTTATTACGCTAACGGTTACTTAAATCTGTCGCAAATTGATTTTAAATGATTTGGAGTTGAGATATGAACTAGACTAATAAATTCTAACAAAAGAAAATTAAAAGAAATAAAACAAAATTTAAAACTCCAAAGTAAGCAAGGGATACGACTTCACCGGGTAGTTACAAACTTAGGGATTTCCGGGTAAGAACACTTAAATATTCCTATGCATACTAGTCTCGTTCTCTCTCAAGTATTCACTAGCCTCTCCCGAGTGATCTAATGAACCTACGCAAGTGCAGATCAATTATCCTTTCGGCCTTAAATCCTATTAACGCACCTATGAGCATTAAAAAAAAAGAACTTTAACAATTTCATAATCTCTAAATCGTCAAGCAACTTAAACAATTATGATGGGTGAAATAAAGCACGAACATTAATTCTCTCCCGACTAACTAAATATTCTAATTAATCAAGTCCAAAGGTGATCAATCTTAAGAATGCTTTACGCAAAATTTCACACAAGCACGCACTTTTATGAAATAATTATAGCTGATCTAACCCATCCAAACCCAGCTAATACCTAACCCGACTACATCAAAGTCCCTAAAAAAATCTAGCCGCTAGTGGCGTTCATGAACATAATAATAACAATTAACGTAAGCAACAGAATCAAAACCAACAACAATTGACAAAACAAACTCATGATTAAAGATTTATCGAGAATTCAAGAAGCCAACAAGATTCGAAATAAATGAAATAGAAGGGAAAAGAAGAAAAATTATTGTTGGAAGTTCCGGTGGTTGAAGATTTCGAATTCCAGTGATCGGGAAATCAAAACTCTAATGGAAACCTTCTCTTCAATGCAAAAGCTCTTCAAAAAATCTAAAGAAAAGTAAAGATGTCTTTAAAAAAGAGGCTACACATGTGTTTTATAGTTGTTTAGGTCGAAACATTTTCTTGGGTGTATCTCGGCATTAAAAACTCATCTGAAGATTCTTATTAAGCCAAAAACGGATTTAAAACGCGTTAGGGAAGTGCACCTCGTGGCGCGTCACTGTCTTCACGCGGCGCGAGACCAATTTCCACGCATCCTCGCGACGCGACCACAACGCGACTTTCAGCGTGAGGAGACTCTGTGAAGAACTGTTGCTCGTGAAAATGTGAGTCTCGCGGCGCGCAGGTCGCTCATCAGGTGTCTCGCGGCGCGACATGGCCGCGACCTTCAGCATGAGAGCTCCCTGGAACCTTCGTTTGTCGTCTAACGTCTTCTTCTTCGTGATTCGCTCCAATTCGGATTCGTTTCGCCCAAAAATGCTTCGTTCACGCTCTTTTACCTGTATCGACCTAAAAACACACTACAAACACATTTACGCCATTAAAACTCTCGGGAACAAGCGCTATTCAAACTTAGTGAGATCGAATTCGTACGTAAAATACGCACTTATCAATAAACATTTTTATTTTGCAGTGTAATATAATAAAGACCATCAGACAATGTATCATAACCAAAATTTTTGGATTTATTCAATAAGGTGAAACCATTATCCGAAAATTTAAAGTCATAACCAAAAGAAACAAGTTTTGAAACTGAAATTAAATTCCTTGAAAAGCTAGGAGCATAAAAAGTCTTTTCCAAATGCAAAACAAAATCAGTAGATAAAACCAACTTACAAGAACCAACAGCCTCCACATGTGAGCTCATCTTGGATCCCGAATAGATGCAATGCTCACTTCTCACTGGCTTCCGTAGGTTTTGCATACCCTGCAAGGTATTTGAAACATGCATTGTATAACCAGAGTCAAACCACCATGTATGATGGCCAACATCAGTTAGATTAGATTCAAAACATACAAACGAAAGTTGAGTACCTTGCTTGTCAAGCCAATCTTTGAACTTAGAGCATTCTTTGTTCATGTGCCTCTTTTTCTTGCAAAAGAAACACTTTGACTATTTCTTAATGTCCGGTTTGACAAAGATCTTACCTTTATCTTTGGTACGATCTTTCTTCTTCCTTTCGGAGAAGGTCAGTTCACTTTCTCACCATGTTCCATAGCCAATCTATGCTCCTCTTGAACACACATGGTCATAAGTTCATTAATTGACCATTTATCCTTATGTGTGTTATAAGAAATCTTAAATGGGCCGTATTAATGGGGCAGTGTGCACAAAATGAAATGAACTAGAAGGTTTCAGACATTTCAACTTCCAATGTCTTTGATTGAGCCGCAATATCCCTCATGTGCATGATATAATCACGCATGCCTCCTATTCCAGGGAGCTTCATGGATGAGAACTTCGTGATTAGAGTACTTGCCAAAGCCTTATATGAAGTGACAAATTGTTCGTCTATAGATTTAATTAAGAGACGAACATTGCCATATTCCTCAATTAAACCCCTAATCCCAGCATATACTTTGGTTTTTATGAACATAACGCAAAAGCGATTAGATCGCTCCCACTTTTCATAAAGACCAACCTGATCAGGGGTACTTTCCTCAGTGATTGAGGGAGGTTCAGGCTTCCTTATGCCATAGTCAATATCCATCCATCCCAATTGAAAGACTACTCTATCTTTCCATACCTTAAAATTGTCCCCTTTGAGTTCAGGAACATCGCACTTTAACATCAGAGTAACTAACAGTTTGACTACCTGCAATTAATAGAAATAACAAGCTTATAAAAATTATGTTTTGAAGAATTAGCTATATCATGATTTACCAACACAAAACATGTTTACTCAATGAATCTAGAGACATAAAATTTGCCTCTAAATTAAAATTCTAATTCCATTAAATTCACACGATAATGATAAAACTATAAAACTATATTTATTTTCCTAATACATGTGGGCTAATTAGAAAATATAATTTGAGATTTAATCCTAATTAATCATACAAATATTTTAAAATTCTCGTGGATAACTTTTATAATATATCATATAATTAACCACAATTATTATTTTAGTGTGATTTTAATTCTAAATATGCAACATAAATTAATTAAATGTTGTGGCTACTCTCTAATTAATTAAGTCATATAAATCACAAAATAATATAATAATCTTGTACTAATCCAAGTTACATGAATATCATATAATAATAATAAAACATACAGCACCCAAACAAATGATCTAATAATACAATAATATTCCACATTAAACATTTGCAAGATATCTAAATAATGTAAATAAAATAAGATTATGATTTCACTTTATTGTTTATTACCATATAATATGATCATGTATCATATAACAAATAAATAGACCGAACCATAATCTGTCCTTATTTGCATGTAAAATACATCATTATTTAAATGAGAATGTATTTATGAGAAATTGCCAATTTTGCCACATTTACTAATCCACTTTCCCTAAATCCTTTAAAAATAAACTTTTCTCAATCTATCAGTGCAAATGACCTAATACTCTTGACATTATTTTTTTTTTCAAATTTAGTCCCTCTTTCTTTTACTTGTTTGTAACCGGTTCCTTCTTCAATTAAAAAAGAAAAAAAATTCTCCCTCCCATCTCTTTCTCTCTCTCCCGCCGCGTGACTCTTCACTTCTTTGTGCCCCGATTTCTCACTCTCCCTCTCCCAAAAATTCATCTCTCTCCCACCGCGTGAAACCTTATCCCCGAGTCTTCATTTTCGAACTCCCTCTCCCTCTCTGAGCGATTTCTCACCCTCCCTCTGTCGGCCGCGATTTCTCAAGTAAGAATTTTTGCGATTTGGATTTTGGTGTTTAGGGCTCGGGGGTTTTGGTGTTTAGGGCTCGGGGGTTTTTGTGTTTAGGGCTCAGGGGTTTTGGTGTTTAGGGCTCGGGGGTTTTGGTGTTTAGGGCTCGCGGTTTGGGTTTGGGTTCTGGGGTTTTGGTCTCTGGGTTTGTGTTTCAATTCGTGGTTTGGGTTGGGTTTGTGTTTCGATTCGTGGGTTTTTGTTTGTGTTTCGATTTGTGGTTTGGGTTCTCGTTCTCGATTTGTGGGTTTGGGTTCGTATTCTCGTGCGTGGGTTTGGGTTCGGGTTCGTATTCTTGTGCGTGGGTTTGGGTTCGGGTTCGTATTCTCGTGTGTGGGTTTGGGTTCGGGTTCGTATTCTCGTGCGTGAGTTTGGGTTCGGGTTTGTGGTGTTCGTCGTGTTCTTCGTCGTCTTGTTTTCGGTTTTGCATGGGGTTATTTTCGGTTTCTCATAGATATTGTAACAGGTAATCGAAATGGAGACCAAACGTACAAGCGAGAGGGTGAAATCTTGAGCGGTACTGGTAGCTTGTCACGTAGAGCCTTCAAAGAAAAAAGAGAAAAAAGGAAGTCCATTCGCATACCATCTGAAAAACAAAAACGACCTTGCATAGCTGAGTCTTCGGACTCTGATTTTGTAAAGACAAACCCCAAACGTTCTCAGAAAGCAGGGAACGTGTATCTGAAGGTATGTTTGAGATTTTAAATGTATAAAATTTAGTGGACTGTTATGTAGATCATTTTTGTAGACTTGATTTAAAATATAGACCTGATTGTAGACCTGATTGTAGGATTGTAAACCTGACCTGATTGTAGGATTGTAGACCTGATTGTAGGATTGTAGACCTGATCGTAGACTTGATGTTAAATGTAGACCTGATTGTAGACCTGATGTTAAATGTAGACCTGATTTTGGGCCTGATTGTAGACCTGATGTTAAATGTAGACCTGATTTATTTACTTATTTTCAGGAATGGACACGGGCCATCAAGGAGGAATGTATAGCGGACCATAAATTTAGTTTTTATGATTCGTTTGAAAAATATGAGGCCGAGGTGGCATTGTCCGAAGAGGAGAAGGCTCTCTTCGGAAAATCTTGTTTTGGGCAGTTCTTGAACCTCCCAAAGGTGATTCGGTCGTCGTGGATCATAAACAAACCTTCTCTCGAGGGTTGGAACTTTTGACGGGGTAGAGAACGAGAATTTTCTATAGATGGAGATCGGCGGCTTGCCGAGGGCGTTCACCATTAAACATTTTGCGGATATAATCGGTCTCTGAATAGTTAAAAATTACGTTCCCCCGGTTTGTGACGTCATCGAGGGTGGAGTCTACTCCCACGTCAACATGAATGGGACCGTGAAGTCCCGAGCGGGCTTGGCTGCCTTCCTACAAATTACGGCAGCGTGGGATATTGAGAAGCGAGTGAAGTTTAGTCTACTAAGTGCAGTCTACATAGGACGTTATTGTAGACAGTAATTTCTAGGAGGTAATCGGATGTAAATTAGAAGTCTACAATTACGTCTACAACTGACCTCCTCAATCTACAATAGACGTTAATGTAGACTGAAATGTCTAGAATGCAAGAACAACGTAGACAAAAAAAAATTGTACCTTCAAATTTGAAATATACGTGATGGTGCCTTTCTCACAGCTCGAACAACCCATTTACAACTTTCTCCTAGACAAATGACGTGCAACGAATCTTTGTCTGAATTCTTTGTCTTGTATGTAAAGTTGTTGTTTATGGCGAACAACATCAAGTGCTTTTGTAGACTTTTTTTATTCGCGTATAGTGCGTGACGCTTAATAAACAGCGGGGAATTACCATCCAAAATAAATGTTTCATTACCTTATCATCGGTCGTAGTAGAGGAACTTGCGACATATGGTGATGGTGGCGGACTTGCTTCGCGACAAGGTGGAGGAAGGAAGTTTGATGATTGCGGAGGTGGAGATTGCGGTGGTGGAGATTTCGGAGGAGATGGCGGTGGGGATCGCGGTGGTGGTGGAGATTAATGTGTTGGTGGAGATCGTGGTGGTGGTGGAGATTGATGTGTTGGTGGTCGCAACCGAGGGGAAGATGGAAGCTGTTGTCTTGACTCGAACAACGTAAAATCCTCCAAACCAATTGTACCGGAAGGAAACGTACCGCGCTCTTCTTCGGATATCGATGGCGTTGGAGAAAATGGTCTATATTCGTGTCCAACATATCCTAGAGAATTAAGCACTGATGATGTTTCTTTCACTTCCAATATCAGTTGATATTTCTCCAAGTTACCTTTCATCGTTCTCCTCAAATATAAATAACCTTTCAACATCTTATCGTTGGTTATTTCAACTGGTTCAAGAGCACCGTTCATGATGTATGCAATGCTAATTGTATGACCGGATGGTGGTTTGCATATATACTCGTAAATTTCTTACTTCAAACTAGCAAAATTTATATTCTCCGACACCATAATTCCGAATGATTTTTTCTCGTGATACCGACCAACATCAATCCAAGATCCACCATGCTTGAATAACAAATATATTTCCCCCATTTCTGCATCAACAACTCCAAAATAAATTTTACATTAAGCACTAATGTATTCAATTTTGTCTACAGCAGCGTCTATAATAACGTCTACAATAACCATGAATGTCTACGCTGAAGTCTACACTAACTTCTACAAATCTGTCTACACTAACGTCTACAAATCTGTCTACAATAACGTCTATAATATTGTCTACAATAATGTCTACGAAAACGTTTACACTGTGGTATACATTGTAGACAACAACGTTGAAACTGCTGTCTACATTGTAGACAACAATATTGACGCCTTTGTAGACCTTTACTGTACACAATATTATAGACCCTGTTACAGTTTTGTAGACGACATTGTAGACTCTGTTACAATCTTGTAGACGATATTGTACACTCTGTTACAATTTTGTAGACTCTGTTACAGTTTTGTAGACGATATTGTAGACTCTGTTACAATTTTTTAGACGACATTGTAGACTCTGTAAGTTTTTTTAGACAATATTGTATATAACGAGAATAAGCTAACCTCGTCGGAGAAGGAGGGGACTTGCGTCGGAGACGTCGAAGATGGACTGGAGATGACTCTGAGACGTCGAAGATGTGGTGGAGTGGAGTGTTGTCGGAGATGAATGTTTGGGTGAGTGTTGTCGGAGATGAAGTTTTAGTTGAGTGTTGTTGGAGATGAAGATTTGTTTGACTAATGAATCTTTCAGGCTGAGTAAACCCACGTTCAAGAAGGTTGAGTGTTGAAAAAGAAAACAGAGAGGGTGAAAAGACAAGAGAGAGAATGTAAGAAGGGGAGCTGAAAAGTTAGAGTTATAACCGGTTGTAGGGAGTTTGCTGCTTTTTTTTTTTTTTTTTTAATATTGCCTCTTTTTAGCCGGTTCCTTCTTTGAAAGGTCAAAATGTAAGTAATTTTTTTGAAGGGTAAAAAAAATTTTCAACTCCAAATTTTTTTTTATTTTGGGAAGAAATTCACTTTTGGTGGATTTAGGGAAAAATGGTTAGTAATGGTTTTCTCATGTATTTATTGATGCAATATATAAATAGAATTATATAAATGAATCGGTAATAGTGTGCAAAAAGTGCACTAAAGTAAATCTATCTATACTCCGTACGATTCAACATATATAAAAACAAAAATAAAATAAGCATGAACAAGAAGAAGGGTACAGCAGCAACAGTGCAACGATTCCATAGATTACTGTGCAACATAAAAAAATTGGTTACGTATTCTTTAACCTTGTGCAATATGCGGACACACAGTATGCAATATAGATTAAGTGGGCCGTACAATATCATAGGCCGAAGCCGGAAAGAAGAAAAAATAATACTCCATAAACGATAAGTCAGTTTAAAATAAAAAACGAAAACTTTAAAAAACGACGGAAAGAGAATAAATGACATGTCGTTTTTAGTCGTATTCAACCTCTAGATGAGTTATTCCGACCCGGTTGAGACTCATTTCAAAACCCGACTCGTTCTTCCTCATTACAGCACCAAATTAAATGATTCAAAAGTCAAAATAATCACAAAACAATTTTTTTAAGATTTTCATAAAAATAATTAAATTTTAACGTCAAAAACGCAAAATCACAAACACACATGAATATGGAGTTTTTCAAAAATAAAATGGAAGTTATGTGAGGCTCTGATACCAAATGTAAGAACTTATTACACGTACTAAAGATGTTATAACTATATGAACACATAAAAGCGGAAACGAAAAGACTCGGTTTACCTCTGATTATTGTTGTGGTTTTCCAACGAGCTTCAGAACCGAATTTCGGCGAGCTTTGGACTCCGGCGAGGTGTCTTGAGAATCTTATAAACTCTCTCTCTCACGTTTAGATGGTGTTTGTGAATGAATGTGTGAGTGAGTTTAGGGACCCCAAAACCGTTGTATTTATAGGCTCCAAACCATCAATGAAGAATATTACCCTCTTAATTGTGGGATAAAGATTTGATTTCCGGCATTAATATGAGAGTGATTAATGGATTAATTTCGTAATATATGGATTATAATGAGGAGAGATTATATCAAGATTATTTCCTTAAGTGTACAATAAAATATTCTTTATTGATAAAATAATTTTACATATAAATCCATAAACATGCTGCTAAAAATAAATTTAAACTCATAAGACGCTGATTGTAATTTATTTTTAATCTGCAAACCGTTTATCCAAAAATCTTGAAATTTTAAAGTCGAATCTGAGTCAAACTAAATATTCGTACATAAAAAATCTAGATCAAAATAATAATGCTTACTAATTTAAAATAATGTGTTTTGTTCCTGGTTAATATAAAACAGTGAAACAAATATGTAAGAAAAAACTTTGATAATAACTTGAAAGAATGAAAATATGGTTCTAGTGTACGTTGGACGTGTTCAAAATCTTTATCACCGTCATAAGGAAGACATATTTGTAAAGAATAAACATTATTATGATTATGTGTGAAGATATAACTTACTTTTGGAAAATTTGGAAAACTTTTGGGTGAAAAGTTCAAGAGAGATAGAGTATTGAAAATGGTACTAAGAGCAATAAAAAAAGAATAATTGCTTTAATTAATCAAAACAAACATAGTTATTGCAATATAGTCAAACGTTTGTGATTTTTAAATAAATAGCCTTAATTGATGAGGTGTCCATTTATTGTTTATTTTATTGACAAATATAACCTTTGTAGGAGAGAAAAATTTTAAACCATTAATTTTTGAATTTTAACCATTGCCGCTTAAATTTTAGGGCATTTGTATCTTTTCATTGTTGTTTATATTCGGTTATAACTATAAACTAAAATCTGTTAAACGTTGGACTATATTACAAGTTTTAAGTTTGAGACTGCTATATGGTTATTTTGCCCGGAAAAAAACGTACCCTGTGAGTAAACGTGGCCATACCGGGAGTCCCGGTACCTCCCGGTACCGTCCCGTGGGACTCCCGGTATTTACCGGGACGGGAGTCCCGGTCCCGGCCAGAAGAAAAAAAAAAAAAAAAATTAAAGGTTTTTTAAAGGATTAAAAGTGTAAAAAAAGAAGGACATATTTGTAATGTTTTTAATTAAATGAGTGAAATAAAAACAATTTCTATAAGTAAAACGAGTAAACAAAATGAATGTAAACTCAAGTTTAAAAAAATTGGTCTCTTAAAAAACCTTACCGCCCCCTAAAAAGGTGCGACGATAAGGAAAAATAGTACCCTTTGCATCGATTAAAGTTAAATAAAATCCCGAACAAGGGTCGGGAATCCCTATATTGAAAAAATATAATTGTTTAACCATTTAGGTTTATGTTAGAAAAGTTAACATCAAAATCGTCTACAATATCAAAGTTCTGAAACGTTTCTTGGGCTCTATGGCGATGTTGAAGCCAATCCTTCCCGCAAGTTAAAGCTTCCACCATCTGCGGATGCAAGCTACACCTTCTGTCGTCGATGATCCGTCCTGCGCTGCTGAATGCCGCCTCTGATGACACGGTTGAAACGGGAATGGTGAGGATGTCTTGTGCCATTGTAGACATCACCGGGAACCTCCGTGCGTTCTGTCTCCACCATACGAGTAAGTCTAAGCCTTCGTCGTCCGGTTTGACCCACTCGTTCCTGTCGAACTGCAGTATCTCAGGATGTGAGTGTGTGTCGACTGCGGTTGGCTGACTGGACCCGGCCTCTTGTTGTTGAGGAGATGGACTGTAGGCAGGAGCGTTGATAAGCACATTCTGAAAATGATGTTTCCGGGGTTGATGCATCTGTGACTGACTCTCCTGCTGCGCTCGATAATGTGGTAGGAGTTTGGCTTCGTACACCCTGAAAAGAGAATAAAACGCTTCCACGATTCGGGGAAAATCAAGTGCATAGTAATCTTGATCAACAAAAAAACGTCTAAGGTATTTAAGAAATTTTTTCAAACCAATAACTCTACATCGGGGATCTAGAATGGTTCCTAAACCGTAAAGCAAAGGAACCTTCCCAGCCCCCCAATATTTAAAATTTTTGATTCCATTGCCTTAATACAATCTTGAAAAATAGTTTCTTCTCTATACTTGTCTAAATGTACTGCAATTGATGTAATAGTATGCAAACCAAGAAAAGAGGTTGGAGTGTAAACAGCGGAAAGATAACAAGTTTCTTTATAAAAAATGTCTAGAAAAGAAACAAAGGACTCAGCCATCTTAATATCATAATCAGAAATACTATCTTCGCCATGTTCATGGTTAATATAAGCTACAATAACATCTACGTAACCTACAGATAAAAAATTTGTTAACATTAAGAAAGTTGAGTTCCATCTAATTTTGTTATCTAAATGCCATGTTCGTTCTTGTAGACCATTGTGCCTAAGACGTCTCTTTAGTTCGTCTACTCTACTTGTTGAGCTATTAATCCAACTTATATAGTTCCTAATTTTGTTTATAGAAGGGTCATAACTAGCGGCCCCTGCTTGAACAATAAGGTTGATTATATGGGTTGCACATCGTTGATGTAAAAGAGAGTCGTTACTTTGAAGTTTTTCTTTTAATTCTCTTATCATAGCATTGTTACTTGTAGCGTTATCTAATGTTACTGATATAATTCTACGTGTTAAGCCCCATTCTTCTAATACACTAAGCATGATATCTAAAATGTTTTCACTTGAATGAGATCCTTCTATCCTCTTAAATGCTATTATACGTTTGTTCAAATTCCACTCCTCATCTATATTATGAACAACAACACTCATATAATCCGTTTTAACTTGACCAGTCCATATATCAGAAGTTAATGCTACACTATATCTACCGTTTGATATTGTTGTTTTTAGTGTTTCCTTTTCTTCCAAAAACCATTTTAGTATATCAGCTCTTAGCGATTTTCTAGAAATTACTTGAATACCGGGAACTAAATAACTAACAAAGTTAACAAAACCTTGTGATTCTATATGCATAAAAGATTGATCCGTAGCAACAAAATATTCTACAAAAGCTTTACGTAATTGATTAGGCTCAACATGACTTACTTGAGTCGAAGACGTTGCAGCTCCGTCACCCTTGCAGTATTTGTTGTGACTCCATAAAAGCGACGTCCCAACCCTGTCATTGTGAGCACTAAAGATCTTTCTACAACGGTTACATTTACCTGATTTTTCGCCGTTGTGAATAATTTTCTCGTAAAAACTCCACACGGTTGACCTAGGTGGCCTTCCGGTGGTTTGAGTTTGTTGTCGTTGTCGTCGTTGTCGTCGTTGTTGCGTCTCTTCTTGTTGTTGTTGTTGTTGTCGGGGACGGGGAACACTAACAGGAGGTGACCTTTGAGTCCGGCTGCGATGTGGAGGAGGAGGTATATCTTCTTCTTCATCATCGTCATCATCGTCGTTAGGATCCTGTGCTTCGTCGTCATCGACTTCAACTCCTTCGTTTGGATTTTGGGAATCTTGAATTTCTTGTTCAAAATGTTGAAACACTTCAAAAGCAATGTCGGCATCGGGTGGAGGTGGAGGCATATGAGGGACGTAGTCGGCTTCGGTGTTTAGGTTGAAGGGGTGAGTGTGATGGGGGGGATAGGCAACTTGTGGAGCGGTACTAGTAACGTAGTTAGGATCGTAAGTGTATTCAGCATTTTGAGAATGGTGCAACCAATTCTCTTCAAACCGATGCATCAGGATATCTTGAGAATTTCTTCCCCTTCGACCACCCCGAAGCCTTCGGTTTTGAGACGCCATAAAAAACGAGCTAAGAAAATTGAGAGAGCTTGAGTGAGGGATTGGAAGAGTTTGAGTGAGAGATTGAGAGAGTTTGGAAGAGATGTGAAGATATGAGAGGAAATGGGGGGGTATTTATAAGAAAATTTGTGAAAAGGGAAAAAAAAAAAAAAAAAATTTGTAGCCGTTGGAATCCAACGGGAAAAAAAAAACGGGAAGATCTTTTGGGCCATTGGATTGAGGATCCAATGGCCCTCAATTTTTCACGTTTTTTTTTTTTTTTTTAAAGTACCCGGGAGGTACCGGGAGGTACCGGGAGGTACCTCCCGTTTATCCTCATTTCCGGGAGTCCCGCTCCCGCCCGGTACCCGGGACGGGACTCCCACCTCCCGTAAATTTGAAGACTGGGACGGGACTTCCGGTATCGTCCCGTCCCGGTATGGCCACGTTTACCTGTGAGGCTGATTTATTTGGTCACTTTAATATCATTAAGGAAAATGAATGCAAATAACATGAAGTGGGCCCTACAATTATTTCTTTATTTCTTTATGCATTATTTGTATGTGTATGTGTGGTGTTATATAAACAGGCGGTAGAAAGAAAGAAGAGAGAGAGAGAAATATCTAGAACACTTAGTTGAGAAAAAAGAAAAGAGAGAAAAGAGGAAGTTTGTAATCTTTGTGATCTCGGATTGATTATCTTAGTAGAACAGTCTACATTGCAAAATGTAGGACATTTTTGGTCCGAAGCTGGGCAAAATTATTTTGTCTCATATTTTACATTTCTCGCAAATAACTGTCTAGATTAAGCCACAGAGGCATATATTGTTATGCTAGTATATTATCGTAATCCGCAAGTATCCAACCCCGATTCCTTTCACACAAATAAATGTCAAATATATCATCTCGTTCCCTATATATTACCACGCTGAATTATATATATAAATATGTTTTCTACCATTAATGCTAAATTTTATACGGCTCCATTCTCTTTTAAATGAGATGACCATCTCTGATAATACATATGTATAGATGCCGTCTCTAATGTATATATATACGTATGGTACCCATGTGCATTTATATGACATCTATATATTAGTAAAGATATAGATATATATGTATATATACGCACCCAAACATAGAATTTATATGATACCTATATATTAGTAGAAGATATAAATATAGGTATATATATACACCACGAACACATAACATTTATATGATATCTATATATTAGTAAAGATATATATATACACACGCACACATACTTATATCAAAACCGTATATGTATATATTATGAATATTTATATACATATAATATAGTATCTATATTACGTTCGGTTATACTGTTAGTAATATTAGTGCATATTATACAAACATATTATACAAACAACGTTGAAAGTTATGGTAGGAGATATGACATTTGTTCCATACTTACGCGGTAAGAGATATAAAAAAAATATCTGTTATCAAATTTAAATTATTACTTTGAAGTATTTAGAAACGAATATAAGAAATATGCATGATCATGTAGTGCAAAATAAATAAATTATCTCAAAATTTCACATCACAATTTTTAGCATAAGTTTTGGGATTTCACATATCTCCCCTTCCTCTTTAACTGTCCTCGAGCATTCAAAACGACGTTTTGGACTTTACTGATCGAGTACTTTGCTTGACAAATGAGAGGAGAAACACATCGAATTTGGTCGTCATGTTGAGCAAGAATATGGAATGGGAGAAATATGAACGGTAGATCCCACTTCATAAGACCATCTCCATTCCATTACACCATTTTCTACTCTATTTTGCGGTAAATGTCACATCAAACACTACCTCATCTCCATCCCCACTCCATTTTTTACACCAAATTGATATATTAATTTTATATATTCAACTTCTCTTATTTATTTTTATACTCTTATATTTACTTATTATCTTTCAATTATATCACTTATTTAAACAAATTATCGCTCCATAAAATAATTTAATATATAAATACACACAAACCAATATTAATATTTATTTTAATAAAATGACATTACAACACAAATAAATAAAATAAACTACAACTATGCATTCGAATTAGAATATTCCTCCCACAAATGATCGATCAATGCATTTCGGAGTGCGATATGTGCATCTTTGTCTCTTATTTTTCTGTAGCGAGTGCAACACTATTGAAACCGTGTGCCATCATTTTCTGCTAGATCAACCTCCAATGGTGGTGTTTCTCTGTTAACTTCAATTGGCACATTGAGATCACGCTCATCATCTATTATCATGTTATGCATTATGCATGTAGTCATTATATCTTTTAGTACTTCTTTTTTCCAAAATCTTGACGGTCCCGCCACAATTGCGAACTGTGCTTGGATAACTCCGAATGCACGTTCTACGTCTTTTCTACAGGACTCTTGCTTCATTGCAAAATATTATTTTTTTGGGCCACGCGGCTCTCGGATAGTTTGCACAAGGGTTGACCATTTTGGGTATATGCTATCAGCTTAATAATAGCCCATATTATACTCATTTCCCTATATGACATAATGAGCGGGTGGAGCAATACCTTGAGTGAGATTGGAAAATAAGTGAGAAGACTCTAAGACGTTGATGTCGTTGTTGCTTCCCAACATGCCAAAGTAAGCGTGCCATATCCAAAGATCATAATCATCCACAGCTTCCAGAATAATTGTAGGTTTTCCGCTACTACCCGCAAATTGTCCAGCCCACCCTGTAGGACAATTTTTTCTATTTCCAATGCATACAATCCAAACTGCCTAACATTCTTGGAAAGCCACGTTGTTGACCTATATGGAGAAGTCTGGCAATGTCATTGGCATTTGGTGATCTTAAATATTGCTCAAAAAATACCTCCACCATTGCTCGGCAAAACCTCTTCAAGCTTTCAACTGTCGTCGACTCGGCTATTTTGCAATACTCTTCAGTGGCATCCGCCGGAACACCATATGCCAACATTCGAAACGCGGTTGTTATTTTTTGAAGAGGTGACAAACCACGTCTACCAACGTTATCCACCCGTTGTACAAAATAGTTGTCGTGACTTTGAACATCATCCACTATTCGGAGGAATAAAGACCGAGCCATTCGGTACATCGGATTTTTGAGAAATAATCGTTGAAAAGTCGTATGTCCGCACTTTCTCGATCCCGGTGGATGAAAGCATGTCCTGGAATCGACCCTCTTATGTGGTGAGAGGTGTTTTGCTCGCTGGCTTGTTGGTTTAGAAGCTGCATGATTGTGAGATTATTTTGGACAACTTGATTACACATAACTTCATACTCTTCATCAAGTTGCACGTTGAAGTATTAAATCGTCATCAGAGGAGGAAGATGAAGAAGATGAGTTAATATTCATTTTGAGAGATGAAAGATGACGTGAGATGAAAGATGAAAGTTGAAGTGTGTTGAGAGATGAAAGATGAATTGTGTTGAGAGATTACTTATAGAGCCGGTTCGGGACGCGTGAGATTATTGATGAGTGGGGTTGTTGTGTTGTCACATCACGTCAGAGCCGGTTCGGGACACGTGAGATTATTGATGAGTGGGGGTGTTATGTTGTCACATCACGTCAGAGCCGGTTCGGGACGCGTGAGATTATTGATGAGTGGAGTAGTGAGTTGTCACATCACGTCAGAGCCGGTTCGAAACGCGTGAGATTATTGAAGAGTGGAGTAGTGTGTGGTCACATCACGTCAGAGCCGGTTCGGGACGCGTGAGATTCTTGATGAGTGGAAGTAGTGAGTTGTCACATCACGTCAGAGCCGGTTTGAGACGCGTGAGATTATTGATGAGTGGGGGTAGTGAGTTTTTTCTATATATAGTGTCTACCATAAGTTGAGTTTTGATCAAAAACAATTTTCCAACGAACAAAACTTTGAATCAAAATGTCTGTCCGGTTTTCTTTGAATCAAGTTTACATGGAAATTTCTCAAGACCCTGCAATCGGTGTACACCAGTCATCTGATACTTTTTGGAGTCGTGTTGAAGATACCTACAACAAAACAAAAAAAACAACTTCAGAGACGCGTTCAAAGCGATCAATCCAGTCTCGGATCCAACAAATTGAGAAACAAAGAAAATGCGTGCTTGCATTCGACAAATTGAGAACAGAAATCCAAGTGGTGCTTCAACTGAAGATATTGTGAGTATTTTAATTTTTTTATCCTCTATTTAATTTTACGTAATTGTAATTAGTTCGGTCAACCTGCAGATGGATGAAGCTAAAGTGTTGCTTGCAGAAGATGTAAAATTCAAGAAAGGATGGAAGTTCGATGGAATATCGTTAAGAATTTTGAAAAATTTCAAGATGGAGGCTCAAGTGCCAGACGAACATCTCAACGTTTGTGTTCTCTTTCGGAATCCGAACAACAAACTCCTGAATCGGTTAGACAATCATTTTCTTCTGAGTGACCTATTGGAGTGAAAAAAGTTAAACTAAAAAAGAAAATGGATGACAATATATCATCGTCCATTAGGATGTTTGAAGAAAAAAGTGAATTAATTCTTGAGGAAATGAGACAATCAAAGAAATGAGGGAACGCCTACTGATAAGTATCAATGAGACTAATAAGCTGAAAAAAGTCAAGGAAGATAATAAAATAATGAAAATGAATTTAGATGTAATATCAGATCCTAGTGTTTAAGCATTTTGGAGAGCTGAACAAGCCAGGGTTTTACGAGAGAGAGATGAAGAACAACAAGCTCAAGCACCATTTCCTAATTCTGGTTCATATTCACAATATTTCACCAGTCTTGGAGGACTGGACACTAGTTTTCCCGATTATTAGTTTATGTGTTGTAATTTTATTTCCAATTTTATTTTGTTGCATTGTGACTTTACGTTAATGTATTTTTTTTCTTTATTTCTAATTTTGTCCAAGTATTATAATATTTTATTTTGACTTTTATATTAATGTTATTTTCTTTCGATATCACTATTATAAAAGTATTTGTGGTATTTTAAATATTTAATATGATAAATTTATACTCTTTTAAACATCATATAATTTTACAAATGTGTAAATTACAAATTAATGCAAACATAATATAATTTTACAAATATGTAAATTACAAATCAATATAAACATGGTATAATTGTTAAAAATATAATCAATGGTTTTGATAAATAATAGTAAAAGAACTAAAAAAAAGAATTTGCAGTCGTGAACAGTGTCACGCCAAATATGGCGTGACACTGTAGCAAACTCCATTTTGGAGTATATTATGCAGTGGAGATGGAGAAAATACCCTACTGCATTTGGGTGTTTTGCAGTAGGGTTGGAGTTGCTCTAAGACGAGCTCGTAAGTTCTTTTCTTAAATTCTTTTCATGTCTCAGCTTTTTCAAAGTAATTGAGTTTTCGGGGACTCATTGAATACTTATAATAATCAAACACATACAAAACTAGACTAAAACTTCAATCTAGCACATATAAAATCCAATTATCTGTTAAAAACTTGCAAGCTCTGAACTGAACTGACTCTCTTTTTTTTCTTCCCAAAAGGAAGCTTGGGAATCGCCATGGCGTTTGTACACTCCATAGCTTCCAGAAGCTTCCTCTCCCTCAACAAACCGAATCCCAAGAACCTAAATAAACCACGACGTAACCTCATTTCGAGAATCGGAGGTGGGAGCAAGAGTGATGATTTTGAGAGGCTTGTTGAAATGGTTTTCCGTCACGAGATTGCTCACAATCGATTACTAGCATGTGAGTCCGCTAATATGAATATATGTATATGGACATCTTTTTAAGTTTTTATTCATTCATTGTGTCTCAACTTTAAGTAGCTGAATATGACTAATCTTGGCATACAAGGCGAGGAAAAAAATGATCTTTAGAAGTATGACTTTAGGAAAGATGAATTACAAAAAATAATGTTTATAAATAAATAACTTCATTTATATAAAAAAATAATTTGTAAAATATTATCTTTTATATTCATTTGACATAAATTCAATAAAAAAAACTTGTATATATACAAATAAAGTTAGTTTTTTCTTTAATTTTTTTTATTCATGTTTATTTATTTTTAAATTTATATATATATATATATATAAATAAATATGTGTGTCTTTTATACGGATAAAGTAATGTAAACTCAAATTTAATCACATAAGGTATAAAAGTACTTTTAATATATAAATTTAATCATTTTTTCCATTATAAATTTATACCAAACAATAAGCGGATATATAGTAATATTTTTTCTTATTATACTAATCCACATTTGGAAAAATTACATTTACTATTTTCTTTAATTCTTTTTCCATGTTTTTGAATATATACATCCATATTTCCTTTTTTTTTTTACAAAACAAGGCCTAAATAAAGATATATAAATATGTATTTATATTTTATTTTATTTGTAAGGTTTTAACTAAAGGGACTGCAACATAAAATCATTTTACTTGTGTGTGATAAACAATTTAAAGGTAGAAAATATAATTTCAGCAAAGTCATTTGACTAAAATTGCAGTAATATAAATTAGAGAGTTTAAGAGTAGTTTATAGAGAAAAATATTGAGAAAGTATCTTTATAAGAAAAAAAAGCGGTTATTAAAATTAATTTTGTGGAAAAAAAACGGTAATAAAATAACAATAAATAAGCCATTGGATCTCCAACATCAACTATCGCCAATATTACAGATTTATAGAAAAACAAACAAAAAAAATAATTTTAATAGACCTTAATAAATTCCACAAAAAAAAAGACCTTAATAAAGGAACAGAACGAATTAAGTCTTCACTTTTTTTTTCCTTTTCTCTTGATTCCAAACGAAGGAATGAAAAAATATTTCCCCCCAAAGAAAGATAAAAGAGAAAGTAAAGTTTCCATATTTATCTTTTCAGTGCCCACATTTATTAGGTCCATGTAGTTGACCCGTTAATGCCGACATGATTTTTATTCATCTTTAATGACAAGGGTAAAAAAATGTGTAGTACACATACCGTTCTAGTACATTAACCCAAAATAATCACAATTTTTACCAACATAAATGTATAGGTCGATTTGCACCGGACTCTAAACAGTCACAAAGATTAACAATAATAATTTATAAGAATAATGGCCAGATCAGTGTGTTAATATCTTTGAGTTTATAGTTATGAGGACTCGGTCTCTTTCGTTTATTAGCTTGGAAACTTATGGAAATACAGAGCAAATATGTGCGAACTGAATGTATATTGACGGCTGATAATTTTTGTGAACCCCTATCTTGGAGTTTTACACTCATATTTATAGTCCCTCTCTCCTTGCCTGGACGATTTTCAGGGTCCTCTTCCTTTGCTAGGGTTTCCTCTTTCGGCCCATCCCTCTTCTGACCGCTCCCGAGATTCTTTCCGGGATTTCCTATCTAATCCCATGATTTTCGCCTCCTTCTCTGCTGACTCTCTGACACCAATCTCTGATCGCACACTACCGTTGCCACGTAGGCTCCCAGTAGAGGGACTTCATCTCGGGGCGCGATCTCCTCTGGCATAACCTCCTCGCGATAAACCTTCTGTGTGATGAGATTGCTCGCAGAGAACCTTCCTCGCGAAGGTCCCCTCGTCCCTGCTCGCGATGGTGTAAAGATAAGTCGCTCCTTCTTAGTTGACTATAAATAAGGCGAGGGACCTCTTTGCTCCCCATCCATGTCTTTTGAATGTCCAAACGACACGCAAAGTGTTAAAGTGAGATTTTGGCGAAATACGACCTTAACAATAAACACACATTTTAATCGGCTAAACTAAAATATTCAACATTTAAAAAAAATCGTAGTTTCTAACAACATTAACACATGTTTTAATCGGTTAGGATCAAAGTATTCAATTAACATAAATATATCACAGTTTCGAACCCTATTTCTTATCCAGATAACAGTTTAATTTTTCATCAAACATTTATTTTTCATACACATCATTCAAAGTAAAAAAAATTGTATGCTAACATCATTCAAGGTTTACAGCGTTTAAAGATTTTGTTTAAAAAAATAATAATAAATTTCATGCAACACATAAATAGGATATTGACTGAAAAAATTCTTAAATCGTAACAGCTAATTTAACGGAGTAAGAAAATTGACTTTTTATTGTTTAACGATTTAAAATATTTTCATTGAAGAACAACCGGTTAAAAAGTTATATGTTGTGATTTTGATAATTTCAATCGATAAAACTCTTTTAATCTTTTTTTTTCGCTAAATTTTTTGTTAAAAACATCGTTGCTTACTTGTAACTCGTTTATGGACGTCGTCCGAAAAGCTGTTGACCTTTATTCCGTCGTCGGATACAATAATCTACACTAATGACCGCAACAATTTTGGGGTTTTTTGAAATTTTTTGGAGAATTTTTGACATATAATTTAAGAGAGAGAGTAATCGAATATGCAAAATGAAACTGAATCGGCGCTGTTAATGTGTAACGTATATACTCGCCTCATTTTTTGTTGATTGATTGATGGTTAATGGTGAGTAATTTTATGCTTAAAGTTCGGATTTTATTTATTTTTAATTAAATTCATGAAGTAGCAAAAAAATGAGCGGGAACAAATTTATGGTCAAAACCGTTTGAAATTTTACAAGGCTATATAATTTATATTATCACTAATCAGAAAAAATTAGTGTGCAAGAACTAAGCCACGAAAGGAGCCCCTCTCAAAATTTCTATTTTGCATTTTTGTTTCTTTTATTATATTTTCTCTTCTTTTCTTTTACATTCTCTACAAAATTTACAAATGCGCGGGGATATATATTGCAAAGGTTACCTTTTTTATGCACATCCCATCATCATACGTATCTATAAATAAGAGAGCATAAGGTGCATATCACGAGATCACGTGATACAGGCGACGTACATTTAAACTCGACATGCACACGATCTATGCCATCAAAAAATAAAAACATTAAAAATAAATAAAATAAAAAAGTACTCAAGTGAATAACACTTCATATGACATATAGCGGTGATGAGTGTGATTTATATATATCAAGCTACGACTCGTCCGTCGTGAGAGTCGATCCGACGACGAAGCGGAGCACAAAAACCCCTTCCACCACCGAGTGAGTCACGTATATCTCACCGCCCTCGTTCACACCGTCCAACAGCCTCTTGTTGACCTGGTTCACGTCTACCTCACCGCCGAAAATCAGCGATGGACTCAGCCTGAAGCAGACGGCGGCTAAGAGCCTCGGTACGAAGACCTCGAACCTCTCGTCCTTCTCGACCAAAGACTCGAACTTCTTGGCCATGTCCACGTGGCGCCTCAGCGCGGCCTGGATGCCGCGGAGGCCGTACGATCGGAGGACCATCCAGAGCTTGAGCGACCGGAAGCGGCGGCTCAGCGCCACCTGCCAGTCCTTGTAGTCCACCACGAGCTTCGAGTCCGTGGCCTTGTTGCGGAGATATTCGGGGTCTGTGGAGAGCGATCTGACCAGCGCGTCTGAGTCACGCACCCAGAGGCAACAGCAGTCCTGCTGCGTGAACATCCACTTGTGCGCGTTGAAGCTGAACGACGTGGCGTTCTCCACTCCATCCATCAAGTGCCGGAACTTGGGGCAGAGGCACGCGCTCCCCGCGTACGCCGCGTCCACGTGGACCCACATCTCTCGCCCTGCATGGCCATTTTAAACGGTTACGATTGACCGGATATATATTCCATGCTTAACCCTGTTTAACCAACTACTGACGAAGATGTAAAATAGGAATTTGAATATATTTGAGATAGTGGACTGAAATTTGTTTTTAGTTTTCTATAAAACTTTATTATATGTAATAAACAATCCTTAACAAAATTTGATACATAATATTAAATTCTAGAACGATCGCAATTGTAATTGATCAAAGCGTTTAACCTCATTATCACATATGTTAAATTTTTAAATTTTTTTTCATTTTACGGATATGTTATATAATAAAATTTTATGATACATTTAACCTCACTATCACACTTCTGAAATTCCCCACTTTTAATTTAGAAATTCACTATCACACCTAAAATTCCCCATTTTAAATTAAGAAAACCGTAATTAACCGGATAAAATTTTGACTATCTTCAACTGATAAAAGTCAACCGTTCCTCCCACCTCTCTCTGCTGCGACGCTACAAAGCCCGGCGAGGGGACCAACAGCCACGGTGGAGGTGGTCCCCACGGTGGCGAGGACGAAAGTCGGGTGGAAACCGGCAGCCTCGTCAGCCTCCACCGCCACCCGCAAGTCGCAAGGCTGCATGGCAAAGGACGTCTGGCGGGAGGTGGAGATAACGCGAAAGTTGCGCATGTTATAGCCGGCGATCCGGGCCGCCTTTTTGAAGGAGCAGTGGGTCTGGTCGGAGCAGTAGAGGGTGAGGGAATCGAGGGAGGCGCAGGATGGTGGCGACCACCGTGCAGAGGACGGCCTCGCAGGTGGTGCCCTGGATGACGCCCCCGCCCCCGAGCCCCCCCGAGAACAGGAACCTCTCCGGCAGCCCCAGAGCTTTGCCGAGCCAGTCCATGACGACGCTCTCGAGCTCCGTGGCCGCCGGGGACGAGGCCCAGTTGAAGCCCACCACGTTGAACCCCGCCGCCAGGGCCTCGCCCAAGAATCCCGCCGTGCTTCCACTGGACGGGAAGTACGCGAAGTAGTTAGGGCTCATCCAGTGGGTCAGGCCGGGGATTATGTGGGCCCGGATATCGCCCAGGATGGCCTCCACCGCCTCTGGCTCCGACGGGGCGGTTTCTGGGAGAATCTTCCGGAGGTATCCGGGCTCCACCTGGCTCCGGACGGGGTACTTTTCGATGTTCTTGTAGTAGTCGGCGATGAGGTCCACCGTCATGTAGCCTTGCCTCCGAAAATCCTCCGGGTCTAAAACGACGTCTGGTTTCTTGTCGATTGTGCCGTTCGAGGGGTTGCCATTACGTGGGCCACTGTATTGGTCGCTTCCAAGGCTGCCCATTTTCTTTTTCCTTTTTTTCTTAATTTTCTTTGGAGAGTCACGAAAAGAGAGTGGTGCCCTATTTTAAGGGTTTTGTTTTCCTGGTCTGCTTGTGGAACCCCAGAAACGTTGATCACCACGTGGGAGAGTAGGTTTTGATGTCACTCGTTTTCTTTCTTTATTTGGTTTTATGAGATATCGTGTCTGAAAATAGAGCATTTATATATAGATTGTCCAAAGTCTGAAAGTTGGGTCGTAAAAATAAAATCATTGATTCTGAATGTAGTACGTATTCGCAATTCATGCTAAATTGAAGCCGTAGACATATGTAAGACTATTTGCGCGCTGAACGATGTCTTACTCAATTATCACGAGCTGCTTGAAAAAATAAACAGTTGTAAAAAAATTAGCGTGTAGATTTTCTTCTTCATTGTTTTATTATCACTTTTATATTTTATATTTAATTTGGGATTGACTTAAATTCCTATAATATAAGAAGATACCGAGAAAAAGAATTGATAGAGAATGAAAATAAAATTCTCATTAAATCAAAGAAGAAAATCTATGACACTGAGTGTTTAATACTCGAACGAACTAACAAAACTTAACAAACATTTAAAATTAGCCAACCACTCATTGTCACGTGGTAGAGTTTATTAAAGTAAACTAATCAAAACGCATCAGAATATTAATTCATTTAATACTTCCGCTCAGACTAAGCGTGGCTAGATTCTCCACACGAAGTTTTGCTCTCCATTCCAAGAACAGGACACTCGGAAGAGCTTTCGTGCTTTTGAAATGCTTAGTCCACGCATGTAGCATATAGTGAGCTGAGATCCAACCTGTGCTTAAATTATCACACCATACTATTGTAGGTGCAGCTGGGAGCACCTTGAGTTCAATGAGAAGTTATTTGAGCCTTGAAAATTTTGCAACAACAGTAGCCAGACTCTGATATTCTGGTTCGACACTCGACCTGGAAACAACCTGTTGTGTTTTGAAGTTGCAGGTAATAAGGTTCTTACCAAGATAAATACACAGCACCGACGTTGATCGACCATTGTCATGATCATCCTAATCAGCACCACAATAAGTTGTTAGATTCAAGTTGTCACATGCATGGATGTGTAGGCCATGCTTGAGAGTGTCCTTGAGATATCAGGGAATGCATTTAACAGTTTTCTAGTGCTCCTTTGGAGGTGATTGCATGAACTGGCACACCTTATTCACAGAGTAGGATATTTTTGGTCTCGTGATTGTCAAGTACTGTAAAGCACCGATGTGCTCCTGTACTTTGTTGGATCATCCGGAGGTCAACCACCAATCTTTGAGAGTATATGATTGTTGATTATTGGTGAGTGCATTTCCTTAGTCGTGGACATGTTTGTACGCCTGAGTAAATCTGTGATGTACTTATCTTGTGTCAGAAGCAAGCCATCATTAGTCTCGGAGACTTGAATCCCACGGAGGAAATCAAGCTCTTCAAGATCCTTGAGAGAGAACATGTCATGAAGATAAGAAATTAGATGCTTAATTTCAAGGTTGTTGGTTCCTGTGATAAGGATGTCATCTATGTAAGCAAGAATGCAGACTACAGACATAAGAGTGTATTTTAGGAACACTGATTTATCTGACCTTGAGCTTGAGAAACCAAGGAAAGGAAAAGTAGCATGAAGTGTCTCGAACCATGCCCTTGAAGCTTGTTCCAGGCTATAAATAGTCGTTTAAAGTCTGAAATGCTTGCGGCTGATCCATATAGACCTCTGTAGTTAACTCTCCATTAAAAAATGCATCATTGACATCTAACTGAGCTATCTTCCAATTGTTTCCGAACGCTAGAGTAAAAAAACCCTCAATGTAATTGGCATGACCACTAGATTAAAGTTCCTGAAAAATCAAAACCTGGTGTTTTATGGAATCGTTTAGCCACAAGCCTCGCTTTGAGTCTGTTCAAAGTACTATCGGCATTTTCTTTTACCTTAAACGCCCATTTGTAACCTATTGACCTCTTGTTGAAAGGAAGATCAACAAGAGACCATGTTTTATTCATCATCAAGGCATTTTATTCATCAGCCATAGCTTTTATCCACTGATGATCTTCAAGAGCTTCCAATATTGTTTCAAGTTCTTCTAGCGTCACTGCAAAAGCTTTTGAGTTTGTGAGTTCCTGATTTTTCATTGTGCCCATTACATGAGAATTCATAGTGACCCGAGATCGTAACTGAAGTTGTAACTCCTGCAGTTCATATTGAACTTCAGTTTGGCAATGAACATGCCTGAGAGCTGGGACTCTGATTCCATTAAGCTCTTGAAGATTGCTAGGTAGGACTGGGGTGTCTCACTGAAGCCAAATGAAGGTGGTAGGACTTGAGAGACTTGTGGAATTACTACAACGATTTTAGAATTATTATTTTGTAGTTGTGAGCTGTCAATATCAGGAAAAGAGAGATCATAAGGAAACACCGTTTCATAAAAAAGAAATAATGTTTCTTGAGATCATAACTTTTCCTGATGGCATGAGACTCTTGTAGCCCCTGTGATTCAAGCGGTAGCCTAGAAAAACACACCGAGTTGACCAAAATTCAAGTTTTGTGCCTGTTAAAATGTCTCAGGGTTAGGGAAGCAGGCACACCTAAAGACCCGGAGAGTTACATATTCTGGTGGTTGTTTGAAGAGACTAGTAAGTGTATTATTCATTTTTAGAACTGGTGTGTGCAATCTATTAGTCAAATAGACTGTTTCCTGAAGGATTAATCACAGTACTGCAAGGACATATGAGCTTTGGCTAGCAAAGTCAATACATTCTCTACAATTTGCTTGTATTTTCTCTCGGCTAGGCCATTCTACTGGTGAGAATGAGGACAAAAAATTATATGATGAATTCATGTCTGTAAGGTACTTTGTGAAAGCCCTGTATTCTCCACCTCAGCGGGTAAGATCTTGTTCCCCAACTGAAGTTCAACTAGGGTCTTGAATTGTAAAAATGTCTGAAATGCCTCTCTGTTGCTGTTAAGAATATATATCCATATAAACCTGGTTTCATGATCTACAAAATGGACGTAGTACCGATATCCATTTGTAGACAACATTGGTGCTGGACCCTATATATCTGAATGAACGAACTCCAAAGGCACATTGTAGTTAGTATTAGATTATGGATAAAGCAGATTATATGAATCTTTCCAAAAAAACAAGATGAACATAAAATTGACAAGTCTTTATTGCATTGCCTTGGAAAAATATTACAATTATCCAGAACTAATTTCACAATAGGAAAAGAAAGATATCCCAATCTGTCATGCCACATTATTTGGACACCTGACTAAGTGAATTATTTGTTTTGTTTAAACTACTTGTCTTGTCTTGTGCACCATGAGAGTTTGTAGCTTCAAGCAACATTGGTGTTGAAGTAGTAAGAGCACTCATCAGTCATAACATCTTGCAGTTGGCGGGAGCGTGAACTGTTGGCGGGAGCGTGTCAGCGAAAAAAGGTGTATTGCTCGAACGGTCTCTCTGAAACTCTGTAGAACCCGGTATCTGATCGTAACGTCTTGCAGTTGGCGGGAGCGTGAACTGTTGCTCCTACGTGGGAGACGGTTGGCTCGGAGTCGGATTTACGCTTGTCGCGTCGATTTGACGTCTCATCTCCAATATGGCATCAGACTCTTGTTTGTTGCGGGATGTCGCAATACACCTTTTTTCGCTGACACGTTCTTTGTCGTGCCACTTCATTTGGATAGACGTTTCTCGACAAGCGTAACACCGTTTCAAACGGATATTGAACTTAATTTTTTGTGATTATATTAATTCGACAAAGTTTCCCCTATAATAGGAATAAACCAAACTTGCAATTTAACAATTGTACAATGTCTATTAACAATCATAATTAACCAAACATATTAATCATAATTACCTAAGCATATTAAAAAAATTAATTAACTAAACATATTAATATAATTTTAATTAACTAGACATAAACAACAGTTTTAAATAACTAAACATATTCAACTATTATAATTAACTAAACCTATTCATACAATTGCAATTAACTAAACATATTAAACGATTTCATTTCATTAAACATATTTACAAATTTATAATAACTAACATATTTATAATTCAATTAACTAAATAAATCAAATAATATTTAATTGTCTAACGTAGGAACATAGCTTAAATGTGTTGAAGGCGATTTAGGTCGAAGACGACGATTGCGAGCATAAAAACGAGACTGCGACCAAAATAAAAATAAAAAAACCTAACAAAAAATCAATGTCAGTTCAAAATGAACTACCTTTTGTAATATTATACCTATACTCAAGTAAAGCAGTTAAAGAAAACAATAATTAATATACCAAATTCAAGACCAAGACTGAATCAATATTTTTATAAAATTACCTGGTTGTTCCGCGACGGAGAGGAGGGGCGATGCTTGCGCTGCGGAGGAGGCAACGGCTAGTTGGAGGAAATCGAAACTACCTGTGGATATCAAAATGAAACTTCAAAATAAGAAAAAACATAAACAAAAAATAAAATTGAAGATGGGGTTGTGTAGGTCGTCAAAGCGGGGATGTGAGAAAAAAAAAACTTTTGGCAAGTCAGGGCTGTGAGGCTATGTAAGTCAGAAGAGGGGCGGGTGGGGACGACGCTGCGAAAGTCGGAGAAGGAACGAGTCACGACTTTGTGCAGGTGGAATGAAAAGTGTTTAAATTTTTTAGTTGTGCAGGTCGGAGAAGAAGACTTACCTACAAGCGCGTGGGTGGAGAAGAAGACTTACCTGCTACGATTCTTAGTTGTGCAGGTTGGAGAAGAAGACAAAATCTCCGACGACGGAGAGAAGGGAGGCGGGGCAACAAAGAGGAAGGAGGGGCCAACGTGGTCGTCCACTTGGGAGGCAAGCAGGGCAGTAAGGAGGAGCGCAACTTGCTGGAGGGACGGGCGATGCCAGAGCTGCGGAGGAGGCGACAGTTAGTTGGAGGAAATAAAAATTACCTGTGTTAAGGATATCAAAATAAAACTTCAAAACAAGAAAAAACAAAAACAAAAAATAAAATTGAAGATGGTGTTGTGTAGGTCGTCAAAACGGGGCTATGAGAAAAATACTTACAGCAGGTTGGGGCTGTGAGCCTGTGTAAGTCAGAGGAGGGGCGGGTCTGGACGGCGCTGCAAAAGTCGGAGAAGGAACGGGTTGCAGTTCTGTGCAGGTCGAATGAAAAGTGTTTAAGCTTTTTAGTTGTGCAGGTCGGAGAAGAAGACTTACCTACGAGCGCGTGGGTGGAGACGAAGACTTACCTGCTATGATTCTTAGTTGTGCAGGTCGGAGAAGAAGGCAAAATCACCGGCGACAGAGAGAAGGGAGGCGGGGCAACGAATAGGAAGGAAGTGGTGCCGACGTGGCCGTCCACTTGGGAGGCTAGCAGGGTAGCAAGGAGGAGCGCGGCTTGCCGGAGGGAGGTCTGAAAATGAAGAGGAAATAAGGTTTATAAAGAAATGGAAAATGAAATTCGAGGAAAAAGAAATAGGCAAAACTATTTAGTATGGAACCCTATCTTTTAGATGCGACATACTCGCGTCCAATAACTACCTATGGACGAGACAAGTCGCATCCGATAGTACCAACGGATGTGACAAAATCGCGTCTAATAATAAATAATAAATAAATTAACTTCCACGTTAGTTAAAAGACGAGAAAGGAGGGAAATTTGGCCCGCCCAATTATTTGGGGATATTTAGATGCGACAATGTCACATCTATTTCTCTGAAAAATAAAGAATTATATTTCCATGTCAGATATATAATGTAAAAGGGGTAAATTTAGCGCGCCCAATTTTTGGGGTTATTTAGATGCGACAATGTCGTATCTATAGCTGTAAAAGATAATACAAAAATTTCCACCTCATAGATACAATGCGTAAGGGGGGAAAATTGGCACGCTCAATTTTTGGGGACTTTTAGATGCGAGAATTTTATTTTCCCAAAGACAAAGATTAGACTCGATCAAACGCGATCACTTGTACATTCGGATGCGACTAGTCGTATCCGATAGTCATCCGTATCAGAAGACCAATTTTGTACTAGTGAAATAGGACCAATAAGTGTGACCTAGCAATTAGTTCATTGCATATCTATTTGTTCTGAATGAGTGTCGTGATTAATTTGGGCATGAAAGAGTATAATTGAAAGGCGTGGTATACACAATCGAAAAAACGCACTAAAGTACTGAAGAGCATAGTGTTAATACATTGTCGTAGCTAGTTTGCTTAGTTAAATCATAATGTCTGGTAAGGTATTTCCAACATGTTTAGAGAACAACTCTATGTAATTTTTTAGTCTTTATCAGACACATTTTCACCTGTTTTGGGCATTAGAAGCGAATATTCGCTTTTAATGCCCAAAAATCTATACTTAGTGAAATTTTGGCGGAGAAAATTTTGACCCAAATATTTTGACCATTAGAAGCCACTAGTCGCTTCTAATGCCCAAAATAATGAAAAAATTGGCAGTAAAAAAGCAAACCAACGTATTTTGGCATTAGAAGAGACTAGTCGCTTCTAAAGTCTCGACTATGACTATTAGAAGCGATTAGTTCCTTCTTAAGGTCGAATTGTTTTTGAAGAAATGGGGGTCGATAAGTTAAAAGCGACTAATCGCTTTTAAAGGGGAAATATTGCTTCTAATTAGTTGTGGGTACAAAAGTCATTTTTGTAGTTGTGGGTACAAAAGATGTTCTCTTTTGTTAGGTACTACATATACTGTGTTAACCTTTTGATAGCGTTACACATTCATTGTAAGGCGCCGAAAGACACTCTTAAGAAGATTTTCGTCAACTCTATTCTGTAAGATTTTTGTTTCTTGAAAGAGAAAAAATTGTACGTGCATTTATGTTGTTCTAAGTTCCTTCTACACGATCGTTAATTATATACTCCTCGGATTTTGGAGTGAAAGGTAAATGAAGCTCACATTTAAGAGGAATCTTAGGTTAGTAGTACTATCGAAAAGAGAGAGTTAGGTTTATAAAGTTGGGATTTTTTCTGACACCTGTGTAACTCACTACTTTATTGATTTAAAGTATACTCTTTTAACGGAATAGATATCCTGTAGATGTAGGCAAGTGTCAACCTCGGTAACCAACTATATGTGTTATTTACTTTAAGATTATTTACTTACCGTGTCTATAAGTGCGTGTAACATCTGTTGGAAATTATTTAATAATATAAACAATAATAATATATAACACATATATATGTGGTGGAATTATATAATATGATCTGAATTAAAATTCATTTTAATAAGTTAATAACCTAGGCATTACAAATCATTAACATGTCAATAAACTATTTACTAAACATGTCAACAAATTGAATAAACGATCTAAACAACCTATAAACGCATTTATAAAATTCAATTGCATATCCAATTCGTTTTAAGAAATTTACAAGTGAGGTTGTAAACAACCTTGTGCGTTGCTAGCTAATTCCAGAAGGCCTCGTCAAAATTCTGAAATCTGACCCATCGGATTGGAAGTTATGTTCTGCCAGATTGGATTCTGGATATCCGGCCAGAAATTAGCCTGTGGTGCGGTGGCTTCCTCCGACCAATCGAAACTCTAGGACCTGTGCATGAACGTAGAGGGGACCTAGGGTTAGGTGCATGTGAAGTGGCTTGGCTAGATTCGTTGTCAAACTCCCGTGGTGAGCTAGGCACGTTTTGAGTCCGGTGAAATCCTCCACTCCGGCGACCAATCCGGCGACCTAATCCGGCCAGCAAGCTAAAATGAGCATCGCTTTGTTTTGCTCGATTTCTTCGCGTTTCGTGTGAACTCTTGCAACCAAAACCTCACTCAAACAACAATAGAGGATTCAATGATAATTCCCGCGGAGTTTTGGGAGATTTAGAGGGTGGGCTCTTCGATTGAACAACGAAGAGTTCTCGGGATCACTCGGGAGATCAAAAAGACGTTTCTTCATTTCGTTCTTTCTTGGAAACTCTCGGCCAAAACTCTCACAAGGGGGGAGGGGAAGGTTTTGGCCGAGATTATGTGTTAGGGTCCATCTAATTAGGGTTTCAAAAACCCTTTAAATAGAGAGAGAAAATGGTAGTTTCTTAGGTCAAACCCATTAGTCAAAATTAAGTCCGTTGTTCCTTTAAATTATTTTTAATCCTTATTTTGGTCGAGTGACATCCTTAAATACTCGAAAAAATTATTTTGATTTATTTCCAAAATGATATTTAATTACTTTAGAACGTCTGATTTATTTAACGAAAAATCATCAATTATTTTCGTACTCTTTAAAGTAGTACGAAACGAGAAAATATTTATTTTCATCTTTTATTTATTTCAATCATTTAAATATGTTATTATCCACATAATAACACAATATAATTCATTAAATAAATGTAACAATAAACGACAAATTATTTATTCAATTACTTAAAAAAATATTTTCTTAGTGTAAATAACAATTCACTTAAATGAGAAAATCAAATCGTCCTAGTTCAATAAATCTCATCCGAGGGTGTATCATTGAGATCTAATGGACCCACATGAACAAATCTTTAGAATAAAGATCGGACTCAAAAGTTCATGCACTCACTTCAGAATTTAGGTAATTATTAAAATACCCTTCGTATGTGATCTTGAAGTTTCGAGTGATTAAACGGTTTTATCTCGAGCTTCAGAGTATCACAGGTCTTGTTCAGTATCTTCTATAAGATATCAAGAATGATACACAGAGTCACAACTCTCCTTATCACAAGAAAATATATTATGATTCATTCTAACAATGATTACTTAGATTTGATTGCCCTATCGATTTTTAGATTGCAAGCTAATGTTTAATCTAGTCATAAGGGGCTATCTTGTCAAGTCGGTCACTTACCACCCCTTTCGTCGATGACAGTTTCTGAGTGTAGGAAACATACATAAACACAATCTTGATAAAGAATGAATATTCAATTTTATTAATCTTTCAGCAAAATCAAATACAAAAGTATTTCAATGTCTAATATATCTTCTGTGGGCACCAATCCCAACAACATCCTCAAGAACTAGATTGAAACATTGCAAGTATACTTTCACATAACAACCAGAGACAGAGCCTTTTATCACGTAAATAACACATTACGTTTTTGATCTTCAACAATCACAAAAAAAACATAGAATTTTTCTTGTGTTTAATACGTTAATACCATAATTTAATAACAATGAATAGGTAACAACATGCGGAATAAAATCATACTCATTTATCAGCTTATTCTTTCAATGACGAATACTGATCATCGTTTAAAGGCCTTCTTTTTTGTCTAATCGGTTTTGCTTTAATGTCGATATTTATTCTATGACATCCATGACTAGGATCTATTCCTACCATATCAGCCTACTTGCATGCAAAAATATCCAAATTTTCTGCAAACAAATTCACCAAATTAGATTTTATACCTTTTTGAAGGATTTTTCCAAGTTGCAGGACTTTCGTCGGATGTCCAGGATCAGGGGTTATTGATCTATTTCGTCTCCGGGCTAGACATATCCTCGGCTCGGAAGTCGAGGATCCACGTCTTGTAAATCATTTATCACCATCGTTGTGTGCCCGCACTTATTCTGACTATTATTTACATAGTCTGAGTAACAAATTCTTGCCGTCTTCTGATCTCCTTTCAATACTCTGATTCCAGTTTTAGTCGGAAATTTGATCGTCAAGTATTTTACTGAAGTTACGGCACCGATCGCCTGGAGTGTAGGCCTTCCGATAACTGCATTGAATGCCGAAGATACGAGAACTATGACCCACTGTGGATTAGTCGTTGTCGTTTATTCTCCTTTCCAACTGTCAATGAAAGTACATGTATCCCTCTTGGAAGTACCGCATCTCCAGTAAAACTATAATGTTGTGTAGGATTTGGAGTTAGGTTCTATACTCTCAATCCAATTTTATCAAATGTATATCCATATAAAATATCCACTAAACTGCCATTATTAATGAGTATTCTTCCGATCAAATGATTTCTGATTGTGGCTTTGACTACGATTGGATCATTGTGGGGGAAATGTACCCACTTTTCGTCTTCCTCCGAGAAAATAATTTTTTCTTTATCCTTTTCTTTCAGGACTTTCATCGGCCTTCTATCATACGTGAATAGTATCAATGGAGACTAGGAGTCTGCTTCCCGAGTATAAATTTTCTGAGCGCGCCTCGACGTTCCTCTGACGTGTGGCCCCCCGGCCATTATTACTATTTCATTTTATTACGTTGTTGATTCCTCTTCATCCCGATTTTTGTAGTCGGGTTGGTATTTTTTCAATCTTCCTTTCCGAAGTAAAGCTTCTATAGCTTCTTTCAGATTGAAAAAATCTGCGGTATTGTGCCAAATGTCGCTGTGGAAAGCGCAATATTTTGTTCGATCCCGTTTAGATATATCTTTATAATTCTCGCAGGCCTCGGGAATGGTTCTTGATTTTGTGTTAAGGTGAATACTTCTTTGATCCTTTTAGTCAAAGGCGTGTATTGATCATACGTGCTGCAAAAGGGTTTTCTCATAGTTTCGTGTTCCCTTTCTCTCCGAGGCAAGCTGGATCTTTCCTCTTCTCAGCGGTTGTGTCGTTTCTGATCATTTCTGAACGTATGGTGAGAGTGTCAATCTTCTCTAGCATTCCTCTACCGATCATTTCTATGTTCTCTGTCGCTTCCTTTTGGTCTTTCGACCAATCCTGCAGCTATTTTTGCTTCTTCGACATTGATATATTTATGAGCTCTGGTTATAAATTCGTTGTAATCTTTTGGTCCAGTTTTTTGCAAAGACCACCAGAATGCCGAATCTATTCGGAGTCCTGAAGTAATTCCTGACAATCAAATATCTTCGTTTAGATTTTCAACCAGTATGACTTGGTCAGAATAATGATTTATGTAATCTTTCAACGATTCTTCTGGGTGCTGCCGAATTTCCAATAGTCTATTTTTGAGAGTTTTCCCAGACTGCGATCCCACGAATTGATCCATGAAAATGTTACACATTTTCTTCCACAAGTATATCGATCCAGGTTTCAACATTCTGTACCATTTTTTTGTAGATCCAGCAAGTGTGATTGAGAAAGCTTGGCACATAATATGACTGCTCACACCCTGCAAAGTCATCCAAGACTTGTAAGTATCCAAGTGATCGCCGGGATCTGTTTCTTCGTCATAGGGAGGAATTCTCGGCATTCTAAATCCCCGATGAGGCAACTGATCTAGAATTTCCTGTGTCAAAGGTGTAGTTGTGTCGCGTCCCTTCATCGGTTTATTGTTTCCGAGTGCTATTTCTTCTATTCGGCGCTCTAATCTTTAGAATTCCGTTTGCTCTTTGCTATAGGACTCTCCTGACTCGTATTCAAGTCTAGGTGTCCGAGTATTCCTTGACCGCGCCTTCTTAGGCCGAGTTTCTTTATCATTCGGAAATTATCTATCCCCGAAACTTTGGTCGATTGGTTGGGGCGAACCGTGAGTGTCTCCACTTGACTGTTCCTTTTCATATCGATCTCTCGCATGTTTTCTAGTTTTCTTGAATTTTTTGTTAGATATCTCAACTTCTTTTCCGGGTCTTTGGGAAGGAAAATTTTTCGTCTAGAGTAACAATTTCGCTTCGAATTGTAACCCTTTTCACCTTGAACTGCTCTTTTAAGAGCTTATTTTTTTCCTTCCAGAATTCCGAGATGCTCTTTCATCTCTTTGAATAATTCTGATAAGGTTTGATGTTGGTTTGCCTCTGCAATTTCTTCATACGTCCTGGCAGAGTTCGATTATGGAGTTCTATCTCCTCGGCCTCGGTCATGAGGTGCAGATCTTTCACTTCAAGGTTTGGTGACAATGATGAACTAGCCATCCGAAGATGAGACCAAGAACCCCCTCCTTCTAGCGCCAAATGTTAAAGCCTAAAAAATGTTAAACAATATCTCAACAAAAGGAGTTAGAATTGATAAGTCTGAATCGAATAATCAATATACTTAGGTTGTATTTTCCTTATACAAGACTAATCTTTAGTACATAGAGTAAAAATTAAGTAAGGTTCTCTGTGTTATATTTTTCGACCCCCTTTTCCCTCTGCTTAGCCTTCTTTATATAAGTCATTCTCTTGGAAACGTGGGTTGATCAGTTCCCACGTTGTGATAACCGCTGGCGGTCATCTAGATCGTGTGTTGGTGTTCGAGATAACCGTTATATGGTATTTTGGACATTTTCTATAAGCTTACCTGACCTTCGTAAGTCTTAATTCAAATGACTAGTCTTTATACTCAGAGAACTTACCCGATCTGCTCGGTTATGTTTATCAGAGTTCTGAACTTAGCTTATGTTCATATTCGTTTCTCTTTGACTTCTCCGAATATTTTTATTATTCGGTGAAGACTTATGGTCGGTGTTCGTCGGCTTAATTCCGATAATAACACTAACCTATCGGATATTATCTTATTCTATCGGTCACATATTGAACTTCATCAGATTTCATCGGCACCAGAATAAATTTCTTCAAACATCAATGTATATTATCGAGTTCTTTCGAAAATGTATTCAAATTTAAAATTCCAATTTGGCTAAAATCTATTTAAATCATCCAAAAATTAGTAATACTCAATGTGATATCGATTTAAACCATCCTACATTCATCAACAAAAAAATAAAGTAAAAAATATAACAAGGTAGTTTGTCTTTTTAGATATAGAAGATAGCTAAAACATGATCTATCGTCGTCGGCAGGCGTCATAAGACATTGAGATGCATATGATAGATTGTCGAAATCCGTCGAAGATTGCCATATTTTCAAACAATTTAAAAGATGCGAGAGAGAGGTGAACTCGGGTAGCAGATAAAGTGAGAAAAAAAATGAGATTTATTTGAATTTATACACATTTTCGTCCAAAGTTGAATAAACGTTTAATTCCGAATATTTTTAACATAAAAAAGTTTAATAATTATAATGTTATGTATTGTCTAATCTACAAAACGTTATTTCTCGATACAGAATCATTTGCAATTCTATTCAAACTTTAATTATGCTGTAACATTTATGCTTATATAGATTGTTGCGTATAAACTTTAATATATAGACAATTTCTGATGATAAATGCACTGGCCGAGTACATGCTCCATGTTTTTTGTAATTTCTTTTTTTGCTAGCCGAGTATACACATTAGACGAAGTAGGTCTCTACATATCTTTCCGCGGGGGCCTTTTTAAAAACACTAAACACATTACCGACAAGAATAGGAGTTAGGAAATTATTTCGCTTTAGGGCTGTCATCATTTATACTTCAAAACTTCTTAATGCATTCTTCACGTGTCTAATTTCTTCCCACCTAACATTTTTATTACCTTCAAATTAACATGTTAATTTTATTTTCTAAACGCATTAATGTTTTATAGTTTGATTGCATTTTGATATTTTATATTTTTTAAGGCAGTTTTGCTGTAAGTGGGGTTCGAACTCACGACCTCCTAATTAGAAATAATGTCGAATTACAAAATAGGTCATTCTAGTTACCATAATTTTGATATGGTATCTAAACATTGTTTTTTTGCCCAAAAAACGGACAAAATTACCAATCAGAGTAATCATTTTCAAATTTTTTAAAATCATCTCTATTTTCTCATCTCTCCAACCGGCCTTCTGTCAAACCCAAATTTTTCAAAACTTCAAAATATGATATTATACGATTAGATACCATAATATACCAAAATATGATATTATACGATTAGAATCGTTGGTGTTAATGCTGAAAAAATCAAGAAACCAAATCTCCATAAAAGGTATGTTGTTGTGTTATATTGTGTTTAAATTTAGTTTTTTGTGTTATATTGTGTTTAAATTTAGTGTAGGTTATCTGTATAGAGTTTTCGAGTATGATATGTGTCAAATAGGTTTTCTTTAAAGATATTAATTTGAGTTAGATATGATATTTAAAGGTTTCATAAAATTAGTAACACGAAGAATTTCATTGTCATGCGATGATATATGACATGATATGATTAGTCGAACGATAGTATACGAAATAAAACGCATATCATGTATCCTATGGTAGGATATCATACCCATGGTACGATATCGTACTCGTCATACGGTATTGTATCGTACCCGTCATACGATATTGCACAATACGGTATGATATTGTACACCGTTGTAGGATATTGTATGATAAAATTTGACTATTCTATGCTTCAATTCAAATATCATACATTTTACAGGCAAAAAATTCATAAATCATAAATGATTTTTTCATCTCAAATTACAAACTAATAGATAAAATTGAGTAAATGAGAAAGTAAACGAGATATATTAGATTGAATTAGAAAATGAGGTTTGGTTCCACTTCCTTCCTGTTGAAGTCCATGCATGAGTCGAACCCAACATTTCAGTCAAGAAATCTCACCCCGCACATGCCTATGAATGTTAGTGAGGTTCACTCCTCTACCTATCGTAAAAAATGCAACATTGAGTATTGCGATGCGCTTACACTTTCCGAGGGGAACATACTTAATAAATTGATGTCACGAGGTGAGCAAGACCACCCTTACAATGTTGCGTTAATGGTAGAGACCAATTTAATATTGATTCAATATCTCAAGTATTTTACTTTTAACCTAACATAACATTTAATTTAGGTTATTCACTCTCGTGAACTAATCATATTATCAAAATGAGTGTTTCTAAACTAGCTTTAAAAATATTGAAGTTTTTATATAACTTAGTCATTAGGAATTCCATGATATTCTAGTCTTGGTTAATCTTTTGACTTTCCTTTATGAAAGACTTTCAGAGAAGAGGGGAAACATTTTATTTTATTAACCGCTAAGTTTAGCCTCTTATCGTCTTGGTTAAAAAGCTTACCGATCCATTCAAATCATCAATTTCCCTTAATGGAAAGAGCTTCCAACGAGGAGGGAAGACGCACTCTCTTAATAACCCCCAAGATCTTATCGGAAAAATACTTATCATCCATTCAACTCATTTGTTAAAATCTATCATAATCTAATAAATAAACGCTCATAAAAACCCACAAAAAGATCATTTTTAAATTATAACATACTAGCCATAAACAATCAAACAAACAAGGATAAGCAAGAAATATGGTTTGATTCTTAATTAATATTAACTAGATTAACCAAATCAAATTAGTTCATGAATTCATATTAAGAACAATCATATATCTCATAAAAAAATAAATCAATATCAAATTTATTTATTTCTACTTTTTGTGAAAAAAAGAGTGGTCTTTAGAAAAAATAAATCGATACCATAATAAATTATTTTTCAATGGTTTAAATGAAAATTAGTAAAAATTATGAGAGCTCAGTTCATATAATTATTTTAAATAAAACTTCAAAAATAAACTTTTCAATTTCAAAAATTTAGCTCTATAGCATTATAAAACATTTCCAATTTGGATATATCCAAGGTATTGTTCATAAGTCGGAAATAGACATACGAATTTGTTTACAAAGTGTAACAGTTTATATTGGTCAAATATACCTTTTATTTAATAATTTAATTATTATTATATATTTTAAATTTTTTCTTTCGAATTTAGAATTCAAATTTCAAGTTTCAAACGTGGTTTGACTAATTTGTGCGAGATTTTTGATTAGTTATCTATAATATCTACTTTCTTAATTAGTTGTGATCATATATTAAAGGAAACTATTAATGTGTACGTAATGACTCCTTAATTCTTGATATTCATTTATCTTTTTTCGTTTTTCTCTCATTTGGTCGGATAAACAAAAATAACGTGCGGACGAACACTGATTTATTTCATGAAGATGGGTTTTCACTACAAAAATCAGGGATATTTACATCATGTTTACGTCTTACTAACAATGTAATGTTATTTTTTTTGTATCGTCAGAATCAGTTTACATCGTTTTTATGTCTTATTAAGACTGTAATATTCTTTATTTGTTTAGTCTGAATTGGTTTACATCGTGTTTACGTCTTATTAAAAATGTAATGTTATTTGTTTGTTTCGTCAGAATCGGTTTACATCATTGTTACGTCTTATTAACTTTGTAATGTTATTTATTTGTTGCAGAAAGCGTTTTGTTATGTATTTGTTGCAGGGAGCTTTTTGTTTTTTTCCCGAAATTAAAATATGAAACAGTAAAACCTCTTTGATGAAAATCATAATTAGTTCTTGCGGTTTATGCCCTTGATTTTCGGGTATTAATTGATTTTATATTTATTACGTGTTAGGCGGTATACATTATGCAAGAAGTGTTTTTAGGTTTATTTTTGTCTCCAAAATTTTGTAAACGAATTCACTTAGGTATTTTCAACCTATTTATGGAACTTTGGGTAAAACCAAATTAGATATAGTTTGAATGGCTATATATCAAAATTACCCTTTCAAGTTTTTATGTTTCATTGGATCCAATAGGCTCAACGGACTGATGGGCTTTGACCCCATTAGATTCTTAAGCCCACTTGCTAAGTTAGGGTCATAAGTTCAATCATTCCTTAGTTGAGGGTGACCAAATTGGAGGAAACTAATTATATAAAAAAGTTGTCACAAAGTTTAATTTCGTCGTAAAAAAGGAATCATCTTACCCCCATTGGGATTGCGACTTTGACCGTCAGCTCACCTGTCGCAATAATGTGAATATATTATTCATTTATATAATTAAAAATCATAAATATGAAAAAAAACCTAATATCTATCGGACCCATTACAAAATGACTAATAAGAGCAATGGAACGAAAACACTTCAGTAGGAAATATCGGTTCAGGGCCGGCTCAAGGGGAGGGTGAGAGGGGCGGTAGCCCAAGGCCTACAACCAATTAAAGCCTCTGTTTTAGAAAAAAATGAATGTTTTTGTTAGTTTTGAACCGGTGACCTCCTAATTAAAAATCATGTGATATTATCACTAAATTATTATAGCTACAAATTTCTTTTAAACTATACACTAAATTTTTATATTTTATCATGTCCAAGGCCTCCAATTTTATTTAAACTATACAAAAAACTTTTATTTTTTTTCACCTAAAGCCTCCGATTTGGTTGAGCCGCTTCTATATCGGTTCATCTTCAAAGATGAGACAATATAACATACATCTATTTAACATATATACGTACGCAAAACACACACGAACTGAGTTGTGGTAAACACACACAAATTCACATCGTTAATGTCATTTTCCCAACTCATATTAAATATCAATTTACTATGTATCGTAAGAACTTATTACACATATTAAATGCGTTTTAACAATATGAATACGTAAAAGCAGAAACAAAAGAAACTCGGGTTACCTTTGACTATTGTTGTAGTTTCCCGGCGATCTTCGAAACTTTGACTCCGATGAATTGTTTCGAGAATCTTCTAAAATCTCTCTCTCACTCTTAGATTGTGTTGGTTTCTGAATGTGGGAGTTGTTGGCAGAGATGCCCACAAGAAGATTATTTATTTACATATTGATGTAATGTAAAACTTTATAAGTCCTTTTTATAATTGCTAATTAAATTAATAAAAGTTGAAACGTTCACTCATTCCTTTTTTGTTTGTTTGAAAATTTATGATTTTAAATAATTTTATAATTCTTAATCAAACCTAACAATAGATGAAGAGACAAATGTAAATTTGCGTGAACAAACTATTCATGGTTTAATTAAAATGAAATATTCACAATCTAAAGATCAACGGACTATTGATCCTAGAATGATTGTTGGAAGAATCTATGACATCAGGTTATGAGGCATAAAGAGTTAGGAACTCTATAGTTCTTGCAGTGTATCTTCCGAAGATACTGAATTGATCAATGCACCTTTAGAGACAATGTAAGAACAAACCATTTAACAAACCATTTAACCTCTTATGTCTCAAGGTCACTATGTATGAATTGCATAATGCTTACCTAAATCCTGAAATGAAACATGTCATTTCATAGCTTTAATATTCTCATTTGAGAAAGTCAAATTATAGATCCATTTAGTAATCTAGACTAGACGAATTGGTGAGATATTAAGTTATGAAGATGTCATGAACCAACTTTGTGAAGTTCTCATAGATATGGAATTCATGTACAAGATTGCTGAAATGCAATATATATCACCTCATGGTTTATTACTTGGATTGTGAATAAATGAAATCCGCATTATCCAAAATGAAGTAGCGACTTTATTTGGATGAAACAATGTGACTTGTTAGTTCATCGTCAATACATTGGTTCTAACTTATTCACAAGTAACAAATGAGTTGAGGAAATAACAACTAGAAGGGTAAAATGGTAATTTTATAAATTTCATCTAGTTGATGATATTCATGAAGGGTAAACAGAGATAACATTCAATGGATCTGCTCAATATAATTAAGTTGAATTTGAGTAGAAAATAAATTCATTTGAACCGAGAGATTCTCAGTGTCAACTCTTTAGTGGAGTCAGTTGACATTAAACTAATACTCGGAACAGGTTTGTGAACTTTTGAGTCCGAGTATAGTAGCTCAAGCTTTGTTCATTTGGATCCATAAGGTCACTATCACATGTCATATTAGGATTGTTAAACTTGAAGTTAAGTCAAAATAAGTTCAAGTGTTGAAGTACACGTTTTCTCGGTAAATGTCTAACGGGTATTTTTGTCCACATGTACATAAAATGAAGTGAATGTCAAAATAAGATTTTGAATATTTTCATATGATTGAAATATAAGTTAGTTTCTAAAGCCTAGAGTTTTTTGAGGCCTTAGAAAATTAATTTCATAATGGATATTGATTGTGCAATATTAATTTTCGAATGGATATTTTAAGAATTGTCTTAAAAGAAATAAGGAGGCATCTCGATGCCCTTCCCTAGGTGTTGAATTTGGCCAAGAAACATCAAAGAGGAGAGGATTCTTTGCTTTTAATTATAAAGATAATTACCCAAATGGAAAAGAGGAAATGAATTTCCTTGACAAGGAAACAAATGTGCTAAGTGAGGAAACAAATTTCCTCACTAATGCACTAGGGTTGGCCGGCCACATTGATAGAGAAAGGGGAGAAGAAATCAAATATTGTGTCATGAGTACACAATAGGAAAGAGTAATTACAATTTCTTGTATTTCCTTCTACTATAAATAGAGTCTCACCTAGAGATGTGAAAATAAACATTTTTGTCTTGCTCTCTCTATTCTAGTCGACCGCTCTCTCTCTCTAAAATCCTTTTTTATTTTGGCACCTAAGTCCTCATTAGACTTAGGCTAAATTAACTCTTTAGCTCATAAACTTGTTCTTGAGTTATTGTGTATAATTGTGCCCACACACAAATCCTTCTAAACCTCTATAGGCTAATGCAATAGAAACCTTAGGTTTCTCGAGTTCACGTTTAGGTGTGAAGGTAAAGAGCAAGAAATGATCTACCTTTCTCTAGGGTCATCCAAGATCAAGCTACAAGTAAAGTTAGTGTTCAAGTTATTTTAAATAATGTTTTTATATATATACATGTTCATGAACTTTGCCTAGGTTAGTGAAAATTCTTTTACTAGTAAAGAAAATTTTATATTTCGCCATTAATGCGTTAATGATAATTTTTTCTTTACCCTAGAGCTATTCAAACATAATGTTGGATCGACTCATGTATGAACCAACCGGTGGTTGCTCATATGGCCAAAGTATTCCTAAAAATTGGTAGTTAGTGGGCATAATTATGAAAGGTACATGAACTGTGATTGCTCACTAATATGAGTCGGAACTCATGTTAACTAAGTGCACTCCGTAACGCCATCATAGTGGAACGGACTGTGGATATTGGTGATTACCATGGATAATGAAAACTGGGTATTTTTATATATTAGTATTTTTCCCCGTGTTTGTAAGCATTATGTTTTTATTTCCTAAAAATATATGATGAATGTTTACTCTTCGAATTATTATTTATGTGCTTGTACTTTATATAATTTCAGCATGACTTAGAACTATAATCTGTTAAAAGAAATCATAATGGATACAAAGATGCAAGCGGGAGAGTGTGTCATTGACTACATGTAGCCATTAACCGATATAATGGTTCTGATCGATATGTGTGGCACACATATATACAAAGCTACTCAAGTTGCTATTGTTCTTGAATCGCTCTCTGATGAGTACTCTGACTTTAAAGAGGACTCCATAGAAAGGTTCTCTAAGTATGTCATGAAAACGTCCTCTGGTGAACTTATGAGTTGGACAGATGGACTGATAATGCAATCTTGCCTCAGTCAATTGCATTATGAAAGGGAAAAACCAACATATGACTACTCCCTTGTAGCCACACCACTAGAGAATGTTCTTGCAGTGGGAGAGCCTTCATACATCGATATCTCCGATGATGAAGAAGTAGGCTTGACCCCTGAGTCATGTGAAGGTATGGTACCGTTCATAGAAATACATGTATTAGAGGCATTGTATGCTAGACATTCATTCTTGTTCTGGATAATTGATTCACGGACTACTAATCATATATGTATATCTCTACAGGTGTTTGACTCGTGGGAGGAACGGAGGGGAGACGAACTGTTGTTTAGAGTGGGGAACAGAGAGTCAGTCACAATTAAAGCTTTGGGAGTAGTTCGACTCCGTTTTAGAATGAAATATTTGATATTAGATTCAGTTTATTTTATTCCTGGTTTCTATAGAAACTTAATTTCAGTTTCTGAGTTACTTAAACATAATTTTTCTTTGTCTATGAATGAGAATGCTATTAGTGTTTCTTTTGATGGAAGAATTTTATATGATCCTCACTTATGCAATGGTTTATATGTTTTAACTCCTGAAATTAAATGTTCATTTAATGTAAAAATGTTTAAGTTAGGTAAGCTCACTTCTAATAAAAGAATTAAAATATCTAGTGATTAACAAACCTATTTATGACACTTAAGACATGGTCATATAAATATAAAAAGGCTAGAGAGACTTTCAAGGCTTGGGCCGTTGAAACAACTCAAAGTGGGAACTCTGCCTATTTGTGAATCATGTATAGAAGGAAAAATGACCAAGCGATATTTTACTGAAAAAAAGATTAAAAGCCACCGAACCTCTGCAACTAGTTCACTCTAACGTGTGTGGACCAATGAGTGAAGGTGTGAGAGGCGGTTACGAATATTTTATCACATTCACTGACGATTATTCCAGATACGGTTTCGTTTACCTAATGCACATAAAATCTGAAACTTTTGATAAGTTTAAAGAATTTCGTGCTTGTGTTGAGCACAAATTAGGTAAAACTATTAAAACCTTCTGATCGGATCGGGGAGGCGAGTTCTTAAATACAAAGTTCACTGATTATATGCAAGAACATGAAAGTATTTGGCAGTTATCGGCTCCTGGTAAACCACAACAAAATGAGGTTGCTGAAAGGAGAAATGAAACTTTATTAGCCATGGTAAGATCCATGATTAGCTATTCTTCGCTTTCTACTACATTCTGGGGTTATGCATTCAAGACAGCCGTACATATATTAAATCATGTTCCATCTAAATCTGTATCCAAAACTCTTGTGGACATGTGGAACGGAGCTAATGTTGGGTTGCACTATTTTCGAGTATGGGGTTGTCCCATTCATGTCTTGAAAAAAAAATCGAGCAAGCTTGAACCAATAACAAACTTATGTTTCTTTGTTGGTTATGCTGAAGGAACAAAAGGTGGTACCTTTTATGATCCTAGTGATAAGAAAACTTTCGCTTCTACTCATGCTACTTTTTTTGAAGATGATTATGTGGAAACCCATAAACCTCGTTATAAAGTCTTACTTGAGGAAAATGTTAGACCAATGCCAAAGACTAACGTCCAAGGGAATTCATCTTCACCTAAAATTGGTGTGGGAATGAGAGATGAAGAAGAAAACACAAACATCGGTCCAAGTGCTACACTGCCTCGTCGTAGTGAGAGGGTCTCTAGAGAGCCTGAAATATCTGGGCTTTGAAGCAAAAGTTGTTGCATTGGATGCAAACGACAATGACCCCGTATCATTTAATGATGGAATGGTTGACTTGGACAAAGAGAAATGGCTTGAAGCCATGAATGTGAGATTGAGTCTATGCACTCAAACTCAGTCTGGACTCTTGTAGATGCATCCAATCAAATCAGACCGGTTGGGTGCAAGTGGATCTACAAGAGAAGAAATGAGCTGATGGACAAGTCGAAACCTATAAGGCTAGACTTATGGCTAAGGGTTTCACCCAGAGAGAATGAATCGACTACGAAGAAACCTTCTCTCTTGTAGCCATGTTTAAATCCATCATAGTTCTTCTGACCACTTCCGCTCATTATGATTATTAACTGCGGCAAATGGATTTAAAGACATCATTTTTGAATGGCTATCTGGAAGAATAAATCTATATGGCTCAACCAGACGGATTCAAAGTAAAGGGTCAAGAGCACAAGGTTTGCAAATTATTTAAATCCATTTATTGACTCAAGCAAGCGTCTAGATCCTGGAATCAAAGGTTTGATGAGGCAATCAAGACCTATGGTTTCGAACAAAATCTTTCAGAGCCTTGTGTATACAAGTACTCAAAGAAAGTTTTTGTTTTCTTAGTTCATTATGTAGAGCATATACTCCTTATAGGAAGTGATATCGAAGTGATGTCTAACATAAAGAAGTGGCTGGCAAAAAAATTCCAAATGAAGGATTTGGAAAATGCTGCTTTTGTTCTTGGAATCCAGATCATTCGTGATAGGAAGGATAAATTACTAGCTCTGTCTCAACGCACTTATACTGATAAGGTACTTGCTCGCTTCTCAATGAGGAATGCTCATAGCGCATTGTTGCGAATGTGCACGGGGTTACCCCTGTCAAAAGAGCAGTGTCCTAAGACACCTAAAAAAGTGGAGGATATGAGTCGAGTTCCATATGCTTCAATAGTTGGGAGTCTAATGTATGCCATGTTGTGTACAAGATCCAACATATGCTATGCAGTGGGAGTAGTTAGTAGATACCAGTCAAACCACGATCAAGAACATTGGATAGATGTTAAGAACATCCTCGAATATCTTAAGAGAACTAGGAATATGATGCTTAGGTACACAGCTTCCTGTTGGCAGAGATGCCCACAAGAAGATTGTTTATTTACATATTGATGTAATATATAAATCTTTATAAAGTCCTTATTGTAATTTGCTGATTAAATTAATAAAAGTTGAAACGTTCATTCATTCCTTTTTAGTTTGATTGAAGATTTATGATATTCAATAGTCTTATAGTCCTTAATCAAACCTAACAATGTATGAAGAGACAAATGTAGATTTGCGTGAACAAACTCTTCATGGTTTGACTAAAACAATATATTAGCAATCTAAAGATCAACGGACTATTGATCCCAGTATGATTTTTGGAAGAATCTATGATGTCTGGTTACAAGGCATAGAGAGTTAGGAACTCTATAGTTCTTCCAGTGTATCTTTCGAAGATACTAAATTGACCTGTGCACCTTAGAGACAATAGAAAAACAAACCATTTATCATCTTCTATCTCAAGGTCACTATGTATGAATCGCATCATGCTTACCTAAATCCTGAAATGAGACATGTCATTTCATAGCATTAATAATCTCATTTGAGAAAGTCAAATTCTAGATCCATTACGTGATCTAAACAAGGCCTATTGGTGAGGTATTAAGTTATGAAGATGTCATGAACCAACTTTGTGAAGTTCTCATAGATATGGAATTCATGCACAAGATTACTGGGATGCAATATATATCACCTCATGCTTTATTACTTGGATTGTGAATAAATGAACTGCGCAGTTTCCAAAATTAAGTAGCGACTTTATTTGGATGAAACAATGTGACTTGTTAGCTCCTCGTCAATACATTGTTTCTAACTTATTCACAAGTACTAAAAGAGTTGAGGAAATAACAACTAGAAGGGTAAAATATTAATTTTATAAATCCCAACTAGTCGATGATATTCATGAAGGGTAAACATAGATAACATTCAATGGTTCCGCTAATTATAATTAAGTTGAATTTGAGTAGAAAATAAATTCATTTGAACCGAGGGATTCTCAGTGTCAACTCTTTAGTGGAGTCAGTTGACATTAAGCTAATACTCGGAAAAGGTTTGTGAATTTTTGAGTCTGAGTATAGAAGCTCAAGCTTTGTTCATTTGGATCCATAAGGTTACTATTACAGGTCATTAGAGTAGGATTGTTAAACTAGAAGCTGAGTCAAAATAAGTTCAAGTGTTGAACTAGACTTTTTCTCGGAAAATGTCTAAAGGGTATTTTTGTCCACATGGATATATAATGATGTGAATGTCAAAAATAAGATTTTGAATATTTTCATATCATGAAAATATAAATTATTTTCTAAAGCCGTAAAGTCGTTTAAGGCCATACAACGCCTTGTGCAATTTGCAAACATGATTGGGCGTAGATGCATCAGTGAACCAATTTCATTGAACCATGTACACATATTTAGTTAGTACACAATTAAAGAATGCGTTATTAACATCTAACTACTTGAAGTCTTTAAACATAGCAACTTGAGCACCAATATAATTTTCCACTATTTGACCATAGCGTTGTAAGTCTTTGAAAAGTCAATGACATGCTGTTAAGAATACCCCTTACCCATAAGTCTGGCCTTGTACCTATGAATGTCATTGTTAGGCTTCTATTTGACTTTATAAATCCACATGTTTTCATAAAACAATTGTGATCTTTTGGTGCTGGGACCAGCAACCAAGTTTCATTATGAAACACTCCCATCGATTCATTTTCATTGCTCTTGTCCATTCTTGATCGTATAGTGCTTCTTTAACTGAGCGTAGTATCTGTGGACCAACTACGACTCGCAGATGATGTTTGGCCACAATGTATAGTTTTGGTTTGAAATTCCATATTTGGTGTATATGTAGGATTCTGTCTGGTTAGGTATTTGTGGTTCAATGTGGGTTGTGGTCTTTGGTTATGTTGAATCAATTGGATTGGTTCATTTAGGTTAGGACTAGGTTGTGAGAGACTTGGTCTGAGGAGTTGGATGGTGAGTATGTGGGGTCCTTATTATGACGAATTTTTGGTAAGGTCATCCAACCGGATTGTGTCCGTATGTATGTTGGGTCAGGGTCAGAGTTGCATGATATGTAGTTTCTCGGCGTATAAGATATGGTTGGTGGCTGTTTTGTGGTTCATGTTCGCTTGCTGTCATTTCTATGAGAGTTATATCAGGATAGGGAAATTCAGTTTCATCAAAAACTACATTATGAGTTATATATACCCTATGAGAGCTCTGCATGCATTTATACTCTTTATGAACTGAACTATAACCCAAAAAACATACGTTTGACTTACCTGAATTTCATTTTATGCTGATTGTATGGTCTGAGATGTGGATAGACACTGCACCAAACACCTTTAACTATTTGTTATCAGGCAATATGTTGTACATTTTACGAAGTGGAGATAGTTCATCCAGCTGGTAGAGTATTGATCACAAACACTGATGAAGAAAACGCACCCCACGAGTAATGTAGTGGTAGTTGTGCTTGAGCCAATGTAGACAAGCCCAATTCAACAATATGCTTGTGTTTATGCTCTGCTTTTCCATTATGTGCATGAATGTGTGGACATGGGTGCCTAATAGCATTTCCTTGATCAACTAAGCATGATGAGAATGGCTTGTACTCACCTCTCCACCTCTCCAGTTACACCGAATTGAACTGCTATGAGTCTTCAATGACTTCTCCGCAAACTTTTTGAAAGTTTTAACCACTGTGAGAGCTTCAGACTTCAGTCTCAATGGATCCATGTTAACCTCGTGATATCATCCACAAGATGGATGTAATACCTGAAGCCTTATGGAGAAAGGACTACTGCAGGTCCCCACAGACCCGTATGAATGAGCTGCAATTGACGAGTTGACTTAGTTTTAGAAATGCTAAATGGTAAGTTGTGACTTTTTCCACTTTGACATGCTCAACAAAAGCCATACTCATCTCTTTTAGAACAAGAAATTTTCATTTATTTATTACTGTGTTACAATATGATCAAAGGCATGAGCAAACCTTGCATGCCACAATTTCCACTTAGCAGCAATACAAGTATTTTGACAAACAGTTGATCTGCACTTCTCGTCACTCTCGAAGTTGTGTGCAAAATCATCTGAATTATCAAGACTTGGATAAGTTATGCCAACATTTGGTGTGCATTTGATATGATCCCCACCAACAAATGTAATAAGATCCAATAACAAGCATTGAAAAAAGATCATAATATTTGAAAAATAGTAGAATGTCGAGACTTGATCCAATATCATAGAGATAAGAACCAAATTGACAATGTTTATGATGCCACACCAAGATACTCAAGATTGAAATCTAAGAATCAAAATGATAGGTCAAGTTACTGAACGCAACAAGAAAACTTGATAAGTTCAAAGAAGTCTTTTCAAGAACAAGAAAAAAAATATGAAATCACATATATTTCATTTAAAATGTAATTATCTAATTACATTGATCTAAACACTTTTATATATATATATATATATATATATATAAGGCTTTACAACATTAAATACACTAGTAATATAACCTGGAAACTAAATTCAAATAACTCTCAACTGTTATAACTTTGAAAATAAAATTCTTTAACACAAAAACACATAAAACAACACACTAAATCAAATTTGTCCAACTACTTTGAGTAGTTACAAAAGTAACTCTCACAAGAGTGAACAACATTTATTTCTTATTAAAATGTGGATCCAATGCCTAAACACTATTGGAATCGATCGAGGATTTATTATTTAATTATCATATAATATATGGCGAAATATAAAAAAATTATTTTCAAAGTGTAAATCGATTTTACTACTTAAATAAAGTGCATAAACATGTTATTTTTTAAAATATATAATAAGTACGAAACGAACTTAGTGCCTTTTTCCTTGTCGCTTGATCTTCGAGACCCTTCTCAGATGATGATTCTTTGTCTCGCCTCGTTCCTTCTCGTCTTTTGATTCTCGAGCAACCTACGAAAGTTTCTATCACATGAATCTTCGAGTGTAAGTGAGTGAGAACTATTAAACACTATGAATCAAGAACGAGTCTTGAATCAAGAGCTAATACACTATATCAAGTTAGGATCTAGGTGCCAAAAATGAAAGAGTAAAAGAGAGTTTAGGGAGAGTGAGAGTTTGGCCAAGCCTGCAACAAAGCACACGGAAATTCTTTCACACGATTATTTGACTCTTTGTGAAAGCGTTGGTCCATTTATAGGAAAATGAAATAACCTAACAGAGTAGTTATCTCTTTTAATATTAATTTCCTATTCTTTAAATATTACCGATCAAAGAGAAGAATTCTCTTTCCACTTTGAATCAATCAAATCGTGTATGTTGCTGCCCAAAATCAATTATGGCTGAGCACCCTATACAATTGATTCTATATCAATTTGTTTCCTCTTTTTTTTGGCAAGTATCAATAGACAATAATGCACAAAATAACAAGAGATATTTCTCTCTCTCTCTCTCTCTCTCTCTGACTTTATTCTAGCCGAATAAATCCTCCCTCATCGATGTTTTTCAGTTTCATTAGTAGCTCTTTCCTGATGCTTTTCCTAGAGGGTTTAAATTTATTCTTTCTGGAGAATTGGATGGTCTTCCTGAACAAACATGTGTGAACACACATATTTACTTCCTAATTTGTTCACAAAAAAATAAGAAAATACTTTTATATTATTGCTCATACAATAACATGTCACAAAATTTAATTCACTATGCTTAAAAGAAATTCAGCCGAGTAACATTAATTCAATTTGTAAAAATATTCAAAATCTTATATTTAGATCAATAGTCCTTAAGGACGAAATTACCCTTTACACTATTTTCGAAAAATACGTCTAGTTCAATGATTGAACTTATTTTGACTTAGCTTCTAATTTAGCACTGTACTCTAATGACTTGTGATAGTGACCTCATGAACCAAATGAACAATGTTGTAACTATAACTCTTGGACTCTAAGTTCACAAAGATTTGACACTGAAAATCTCTCGGTTCAAATGAATATATTTTCTACTAAAAAATGTATTTATTTGTGATGAGTGGATCCACTGATTATTATCAAATAACTACCCTTCACGAATATCATCAACTAAATGGGATTTGCAAAATTCCCATTTTATCCTTCTAGTTGTTATTTCTTCAACTCTTTTTATATTTGTGAATAAGTTAGAAACGATGTATTGAAGAGGAGCTAACAAGCCACATTGTTTCATCCAAACGAATTCTTTATTCAATTTGGATACTGGCATGTTCACAAAGTTTATTGAATTATCAACCCAAAGTGTATTAAGAATTGGAAGCAGTGTACAAACCATGAGGTAGTTGTTTAGATTTGACATGTTTACATGTTATACATCATTCGCATTCTTTTCCATCGTTCACATTCTTTTTCAACATCTCGTTACATATGTGACCAATAAAAATGTTCATGCAACGTACCCAACCTTTTAGCCACCTCAAAATGACTCATCTCATAATAATAACTGCCATGAATATACGCACATCAAGACAATGCACTCATAAAATAATAACTGCCATGAATATACGCACACATCGATACAGCTATGAAGATTTACTTCCCCAAAAGTTAGGACCATACTTATATATAGATTTATTGAGACGATAGAACATAAAGATGAAAGGACGTACGTATCTAGGGAAATAATAACAACAAACAACAACACAGCATTCATTACTCACGTAGGTGCTCGCTGTATCCACTCAATCGTCACAGCAATCCGAAGATATAGGAAACCGTTTCGGTAAATATAAATGAAAATAAATATATAGTTTTAGAGCGGCATGGTGATGGCTGACTTATTATTATGATTAATGCGGATGGGAGGCCAGATCGCTGATGACGCCCCACACCTCCGCCACGTGGCGCTCCTCAGTCAGCGTCGCTCCGACCACGAAGCGTATGAGGTACACCCCGCCCACCACGGAGTGTGTCATGCACGCGCGCCCCGACGCATTGATGGAGTCCATGAGCCTCTCGGTCGCCGCGTTCCCGTCAATGAGCCGGAAGCAGACCATCGAGAAGTGACGCGGCACGACGACCTCGAACCGCGGGTCGGCGCGAACGCAAGCCTCGAAGCCCCTGGCGATGTCCACGTGGCGGCGGAGCTGGTCACGGAGGCCGCGGATGCCGTAGGATCGGAGGACCATCCAGAGCTTGAGCGAGCGGAAGCGGCGGCTCAGCGGCACCTGCCAGTCCTTGTAGTCCACCACGCGCCTCGACTCCGTCGCCTTGTTCCGCAGATACTCCGGGTCCGTCGACAGCGACCTCACCAGCGCGTCGGAGTCACGCACCCAAAGGCAGCAGCAGTCCAGCTGCGTGAACATCCATTTGTGCGCGTTGAAGCTGAACGACGTGGCGCTCTCCACTCCGTCAAAAAAATGCCGAAACTCTGGGCATAGACACGCGCTCCCGGCGTAGGCCGCGTCAACATGGACCCACATACCGTGATCAGCAGCCACGCGGCCGATGCCCCTCAGCGGGTCCACCGCTGACGTGGAAGTGGTCCCCACTGTGGCCAGGACGTAAACCGGAGTAAACCCCGCCGCCACGTCAGCCTCCACGGCCTCCCTTAGCTTGTTAGGGCACATGGAAAACCAAGTCTCCTTCCCCGTTGGTATGACGCGAAAGTTACCGGGGTCGAGTCCGGCGATGGAGGCGGCTTTGGTGAAGGCGGAGTGGGTCTGGTCGGAGCAGTAGACGGTGAGGCGACGGAGGGAGGTAGTAGCATCGGCGCGGAGAGCTTGGTCTCTTGCGGCGACGAGGGTGCAGAGAATGGCTTCGCACGTGGTTCCTTGAATGACCCCGCCGCCGCCGAGCCCGGACGAGAACAAGAACTGGTCGGGAAGGCCGAGAGAAGAGCCGAGCCAGTCCATGACGAGGCTCTCGAGCTCGGTGGCCGCCGGAGAGGAGATCCAGTTGAAGCCCACCGGGTTGAAACCCGAGCAGAGAATCTCGCCGAGAAAACCGGCCGTGCTTCCCGAGTTGGGGTAGTAAGCATGGTAGTTGGGGCTCATCCAGTGAGTCAGACCCGGGACAATGTGGGCCCGGACGTCGGCCAGGATCGCCTCCAGCGACTCCGGCTCCATCGGAGCTTTCTCCGGCAGCCGCTTCCGGAGATATCCGGGCTCCACCTGGCTCCGGACAGGGTAGTTTTCGATGTTCTTGTAGTAGTCTGCTACGAAGTCAACCATTATGTGGCCTTGCCGTCTCAGCTCCTCCGTGTCAAGAAGCTTCGGCATGTCGTTTGACAGCCCGTTCGTGTCGTTTTGATCCTCCAATCCGTTGAGGCTGCCCATTCTCTCTCTCTCTCTCTTTCTTCTTAGACTTATGTGGTATTCTTGATCCTATTTAGTTTCTCCTTTAGGAGGTGTTTTATTTCTGTGTATATATGGTTGTTGAGGACCACGAGTTAGATCTGTATTTATATTGAGCTGCACTGTGTGGTGGGGCATTTGTTTATATTTTCTTCTAGTGACGCGGCGAAAGTTTAATGCGTTTAAAAATATAAGTAATTTGAGACGAATATTGATTTACTATATGTCACTCCTATCAATTTTGTAAGCGCATGATTAAGGCGCAAAGGTATAGTCGAGTCGCTCAAAAAAAAAAGTATGGTCGAGTCGCTACATTAATTGCAAGGTATAGAAACGAGCCAGAGATATTTTCTCTTTTTTGCTTCTACTTTTGGCACATGCGAGCAGATAAACTAAATTTGGTCAGCTCTCCAACCCATTTTTAATTTGGGTATCACAAATATCTATTTAAATTTAGATATGATAAATAATATTTACTTAAACGCCAATTATTTATCACTCAAATTTAATGATAAATTATTTTTAACTACAAATTCACCCACAAAAAATTTAGAACATAATTTAAATAATTTATATAAAAATATATAATATCAATAACAAAAGAGAATAAATTATATGACATTTATAATAATATAACATTAATTAAACACAATACAATTAAATAAAATACATATCAATTATACTAATAGTTAAAAAAACACCATACATAAAAATTAAAATTACAACGTACTTCCTATAAATAGAAAAAAACATGCATAATTTAGAATAAACACACAAATTACTTAACCAAAACTATCTTTAATAGTCTCGCATATCAGAGTTGGTGCTCTGATATTACTGAAATCTTGTCTAAAATTTTCATATCCTTTGTTGTTGAAATTGGTCTTCTGATAGTTGAGACGTTTATCTCTACTTCTTAAAATATTCGTTTTCCTTTTGCGAAAAATGCTCATGCACATTTTGATTGGTTTATCTTACTTAAGTCCATTAAGATAATTTATCTCCTTCTTTTGGTTTTTTAAATGCTAATTTTCTTTCATAATATAAATAATAATCTTCTCTACTTTTCAACGGTGTGGATAGGACAAAATGCATAGCAGGTCAGAAAGTATCATTTTGGAAGCTGTACAAGACTATGATCTTTGAATTTAGCATGCATGTTTTGGTACGCCCGGCAGCAACAATGATATCAATGTGATGGTAGCATCCAATATATTTTCCAATCTTTTACAAGGTATTCCTCCAGCCGTTAATAGTGTGATTTAAGGAAAAGAGTACACCAGGCTAGTTCATGGTATATATCCAAAATGGTCTACTATTGTGCAAACAATTCAACAACCTCAAGGTCGGAAGAAAAAATATTTTGCGCTAAACAAAAGGCATGTAAAAAGATGTAGAGCGAGCTATAGGAGTTTTACAATCAAAGTTTGAAATCGTGGTCGGAGCAGCACGTTTTTGGCAAAGAAACGTGTTACATGACATAATGACTGCATGCACTATTATGCACATGATAAGAGAAGAGGTACGTGATCTTAATGCTCCAATTCAACATATTTCCAAGACAAACATACCAGAACTAGATATTGAAATGAAGTCAAAAGAGGGTGTAAGATTTGAAGAATTTCTTGACCGACATAGAAAAATCAAAGATAAAAATTGTTATTACTTTAATTGGCTTATTTTTATTAGGCAAGTCTCATTCAGTCTCGTCAAGATTTGTCGCATATCTTCCTCATGATCTTCGGCATTAACATTCTGCGATATTTCAGGATCTGATTATATTCAGTATATATTTCATTTATCATGACGGATAAAGATCTTTCCTCATTTATGCTCGCGTGGTTAATGAGTGTTTATTCTCGAGCATTGACCTTTCTTCTTTGGGTGATCATAAAAGCAGCGGTGGCCACCATTGATCTCTATGATGCTTTACTCTGAATCTGTAGGGTTTCTAGACGTGAAATTTGGCGGACTGGAAAGCTACGTGTTCAGAGAATTGCAGTGTAAAATCCTTTCACCCACTGTGAAAGATTTGTGTTGTTGGTGTTGTTATATTGTGTGAGTTCGTGTAATACTCTACAAGGTCATTGTGACAAAAGAACACGTGTGAGTGTGTCTTTGTGGATCTGTAATTAGGTCACTAATTCAGGGGGAGGACTGAATTAGATTCTTCACTTCTTAGTTTGTAATTTGGCTTTGAGATTGTTGTTGATTCATATAAGTCCATCTGTACTAAAAACTATTATATAGTGAAATCATTTCCACCGGGTTGTCACACCCCCCAAATGTAGGAGAAGTTGCTCCGAACTGGGTTATCAATCGTGTGTGTTCTATTTACTTTATACTGTTTTTATTTCATCTATATCTTGCTCGTTGATTGTTACACACATTGTCATAACTTCTGTGTGTGACAATTGGTTGAGCGGCTAACAGAATTTCAAAAATGCTCACGTAACCTTTCGTAATGTGTTAATTGATCATTTGTGAAATGAGTATACTAATGGAAACGAGTAACGAGTATCAGTATTTGTAATGTTTATGTAATCTAATTGTTCTATTAATGTTATCCAGAATAATATATATTTTTATTAGTTAATTTATTTTAATAATAATATAATATTAATATAAATATAAATTAATTTAATATTATCGACGTAGAAAAATAAACTAATGTTTAATACGACTAACACTAACATAACATATTTATAGATAGTTTAATATGGAAATGTATAATTTTTCTTTTTTGTAGAATTGGGTGTTGTGAGTTTGGAGTGAAAATATTGTACCTACACCAAATTTAGTAAAAATAATAATAAAATTGAATTTTGGGTTGGAAATGATGTAAGAACTACAAAGCATCCTTAATATACCAATTAAAAAAAAAATAAAAGCATGCTTATAAGAGAAACTCCAATGATAACTTCTTAAGTTGTTTTCGACCTCAATAAAAATATAATTTTTTATTTTTTATTTCTTATATTAATAATTTGTTATATTGCATAAAAATATTTTAATGTTGAAAAAAAAAGTTGATCAAGGTGAATCCTACATCTATGTTGTGTTTTATTATTTTATTAATTTTTTTAACAAAAGTTCAAGTTGGCATTGATGCCATGTTATGACATTATGGTCATAATGATTATTTTCAAAACAATAAATTATCAAATAAAAAATAATAATGCTTGCGTTGGAGATGATTAAGCGGATTTGAATCACAAGAACTGCGTTTACTACGCATTTATAAACTACACAGTTGTCTCACCTACAGTCATAATATTACGGGCTGTTTCACATCTCATCTGCGTGCAAGAATATTACATTATATATAGGTATAATGTGTATATATATAGATATATATAATCGTGGGACCTCTATACTTGAATTCCAGGCCTGAATTTTCCTTCAACTGATAAAAGGAGATAAAGGGTTGCCCTAAGACAATACGAAGGTGGTTGAGTGACAGTGAAATTTGAGAGGTTGGTTGAGAATTTATGGAAAATGTACAGCCGAGAAATATCGAAACCGAAAGTTTGTGAAAAATCGTATAGAAGATCTACCAATCCGGTCCCATTAACAGTCTCTTGGGTATTATTTGTAATTGATTTATTTGACGGTGGACCTTAAGAGTCAATATTTGTCTCTCCTCTTTAATTCTCTGGTGCATATATGTACATTATTATTTAATCTTTGTTTGCAAGTGAATTAATCACGTGATCAAATTGTTAGGTAGAGAGATCATATAGAACTTGTATACAGAAACACGACACGAATCACTAATTGGGCCATATGTTTCTCAGGGAGTTTCTCGAATCACTAACGTGTTGGCTAATGCGCGATTTAGAGTTTCTCAGACTAAACCATTACAGATCTCATTCACTAGTGACAGCGATTTGGCAACTTATTATTTAATTTTCTAGAAGATTTGAATATCTTCACTTAAAGAAAAATATACAAAATGAGTATATCAAAGTAATTAATTAGTAAAATAGTCAAATTTTAGCTAATCAAAATTAGGTTCAACAGAATTATGATTTTTTGGTATAAATAATCCATTATTAAAAAAATCTTATGATCTTTACTAAATTTAATTATGAAGAATTGCTCTACTAAGCCACATGAAACGTTGCAATTGTAAAATATTCAATCTTTTGAAAACGTTTAAAAAATACCCATTAGTCCTACGTGGCATATTATTAGGCAATTGCATTTCCATTTTTGCCCTTTTTATTATAGTTTCCGTGTGTTTTTTTTTATTTCCAGTCTTTTTATATTAACGAAAATTAACCTGATTTTTAGGGAAATCTTGTTTAATTTTCTTATTTTAAACAGCGAATTCGTTTTTTAGTTAATTCAGGATATTTTTGAATTAGTCAACTAATAAATGCATAAATCATTTTGTTTTTTCTATAATTTTATTCAGATATATTTCATTAATTGCTATATTTACCATCGGTTACAAATTACACGCATGCAGTACTAGTTAATTTGTGTTAATTTATATACACGCAAATTTTACTCTTATCTATCCACCTGATTTCATGGGACTCAATTAACGCATAATTACCTTAGATCACGAGATTTCGACGTTATTTTTCAACTTTCAGATTTGAAATCATTATTTAATGGTTTTTATATCTTTTGATATAGTCAATTATCTTCTTTAATTTACAATCGATTTAGTTCATTTCTGTCATTAATGGCTATTTTAAATAGACACGAGTTAGTAGTTAATTTGCGTTAATTTGTATATACGCATATTTTAATCCTTTTCTTTTTATATTTTCCTGATTTCATGGATTCGAATACCTTTGTTAATTAATGTTTTGATGAATATCTTTTATTGAATTAGTCAAATGAACAATTAAATTAATGAATATCTTTTATTTGAATTAGTCAAATGAACAATTAAATATTAAATATTTGTTGTCGATTTCATTTTAAATTGTTGCATAACAAACATGGTTAATTTCTGTTAATTTATACGATTTTCGTGTAAATTTTGGTTAATTTGTGCCTATACTGCTAGTATGTTGTACAGTTACGAATATCCTATTTTATATTTGTTATTGATTATAAACTTAATTGATATTTCCCTTTTTATATATAATTCTTATAGCCAATAATTAAATTTTGAATCAGTCGAATATAATCTTGAATTTTGAAATTTAATTTTCGATTTTGCTACTTAAAATCTGGTAACTGATATGGAAAAAAAATACTATTTTACGTGTTAATTTTGGTTAATTTGTGGTGTATAGTTACGAATTTTCTATTTTGTAGCATTTATTTTGGTATGCCAATTGATATAATCTTTATTCCATTCTGTTTATAGCTTTAACTATTAATTCGAATAATTCCAAATTGATATTAAGATATATTCTTTCCGAATATGTTTAGTCTAAAATCTTTTTTAATTTAAAAAATAAAACCTTATCTTTTTATTTCCAAAAATGGTGACCAAATATTCGGTATCTATTACTAATAAATGAAATTAATATCAGTCGAATATAATCTTGAGATTTTGAAATTTAAAAATTTATTTTATAATTCAGTTATGCTTACTAATTCCCAAAATCTATATGATTTTGGTATTAATTTTGGTTAATTTGTGCATCTGTTAATAACGTGTTGTACAGTAACTATTAATTTTCGTTAATTTCTGTGATGAAAAAGTTCATAACGATTCTAGGGGAAAAGAAAATACAGATCTAATTGAAATATTTGAGGGGGAAACAAACTACAGATTAATTACAATAAAATAAAAACTATACGAACGTTCTTCTTCGTCATATTCTTCTTCTTTTCACCGGCCGCCGACTTCTTCATCTTCTTCTTCTTCTCTTCAGATGAAGTTTCTTTCATTATTTCAGCTTCTATTCCTTTGGAGTTTTCTCGGTCGCCGGAGTCTTCTTCTCCTCCACCGACTTCTTTTTCGTTGGCTTCTTATCTTCCTTCGAGGCTATTGAAATCGTAGATTTTTCTTCGTAGAGAGAGAAGAGATGAGAGAGTAGTATCAGTTTAGAGTGAGAGAAAGTGACGATTCAGATTGAAGAGAAAGAATAGTTATGTGCGTTTGTGTTTCGGTGGGAATGAGAGAGAGAGTAAGTTTGAATATTGAAGGGGGTTAGAGTTTAATAGATTTGATGGGGTATATAACAACTTTCCAAAACAATTTCTCCCGCCCAAAATTAAAAGTCTTCATTAATTTTTTTTAAATTTCCAACATATACGGCTCATTAATTGGAGAGAGAAATTGAGTGTATCTTTGTATATAAAATCTGACCATAATTTATTTAACTTTCGGAAATTAATTACCAAAAATAACAAAACTGAAAAGGGTACAATAGTCCGATAATTTGCGTTAATTTCTACAACTGGGTATTAATCAAAGCTTACAAAAAATTGGGTATTTTGCAAACTCAATACTATAAAAGGGTATATAGCTCTTTATCCCTTTAATTATTTATATTTGAATTATTTTAGTATTATCGATAAACTAAATATTTTTAAAACTTTGTACTCTTAAAGTGACTATTTAGCTTTGTTCCCGCCCATGCTTTAATTGTTGTCATTTTTACTCTACACATTTTAAGTTAATGGAGAAAAAAAGTAAAGAAATATATAACAAAATATAACATATCATAACGTGCCTATTGCAAACTATTACATATCTTAATGTGCCTATTGGTGCAAATTATAATATGGCTTGTTGAAAACTATACGCTAGTAGTTTCTACATTTTTTTGAAAGGACTAATAGTCTCTACTTAAAGCACTAAATTTCGGTCCAACGCAATTTCAACAAATTTGTATCGGTATTGAGCGCACATTATTGTCAATATTGTGTCGGCTGTCATTTTCGTCCTTTTTATATTTATTTTTTGTAAAAACGATTTTAAACAAAATTTATTTATTTAGATTGTGCGGTTTATATAAATTGGGCGAGAAAGTAATAATCATATAAGTCCCTGACTTGAATGTTAAACTTGAGTGTTTATTATAGCTTGAGGGACTGACTTGTGAGATATATTTTTTATATTTTTATTTGCCACATTATGCGTCGGGCTTGAATTTCATTGTTATTCAATATGACACATGTTAAAAATGATTCTGTGTGACACATTAAATATCTTATGAATGATGCACGAGTCGTTACAACATACAATTTCGTGATTTGAATAAGCGAGATAAGCCCCCACCACAAGCAAACCTTGTCTTAAAAAAAGAAGGGAGATGAGCAGTTTGCATGACTAACTAGCGTCTAAAGGTGCTTTGAGCTTTTATCTTCGATTGGAGGGTCAAAATTTGTGTATTGGGTCATTCTCATCCACAATTAACATTGAATTCAGCATGGTATCAAGTGAGTGTTGAGAGTGAATCAAACATCAACAAGCATTTTGATCATTGTACCAAAGTATTTTGCGTGACTATTATTCTAAGGAGTTTTTAAAGATTTAAGAGCTATAACAATGTTCATGTTATTACAATAACATTCATTGGTATTAATTACTTACATATCATAATGTGCCTATTGCAAACTATTACATATCATAATGTGCCTATTGGTGCAAATTATAATATGACTTGTTGAAAACTATATGCTAGTAGTCTCTACATTTTTTTGAAAGGAATAATAGTCTCTACTTAAAGCACTAAATTTCGGTCCAACGCAATTTCTACAAATTTGTATCGGTATTGAGCGCACATTATTGTCAATATTGTGTCGGCTGTCATTTTCGTCCTTTTTATATTTATTTTTTGTAAAAATAATTTTAAACGAAATTTATTGATTTAGGGTGTGAGGTTTATATAAATTGGGCGACAAAGTAATAATCATATAAGTCCCTGACTCAAATGTTAAACTTGAGTGTTTAAAGCTGGAGGGAGTGACTTGTGAGCTATATTTTTATATTTTTATTTGCCACATTATGCGTCGAGCTTGAATTTCATTGTTATTCAGTATGACACATGTTAAAAATGATTCTGTGTGACACATTAAACATCTTATGAATGATGCACGAGTCGTTACAACATACAATTTCGTGATTTGAATAAGCTAGATGAGCCCCCACCACAAGCAAAATTTGTCTTTAAAAAAAAGAAGGGAGATGAGCAGTTTGCATGACTAACTAGCGTCTAAAGGTGCTTTGAGCTTTTATCTTCGATTGGAGGGTCAAAAGTTGTGTATTGGGTCATTCTCATCCACAATTAACATTGAATTCAGCATGGTATCAAGTGATTGTTGAGAGTGAAATCAAACATCAACAAGCATTTTGACCATTGTGCCAAAATATTTTGCGTGACTATTATTCTAAGGAGTTTTTAAAGATTTAAGAACTATAACAATGTTCAGGTTATTACGATAACATTCATTGGTATTAATTGCTTACATATCGTAATGTGCCTATTGCAAACTATTACATATCATAATATCCCTATTGGTGCAAATTATAATATGACTTGTTGAAAACTATATGCTAGTAGTCTCTACATTTTTTTGAATGCACTAATAGTCTCTACTTAAAGCACTAAATTTCGTTCCAACGCAATTTCTACAAATTTGTATCGGTATTGAGCGCACATTATTGTCGATATTGTGTCGGCTGTCATTTTTGTCCTTTTTATATTTATTTTTTGTAAAAATAATTTTAAACGAAATTTATTTATTTAGGTTGTGCGGTTTATGTAAATTGGGCGACAAAGTAATAATCATATAAGTCCCAGATTCAAATGTTATACTTAAGTGTTTATAGCTGGAGGGAGTGACTTGTGAGCTATATTTTTATATTTTTATTTGCCACATTATGCGTCGAGCTTGAATTTCATTGTTATTCAGTGTGACACATGCTAAAAATGATTCTGTGTGACACATTAAATATCCTATGAATGATGCACGAGTCGTTACAACATACAATTTCGTGATTTGAATAAGCGAGATGAGCCCCCACCACAAGCAAAATTTGTCTTTAAAAAAGAAGGGAGATGAGCAGTTTGCATGACTAACTAGCGTCTAAAGGTGCTTTGAGCTTTTATCTTCGATTGGAGGGTCAAAATTTGTGTATTGGGTCATTCTCATCCACAATTAACATTGAATTCAGCATGGTATCAAGTGAGTGTTGAGAGTGAATCAAACATCAACAAGCATTTTGATCATTGTACCAAAGTATTTTGCGTGACTATTATTCTAAGGAGTTTTTAAAGATTTAAGAGCTATAACAATGTTCATGTTATTACAATAACATTCATTGGTATTAATTACTTACATATCATAATGTGCCTATTGCAAACTATTACATATCATAATGTGCCTATTGGTGCAAATTATAATATGACTTGTTGAAAACTATATGCTAGTAGTCTCTACATTTTTTTGAAAGGACTAATAGTCTCTACTTAAAGCACTAAATTTCGGTCCAACGCAATTTCTACAAATTTGTATCGGTATTGAGCGCACATTATTGTCAATATTGTGTCGGCTGTCATTTTCGTCCTTTTTATAATTATTTTTGTAAAAATGATTTTAAACAAAATTTATTTATTTAGGTTGTGCGGTTTATATAAATTGGGCGACAAAGTAATAGTCATATAAGTCCCTGACTTAAATGTTAAACTTGAGAGTTTATAGCTGGAGGGAGTGACTTGTAAGCTATATTTTTATATTTTTATTTGCCACATTATGCGTCGAGCTTGAATTTCATTGATATTCAGTATGACACATGTTAAAAATGATTCTGTGTGACACATTAAACATCTTATGAATGATGCACGAGTCGTTACAACATACAATTTCGTGATTTGAATAATCGAGATGAGCCCCCACCACAAGCAAAACTTGTCTTCAAAAAATAGAAGGGAGATGAGCAGTTTGCATGACTAACTAGCGTCTAAAGGTGCTTTGAGCTTTTATCTTCGATTGGAGGGTCAAAATTTGTGTATTGGGTCATTCTCATCCACAATTAACATTGAATTCAACATGGTATCAAATTAGTTTTGAGAGTGAAATCAAACATCAAGAAGCATTTTGACCATTGTGCCAAAGTATTTTGCGTGAATATTATTCTAAGGAGTTTTTAAAGATTTAAGAGCTATAACAATGTTCATGTTATTACAATAACATTCATTGGTATTAACTGCGTTGATTTATTTTTTGTGAAATATTCAAATCAAACTTCCTCAAGATATTATGTATGAACATTTCGGAAAGTTCTACATGTTGACTTATTTGGTGATAAATTTATTAATTTAGGATCTAATAATATTTGAGAAGTTTCGTATTTTGACAAATTTTGTTATAATGCCGCGTCATAATGTTGTAATATTCGTCCACGACAATTGTCTATTTTGGGCAGTTTGTATTAAAGGGCAAGGCAACCCTAGAAAGACTTTCACTTTGAAGGAGTGTTATAAAATCCGAGTAGCTCTCCCTTAGAAGCAAATGGAAAACGTCATTTTTGACATATCTATAGAGTTCTTAGTCGTGCTCGGTTGGCGGACTGAGAAACTATAGATTTGTACATGATTGTAATTCTCTAAACACTTGTATTCATATGTTACAAGATTAGAGAAGTATCGATTTTGTGATTGCATGCTAGAAGTCTCACGAATGTTCATTGAAGTGGCGAAACATAGGGTGAGTGTTTGAAGAGTGAAATTGAGAGGAGTCTCAAAGTCAGGGAAATCCATGATTTAGTTTTCACATATAGTATTCGCCAAAGCTACATTGATGTTGAGATTCATATAAGCCCATTGTTGTACTAGTGACTATAATTAGTGAATTCTTTTACACTGGATTGCGAGACCCCCAGATGTAGGTGACGTTGCACCGTACTAGGTTACCACTTCTCGTGTTCATTTTATTATTTATAATATTTTAATTTTCATCTCGTATTTGTTTGTCCAAGTGTTACGACATTGTTATAAGAGTTGTCTGTAACACAGTGTCGTAACACTTGTCCGAGCGGCTATCAGAATTTTAGATCACCGTATTAAAAGTTCATAAATGTATATTTTATTACTCGAATTTTCGTTAAAGAAAATAGTAAAAAAAACTACAGATTATTTTACATGAGAGGTTTGGTTAACATATTTAAATAATTTTGAATTTACAATATGTAATTTCTCTTGAAGAACTTCAAAATGCTACACTGGTTTTTAGATAATACACTTTCAATTGATAACAAACTTTCCGTACAATCTAATAGAAATAGTTCTTCTCGATCATAATTATCTTATTTAAAAGTAGGTTTTACTTGAGTCATTTCGATAAATGAAAAAAGTATGTATATATATGTTACCGGGGAAATTACCCATATCATAATATTCTTCAGTATACCGAGAAAGGAAAAATCCCAAGTACAAAAGAGCCTAGTAAAATAAAACTCAAAGACCACAAAAGATAAGAAATATAATGTTCTTAAGGTAAGAATAGATGCTATTAATCAGAACTTCGAAAAGAATAGAAGATAATAGGTTAAAGACTAGTCAAAGCAACAAAAACACATGTAAATAAAACCATTCATTTCGCTCAAACAAGAGAATGTCAAAATAAGCTAACGAGGTCACCCTCACAGCAAAATTTGCAAGGACGTGGGATTGATCACCGTACGATCCACCAAATAAATCACGAATCCGCTACTCAGGATAACCGTCGAACAGTTAAAACAATGCTATAAAATGGAGCAGAAGACACAGAAAAGACGGACACAAAAAAGACACTTAAAAGATTACTAGCTATTTTATTAACCTATTCCTTGTAATCACCATTATTTTTCTCTCTTGTACTAGATCATTTATGTTGTTCTGTGTGTTGGCATATTTTTATTAGGCAAGTCTTCTATCAGTATTCGCCAAGATTTGTTGCAAAATTATCATGTGATCTTTGGCTTTAACATTGTGCGATATTCTGGGCTCTGATTGGATTTGCGTATATCCAGGATTAATTATCTTGGTTAAAGGTCTTTCCTTCTATATGCCAGCGGATTAACTATGAGTAATTTTGTGCATTGACCTTGCTTCTTTTGGACGCTATAAAAGCCAGTGGTTGCTACCGTTGGTTTTTTGATGCTTTCTCTGGTGTTGTAGGGTTTCTAGACGTGAAAGTTGGCGGCCTAGAAAACTACAATCTTAGTGAAGAGCAGTGTTTGAATTTGTTCACCCACTGTGAAAAATTCGTGGTTTTGGTTCTGTGGTTATTGCATGGAGTATCTTTCCACGCCTGTGAGTACTTTGTGATAAAAGAACACGTATGTGCGTGTCTTTGTGAATCTGTGATTTGGTCACTTATTCAGGGGGAGAACTAAATTACGTTTTCACTTCATAGTTAGTAATTTGGCCTTGATGTTTATGTTGTTCATATAAGTCCACTTGTACTGAGAACTATTATATAGTGAAATCATTTCCACCGGGTTATCACACCCCCCAGATGTAGGAGACGTTGCTCCGATATGGTTTACCAATCGTGTGTGTTATTTACTTTATATTGTTCAGTTATTTAATCTATATCTTGCCTGTCGATTGTTACGCATATTATCATAATAATTTTGTGTGACAGTTGGTTGAGCGGCTAATAGAATTTTAATTGGTATCAGAGAAGGCACCTTTTACAGAAGGTGGTTTCAATTCTGTTTAGATGGACAATTTCAGGGAAAGTGGTTCTGTCAATCGACCAACAAATTTGGATGGGTCAAATTATGGATATTGGAAAGCTCGGATGTGTGCCTTTTTAAAAGCTTTGGATAGCAGGAATTGGAAAGCTGTTCTTAATAGGTGGAAACCTCCTAATATTCTTGATGAAGAAACTGGTGCTAGCATTTTAAAACCCAAAAAGGACTGGACTGCGGCTGAAGATGAAGAACCTCTTGGAAATTTCAAAGCTCTTAATGCTATCTCTAATGCAGTTGATAAGAACATCTTCAGAATCATTAAGACTTGCATCAGTGCCAAGGAAGCTTGGGAAATTCTTGAGGTTGCTCATGAAGGCACAGCTAAAGTTCGCAGCTCTAAGCTTCAGATGCTTACTACTCAGTTTGAAGCTCTTATTATGAATGAGTATGAAACTATTGCTGAATTTAATGTTCGAATTCGTGATATATCTAATGAATCTTTCGCTCTTGGTGTTCCTATGTCAGATGAAAAGCTTGTTCGCAAAATTCTCATATCTCTTCCTTCAAGGTTTCAAATGAAGGTTACGGCTATTGAAGAAGTTCAAGATCTTTCTACCATGAAGCTAGATGAGTTAATTGGTTCATTAATGACATATGAACTTTCCATTCCTCGTCTGGAGAAAAGGAACAAGAGTTTGGGTCTGAAGAGTTCTTTAAAGCAATCTACTGATCAGGTTTCGTCTGAGTCTAAAGATGATATTTATGACACTATTGCTCTATTGTCAAAGAATTATAACAGGGTCATGAAGAAATTTGCTAGACTTCCTCCCATAAATGTCAACTCATAAGGTCATGACAATCAGACACAATTTCACTCTCAGAAAGGAAATTTTTCTCAAAGAGTCAACATAAATGGTGATAGGTTGTCTAGATATAAAGCTAAAGGCATTCAATGTCATGAATGTGAAGGGTATGGTCATATCCAGAAATATTGACTAACTTCTTAAGAAAGTAGAAGAAGAGATACAATGCTACTCTTTCAGATGAAGAAGATGAAAGTGATTTTGAAAGTGGGAAAAATTTTCTTGCTTTCACATCCACTATTACAAATATGAAGGAAAATGAAGTTGATCACACTGTAAGCTCTAACAATTCTTCTGTTCATTATACTGATGACACTGATATGAATGATGTTTCTGATAAGCTTAACAATATGATTCTCACTCTCACAAATGATAAGACAAGACTGTTAGAAACCATTGTTGATTTGAAGTTGGAAGTGTTGGCATTTGTGCCCACAAAGGAGATTTTTGATATTAAATACTTTTGTATTTCTTTTACTTTGAAATTAAATAAAGATTGAATATCCATTCTTATTTAAGATTGTGTTTACGCATTTATGTCTACGCTCTGAAACTGTCATCAACAAAAGAAGTGCTAAGTACAGACTTGACAAGATACCTTCTTATGACTAGTTTAAATAATAGTTCGCAATCTAAAGATCGATTGGGCAATCGATTTCTAGTAATGATTGTTAGAATGAATTAAACGATATCTTATCTTGTGATATGGAGAGTTGTGACTCTGTAATTCATTCTTGATATCTTAATGAAGATATTGAACAAGACCAGTGAAGTTTTGAAGTTCGAGATAAAACCGTTTAATCACTCGAAACCTCAAACTCACATACGAGGGGTATTTTAGTAATTACCTAAATCCTGAAGTGAGTACATGTATTCTTGTAACACTTTATGACATTTGATTTGTCAATGGGCAATGGCTAAATGAAGTTTCATTGACCCGACGGTTGGTGTCATAATACTGTTTCGTTGAAACATGTGATTCACAGATATGGAATTTGTGTTGAAACAATGCTAAGGCATTAGTATCACACCATGCTCTGTTATGAGAGTGTGAGCGAATAAACCAGGCCTGGTATTCATCGAATAAATCATTCTTTGAAATAAAACATGTGACATGTTGAGACATTTCACTTTATGTTTTTCTCGTTCACAAATAACATAGGACTTGGTGAAATAATAACTCAGGGGTAAAACGGTAATTTTACATTCCTCTGAGTTAATGATACACACAAAGGGTAATATCGTAAAATACACCGTGGACCATGTGAAGAATAGTTTTATCACATCAAACGGAAATATAAACGCATATGAACTTAGAGATGTTCAATATTGGTCCTTTAGTGGAATCGACTAATATTAAGAATTAAAAGTCGGAAAAAGTTTGTGAACTTTTGCGTCCGATCTTTATTCTAAAGCTTCGTTCATGTGGGTCCATAAGGTCTCAATGATATACTCTTGGATGAGATATTAGTGAACAAGAAAAGATCGATTTTCTCATTAAACGTAAATTGTGATTTACACTAAGAAAATTATTTTCTAAGTAATTAAATAAATAATTCGTTATTTATTATTACATTTATTTAACGAATCATATTGTGTTATTATATTGATAATAATATAATTTGATGATTCAAATAAATAAAAGATGAAAATAAATATTTTCTCGTTTCGTACTACATTGTTTAGTATGAAAATAATTAATGACTTGTCATTAAATAAATGAGATGTTCTAAATTAATTAAATATTATTTTAGAAATAAATCGAAAATATTTGGGAAATAAATACATAAGATGGCCGGCCACTTAATGCAAATAAGGGGTTGGAAAATTGCTTAAATGATTTATCGGGCTTAAGTTTGATTAATGGGTCATTAATTGTTTTTGACCTAATTAAGCCCATTTTCCCCGAAATAAAAGGAGCTCTTCTCTCTCTCTTTTGACCTAGCTCATTCGGCCACTCTCTCTCTCTCTCCCCTCCCATTTGGCCGACTATTTCCTCTCTCCCAAGGAGAAAAATACTTGGCCAAAATCCCTAAAGAACTGAGAGAACGAATCGTAAAGAGAATCCCCTTTTATTCCTTCTTCCCTTGTTCCTACGAAAGAGCCCACCCTCTTTGTCTCACAAAATCCCTCGAGTATTATCATTGACTCAACTTGTGGTTGTTTTGAGTGATTTTTCCTCCCACAGGGCCGGCCATATTTGGAGCAACGAAGGATCGTCGACTTTGAGGATTTGCTTGACGGGCGTGGCGTAGAGGATCGGCCGGCCAGTTTTTCCGAGAGACACCGAGACTTGCTCTCGCAGATCCGAATCATGTAAGTATCCCTCGAACGAATTGGATCTGGACAATATGATATTTGAGAATGATTATATGTGTTTGGATTGTTCGTGTGCACGTTTAGATAGATTTATTGACAAGATTATAAATTTATTGACATGTTAGGTTAGATTTAATGATATGGTTATCGAACATGTTTTAAATTGGTTTTAATATGTTAAATTGAATTATGAAATTCCGCCACATATTGATGTGTTTCGTAATTAAATTAGGTTAATTGTTAATCAAATTCCAACAGGAAGTTGGTCGGTTGAATAATGAGCTTTTGAAGATGACAAGATCGGTAAGGATGTTGAACTATGGAACAGATGATCTCGACAAGATTCTGACCTCAGGGAAGACTGGTAAAAGTATGACTGGGCTTGGATACTCTCTTGGTGCATCTACTTCTCAAACCAGATTTATCCCATAGAAGAGAAAAGATACAGATGACAGAAACTTGTCTCAACAACGTGTGAGATCTCATATCAACAGATCTCCTTGGATCTGTCATTACTGTGGAAGAAAAGATCATATACGACCTTATTGTTATCAATTGTTTAACAGAAGGAACAATCAGGTCAAATTTAATTCTCATGTTCATAATCAATTAAAAAGGAACAGTCGATTTGTTTGGAGAATTAAAGATAATAATCATGCTAATATTGCTTATACTTCCTTACGTGCATCAACCTATGATGATTGGTATTTTGACAGTGGTGTTGGCAGAGATGCCCACAAGAAAATTGTTTATTTGCATATTGATGATAAATCTTTGTAAAGTCCTTATTAAAATATTGTTTATTTACATATTGATGTAATATATAAATCTTTGTAATTTTCTGATTAAATTAATAAAAGTTGAAACGTTCATTCATTCCTTTTTAGTTTGATTGAAGATTTATGATATTCAATGGTCTTATAGTCCTTAATCAAACCTAACAATGAATGAAGAGACAAATGTAGATTTGCATGAACAAACTCTTCATGGTTTGACTAAAACGGTATATTCGCAATCTAAAGATCAACGGACTATTGATCCCAGTATGATTGTTGGAAGAATCTAGGATGTCTGGTTACGAGGCATAGAGAGTTAGAAACTCTGTAGTTCTTATAGTGTATCTTTCAAAGATACTGAATTGACCAGTGCACCTTTAGAGACAATAGAAGAACAAACCATTTAACATCTTCTATCGCAAGGTCACTACGTATGAATCGCATCATGCTTACCTAAATCCTGAAATGAGACATGTCATTTCATAGCATTAATACTCTCATTTGAGAAAGTCAAATTCTAGGTCCAATGTGTGATCTAGACAAGGCCTATTGGTGAGATATTAAGTTATGAAGATGTCATGAACCAACTTTGTGAAGTTCTCATAGATATGGAATTCATGTACAAGATTGCTGAGATGCAATATATATCACCTCATGTTTTATTACTTGGATTGTGAATAAATGAATTGCGCAATGTCCAAATTTAAGTAGAGACTTTATTTGGATGAAACAATGTGACTTGTTAACTTCTCGTCAATACAATGTTTCTGATTTATTCACAAGTAACAAAGGAGTTGAGGAAATAACTACTAAAAGTGTAAAATGGTAATTTTGTAAATCCCGCCTAGTTGATGATATTCATGAAGGGTAAACATAGATAACATTCATTGGATCTGCTCAATATAATTAAGTTGAACTTGAGTAGAAAATAAATTCATTTGAACCGAGAGATTCTCAGTGTCGACTCTTTAGTGGAGTCAGTCGACATTAAGCTAATACTCAGAAAAGGTTTGAGAACTTTTGAGTCCAAGTATAGAAGCTCAAGCTTTATTCATTTGGATCCATAAGGTCACTATTACAGGTCATTAGAGTAGGATTGTTAAACAAGAAGCTAAGTCAAAATAAGTTCAAGTGTTGAACTAGACTTTTTCTCGGAAAATATCTAAAGGGTATTTTTGTCCACAAGGACATAAAATGATGTGAATGTCAAAATATGATTTTGAATATTTTCATTTGATGAAAATATAAATTATTTTCTAAAGCCGAAAAGTCGTTTGAGGCATTATGAAATTAATTTCGTTATTTGTGCAATTATAATTCTACAATGGGTATTTTAAGAAATAAGGAAGCATCTAGATGCTCCCCCCTAGGTAGAGTTCGGCCAAGATTGTGCATCAAGAGGAGAGTTTTATTTCCTTTTTCTTATAAGGATAATTACCCAAAAGAAAAAGGGAAATGAATTTCCTTAAGAAGGAAACAAATGTGCTAAGTGAGGAAACAAATTTCCTCACTAATGCAAGGTGCATGGCCGGCCAAACAAAGAGGGAAAGGGGAAGGGAAAATCAAATATTGTGTCATGAATACATTATTCATTCATGAATGAATAATTGACCTTTATAGATTTTTCCTTCTCCTATAAATAGAGCCTCACATAGAGATGTGAGGTAAAAGCTTTTTCTTGCTCTCTCCCTATTGTGGTCAACCATCTCTCTCTCTCTCTCTCTAGAAAATACTCTTCTTATTTTTCACCTAGATCCATATTTGATCTAGAGAATTAGCTTATGATCCAATAATTTTTCTTGGTTCATATTGTTTAATTGTGCCCACACACAAATCCTTCTTAACCTTTATGGACTCTTGTAATATAAATCTTAGGTTTCTCGAGTTCGAGATTAGGTGTGAAGGTGACGAGTGAACCAAGGAAGAGGATCTACCTTTCTCGAGACGCTTCAAGATCTAACTATAAAGAAAGGTTGGTATTCTAGTAAATTAAATAATGCTTTTAATATATAACATGTATATGCTTTTTCTAGGTTAGTAAAATTGTTTTACTTGAAAAAGAAATTTTTAAATTCCGCCATTAATTTGATTAATATTAAATTTTTCTTTAACCCTAGATCTATTCCAACAAGTGGTTGGTCAAGGCATATGACAGGTGTTAAGGACTATCTTACAGATGTGAAGCCTTATTCAAACTGCTACGTAAACTTTGGAGATTGAGTAAACGCTAAGATAATTGGAAAAGGAACAATGAGCTTCCGAGGTCTTGATTGTCTTAAAGAAGCTCTTCTTGTTGAAGGTCTCACAACTAATCTCATCAGTATTAGTCAACTGTGTGATTCTGATCTCACTGTGAACTTCACTCGTGATGAGTGCACTGTCAAGACTTCTCAAGATGGCATTCTTATGAAGGGAAAAAGATCACAAGGCAACTGTTACATGTGGTCTTCTCACAAAAGTCATAGGGTTTAATCTTGTATGATTTCAAAAGCGGATGAAGCTAAGTTGTGGCATCATCGTCTTGGTCATTTGAATTACAAAAGTCTTCGTAAAATTATTATCGAAAAGGCTGTTACTAGAGTTCCTGACATCAAAGTCATTGAGGGACATAATTATGGAGAATGTCAGATAGGCAAAGAGGTCAAGAGCACTCATAAACCTGTGAAGATATATACTACCACTCGTGTTTCGGAACTTCTTCATATGGATTTGATGGGTCCTATGCAAACACAAAATCTGGGTGGAAAGAAATATGTCTTTGTCTGTGTTGATGATTTTTCTAGATATACGTGGGTATACTCTATCAGAGAAAAGAATGAGACTTTTGGTGTTTTTGAAGAACTGTGTAGACTTCTTCAGAGACAGAAGGAAGATTTCACATGAAAGATTGTAAGAATAAAAAGCGATCATGGTAGAGAATTTGAAAATACTCGATTTTCCAATTTATGCAGCGAGGAAAGAATTGCTCACGAGTTCTCTGCTCCAATTACCCCACATCAAAATGGTATTATTGAAAGAAAAAATAAAACTCTTCAAGAGATGGCTAGGGTTATGCTTCTGGCAAAGAATATTCCTACACGGTTTTGGGCTGAAGCTCTTAATACTGCTTGTCACATTCATAACAGAATGTCTATAACACTAGCACAAAAAACGCTTTTAGAAGCGACTAAAGTCGCTTGTAAAGGTCAAAAAGTCGCTTCTAAATGACCTTTAGAAGCGACATTAGAACCGAGAAAGTCGCTTCTAAATAGTCGCTTCTAAAGGTCTGTCGCTTCTAAAGTCTCTTCTAATGTTTTGAAGCGACAAAATTAGAAGCGATTAGTCGCTTATATAGTCGCTTCTAATGTTTAAAAAAGCTTAAAAAAAACCTACGAAAATATGGCTCTTTGGGCATTATAAGCGACATTAGAAGCGATTAGTCGCTTCTAATGCCCAAACAGCAAAAAAAAAATTATTTTTTTATTTTTGGTATATTAATTAAAATTTTTACTTAATTAATTAAAATTATTATTAAATATTATTATTAATTGACAAACTTAAATAAAAAATGATTTTAATAGAGCTAAAATATATTAACAAACTTATTAAAAACGATTATCAATACTTATTAAAACATATTAACAAAATGTATAGTCAAAACTAAGAAATTAAAAAACTAAAAAATTAACTAGCATATAAACCAACTTCTAACAAAAAAACTAAACCAAATCAAATAAACTACAAAAAGTTAAAATCTTACCGGTTTATGTTGCAATCGAGGAAGAGATGCGGTGATTGATATGAGACTTCGACGACCTAAAAATTAATAATTTGAAAAATAATTTCAAAACAAAACAATCAAATTACAAAAATAATCAAACAAAACTAACTATTGAAACGAAAATTAAACTAACTAAAACATATTAACAAACAAATTAACGTCGTCAAAATTATCAAACTAAATTCATAATTACGTCAAATTAACAACAACTAAGTTACTAAATGAACAAATCAATTAAGTCAAAACTTCACATATTATCTAAAGTACTATAACATTTGACATTACTAATTACCAATTACTTATACAAATTAACTAAATTAATAACTTATTTTACTAATTCAATTTACATACTTAAATAAATTAATTAATTAAGTCACAACTATAACATATAAAAATTAAATCAAATTAAATACTAAACCTTTAAAACTTACCGATTGCAATGACGGAGAGAGGGCCGGAGGAGAGCTCGCCGGTAGACGACGGGGCGGAGATCGGAGTGCAGCGAGTCCTTGCCGGAGGAGTGCAGCCAGATGGACGGGAGAGAGGGAGCGAGGGAGGAGGGACGACGGAGCAGGCGGCCGGAGGGTTGGGTGAGGCAGAAATTCGGAGGGGAGGGAGAGAGGAAGAGATTTTCGAAGGGGATGAGAAATGGGGGAGGGAGGGGGAGGTTCGGGTGCTTTAAAGCCCTAACAACATTAGAAGCGACATTAGAAGCGACAAGTTGCTTCTAATGTCCTCCAAATCCAAAACAACGACGTTTTGGTAAGTGGGGGCATTAGAAGCGACTGTCGCTTCTTATGTCCCCGTAGGTGAAATTTTGGCGGAAGGATTTTGGAGCCAAATAATTTGGGCATTAGAAGTGACTAGTCGCTTCTAATGCCCAATTTTCCATACTTAGTGAAATTTTGGCGGAAGTGTTTTGGAGCCAAATAATTTGGGCATTCGAAGCGACATTAGAAGCGACTAGTCGCTTCTAATGCCAATTTTCCATACTTTGTGAAATTTTGGCGGAAGTGTTTTGGAGCCAAATAATTTGGGTATTAGAAGCAACATTAGAAGCGACTAGTCGCTTCTAATGCCCAAACATACTGAAATATTTGGCGCGGAGAGTGCGAGCCAATAATTTTGGTCTTTAAAAGCGACTTGTCGCTTCTAATATGTCGACTCGGACAATTAGAAGCGACTAGTCGCTTCTAAATGATAAAAAATTTATTTTTCGGGAAAATTCGGGGTGTTTACGTTAGAAGCGACTAGTCGCTTCTAATGCCAAAATGTCGCTTCTAATTCCCCATGTCGCTTCTAAAGGTATATTTTGTAGTAGTGTAAGACCTGGCACGACCATCACTCAGTATGAGATCTGGAGGGGACGTAAACCTAATGTGAAATACTTTCACATTTTTTGTTCTACATGCTATATTCTAGCTGACAGTGAGGCCAGAAGAAAATTTGATGCCAAGAGTGATGAAGGAATATTTGTAGGAGATTCCAGAAATAGTGCCGACTTTCGTGTTTACAACTTGAGATCTAAAGCTATTATGGAGTCTGTTAATGTGGTTGTCAAGGATATTATTGATATGTATATGCCTATTGAAGAATAAGATATTCGTCAATCAAAGGAAAATGTTAGTCAGAATGTTACGCCATCTGTCTCTAACATTCTTCCTCAAGAAAGTTCCAGTACTGATAATGCTTCAGAGAGTACTGCTGTTGAAAGTAATAATCTTGATGATGTCTCATATGAACCCACAGAGACCGACTCATCTATTGAAGTCAGTCATGACTTAATTCCTTCTACGAGAATTCAGAAAAATCATCTGATTGACAGTGTTATTGGAGATGTGAATGATCGCTGCAAACCAGAAGAAAGGATCCTGTAAACTACCGAGATATGATTGGAAATATCTGTTTTGTCTCTAAAATAGAGCCGAGGAATATTAATAAAGCAGTTCATGATGAATGCTGTGCAAGAAGAACTAGTTCAATTTGAGAGAAATTATGTCTGGGATCTCGTTCCTAGACCTGATCAAGTTAATATCATTGGAACAAAGTGGATTTTCAAAAAAAAAAACTCTGATGAATATGGCAATATTACCATAAATAAAGCCAGACTTGTTGCGCAATGATACACTCAGGTTGAAGGTGTTGATTTTGATGAAACCTTTGCCCCTGCTGCTAGACTAGAAGACATACGTCTTCTCCTCGGAATCTCATGCTATTTCCGTTTTAAACTCTTTCAGATGGATGTCAAAAGTGCTTTCTTGAATGGGTATCTGAATGAGGAAGTTTATATTGCTCAACCCAAGGGATTTTTAGATCCACACTTTCCAGATCATGTGTATAAGCTTAGAAAGGCCCTCTATGGTTTGAAACAAGCTATGCGTGCTTGGTATGAAAGACTTACTGAGTTTCTTATCCTGAAAGGATATATTCGCGTAGGTGTTGATAAAACTCTATTTGTGAAGAAAGAGGATAGTCAGCTTATGATTCCTCAAATATATTTAGATGATATCGTGTTTGGAGAAATGTCTTAGAACATGGTTCAACAGTTTGTGAAACAAATGAAAATTGAATTCGAGATGAGCATGGTTGGTGAACTTAATATATTTCTTGGTTTTCAGATTAAGCAGATGTCTGATGGTATTTTTATCTCTCAAAGTAAGTATGCTACATATATTGTCAAGAGATTTGGTTTTGAGAAATCTTCTCACAAGCGTACTCCTGCAGCCACTCACATCAAGCTTACTAAAGATGACACTGGAAGTCCTGCTAATTAAAGTTTGTTCAGAAGTATGATTGGAAGTTTACTATATCTCACTGCAGCCGTCCATATATTACCTATTCTGTAGGTGTTTGTGCTCGCTACCAAGCACATCCAAAGGCTAGTCATCTGAGACAAGTGAAGAGGATTATACGTTACGTCTCTGGAACATCAAATTTAGGTCTTCACTATTCTTTCGACATTACTTCTACTCTTGTTGGATACTGATCGCAAATGTACATCTGGTGGATGTTTCTTCCTTGGAAATAACCTAATCTCTTGGTTTAGTAAGAAACAAAATTGTATCTCTCTATCTACAACTGAAGCTGAATATATTGCTGCTGGTAGTAGTTGCACTCAGTTGTTATGGATGAATTAGAAAGAATCAGGATTCTGTTGGGATTAGATGAAGAAGATCAAAATTCCCCAACTGTCGACCAGGAATGTTGTGACAATTTCGTGTCAGATTCTGTTGAGAACTCTGATGAAAATCTCAAGGAGAAAAATGTTTCTGATCATGATGATGTTCCTGGTGATGAAGAGACCATTCTAAATGTGTTTCGTAATGCGAGAAAGAAAGTCAAGATGACTACTCTGTCTGCTGGGGTTTCTCCCCCTTCGGTTGAGAAACCAAATTCTCCTCCGAGAGATTCTACTCCTGATATCCCTCCTCAGGGTTCCCCGGTTCGTCAATCATTTCTCAAGAGGAAGAAGTCTTTTTCTTTCAAGCCCAAAATCAAGAAAGTCTCTAAGATTCCGACTCCAAAGACTACTCCTCTGCAGAATGATCCGTTTGAGATTGATGAACCGACTGAAGCTCCTCCTTCTTCTGTTTTGGTAAACAAAAAATATAAGGATGGTAGGAAGATTCCCACCAACATTCCCTCGGCTCCCCTTGACAAAAATTTCTTTCATACTGAAGCTCAGGTGGCCAAGTGGAAGTTTGTGTATGCTCGCACTATTTTTCCTGAGAGAGAACTGTCTGTGGATGCGACTAAGTACTCTACTATTCTTGATCTCCTCCAAGGATCGAGACTCATTTCCACTGTAAGAAATCTTGGTCCTTACTACCCGAAACTGGTTAAGGAATTTATAATTAGTCTCTCTCCTCACATGGGCTCCCCTAGTAGTCCTGATTATGGGAAGGTGAATCTTCGTGGTCATGTGTTCGCTTTTACTCCCGCCCTGATCAACACCACTTTGTGCCGTTCCACGTCTACTCACACAGATCCTTTGCCGAATCTCGACATCATTGTGAAGATTATCACTGGAAAAGAGTCTGCTAAATGGCCGATTAAGGGTGGTCTTCCTGCGTCTGAACTCACTGCTAAATACTTTATTTTGTCTCGTATTGCTGCTACTACCTGGGCTCCCACCTCTAATTGTTCCCTTGTCTCTACTGATGTTGGTAGACTGATATACCAGGTTGGAACTCATTGTAAGTTTGATTTCGGAGCACTAGTTTATGATCACTTTGTTTGCCATGCTAATTCCTATGCAGTTATGATGCCAATCAGGTTTCCTTGTCTCATATCGAAGATTCTCCTTGACCAAAAGAGGGATTTACTGCGCTCTGATGATGTCCTTGGCAAACCTCCTGTTCCTCTCAAGTTTCATCTGAAACACTTCGAAGGAAAACATTTCTGTGACATTGAGCCTCCTTCTGTTGAGACTGCTCCTGCGGAAAATGCCTCTTCTCCTGGTATTTGTCTCAGTTCTACTATTCAGAATGATGCCTTCAATTTTCTTCTTCAAGAGTCTGCTTTTCTCCATGAGCTCATTCAAAAATCGGTCAAGCGTAAGACTATTGTTGACAGTATGATCAGAGTTATGAAGTCCTCATCTTCGGCTTCTATTTCCAAGGCTCTGGATGTTCCATCTACTTCTGACACTATATCTGCATAGTCTTCTCTTTGTGTTTGTGTCTTCTGGTACTTGATGTTTTTGAAGACCCTTTTGTCACTCTTATCATGTTGGATTATTTCAGTTGTTTTGTTCGCCTTAAAGACTTCGCATTTTATTTCCCTCTATGTTGGTATATCCAGGTCTTTGCCCTATGTTTTGAGGCAATCAGGGGGAGATGGTATCTTTGTATTTTGATCTACTGAATCTGATATTTTTGTTGCCATCTTTGTGTCTCGTGCTTGCCTAAAAAATAGTCAAAGGGGGAGTTTGTTGTTACACTAGGACAAAAAAGGCTTTTAAAAGCGACAAAGTCGCTTCTAACTAGTCGCTTCTAAAGGTCTGTCGCTTCTAAAGTCGCTTCTAATTTTTTGAAGCGACGAAATTAGAAGCGACTAGTCGCTTCTAAAGTCGCTTCTATAGTCGCTTCTAATGTTTAAAAAACCTATAAAAAAACCTACGAAAATATGGTTGTTTGGGCATTAGAAGCGACATTAGGCGACTAGTCGCTTCTAATGCCCAAACAGCCAAAAAAAATAATTTTTTTAATTTTTGGTATATTAATTAAAATATTATTAAATACTATAATAAATTGACAAATCTAACTAAAAAATGATTTTAATAGAGTTAAAATATATTAACAAACTTATTAAAAACATTATCAATACTTATTAAAACATATTAACAAAATGTATAATCCAAACTAAAAAATTAAAAAACTAAAAAATTAAATAACATATAAACCAACCTCTAACAAAAAAACTAAACCAAACCAAATAAACTACAAAAAGTTACAAATTTACCGGTTTATGTTGCAATCGACGGAGAGATGCGGTGATTGATACGAGACTCCGACGACCTAAAAATTAACCGTTTGAAAAATAATTTCAAAACAAAATAATCAAATTACAAAAATAAACAAACAAAACTAACTATTGAAACGACAATTAAACTAACTAAAACATATTAACAAACAAATTAACGTCGTCAAAATTATCAAACTAAATTCATAATTACATCAAATGAACAACAATTAAGTTAATAAATTTACAAATTAATTAAGTCAAAACTTCACATATTATCTAAAGGACTAAAACATTTGAGATTGCTAATTACCAATTACTTATCCAAATTAACTAAGTTAGTAACTAATTTTACTAATTCAATTTACATACTTAAATAAATAAATTAATTAATTCACAACTATAACATATAAAAATTAAATCAAATTAAATACTAAACCTTTAAAACTTACCGACTGCAATGACGGGGAGAGGGCCGGAGGAGAGCTCGCCGGTAAACGACGGAGCGGAGATCGGAGTGTAGCGAGTCCTTACCAGAGGAGGGCTGAAAATAAAAAAAAAATTAAATACCAGGATCGGGACATACACACGGTTGCAATGACGAAGAAACTTACCCGATGCAGCGAAGAGGAGCTCGGCGGAAGGCAGTGGCGGAGCTCGGCGGGAAGGCAAGGGCAAGGAGGGAGGAGGGACGGGCGGAGAGAGGAGGGACGGGCGGAGAGGGGAGGGAGGGAGGAGGGACGGGCGGAGAGAGGGAGGGCGGAGGGGAGGAAGGGCGGCCGGATGGACGGGAGAAATGGAGGGAGGGAGGAGGGGAGGGACGACGGAGCAGGCGGTCGGAGGGTTGGGTGAGGCAGAAATTCGGAGGGGAGGGAGAGAGGAAGAGATTTTCGAAAGGGAGGAGAAATGGGGGAGGGAGGGGGAGGCTCGGGTGCTTTAAAGCCCTAAAAAACATTAGAAACGACATTAGAAGCGACAAGTCGTTTCTAATGTCTCCGAAATTTTGGCGGAAGGATTTTGGAGCCAAATAATTTGGGCATTAGAAGCGACATTAGAAGCGACTAGTCGCTTCTAATACTCAATTTTCCATACTTAGTGAAATTTTGGCGGAAGGGTTTTGGAGCCAAATAATTTGGGCATTATAAGCGACATTAGAAGCGACTAGTCGCTTCTAATGCCCAAACATACTAAAATATTTGGCGCGGAGAGTGCGAGCCAATAATTTTGGTCTTTAGAAGCGACTTGTCGCTTCTAATATGTTGATTCGGACAATTAGAAACGACTAGTCGCTTCTAAATGAAAAAAATTTCATTTTTTGGGAAAATTCGGGGTGTTTACGTTAGAAGCGACTAGTCGCTTTTAATGCCAAAATGTCGTTTCTAATTAGAAGCGACTAGTCGCTTCTAATTTCCCCCGTCGCTTCTTAAGGTATATTTTGTAGTAGTGTTACGTGTGTTGGCATATTTTTATTAGGCAAGTCTTCTATCAGTATTCGCCAAGATTTGTTGCAAGATTATCATGTGATCTTTGGCTTTAACATTGTGCGATATTGTGGACTTTGATTGGATCTGCGTATATCCTGGATTAATTATCTTGGTTAAAAGTATTTCCTTCTATATGCCAGCGTATTAACTATGAGTAATTCCGAGTATTGACCTTGCTTCTTTTGGACGCTATAAAAGCGAGTGGTTGCTACCGTTAGTTTTTTGATGCTGTCTCTGGTGTTGTACGGTTTCTAGACGTGAAAGTTGGCGGCCTGGAAAACTACAATCTCAGTGAAGATCAGTGTTTGAATTTGCTCACGCACTGTGAAAAATTAGTGGTTTTGGTTCCGTGATTATTGCGTGGAGTATCTTGCCACACCTGTGAGTATTTTGTGATAAAAGAACACGTGCGTGTCTATGTGAATCTGTTATTAGGTCATTAATCCAGGGGGAGAACTGAATTAGGTTTTCACTTCATAGTTAGTAATTTGGCCTTGATGTTTATGTTGTTCATATAAGTCCACTTGTACTGAGAACTATTATACAGTGAAATCATTTTCACCGGATTATTACACCCCCCAGATGATGTAGGAGACGTTGCTCCGAACTGGGTTACCAATCGTGTGTGTTATTTACTTTATATTGTTCAGTTATTTCATCTATATCTTGCTCGTCGATTGTTACGCAAATTGTCATAATAATTGTGTGTGATAGTTGGTTGAGCGGCTAACAGAATTTCAATTTATAAGAGAAAGTTTTGTTACTTTACTTGGTTTACCTACTCGGTATCCCCAAAAAATTTGGCAAGATATTGTTATTCTATTTTTACAGGTTAATAATATATACATATAAATCTTATTAATATATATATATATATATATATATATCTTTTATATATATATATATATATATATATATTGAGAAATTGCGTCTTTATATTTTTCCTCACTTAAAAATTATTTTTTCTCAGTTTGTTACTAAAAAAATTTAAAAAGATTATTTATCTCTTAAATTTTATTTTTTAACATTTCATCCAAACTTTTAAATTAATTCCAATTAATTTAAAAAAATGTATGCAAATCTCGTCCTCATCTTCTTCTTGAATAGTTTATTGAGATTAAATAAGGGTTCGGAAGGAAACCTTAAAAAGTATAAGGTTTTTTACAAGTTTTTTTTATGAATATATTCCTCAAGAGCAGTTTTTTTTATGTATATATTCTCCCCGGGAGCAAACTCTAAAGGAGTGTAAACGATACATTTTATTGAGTATTGTTTTTTGTTTTTAATCCAGTTAGGTACCTGCTAATACAAGGGGTGTAATTAGAGCAGGGATTACAAGTCTATGAAAAACACTTGTAATCATAAAAAGCAGTGAAAACAAATAGCTTTTGATCATAAAAAGCAAGCACAAATAGCTGAATTTCTGAAGAAAAACACTCATTTTGCCACGACTGTTGCCTCTCAACAAGCAGTGAAAACAAAGGGATCAGAGCTTGCAACAACATTCCCTCGCAAACCAAAACCGATACACTATTAGACCCGGTGAGGCGATTCATGTGGCTCGGAAATCAAGGAAGAGCTGCAGCCTCTGAAGAAGCAGCTCTCGAGTCCCGAACGGAGGTTTTCCGGCGATGATCCAGTCCTTGTCGGCGACCATCTCGTCGTGGAAAGCGGATACGATCTGGTAGATCGAGGTCCTGAGGACGTCAGCAAGGGCGTACGCTCTGGCGTGCGAGGGCCCGCCCCTCTTCCTGTGGGGGTCCACTCTTTTGGCCCCCCATTTGATGCCCGCGGGCCCCATCAAGTTGTTCGGGGACTGCACGTTGATGATCTTCCCCAACGCCTGCTCCACCGCCAGCAGGCACGAGATCAGCGTCGAGGTCACAGCCGCGTTGCTCCCTGACAGCTGGGCGATGCCGTACCTGTCCTCCCGGTGCGACCTTGACGTCAGCGATGCTGTCATTCTAGCGCACCACGCGTATAGCTGCGTGGGTCCGAATACAAAGTCTATTAGGAAACCGGCTTCTGCCAGAGATAAGCTTGTGTCTCCCTTAAGAATTACTTAAAAAGAGATTTCATATTGTGGACCTTGTTGTAAGGAATATCAAAGGTAGACTTGCTCTGTCATGTTTATTTCAAAATGAACTCTTGACCAATTTTCCGACAAAAAGGTGAAAATAAAAAGTGAGTTCATCTGAATTCACCGTTATTCATCGCAATTCATCAAGCATCTAACGTAATCTGGCGGAGTTCCCCAGAATTTTAAAAAAAAAAAAAAATTGTCGAAAATCATCGGAATTCATCGTAACTTTTTTTCATCGGAATCCATCAGAAAAAAAATAAAAGAATCTTGAGGCAAAGAGTATTTTTGTGCGAAAATGGAACAAAAATTAAATTCGAGATAGAAATGACATAATGAAGTCTATCTTCAATGTTTTCTACTAAATCAAGCCCAAAAAATGAAATTTCTCTACCCAAACGTACCTGAAAATTGTTGAGCAGTTCAGAGGAAATGGGATCGGGCAGTGCATCATTCGGGGAACGGAGCTGGTTGGAGAGTCGGGGCTTTTTGTCGGAGGAAATGGGTTGGGCAAGTGAGGAAGCAAGCTGGTCAAGAGGCCTCAAGCCCACGGCCACAACTCTCTTGTAAGTCTCCCCGCTTTCCTCAAAGAAGGCAGCTCGGCGCCAAATGTCCACGTTCTTCTCGCAAACCATGCACAGATCGAGGTACGCGAGATATTGAAGAAGCGGGTTCGGCTTCCTCTCTTCCAGCGCACCAAGCAGAGCCTCGCTCGGATTCGTTTCCGCGGCTGCTGATCCTTTCGCAGGAGCAAATACAAACCTCTTCGTATGTAACACCTAAAAAAGACATGCACATATAAGTTGGGAAAACAAAAAAGGAGGAATGAAGACATATAGGAAAGCATAGGAGAAAAAAATGGAATGAAAGCACTAACCCTGTGTAAGTTGTGACTTAACTCCCAACTGAAAAACACGACGAAACAGCCCAGCCAGAACCTGAAGTGCTCGAAGATGAATTCGCCCACGGTTCCGTTGCTCGTGAAGTGATCTCGCAGTAGCAGCACTAGAGAGGTGGATAGAACGTAAGCGAGGCTCGAAAGCTTCAAAGCTCGGGTAATAGCTGGTTGAACACCCATCTTGAAGCTGAAGAAAGGTGGTCTCTTTCGATACAAAACACATTTGAGATTCACGAGTCACGTGTCAGCATTGACGGCGAAGAAAATGAAGTCCATACGACACAAGACATCGAGTTATCAACCACAAGCGTTCAGAACAGATAATGATACGTGTGCGAAACAAACGAAAGCCGAAAAGAACAAAAAAACAAGCATGTATGACAAGGGAAGAATTGTTTCCTGGATTCAAACATGCAATCATGTCTCATATCAATTAGCCCATGATCATCTCTCCCAAAATTTTACTAAACCGCATATTATAGTAACTAAAACCCCAAAATGATACCAGCTGAATACAGTTCACTGCAATCAATGCAATCTAAGAGTACTTTAATCAGAAGCAGATTAGTAAATAAATATAGAACTGACCTGAATAATGGGAAACTCCAAAACCCACCTTCGCTTATAAACATAATCCAATCCATAAACAGAGCCCATGACAAAACCCCTAAACCCTAACCTCCCAGCCAAGCCCTCATCGGAACCGGCCCAGCACACCGAGAGCGCCGCCACGAACCCCGCCGCTGCGGAAGCAGCTGTGAACAGCACAAATCCCAGCGAGACCCTAGCGCGCCGTCGTAACTCCGGCGAGACCGGCTCAGCGGAGAAGATCAGGGCCCGGAGGAGAGCGGCGGCGAGCTCGAGGGGACCGGCGGGGATTTGTGCTACGGGAAAGGATATGAAGGATAGAGAGGACGAGAAGAGGAGGTGAGAGAGGTGGAAAGCGAGAAAGGAGAGAAAAGCTGTGGAGAGAGACGAGGAAGATAGGAAGAGAGTCTTGGTGAACACGAAGATGGCTGTGGATGGGATTGATTGCCATATCAGAAACCCTAGAAACCTGTTCTTGATTACCTGCGATGCCATTACTGGAGTCACCGCCGTTCTGTATTTCTCTGAGGTTTCTAAGCTTTTTCCCCCTTTCCTCAGCTTTCTCAGAGTTCGGACAAAGAAACGTTGGTTTAGTTTAAGTTCTGAAAGAGAAATTTCATAATGTGAACCTACAAACAATTAAAATATCCACAATAAACCTCTATTATTCAAAATATCCAAAAATGAACTTTAGCCACTAAAATGGACAAAAATACCCTTCTTCCTCATTCTTTCACTTTCTCTCTTCCCTTCTCTTCCCTCTCTTCTCTTTCTCGGCCGAAACCCATAGAGACCCATTTCAAATTTTTTTTTTCTTCAAATCAATCTTCACAAGTGCAAAAGTAAAGGTCCACGATGGAAATAGTCTCAAAACAAATGTCTTCGAGCTCGGAAACTCATTTCGTTGGAGGGGGAGACGGCCGGAACACTCAAGAGAGCTCACAAGAGAAAAAATCTCAAAAAAAGGTATGATTTATGGTTTTTGTTGTTTGAAATCGATAGAAATTAGTTTGTATAGTGTTTTCGACGGTAATGTAGGTTAAATCGGATTGATTTGGGAAGATTTGAGATAGGATTGAGATTTTAGGGTTTAAGGTTTCCGGGAAAACGATGAACACCATCGTAGGGGCCATCGTACGATACCGTACGATACCATACGATACCGTACGATGGACGTACGATACCGTACGATATCGTACGATATCGTACGATGGCCTTCGAGGCACCATCGTACGATATCGTACGATGGCCTTCGAGGCACCATCGTACGATATCGCACGATATCGTACGATATCGTACGACGGTGTACGATATCGTACGATATCGTGCGATATCGTACGATGGTGTACGATATCGTGCGATATCATGCGATTGTTGCTATTTTTTGCTCGATTTGTGTATTGTTATCTTATTTTTTTTGTGTTTTTTGTAGGATTACTTGAAATTTCTCATTAACGAGACTTTCTCGGGACGTATCACGTATGGTGGATCCGCCGTGTTGAAAAATGTGAAGAATAGGTTCGAAGAAATGAAACTTACCGAGAAACTACGAGGGACGGTCTTCGAGCAATTCTTCTTCGATAATAGCGAATTGAATTTCGCACCCGTTCTTGTGCACGCACTTTTGGAGAGAAAGGTCGAGTCAATCAAGTACGGAGAGATTCAATTCGGACTTGGAGGAAAGAGGGTTCGATTCGGCCGTCTCGAATATGCCTTAATATCGGGTTTAGACTACACCGACGGTCCGACAAAAGACGAGAAGGACAAACGATCCTCTAGAAGGCTCATTGATGAGTACTTGAACGGGACAAGCAACATCAAGTTCAGTGCACTCATCGGTTTCTGGAATGCGTGCAAGAACCCCGTAGACGTTTACAAGCTCGGTTTGTGCGTCTTCGTTCTCGGATATCTACTGGGACAATCGGCGAACAAAGTTATCGAGCCGAGGTGGCAACCATTCGTGCAATACGTAGAAGATCTCCCTTTCTTCTACAGTTTGCCGTGGGGGAACATGAGTTGGGCCGAGACGTTTCAATCGCTCTCGGTCGACTTGAAGCATCACCTCGAGGGTCTGGAGACGAAGTTGAAGAAGAAACCCGACGTTCTACAAAAGGAGGCAAAGTACACATTGTCTGGGAATCTTCACGCCTTTCAATATTGGGCGTACGAGGCGATCCCGGAGATTGGGCAAGCCTTCGGAACAAGCAGTGGAAATCGATTGCCGAGGATGCATTCGTGGTCGGGCACCGTCGTTGTTCTTAGGAAGGACGTCGAGAAGATTCTGAAGAAGAAATCGGTAAGTTTTATTGATTTTCCATATTTTTCTTTAATTGAGATTGATTTTTAATAAATCATAACATTTTTCAATGTTTTCAGCTGGGCGTCCTTCAAATGCTTCGACCTAGACCGGCAGAGAAAGGGTTCTTCGATATTCTCGAAGACCAGACGAAGAAATGTCTATATCCAATAGACATCGAAGGAGTCAATGCGGCGGAGCCAAGGAACGTTGATGAAGAAATCAACATCGTTGGTTCAGCCGCGGAGGAAGCCGACTTCCTCGGCCACGACGAGGAAGAGGACGATGATGAGGAGTATATCTCTGATACTCCTCGAACGCGTCCGACTAAGGAGTCAAAAACTCGAACTCCTCGTCCCGATGCTCGACCTCCTCGTCCCGATGCTCGACCTCCTCGTCCCGATTCTCCTCGCCCAAGAACTTCGCCTCCTCCACAAGGTCCTCGTGGTTCCGAGCCAAGCGATGATGACCCAATTGTCATAACGGTGGGAATGTGGAACGAGCTTCGTCAAGGAATAGGATACATACTCCAGACGATGGCTACCCTAGGACGAGGGATGAACGTAGTTAACAGTCGAGTTGAGCGCATACGCAACAGTCAGGTAATAAGGTCGTTTGAAAGTTATAAAATTTTATTCAAAGTATAACTAACAATTTTTACAGATTCGTACATGGACGCGTCTGAATCACGTATTCCGTGACGTTACGGGGATGCCAGGTGGACCCATTCCTACCACGCAAGCGCGTGGTCCTGATACGCAAAAGCAAAGCAAGAGGAAGGCGAAGAATGCTAAACAAGCAGAGCAATCGGAGCCCCCGACGGATGCTCCTCCTCATCCTCCTACACCTCCATCGCCTTTTACGCCCCAGAGCAGTCGGAGCCCTTCACCTGAAATCCCGGATAAACAAGCAGGGTTATTCAAAAGACGACCGACGCAACATGATGAGAAGTTAAAGGGCCATGCCTTTGAGAGACCGTCAAAGCGTCAACGGAGCGAGCCACCCGAATCTCCAGCGAAGGCACCACCTCAGAAATCGAATAGGTGGGACGACTACACCGACCCGACGAAGCGCAAGTACACAACACGTAGAAGAACTTCTTTCAAGCCGGTTAAGGAGCCTAACCGAAAAGACTTTGCCGAGATGATGTTGTGGGTGAAGACGGGGAAGTACTATGGCCGCTTTATGCCTAACGTTCGGTTAGTGGCGAGAGAAGTGGGTCAAAAGTTCTTTGACCCCATTGTCGGCGTAGGAGTTTGGCTGACAGATGAGGTACACTGCATTTTATTTGTGCAACTATTAGAAATTTTATATTAATTATATGTTTGTATTGTAGCATATCGACGCAATCCTTCATATGTTGAGGACTCGACAACATGAACTCAGTGGTTATCGGCAGGATGTCCGCATTATGGACACTGTATGGGTTCAGAACGTCTTCGGGAGGTACAAGCAAGAGCAGGCAAACATAGAGAAGGCGAAAGAGTTGGGGACTGAACCCGAGAGAGTTGATTGGGATCAGAGATCCGTCATTACGCCGATGACGGGATACCGAGACATCAAAATCAAATCGTGGAAGGGTGCTAAGGAGATCCTACTGGTCGTCAACTTCAAGAATGTCCACTGGTTCACATTTCAAGTTGATTTGATGGAGTGGACGATCACAGTTCTTGATTGTCAGCGGGTACTAGTGGAGCAGGAGCAGCATTCAGCAGACTTCATGGAGTTCATGCACGTAAGTTTAAATAGATACTCTTTAAACTCCTACAATATTTATATATAAATTTGTAATTACTTAACATTTTTTGGAATACTATAGGATTGGAGTCGCGCATTGCCACGAGTAATGAATTTGAGTGGCCTGTTCAACAACCACCCGAAAATGTATCACCCTCTCTCAGCAGGTCGACCGACGCTTCATGAGTTCACATGGTTGATTGACCAAAATGTCCCTCAATCAAGATTAAGGTAAACGTTTTAATTATATTTTTAAATGTTAAAATTAAGTTGTTGACAAATTCTTATGTATCTTATGTATCTTATGTATCGTTATTGTAGCGGTGATTGTGGGATATTCGCCGTCAAATACGTTGAGCATCTTCTTGTTGGAATTCCCTTTGATACACTCATAACGGAGAACATGAAGATATTCAGACAGAAGTGGGCGGTTGACTTGTTCTTAGATTGAATAACCCGATAATTGTTTTTATATTTAAACACTTTCTGATTGTGTATAAATTTTGTTTTTAAATTTGACACTTTTTGATTGTGTATAATTTTGGTCATTCAAAAGAGTTCAACGTCATTCAAAAGAGTTCAACGTCATTAAAAAAGAGTTCAACGTCATTCAATATAATTCAAAAGAGTTCAACGTCATTAAAAAGAGTTCAACGTCATTCAATATAATTCAAAAAAGTTCAACGTCATTAAAAAAGAGTTTAACATAATTCAATATAATTCAAAAGAGTTCAACGTCATTAAAAAAGAGTTCAACGTCATTAAAAAAGAGTTCAACGTCATTCAATATAATTCAAAAGAGTTCAACGTCATTAAAAAAGAGTTTAACATAATTCAATATAATTCAAAAGAGTTCAACGTCATTAAAAATGAGTTCAACGTCATTAAAAAAGAGTTCAACGTCATTAAAAAAGAGTTCAACGTCATTCAATATAATTCAAAAAAGTTCAACGTCATTAAAAAAGAGTTTAACATAATTCAATATAATTCAAAAGAGTTCAACGTCATTAAAAATGAGTTCAACGTCATTCAATATAAGTTCAACGTCATTCAATATAATTCAAAAGAGTTCAACGTCATTAAAAAAGAGTTCAACGTCATTCAATATAATTCAAAAAAGTTCAACGTCATTAAAAAAGAGTTTAACATAATTCAATATAATTCAAAAGAGTTCAACGTCATTAAAAAAGAGTTCAACGTCATTCAATATAATTCAAAAAAGTTCAACGTCACGCTCACTCTCGCCATGTGCAAGTCTTTCTATTGTGACCTAAACCACCGCATTTTCCGCATTTTCGTCTTACAACTACCTTTTCACCTTGAGATGGATATCGGTTTACCCTTCGCCTTCCTTGTTTACTTTTTCTTGGACGACCAGCTTGTTTCTTTTCAACGGGAACCAATACTTTCATATGCTTTATATCTTCTGGAACATCCCATTGTTCTTCACTCCCAACTGGATAAACGGCGTCTTTATACTGTTCGATCCACGTTTTCTTTACATAGAAAGGACTACATAAAGAGTATACGTCCACAGAACGATGTTGAGCTGATGCAATGGCATGTTTGCAAGGGATACCTAGAAGTTGAGGAATTCCACAAGTGCAAGTATGTTGTTGCAAGTTTACATCATGCTCACCCCCACTGTCTTTTACGTGACATTCGTACAACCCAAGCCCGTACGCGTGTACAAATTGTGCTTTATTGTTCATATTCTCAAAGTCAGCTTGCCACCTTGGTGTAAGTTTCGTGTTTAACTTATGTGCAATGTCTTCTCGTTTGAAGAACCAATTCTGTAGTGTGAATCTTATGAACTCAAGAAGCGTCGTTATCGGGAATGACCTCGCATGCCTTGTTTTAGCGTTAAAACTTTCGGCGTTGTTACTCGTCATAATATCATACCTGCCAAAAATAACAATTAAGTTGTTATGAAATGAATATTTGATTACACGTTATTTAATTTTACCTTTTTCCAGGAAAGAACGGTCTTGCCCAACGATCAAACCCGATGTCTTCAAGATATTTTGCCATCTCGATATCTTTTTGCCTCAGCTGCCTGAAGTGTGCTTCGAATGACGTCTTATTGAAACAATAAGCAGCTTCGTACAATTCACCGCGACAATGATCTGTCTTAAACTTATGTTGAACGTTAAGCTGCATATGATGGTAACAATAACCATGAGGTATTCCCGGAAATGCAACTTCGACACCATGACTGATACTAACATGTCGATCGGATATGAATGCCAAATCAGGTACGTCTTCACCAATAACTTCTTTCAACTTCAACAAAAACCACGTCCATGATTCGTGACACTCACTGTCGACAACGCCAAAAGCGATTGGATACAAATGTGAATTCGCATCCAATGCAATCGCTACAAGCAACTGTCCCCCGTATTTAGTCTTCAAAAATGAACCATCCAAAGATATGACCGGCCTACAATACTTAAATCCTCGAAGACACGCTCCAATGGCAAAAAATGCATATTTGAATTTGTCGCCATTTCTCACAAAATCAGTAACCGTGCCTGGGTTTTTTTGCTTCAACATGTACAACCAAGAAGGTAGTTTCTGATACGAATGTTCATGTGTACCACGAACGAGTCCAATAGCTACTTCTTTAGATCTCCACGCCTTCAAATACGATATGTCTAAACCCCATCTTGTCTTCACTTCTTCTCTAACGTTATGTGCTGAATAATCGGCCATTGAGTTGATGGAATATTTGTCTTTAAACACGTGTCCAATAACCCATGGTGCAGGTCCTCGTTGACCTTCTGCTCGAACAACACGCGAGCACGAGTGAGCTTTTTCGAAAGCCACAACTTCCCATATTCCTGACCACTGAACGACGCCCCGGAGTTTCCACGTACAACTCTCATCTTTGCAAAGAACGTACCACCTTTTTTTCGATGATGATTTAACTCGAAACTCAAAATTATTTTTCATGGCGTATAGGTGCACGTGTGTCTTCATTTCTGATTTGTTCTCAAACTGTTTTCCCAAATACAAGTCTTCTGAGCTGCCTATTATATTAAACGATAAACGGTTAAGTTCAAAACATAAATAAATTATACATGAACTTTAAAAGAATTACCTGTAGAGGATTGAGTCGGGCCTTCAAAATATTCTATCTCCTTAACCAATTGTTCTTGCGTGAATTGAGGATCTTTCCAAGTATAAGTTCCCGAAAATCCTCCACAAGGATTAACTTCGGGATGATACTCACCAGAAGGAACTTCGTAGTTCTCAAAAAGGTGATCGTACTCTTCATCATTCACAAACTCTTCAAAATCTTCACCGTCTTGAACGTCATTACCGTCATCATCATCTTCGTTTTCTTCAAAGTCTTCAAAATCTACGTCAAAGGGATCTCTATCTCGCCTATACATTTCATCTTCGCCGCTCTTGTCTGCTGAAAATTCATCCTCGGCAACCGAACGTTCATCATTTCGTTTTGGATTACTTTGTGAGACTTCAATTGCAAGAGGATAATGTTGTCTTCTGTCTTCAATGCAAGAAACCTTCAACACCTGTTTTCCTTTTCGCTTAGGATCCAAATCGTTAGCAATTGGTGACATTATTCGTTTCGGTTCAAAACTAACGCAAATAGGAAATTTAGTCCAATAGTCGTTGTTCATATAATATGCGACATCATCATCTGACACCAAGACTGCTGGCGCCAACACAATGTCACCCACAGTGTACGGGACTTCAATTTTTAAGTCATACGCCATCTTATCCATCTTGGAAATTTGGTAAATCATATGGACCAACTCATCATATGTTGTTTCTTTTGTAGCGTTCACCGTATACGTACGACCTTTAGTAAAATCCCACCTATCTCTTTTTCTCACCCACGTTCCACCAACACTGATGAACACTGCAAACATATTCATAAAAACAGGTCAACAACTACACTTGTCCAAAATTAAACTAAACTTGTCCAAAATTCATCTAAACTTGTCCAAAATTCATCTAAACTTGTCCAAAATTCATCTAAACTTGTCCAAAACCATCAAACCATGTCAAAAAAATGCCAAAACATGCCAAAAAACTGTCAGAAAAACATCTAAACCTATAAGATGTCGTAGGGCATCGTATGACCTTGCAGGGCATCGTACGATGTCATAGGGCATCGTACGATGTCGTAGGGCATCGTACGATGTCGTAGGGCATCGTACGATGTCGTACGATATCATACGACATCGTACGATATCGTACGACATCGTACGATGCCCTACGACATCGTACGATGCCGTGCAAGGTCATACGATGCCCTACGACATCGTACGATGCCCTGCAAGGTAACTTATCGTACAATTTTTCCAGTTTTTTGACGAACTTTTACTTTCCCGACCCAAAAATGATTCTAACACCAATAATGACTACAAAAATGATTTAAACAGAGTTAACGAAAAAACATACCCATTATGACGATGATCTTATGTGATTGCAACGTATTTTTAGAGAATTTGAGTGAATTCGAAAGTGAAAATGAGATTGAAATTTGAAATAAACCCTATATATGAGTTGAAGGGTATTTTTGTCCGAATATTGGTCTAAAGTCCATTTTAAGATATTTAACAATTGATGAGTCTAATGTGGATATTTTTAACGTTTTTTGGTCTATATTATGAAATTTCTCTTCTGAAATTTGAATTAAGAAATTTCATTTTAGTCAAATGTTTAAATCAAATTATTGTTTTCTAGGGATAACTAGCAATATAGCATTTTGAAATTTATTAATTGTTATATTTGAAAGAATTGATTAATAGTAATTAATTAAAATAAATTTGTATTTATTAACTAAAATATAATTCATTAACACTAATTATTAGCAGACACGTCACAATAAATAATTATTTAGAGTAAACAAAATAAATGGTTAAACAACAATATCAATGTCTCATTTTATTGTTTAGAGTAAATTTTGTATTTTATATAATATATGTTTTACAAAAATGTCATTTTCAGTTAATAACCTTCTCTTTCTCGTTCACTTATATTTTAATTTTCTTTCATTATATCTCAATATTATGATTGCAATTGCTATAAAAACTAGTAAATTTGCTTATATCGCTTTTTATATGTTTAGTGAACTAGTTTGAGAAACAATTATTATATTTAATTATAAAAAATATTAGTTAATATTGACGAACTCCGATAATTTATGATGAAATATGATCACTTTTGATTACTTTAAACAGATATATATTTCAGTGGATTTTGTCATAGTAAATTCATCAAGACTAGGTGCATAAAAATCTAATAATTTAATTATATCGGAACTTTTGTTTTTAAAAGTAGCTTAAAAATATTGCACAAATTTTCAATACGATTTAGTAAACCCGAAGATATTACATAGATTAATGATTAACGCTAGAAAAATTAAATAACTTAAATATACTGAGTCATTTTATTAGGTTTCCGGCATTAATGACATCATTGTTAGTATGAGCGATTTTCTTCGATCAACGACTCTTCTTCATGAATGGTACATGTGACAATCCCAAACCAAAGGGTTTTTATGATTCCAATATCATGATTGTGTATTTGGCGATAGGTGGAAGAGGGAATCGTGTTCCTGACTAGAGCTTCTCTACTAGTTCGAGTTAAGTTGAAATGTTGGGCCGACTCAATAGACAATCTAATTGTTGCATGTGGTCACAATTCTTGTAAAACTGATAGTTACTTAGCATGGTTATAAAGGTATATATATCATGATTGCTCATTGATCAAAAATATTTTAACATTTTCGTTAGGTGCACTTTGATATATGTCACTTTTAATGAGTCAGACTGCGACTGTTAGTTATATTGCCAAGGAATATAATACTTATACTTTTTGTCTTAGAATTTGAATTTTATACCGTGTTTATTATGCATTAGGCCATTTCCAAGGTCCACCAAAACATCAAATTTAGTGCAACTTTTGCTCCAATCCCACTGCAAAAGTAATACCAAATTTGGTGTTATGAACAGTGTCACGTCATATTTAGCGTGACACTGTTCACACGGCAAAAAAAAAATTAAAAAAAAATATTATTTTATACTTATAAATACTTTAAAAAAAATATATTAATAAAAAAAATAAAAAGTAATAATATAATAATGATGAATAGTTTTTTGGTGTTAAATTTGGTGTTATGATTGGAGATGAAAAAACTTTAACACCAAATTTGGTGTTCATGGTTGGAGATGGCCTTATGTTTTTATTTTCTAAAATAATTATATGATTGTCTCTTTTTATATTACTAATTAAAAATGATTTTATATACCGTATTTTTTCTCTGAGGTTTCTAAGTTTTTCCCCCTTTCCCCAGCTTTCTCGGAGTTTGGACAAAAAAACATTGGTTTTGTCTAAGTTCTGAAATTTGAATTCAAAAATTTCATTTTAGTCAAATGTTTAGAATAAACTTATTATTTGTAATCTATTTTATTTGAAATTATTAATGTATGTTATATGTGTTGAAATTTATTTAACAATTTAAATAATATTAATCATAATACACATATTATGTGGCGGAAAATTATAATTAGATCTAATATATTAAAATTAATTTTAATATATTTAACAACCTAAGGCATTAAAATTTATTAAGTGATCATAAACAATTTATAATTCACATGCTCAAACAAATAAATATAACTAACAACTTATATAACATTTATATAATTTATAGTTAATTATTTAATTGAGAAAATACTCACATTAAAAGTTGTGAACAACCTCAACGTTGCTAGCTATCGTCGGAATGCCACGTCACGTCCAAAACGCAGAAAAACACTCGCCGGAATGTATGGGAACACCTTCGCCGGACTGGGGAGGTTCGCCGGAATGGGCGCATGCGGGAGGCCTCGTCGGACTGGGGTTTTTCGCCTCACAGGATACTCGCCGGACTGGGGAGCCTCGCCGAACTGGGCGCTCGCCGGATGGGCGACTGTCGTCGTGCGGGGAACTCGCCTGACAGGGAAGACCCGCCGGATTGCACGCTCGCCGGACTGGGAAGCCTCGCCGGACTGGAGATCCCTGGGACGCCTCGCCGGATTGCCCTCGCCGGATTCGCCTCGCCGGGCTGGAGCACCTCGCCAGATTGGCCTCTGGACATGCCTCGCTGGGATTCGCCTCGCCGGACTGGAGCTCCTCTCACCGGATTGAAGTCCTGGAGGCTGGGAGGTCGCCGGAATGCACGCAGGACGTCCTAGGGACATTTTTGGCTGGCTGAAAACTTTTAAAACAATTTCAAAAACTCTAAATAATTCACAAAATTATTCCAAACACCACGAGTGATGAATCAACAATAATACACAAGGAAATTGTTGAGATATAGAGTGTGGGCTCTCAAGAACAATTAGGAATCAAAGGATGAAGATTGGAAAACAATTTTCTCTTGATCTTTGTTGGGAATTTCGGCCGAGTATCTCAAGGGAGAGAGAGAGAGAGAGAGTTGCCAAAAATTAACTAGGGTTAGGGTTAAGTGATTAGGATTTGTTTAGCCTTATTTATACAGTTATAAATGGGCTTAAGCTGGGTCAAACCCATGACCCTATTCACTTAAGGAATTTGGCCAATCCCTCTCCTCCTACTCGTCCAAATCCTTTGATTTTATTCCTAAACATATTTGAATTAATTTCTAAAATTAATTTAGAACTCTCATTATTGTTTAATGACACATCATTAAATATATTTCATAGTTATCGAATAAGTACGAAATGAGAAATAACTTATTTTCTTCTTCTAACATATTTAATCACTCGAGAATGTCATCATCAATATGATAACATTTTGTGATTCAATGAACAAAATAAACAACTAGTTATTTATTGAGTTTTAAGAAAATAACTTTCTCGGTATAAATCACAATTTATACTTAATGAGTAAATCAACTTTTACAGTTCTTTTAATCTCTTCCAAGTGTCTATCATTGAGACCTCATGGACCCACATGAACGAAACTTTAGAATAAAGATCGGACACAAAAGTTCACAAACCTTTTCCGTCTTTTAATTTTTAATATTGGTTGATTCCACTAAAGGACCAATATTGACAATCTCTCTGTTCATATGCGTATCTTTTATGTTTGATGTGATGAAACACTTTCTCACACGATCCACGAAGTATATTATGATATTACCCTTCATGTGTATCAGTAACTAAGAGGAATGCAATATTACTGTTTTACCTCTTGAGTTATTATTTCACTAACTCCTTTGTTATTTGTGAATGAGAAAAACATAAAGTGAGATGTCTTTACATGTCACATGTTTTAATCAAAGAATGAACTCATTCAATGAATATCTGGCCAGGTTTATTCATTCACACTCTCATAACAAAGCATAGTGTGATACTAATGCATTTGCATTGTTATTACATGAATTTCATATCTGTGAATCATCTAACCCAACATCACATCCTTGTGACACCAACAGTCGGGTCAGATGCAACTAAAACTTAGTCATTGCCCATTGACGAATCAAATGTCACAAAGTGCAATGTCAATTACATATTCACTTCAGGATTAAGGTAAGTATCATAATACTCCTACAGTTGTGAACTTGAAGTCTCGAGTGTGTAAACAGTTTTGTCTCGAGTTTCTAAGTGTCACAGGTCTTGTTCAGTATCTACTATAAGATACCAAGTATGAATCATAGAGTCACAACTCTCTATATCACAAGATGAGATATCATGATTCATCCTAATAATCATTACTAAGACTAGATTGCTCTATCGATCTTTAGATTGCGAACAAATGTTTCAAACTTGTCATAAAAGGGTTATCTTGTCAAGTCTGTACTTAACACCCTTTTCGTTGATGACAGTTTCAGAGCATAGCTAAAACATAACTAAACACAATCTTCAAAAAAATGAACATTTATTAATATCAATGTTTTAGCAAAAATATAAATACATAAAGTATTTCAATGTATAATATCTCCTTTGTGGGCACCAATCCCAACAACATGATAATGATAATGTCCACTATTTAAAGTGTGTACATACCAAGATTATTATACATAAGATGTATTATTATTTATAAAACTTTGAACATATTTATTAAAATTAATACTTATATATTTATTAACAAATAAGAAATCATTATCATAAATTTTCTTACTATTCAGGCATGATATTCTCACATTCTTGTATCCCCCTAACAAGGGTTGTCGTTTTCTGAAATAAAGAAATAACATATTAGAATATTAAAAAAAACAGAAAATTAAGGAGTGCTTAATCAACAGCATAGTTTGTAATTTTAAGCAATTATGTGGTTAAATAAATAATTTTACAATAAATAATAAAATGAATAGTTATATGTGTCTTAATGTATAGTCTTTTTCAGGTTTTCTTTATATATAATAATAATAATAATAATAATAATAATAATAATTTGTTTTACAAAAATGTCTTTACAGTCAATAACATTTTCTTTCTCATTCACTTATAATTTTATTTTCGTTCATTCTCTTTCAATTTTATGAGTGCAATTGCTATAATCCGGTAAAGAAAAATAGTAAATTTGCTTATATAATTACCTTTTATAGATTTAATGAACTAGTTTGAGAAATATAAAATAAATTGTTAAATTACGATATATAATTATAAAAAATATAAGTTTATATTGACGAACTCCGATAATTTATGATGAAATATAATAAATTTTGATTAAATTAAAGAAGATATTATATATATTTTCGTTGGATTATGTCATAATGGGTTCATCAAGACTAGTTGCATGAAAGTCTAATAATTAATTAATATTGAAACTTTTGTTTTTGAAAAGTAGCTTAAAAAATTGCACGAATTTCAATACGATTTAGTAAACTCGAAAAGATCACATAAATTAATGATTAACGCTCTTATTTAATGGTTACTGGATTGGGTTCTAAGTAATTAGAATCAATAACAACTATCTTCCATAGCCTCTGTATTACACTGAGTCACATGATAGCCACCTGAGTTCGGACGGTGAGCTAAAACTAGGTCGATGACTGATATATGCCTGGAAAGCTATATCTAAAGTCATTTATATGGAAGACATAGGTGAAGGCTGATGACTATGTGGGAGCATTTTACGCTTGTGGTAAGTGTACGACTCGGACATGTCTTGGTGTAGATGTGTCGTTTAAGGACCGTTATGACACACTAACCAAGGCCACTCTGATGGTCACCGTGAGACTTGATCTAAATCCTGAAGTGATAATGGAAACTAGGTTATGTAACTGAGCTCTTTGACTCATTTGCTAAAACGTTATTCATGCTAATCACAACTTATGTCTTGGGAGTTTTCTCATAGCATGATTCGAGTGGGAAGTGATTTAAAGATATGGAATCCAGCCTTCCTGAAAAAAGGTTAATGTTTACTCACCCGAGGGTTAATTCTGGAATCGATAGATTACTAGCACTTTCGAAGTAAGTAATTTTCGAAAAAAATCTTTTGCTGGGGAAGCAACAATGCTGAGGGATGATATGTATCAAGAGAAGTATAATAAAAAAAATTGACTTCTCTTGACATGGGTTAAACTGGAGGATCTTGATCATAAAGTGACTATATGAGTGCACACTCGTCACAGTGAGTAAATATAATTCTAGTAATAAAGAAGGGTTCAATCTTGGATTATACGGTGGAGTATTGATCAAGACAAGACGAATCGATGAAAAAAAGATAGGACTATACTGTCTTTTTCTTCGGGTTTGTTAAGCTTCTATTACTAGGTCCATAGTCCCCGATTCAACAATGATAAAGGCGAATAAGAACTTTCATATCATAATGTTTATGATTATTCATCTCACTTACTGTAGTGGTAATTGACGACATTAATTCTGGAAAACATGTATTTGTAGAATTAAATTAAGATTAATAGTAGAATTGTTTATTTATTGTAAGATCAAGTAAATAAGATTGGCAGAGATGCTCACCAGAAAATTGTTTATTTACATATTGATATAATATATAAATCTTTATAAAGTCCTTATTGTAATTCGCTGATTAAATTAATAAAAGTTGAGACGTTCACTAATTCCCTTTCAGTTTGATTGAAGATTTATGATATTCAATAGTCTTATAGTCTTTAATCAAACCTAACAATGTATGAAGAGACAAATGTAGATTTGCGTGAAAAAACTCTTCATGGTTTGACTAAAACGATATATTCACAATCTAAAGATCAACGGACTATTGATCCCAGTATGATTGTTGGAAAAATCTATGATGTCTGGTTACGAGGCATAGAGAGTTAGGAACTCTATAGTTCTCCCAGTGTATCTTTCGAAGATACTGAATTGACTAGTGCACCTTTTGAGACAATAGAAGAACAAACCATTTAACATCTTCTATCTCAAGGTCACTATGTATGAATTACATCATGCTTACCTAAATCCTGAAATGAGACATGTCATTTCTTAGCATTAATACTCTCATTTGAGAAAGTCAAATTCTAGATCCATTATGTGATCTAGACTAGGCCAATTGGTGAGATATTAAGTTATGAAGATGATAAGAACCAACTTTGTGAAGTTCTCATAGATATGGAATTCACGTACAAGCTTGCTGAGATACAATATATATCACCTCATGCTTTATTAGTTGGATTGTGAATAAATGAACTGGGCAGTATCCAAATTCAAGTAGCGACTTTATTTGGATGAAACAATGTGACTTGTTAGCTCCTCGTCAATACATTGTTTCTAACTTATTCACAAGTAACAAAGGAGTTGAAGAATTAACAACTAGAAGGGTAAAATGGTAATTTTATAAATCCCAACTAGGTGATGATATTCATGAAGGTTAACATAGATAACATTCAATGGATCCGCTCAATATAATTAAGTTGAATTTGAGTAGAAAATAAATTCATTTGAACCAAGAGATTCTCAGTGTCAACTCTTTAGTGGAGTCAGTTGACATTAGGCTAATACTCGAAAAAGGTTTGTGAACTTTTTAGTCCGAATATAGAAGCTCAAACTTTGTTCATTTGGATCCATAAGGTCACTATTACAGGTCATTAGAGTAGGATTGTTAAACTGAAAGTTAAGTCAAAATATGTTCAAATGTTGAACAAGATTTTTTTTTGGAAAATGTCTAAAGGGTATTTTTGTCCACATGGACATAAATGATCTGAATGTCAAAATAAGATTTTGAATATTTCATATGATGAAAATATAAAATATTTTCTAAAGCCGAAAAGTCGTTTAAGGCATTATAAAATTAATTTTGTTATTTGTGCAATTATAATTTTACAATGGAAATTTTAAGAATTGTTTTAAAAGAAATAAGGAAGCATCTAGAAGCTCCCCCCTAGGTAGAGTCTTGGCCAACATGCATCAAGTGGAGAGTTTTATTTTCCTTTAATTATAAGGATAATTACCCAAAAGGAAAATATGAAATAAATTTCCTTGAGAAGGAAATAAATAAGATAAGTGAGGAAACAAATTTTCTTCTTGCTTGAGGTACATGACCGGCCAACATAGGAGAGAAAGGGGAAGGGAAAATCAAATATTGTGTTATATATGCATTATTCTTTCATGAATGCATAATTGACCTTTATAGATTTATTCTTCTCCTATAAATAGAGCCTCACATAGATATGTGAAAATAAGCTCCATTCTTGCTCTCTCTCAATTTTTAGCCGACCCCTCTCCTCTCTCTCTCTCTCTCTCAAAATACTTCTTTTATTTTGGCACCTAAGTCATCATTAGACTTAGGCTAAATTAGCTCTTTAGCTCATAAACTTGTTCTTGAGTTATTGTGTTTAATTGTGCCCACACACAAATCCTTCTAAACCTCAATGGACTCTTGTAATAGAAACCTTAGATTTCTCGAGTTCACGTTTCGGCTTGAAGGAATCGAGCTAGAAGAGAAGATCAACCTTTCTCAAGATCCATTAAAGATAAAGCTACAAGAAAGGTTAGTATTCAAGTAATTAAGTAATATTTTTAATTTATAACATGTATATGCACTTTATCTAGGTTAGTAAAAATTGTTTTACTAGTAAATTTTTTTTTTATATTCCGCCATTAATATGATTAATGATAAATTTTTCTTAACCCTAAACCTGTTCCAACAAATAAATAATTAATTTGATCTTAATCAAATGGAACTTTAAATTTTTGGTTTGGGTTTTGGCCTAGGGAGGTCGAAAATCCATTCCCTTGGCCGTGTGTCATGGCCTATTGGTTGTTACCAATATTTTCACTTTTGTTGCTTAAATAAAGGGACTAAAATGTCTCACATGATATGATGGATGAGAGAAAAGATAGGTTCACAAGTTAAGATCAAACGGCATAGATTTAGTTTACTATGAGATAATATCTACCATAAAGAAGAATATCTCCCGGATAAGATTTCCTTCTCTTTGATATAAATAGGGATTGATGAGAAGTTAAATATTAAGCTAATTCACAAGAGAATTTCGTGGCCGACCATTTCTCTCTCTCTCTCTCTCTCTCTCTCTCTCTCTCTATCTCTCTCTCTCTCTCTCTCTCCCTCGGAATTTTGTAATTCCATTCTTAGAAAATAAGAGTGAGGTCTCGAAACACCTGGTTTCAAGATCTAGTGAGATCTCGATTGTGTTCACTCATCTTACTTATTCATCTTGGAGATTACGTCTCGGAAGCCTAAGGCACCATCCTTGAGTACTCAATCAAGATAATGCACGAAGACGTGAAAGCTTGAAGACGGAGCACACATTAGTATTGGAGCGTTTTGTAGCAGATCCAAAACTCATAAGTTTTCTGATAAATTTTTGTTATATATCGTTTGCTTGAAAGCTTTCATTATTAATTAATAAAGTAAATCTATATCTTGTTGAGTAACCATAATATTAATTAGCTATTGATAGTGTAATCGATATTTTTCAGCACTTAATGTAGTTGCTAATGTTAAACAATCTCCAACACAATATAGCGTTGTTTAAACCTCGAGTGCCCCTGGGAGATGTAATTTTCTGATTTTCGGTTGGCGACACTAATGCCGAGCAAGTTTAGGTTATATTATCCACATGAAACGAATTGGGTGGCGACTCGGTGTTTTAGATTTTTGGAGAAGTCTCTTCTCATTATTTTAGAGAAAGCCCGTGGACACTAGAAGAAGTTGAACGTACGAATAAGATGAACAACACGGTTGACTTGGCACCAAATCTGACCCATTTTTGCTGACTAGTGAATATTGACGATATTGTGCATATGTTGGAATTATTAAGCATATGTGATAAAATCATTCACTCATTTAAGAGTATATGTGTGATAGTGAGGTGAAATTTTGTTTTTATATATGATAAAATTTTGTTATGAAATAAATATGCAAAAAAATCAAAAAATTCTTTAACAAAGTTTTGGCCGCAACATACCGCAATTGATATTAAATTGAATAAGATAACGCAATCGACCCTAATATACCGCAATTGATATTAAGTCAAACAAAATAACGCAATCGACTGCAACATACTCTAATTGGTCAAATTTTTGTAAAGTGTTTTTTTTTTGTCTTTTTGCACCTATATTTCATAATAAAGTGTGCATATATAAAAACATTATTTCACCCTTTTACCACACATATATTCTGAAATTTCTGTGAAGCATATGAAGGCCAAAAATTAAGATTTCCTTCTCTATGATATAAATAGGAATTGATTAGAAGGGAAAAATTAACCTAATTCACAACAGAATTTTGTGGCTCACTTCCTCTCCTTGTGGTCGACCATTTCTCTCTCTCTCTCTCTCTCTCTCTCTCTCTCTCTCTCTCTCTCTCTCTCTCTCTCTCTCTCTCTCAGAAGTTTGTAATTCCATTCTTAGAAAATAAGAGTGAGATCGCGAAGCACCTGGTTCCAAGATCAATGAGGTATCGACTGTTCCCAATTATTTTTTCTATTCGTTTCGGAGATTACGTTTCGGAGAAAACACATTGGTATTGGAGCGTTCTGTAGCAGATGCAAAATCCATAATTTTTCTAATATATTGGTTGCTTGAAAGCTTTCATTATTAATTAATAAAGTAAATGTACATATTCTTGAGTAACCATAATATTAATGAGCTATTATTAGCATAATTGATAATTTTCCGTACTTAATATGTTTGTTAAGGTGAATCAATCACCAACACTGGGCCAAGTTTTACAATGAGGTTGCGAAGTTGGAATATTTTCATGATTTAATAGCTTAAAACTATATACATTATGCTTATAAACTTAAGTATATCATGTTATATATAAGGGTTATTGTATATAATAGTCTTATGCGGGTTTGGTATTTGTGAAATGTCCAACATTACGTAAAACTAGTGTAAAAGTTCAGCCATTAGTTTTACAAAGTTTTCTTTCCAAGTTTGTCCAAAACAAGATTCCCGCTCATTTCATTAAATAATTGAAAAAATTCGTAATTATTAATTACACTTAATATCAGGCTTGAAATCGCATTCAATTAATACAATCAATAGCTCCTGGAGAGAGAAATTCAAATCACAATGCCACACATGCAATTTCTTTTGCATTTTCTCTCTAAAATTCAGAAACCGAAAACCCAAAAATAAATATTCGCAACTTTAGTTGAACGTAAAGTTTCACCAAAAAATTTTGAGGTTCATTATCGGCGAAAAATCGTAGTGTTTAATATGTATATTTCTATCTCTCAATTTTTTTTACGAATCTGTTCAATATATTTCTTACGTTTTTTTAATATTTAAAATATTTTGTAAAATGTGGTTCAGAGTTTTTCTGATTTTTATTTTCTGGATTCAGGGTTTTGAAATATAGTTTTTTTCCACCCATCGATTGCCGTATTTAAAAGTTTACATTTTCTGTTAATTGATATCAAAGATTCATTTGAAACAAATTTATGTAAGCATATTTGTTTGTTGCATGTGTAATAAATAAACACTACTCTCTTTAAAACAATATGCAATTCTGAAAATTTGTTATTTTTTAATATTTTCTATGATTATCGTTATGTACTGGTTTATTTTAAAAAGCATTCCATGTTTTTTCTCTTAAAATTATTGATAAATTACTCTGTTTTCTTTATCAATTTCTAGGTTTGGTTTATCAATATCGGAAAAAAAAGCTTCAGTGATCGTAGTGTTGGAAAAAAAGAGCTCGCGTGGATCAGGGAAGCAAATCAGTGTAAAATAAAGGGACTATAAAACCTAATCGGGGAAATGAAATAAAGAAGAAAAAAAACTAACCTGAATCTCGTAATGTTGAAGACTCACCAACAAGTAATTTCATGATCCCTATAAATTGAATATCAATTTCCAAATCGAATGGATGGATGAAAAAATGACAAAATCAAACATTCATAAACCGTCATGCGAATAATCGAACCTATTACAAGAACGACTGTAACTTTAAATTGATGTGAAATAGTTCGGTTAATATTTAGTGATTTCTAGATATGGAATTAATGCTAATCTATATGGATAATATTTCAGGAATGGAAAAGGAAATAAAATAATTAAAGATATCAATAATAAATATGTTAATTAACTATCCGTAAATGTAGGATCTAATAGCAATTAATAGTTAACCACCCGAATTTGATAATTTTTGGAAATGTTTCAAAATTCACACGAATAGTTATGACTCAAAATTATAATCCAAAGAAATTTGACGAAAAAAGAGGCATTTAGGTAAAATTTCATCGTATGTTAATATGTCACGTATGTACTAGGGCTATTTATAAGAATTTTACAAAACGTTGGATATTTCTAAAATGAGTTTATAAAATAGGGTCATTTAGCCGATCTTTTGTATATGTAAACGATATATATAGTACCAGGTGTATACAATGTATATAAAGAGAATTGTAAAGAGATTTGAGTACGAGAAGGATTGTCGTGGAAATTCATGAATGGAAATTGTGTGTGTATGGTTTCAAATGAAAGAGCAATGAAAGTATCATAGGGGGCTCAAGAAAATTCGAGGCCTAGGGCGAGAAAAAAAAATATTTTTTTTTATATAATTTAAAGAAAATTGGAAGATTTGGGCGAGAAAAAATATAAAAAGTTTTTTGTATAGTTTAAAAAAAAATTGTAGTTACAATAACTTAGAGATAATTGCACATTACTTCAAATTTCAACCAAAATAAAAATTTTAATCGTTTTTTGAAACGAAAACTTCCATTGGTTGGAAACCTTAAACCGCCACCCCTCTCGCCCCTCCCGTCGAGGGGCCTGGAAAATATAAGCAATGTGATTATTCTCGAGTCTCAAATGGTCAAAGTAGTCAATTTTGCAGTCATTGTTTCCCAAAACATTAATAAACCGAGGCAAAATAAACCGAGTGCCTAACATTGATCAAAATTTTATTAACTGTGTGGCTAATAATGTTCATCGAATTTCTCAAAAGCCTAACATTCACAATTGCGCTTTATCGTTCATATTCGGCCAAAAATCCTAACGTCGATTTTATTTTGAGGATTTCCCCAAAATACTACATTTTATTTTTTATTTTTCCAGAATCCACTCAAACATGTGTTTTTTGTCCCAAAATACAAGTAAATTTCATGTGAAAAGACGAAATACCTTTAAAAAAAATAAAACAATGCCCTACATTATACTACCGACCAAAATAATTAAGAAAAAAAATTTAAAAAAATTAAAATTTTTAAGGTTGGAGCAGTTTTTATCTTTTAAAGTTTAATTTTTGTAAAATAAATAAATAATAACCGATTAATATGAAGATAGAATAAAATGTAAATAAATTGTTTTAAGGGTATTTTAGAATTTTATACTAGTATTTTGAAAAAAATTAATTTTAGTGAATTTTGAAAAAATCAAATACAAAAAATGGTATTTCGATCTATTTCTCTTTTATTTTAGAAATTTTCGTACTAGCCGCAACCAGTACTACCGTGAGTCACAAGAAATGATCCAAAGTACAAATTTTTTTTAGCAACCGTACCAATGGCCCATGACGGCAAAGTCGCCTACCGGATCTAAAGAAGTTTGAAAATAATGTCTTTCTTGGATTCTTCTCTCTCGAATTCTGTAGAACTTGTGTTGCATAGGGTCGTAATCAATTACGTTCACAAATTCGACCTTTCTACCTGCTGCACCAGTGATCGGACACCTGTAAAGGTAAAATAATATATGAAAAATGAACTTGATTAAATTAAGTAATATAATATTAATAAATGGAATAAGAAATAATACCATATTTGTACGCATGCATTGGAGATATCCTAGGCGGTTACAGCTAAGTCTTAAAAGCTGTGCGTAATGTGCCTGGGTCTACCGAAAGGCTTGTCTTTTAGCATGTATTATCTCCAAGCTCTTAAACTTAATATTCTGAGCTCTTCTTAGACGGATGTTCATGTTCGCCTATAAAACCATTGGGTTCTACATATTCCAACCTCAAAAGCTTTCCTTAAAGCTTCCTTAAACCATTGGTTTCTAGAAAGTCATCACCTGAAGCATCATTCCATGGATGATCAAAACGCCAAGGCACTCGAATACATCGAAGACGTGACGAGCAATGCCGGCGAGGTTCAGGCGCGGGTATTGGGCGAGATCCTCAGCCGCAACGCCCACACCGAGTACTTGCAACGGCACGGCGGCGCTGACGTGGACTCCTTCAAGAAGCACGTGCCCATCGTCACGTATGAAGACCTGAGGCCCTACGTCGACCGCATCGCCAACGGAGACACTTCTCCGATACTCTGCGCCGATCCCGTTACCGAATTTTTGACTAGGTAACTTGACTCTTTTCTACGCATTTTTGTACTGAATACTCAAGTTTTCATCATGGATTATTCCTTAACATCAGAGATTAGTACGAATTAACAAAATGTTGCAAAGTTTTTATCGTTTAATTCCAGTTACTACCATGGATGTATTTTGAACAAGATTTGAAACCAGTATAACTAAATATTCGAAGTGCACAAAATGATTTTAGAAAAAGGATATCCACGATTGTAAACTTAAGGCAATTTAGTCTATAATTTCTGGTAATTTTTATAACATATTTACTGAACTTTTTGTTATATTTAAAAACCTTTATTTGGGTATTTTATCAACACAATTTTTGAATACTGCGATGGCTAGTTCGGGGACATCAGGTGGAGAGAGAAAGCTAATGCCGGCGACAGAAGAAGGGTCGAAGAAACGGACAGTCCTGCTCAGTCTGGTGAGGTCGATAATCAACAAATTCATACCCGACATCGAAACGGGAAAAGGAATGTACTTCCTCTTCACCAAAGCCGAGTCCAAAACCCCGAGCGGACTCCCGGCCCGCCCGGCCCTCACAAGCTACTACAAGAGCTCTGAGTTCCTAACTCGCCGTGACACTCACACGAGCTACACGAGCCCCAACGAGGCGATCCTCTGTCCCGACCCCCACCAGAGCATGTACGCCCAGCTCCTCTGCGGCCTCCTTCACCGCTCCGAGGTGCTTCGCGTCGGAGCAGTCTTCGCCTCAGCTCTCCTCCGGGCCATCAAGTTCCTCGAGCAACACTGGGCCTCTCTGGCCGCCGACATTCGGGCCGGCACTCTGAGGCCCGAGATCCACGACCCGGCCGTGAGGGAGGCCGTGGGTCAGGTCCTGAGGCCCGACCCGGCCCTCGCGGACCTCGTTGAGGCCGAGTGCGGTGGAGCCGCGTGGCGGGGGATCATAACCCGGCTCTGGCCCAACACAAAGTACATCGAAGTGATTGTGACCGGGACGATGTCGCAGTATATTCCGGCCATTAATGAGTACAGCGGCGGGCTTCAGATAGTGTGCACGGCGTACGCTTCTTCCGAGTGTTATTTCGGGCTCAATCTCGACCCGCTTTGTGAGCCTGAGCGTGTGGCTTACACGCTCATTCCCACCATGGCTTACTTCGAGTTCTTGCCTGTGAACATGCCTAACGCCGCGGAAGAGGAGTTGGTTGACCTTGTCGATGTCAAACTTGGGGAAGAGTACGAGCTTGTCATCACCACTTATGCAGGTGATCCTCTTCTACTTTCTTCTTCTTTAATGTTCACAGTTCTGTAAAATGAAAAGGAAGAGTTATTCCTCATATGCTATTATTTATTTCATGACTTTTACATTACGCTTAGAGTTTCTTTTGTTAATAATATGCAGATTATCTACCATGATACATCCGTTGCCAATGTTATCTTATCGTTTGGTGGAAGTATTATCAACCATTTACTGTTCTTGTAGAAGCTAGAAAATGTACTTAGACATTCTATCTTTTAAAAATATATCTAGTTTTTATAATGCAAATATCAGGTCTATATCGTAGAATAAATAATTGATCTGGTTTAGTACTTCAACATATCATCTTCTAAAATATTACCTAAACAAAACAAAGGGCCTTGTGTAGGACTGGCCTTCATATTTGGAGCTTTTAGCCTTAATATGCATTCTAAATTTCATAACTATAAACGTCAAAACACAATAATAGGTTATCAACCAACGTACTGTTTGAAAAAGTCATGCAAAGAAAAAAGTTGACAGCCATGCTAATTAATAATTTACGTTGAATTGCTGTTATTGTCAGGGCTGTACCGGTACCGGGTGGGGGACATGTTACGGGTATCCGGATTCAAGAACAAAGCCCCGCAATTCAACTTCATTTGCAGAAAGAACGTGGTCCTGAGCATCGACTCCGACAAAACAGATGAGTCCGAGCTCCATCATGCCGTGAGCGAGGCCGCACAGAAGCACCTGCGCCCCCACGGAGCGGCTCTGGCTGAGTACACTTCTCTCGCCGACACCTCGACGATCCCGGGCCACTACGTGCTCTTCTGGGAGATCACGGAGACACGTGTCCCTCCCTCGGCGCTCCGAGACTGCTGCTTTGCTGTAGAACAGTCGCTCAACAGCGTGTACCGCCAGTGCCGAGCCAGCGACTATTCTGTGGGCCCGCTCGAAATCAGGGTCGTCGAGACCGGCACCTTCGATGCCCTAATGGACTATGCTCTTGCGAATGGTTCCTCCATTAATCAGTACAAAACGCCGCGCTGTGTCAAGGATCCTCAGGCTGAAAAGCTATTGAATTCCAGGGTGATCCACAGTTACTTTAGCCCCGCGTGTCCCGATTGGGTTCCGGGGAATAAGATATAGTTTGGTGATGAAGATAGAAGTATTCAGAAGGATGAACATGTTAGGTTCTGGGCAACAATTCTGTTGGGCTTTCTATTATTCAGGCAAGCTGAGCCAGAAATAAAGTTCTTGTCTCCGGTACTTAAAGGATACCAATTGAGGAGGGATAGAGAGAAGAAATAGACAAATCTAAATTAGAAACAAATCACCACAAACAAGCAAGAAATAGATGATGTAAAATAAAGAGAGCAAATATGAACAATAAATGCTAAAATATAAGCCTTCAAACGCCTATTTTGAGCGCTAAAATAGCTACACGAATTTCGGAACTAAAATGCAGGTCATACATGCGCCACTTTTTAGTTCGTCGGTCGCACAAATCCATAACTGTGAGCCCCAAACCCTACTGCACTACCATTCTCCCAGGGTTTGTGAAATTTGTCTCGGAATATTTAACGTTGTCGTCGAAGTTATCACCTGTGTAAAGACGGAGGTACTTGACGTTACAAACTTCGAATGTGATTCGACAACTTCAAAGTAGGCGTTAGGATTTATCTTCTCGATGATATTCGCGGGATCAATAGTCTTTTTCTTTTGCTTATTGTACTCGTGTGCAAGGACGTGATTTTTGGTGAGGATGACCCACACGAAAACCGACGCTTAACATCGGATAGCGTTTTTATTTCTCGGAGTCGGCTTGAAGTGTCGTCACAGTTTGGTGGAGGTGCGTTGTTCGAATGTGACTTGGCAACTACAAGCAGTAAGTGTGAGACGTTAGGATTTATCTTCACGATGATTTTCACTAGATCAAAATATTGTTTTTCTTTAGCTTATTATACTCGTGTGTTGTGATGGGGTCCTTCGTGAGGATAGTCCACATGAAATCCATGACCTAGAATTTGACGGAGCGTTTGTATTTCTTAGGGGCGGCTTGGAGTGTCGTCACAATTTTGTGGTGGATGTCTTCATGAGGTTTAAGGGACAGCACTAAATGATTTTGTATACGAATCGAAAAAGATTAAGACCGATGCTCTACTCAACGACATGGTTATTGAAAATTCCAGTCTCACAAAACTGCAAATCTCATGTCCAAATACCTTCTCCATCAAGACATTAAAAGAAGTCATCGATGCAACGATTCACAACCTCTGTTAAGCCATTCGTTTGTGAGTAATACATGCTACTAAAATCAAGTCGGGTGTTTGCCACACGTCAAAGACTTCTCAGTGAATGACTCTAGAAATCGAGTGTCGCGGTCAGACACAATCATTAATGGAAGACCGTGGAGTCGATAAATCTCGAGGAAAAACAACCTGGCTCATTTGGATTAATGAGAATAAATCATAAATTTGAATCAAATTAATGTTTTAAAGATAATTTCGAATAAATTTGGATGTGTATTGATAATTTCGAATAAATTTGGATGTGTATTGATAATTTCATATAAAACTTAAATATTTAAGACGATGAAGATAAAATTGAAAGAAAAATTAACAGTTTAAGATAAAAAAAAAATAAACTAAAAACAATGGTCCAAATTTAAATATTTTTAAGATCAACTAGTTAATTTTGTCTTCGTATCTGTTTTTTTACGTAGAAATACGGAAATTTCTAAATGCATATCAGTTCTAAATAGGAGTAATGTCATTCTAAATAAGCCAAATGAAACATTGTAATAATAAAATATCCAATTTTTTGCAAACGTTTAAAAAATACCCATTCAATCATACATAGTAGTTTTTATGACATTTACCGACATTTCAATTATTGGAGTTAACATTTCTCTCCTTCTCAGGTACCTGCACAAATTTGTTAAATCATAAATTAACACATATTTAACATTAATTTTTTGTAGACATTATCAAAACAATATACCTCTGTCATGTTGTCGCCTTCGTCTTCTATTGCATGAAATTAACGTTATAAATAACAATACAATTTGACGCAAACTTAAAATTTTTGTTATTCACTGTTTTGAGAAACATGACTAAGACATTTATCTTGTTAACTGACGATCCTTTAATCACCATAATCTCTATTTCTTGTTGTTCCAATTTTTGTTCGAGACACTTCACTTTTGTTTCAAGTTGCTTAACTTTCTTCAATAATCATTAAATCATGGACATCATGTCCACTGCGGCGTTTTAGTTCAATGATTTCTTCATTTGTGTCATCCAACTTCATGCTTAGTTGTTGATAACCTTCAAAGAGGGTGCTGATTTGGGATCGTACTCCGGGAGACTCATCTTCTTCGATTGACTTTTTTTAGCACTCTTGGGTAAAGGACTAGGTGTTGATGTGGTCTCGCTTTCTTCCTGTGCAGGAAATCCCTGCTCCTAATAAAAACGTTAATTTCAAGAAATTTACAAAATTTACAAAAGTGTTAACAAAAAATTCAAATTACCTGGTTATTATTGAATATCTTCTCTAGGAGTTCTTCATATCCTAATTTTTTCCTATATGCCCACTTGCATATTCTAGGAATACTCAATGTCAAAACTCTAGTCGTGAATTCTTGATCACTCATCTCATGTATGAACTCATTTACTCATGCAAGTAAAGCGTATACAATTCCTCCTAAATGTATCCTTGTAGGGCTTTGTCTATTAGTTTTTGGGTTTTGTGAAACGAATTCCATAGGCATTAAAACATACTCTACCCCAAAGATAACCTAGAAATTCGCCCTGGTTAAAAACAAGATTAATGTATTCTCGCTAGTTAACTTGTTGGGTTGTTTTGGCAACACAACACATTCTATAATTGCCAGTGCAACCAATTCTTCATCGGTTGCTTGAATCCGTGATTTCAAGACAACCAAGAAATTTTTTCAGGTCTGGCTTCTTCTTTCCGGCAGGAATCTTCTGACAATATTTTCTTCTAAATCCGATACCGTAGATGAAATTGGGTCATATCTCAGCCCTCATATGAAAGTAACCAAAATTAATATATCAGGATTAACTCCCCCATGCTCAACACATAACATGTTAAACTAAACAACACAACCAAAAAAACAATTCAACAAAAGAACCCAACAATTAATTTAAATTAACAAAATTTAACACCCCTTTTTTACCGCAACATCTGTTAATTTAAAAAAAAAACTTAACCAAAACAACATTTTAACAGAGAACTCAACAAGTACACTAAATTAACATAAATTAACAACACCATTTCGAACACATAAGGGAGAAAGAGTAATATAGCCTTCTGAAACTTAAAAATTGCAAAATAACCAAATATTTGGCATAATTGGTTTATAGTAATGAATTGAAATAAACCGGTGAATTTGACAAATATACCCCCAAGTGAAAGAGAAACCAACTTGCTAAGGATGTGCAGTTAAACAAGAGTCAACCACTTGTTTGAATATGACATTTCATTTTTTCATTAGCTGTTTCTTTTTTTACGTGATTTTTATAATAAATTGTTTAAAGTTATTTCAGTTTATATAGCGGTTATACAAAAATGTTTTATTATCATTTATATTCGGGCCATTTAACAAAGGTAATTTTTTTATTTGTTTTAACCGCGTTCTATTTCTCACCGCTTGTTTAACAAAGTTAATTTCTTAATTATTTTAAGAAAACAGTTAATGAGGAAAAAAAATGTCATAATTTGTAAAACACGTCTCTTCATAATGCCAGATCACTACAAAATGGCTATAAATTAAAAAAAAAAAACGTTTAGCTAATACACAATAACTAAGTTTATTAAGGCTATTTGGTGCAATTTTTTAAACTTAACAAAACTTAACCAAAACAACATTTTAACATAGATTCCAACATATATACTAAACTAGCAGAAATTTAAATTCTCATTTTGAACATAATATGTTAAACTTAACAAAAATTAACCGAACATTTTCAACATAAAACCTGACAACAAAACAAATTAACAGAAATTAACTACCCTATTTTGAACACTTTGAATTAACAAAACTTAACCGTATTTCTTTTTTCAACATAGAACCCAACAAGCAAAATAAAATAACAAAAAAAAACTTTCCCATTTTGTAAACAAAATCAGTTAAACTTAACAAAATTTTACCAAAACAACATTTAAACATAGAGCCCAACAAGTACAATAAATTAACACGAATTTCAGGGATTGTACCTGTTGTCACTCGTTTTCGGACAACGGTTCAGGAGCCTCGAATGGTTCGACCCAAGGCCGGACCAAGTGGTCGCGTTCGAGCTCTAGCGTGTCGGACTTGGTCTCCCAAGTCGTCCCTTAGCTGTCAATGAGGTTCACTTCGTATAGGTACCTGCAATGTAAATAGATCACGTGAACTACAAAGGGAAGACAGAGGGGGTGCCTTTGTTTACCTCTCCGACGCTCAACATTAGTGGGATTGAGGTGGATAATGAGATTAGGTGTTTAGAGGGCTAAGGTTTGAGAGAAATGAGAGAAGCACGAGTTCAGCAGTGTTTAAGTAATCAAATTCGGATTACCGTCTCGGGTTCGAGCCTCGCATTTTATAAGAGGCCAAGTGAGGAGTATCGAGGGTCCTTTGGCCAAGTAAAAGACCTGGGCTGGCCTTTGGCCGAGCGAGAAGATTCCTTCGGCCTTTGGACGGCCCCTAGCCGGGCGAAGAGGTCCCTTCGGTCCTTGGACGGGCGAAGGGAGCCCTGGGTCGGCCCTCGGCCGGGCGAAGAGATCCTTTAGGCCATTGACCGGGCAAAGGGAGCCATGGGCCAACCCTTGGCCGGGCGAGAGGCTTGGACCGGCCCTTGGCCGGGTGAAAACCTTGGGGCGGCCAAAGGCCGGGTGAAGGGCCTGGGCTGGCCCTTGGCCGGGCCAAGGAAAGGCTTAGGCCGGCCCTTGGCCGAGGCGAAGGTTTCGATCGGCCTTTGGCCGAGTGAAATGGCCTGGGCTGGCCCTTGGCCGGGCCAAGGGAGAGCTTTTGGGCCGGCCCTTGGCCGAGTGAAAGAGCTTGGGCGCCGGCTAGGTCAAGGCGAGGGCCCCTCGGAGCTTCCGTCGTGCCGTCGCCTCTTTTATGCCCACAACACTAGTCCCCCGAGTTCGCCATCGAGCAGAGTTTGTGTGGTGAACTCAAACTCACCCATCCTTGGCCATCACCCATCGTCACGCCCTTCCTTGATTCGGTAAGCTTCTTCTCCACTATTTTTTCTTATTCTTGACGTCACCCCTAGCCACGTGTGCATGGATTCGGCTGATCATATGTCAGAGGGTGGGACCGTCGAGGATGAACTTTTTCCTCTTCTCGGGGACAAAAACGTGGATTTAGACCAATTTTGGAAGCAATTTTCATCTCCTTTGAGAGCTCTCTCCGCGCCTCCCTCTTCTTCATCGCGTGAGAGGGCTTTTGAAATGGCGGAGGGGGATTTTTATTTGATTGAGACGTGGTTGGCCGACGGGGAGGAGGCCGGGCGAGCGGATCTGGGGACGCCGGTTGTCGGGGAAATCGGCAAGCCCACCCACATGGACCTGGGCGGAGAAATCGCAGAGGCCGGGAGAGCCGGCCCGTGGCCGTCGCCTGGGGATCCCTCCACCGCGGGTCTAGATGGGCGAATCCCCGCCATCGGGGCGGCGGCCAGTGGTCCCGATGGCGGGGGACTCGAGACCAGCGCAGGGAGGGACGCCCAACCGCTCGCGCGCGTAGCCTCAGTCCGAGTAGCCCGAGCAGCCCCGGTTGGGGACGAGGGCGGTGAAGGCGGTGCGAACCCGAGGGGTTCCACTCGGGTGACCCTTGTCGAGGGTGAGGGCGACGCAGACCCAGGGGGCCCCGCTCGGGCAGTTTTTGCCGGCAATAAGAGCGGCGACGTGGGTGGTGTTAAGGGCGGCACGGATCCGAGAGGTCCCACTCGGCTGATTTCTGTCGGCGATGAGAGCGGCGTCGGGGGCGGCGCGGACCCGAGGGGTCCCGCCCGGGTGAATTCCGCCGGCGGCGAGAGCGGTGACGGGGGCGGCGCAAAGAATGAGAAGAGATTTGTCGGGGAGATTCCCGCCGAAGCGCTCCCTCACGGTGGGGGCTCACCGGGTGCCCGACACGGGGAGCCCCCGAGTCGCTCTGGGCTTCCGGTGTTGAGGGTTTCGGCGAGTCGCTTGATCGCATTTTTAATTCGGTCGTTTCTGTCACTCTGACCGCGCGGGAGGAGAAGCGTGCATTGTCGTTTCCGGTTAGGGAATCTATGGCTCAGGATGGCTTTGACTGTTCTGGGGTTGACTTCCCGAGTTCCCTTTCCCTCGCAAGCTTCAAAGGTCTTAGGCGGAGGTTTCACATTCCGGGTTCCATGTCATTGTTGCGACCCCTGCCTGACGATCTTCGGAGTCGCCCGCGATTGGGGTACGCGGCCGTTCACGAGGCGAACCTTCGTGAGGGTCTACGACTGCCCTCTCAGGCCGTGATCCAAGACTTGCTAGTTCGGCTAAGCAACGCGTCCCAGATGTCGCCCTTGTTCTACCGCGTGGTGGCTGTATGCCACCTGATGTTGTACCGGGCGCGGGGCCGGGGTGTGACGGTCGACGAGATCCGGAATATAATGTCCGTCCACGGCGTCCCCGGGAAACCGGGTTTCTACAAGGTCCAACACCGTAAGAAGTCTCCCATTCTTACGAAGCTGTCCACCAAGCATCATTACCATTCGGTGTGGGTGTCCGAGTACGGCTTTGGAACGACACCAATAGCCTTCGGCCCTCCGCGACACCGAGGATTCCGAGCTTGCCCTCGTGATTGGAGCAATTCCAGACTCGATGCGGCAAGAGATGCTTTTTGAATCCGCCGATCTCATGGCGAGCACCGGGTGGTTCGTCCCTAGTCAAGAGGCGATCCCAGGTCTCGCTTCGGGTGAGGGATCCGCCGGGGATCTTGACCTTGAGGCGACGGTCGAGCCTCCTTCGCCTCCTAAATCGGGGGATATTATTCGTTCTCTTGCCCCTAAGGGCGTCGCTGTTTTTTGTCTTGCTTTATTCTTTAACTTTGAGCGGTTTTCGTTTCTTTTTTCAGATACGATGACCCGCAACCGCTCGCGCGCGCATGTCGAGGGGAAAACCTACCGCCGAGGCCGTGGCCGCGGCACGCTCCCGCATCGAAACTCGCCATGGGAGATCTCCGACTCGGGCCCGGGGCGAGATGTTTTCCTCGAACAAGCGACCGATGTCGGCCCTGCCTGCCGATGAACTGTCCGGTGGCAAACGTGCTCACACCTCGAGCGCATCAGGCGGCGTGGAATCCACCTTGTTGAAAGAGGCCGCAGCGCTACGGGGCCAATGCTCTCGGGGGATCCTTGACTCCCCTCTACGGGAATTCAAGGGTCTTCTGACAACCGGGGATCTCGAGTACTTTCAGAACGGGATCAGTGATGTCCGGAAGGTATATCTTCTCTCTTCCCTCGTCTCTTTTTTCTTTTTCGCGTGGGCATATATCTATGCGTGTGTTCTTGCTTTTGTCAGATGCTCGCCTGACAGGAGCGGGGCGGTCGAATCTTTCGAGATTTGATGCGCCGGATGCAAGTCATGAAGAAGGATGCCGAGAAAGCGACGACCGACCATGCCACAGCGTTGACGGGGGCCCGTCATGTCCGGGAATTCCACGTTTTGGAGGGAAAATTGCGGCGGGTCCGCGCGGAGCTAGAAACCGAGCGGTCATTACGAGCCGCGGATCGCACGTCTCGGGAGAAGGCGGAGCAAGCAACAGACACCTTTTTGGGCGAAGCGAAGAAGTTGCTCCGATTGATGAGGAGCAAGTTGACTTCGGCTCCGAGTGATCGTTCTATTTTTCTTGCGTTCTTTTTGCGCACATGTATAGCGCTTGTCTTTCCTTTATGCGTATGCAAAACATTTTACTCGTTCCTTGCGTGCTTTTAGAACATCTTTGTTGGGTTTTGCCGATTCAACGTAGTTATGCGGTGAAAAGTCGTTCGAGACTTGGTGTTGCCTTTCGACGTGCGGTTGCCTTTCGGCGTGCGAGGACACCATCGCTTGGCGCTAACCATCCGGTGCGTTGACGCTTACCCCTTGGCGGGCTGTGCGAGACTCGCTTCCTTTCGGTGTGCGAGGACGCTATCACATGGCGCGAATCATCCGGTGCGTGGACGTTTACCCCTTGGTGGGTTGTGCGAGACTTGCTTCCTTTCGGCGTGCGGGACGCTATCGCTTGCTGCGAATCATTCAGTGCACAGACATTTACCCCTTGGTAAGTTGTGCGAGACTTGCTTCCTTCGATGTGCAAGGGGGCTATCGTTTGGCGCGAATCATCTGGTGCGCGGACGTTTACCCCTTGGCTGGTTGTGCAAGAATCGCTTCCTTTCAGCGTGCGAGGACGTTGTCTATCTTATCCAATTTATTAGGAAACTCGTAAAGATTTTAAATAAATTCTTTAAGGAGAAAAAAGTGTAATTTTATTCATAATAGTCAAAGAAGGGTCACTCTTTTTTGGTCGTTGACCTTGAATAGATATAATTTAAATTGCGAACGGAAATAAGATAAAAATGAATCGGCTCCTTTAGGTCGCGCCTATTGGTGATATTGTTTCAAGTGTTCGGCGTTCCATGGGTGTGTGAAAATGAGTCCTTTGAGATTCTCCAATTCGTAGGTTCCGTCGTGGGTGGCGCGGTGTACCCGATATTGGCCTTCCCAAGTGGAACCCAAGACTCCGACTCCTGGCACCTGTGTGTTTGGAAACACTTTCCTGAGGACGAGGCTCCCGCTCGCGAATTTCCTCAATTTGACCTTCGAGTTGTAATATCTTTCGACTTTCCTTTTCTGTTTTGAAAGGTATGACAGTGCCTCCGTCCTTTTTTCGTCGATGAGGTTCAGCTCCATCCTTATTGCTTCATTGTTGTGGTCGTCGTCGTAGGCAGTGACACGGTGAGTGGGCAAACACGTTTCGATGGGTATCACAGCCTCAACGCAAATGGGGTTTCTTCGGTAGCGTTTCGTTCCGTGGTCCTATACGCCCATAGGACCGTTGGCAGCTCTTCGGCCCAAGCTCCCTTTTTAGCCTCTAACTTTTTCTTTAGATTTTCTTTGATCGACTTGTTTAATGCTTCGACTTGGCCGTTGGCCTGAGGGTGTCGAGGCGACGAGTAGGTTTTACGAATTCCCAACTGCTCGCACATCTCTCGCAAGCGCGCGTTATCGAACTGTTTCCTGTTGTCGGTGATGATCGACTCGGGGACCCCAAAGCGGCATATTATATTTCTCCACATGAAGCTTGTTGTGTTTGCCTCCGTGATCTTTGTCAGTGGTTCCACCTCGACCCACTTCGTGAAGTAGTCTACCGCGATGATTACGAACTTGTATTGTCTTGGCGCCACGGACAATTCTCCGATGAGATCGACCCCCCATTTTGCAAATGGTCGACGCGCAATAACGAGGCACATAGGAGCTGGGGGTCGTTTCGGGACGTGGGCGAATCTTTGACATTTGTCCCACCGCTTGGCCCACGCGTGCGCGTCTTTCTTCATGGTCGGCCAGAAATACCCTTGTTGAAGTAGTTTCAGGGCCAACGACTGCCCGGTCGAGTGGTTCCCGCAGACTCCCTCGTGTACTTCGTATAGGGCCTTTTTTGCTTTGGCGTTGGATAAACATCGAAGGAGAGTTTCCCCCTTCGACACATATTTGGATGCCAAATTTTTCAGCTTCCGAGCTTCTTCTCTTCCCTCCGGGATCTCTCCCTTTTGGAGATACTCTAGTAATGGCGTCATCCATATTACTGTTGGTGCTTGCCCTATTGTTCCCACATCGTTTCTCAAGATGCAAGGTCTCGTTAACCTCTCCATTGGGACATTATCATTTCCTTCCTCGTCTATCCCGGATGCCAACCGTGCCAAGGCGTCGGCGTCGGCATTCTCTGCCCAGGTAACTCGGATCATCTCGAACCACGAGAAGGCTTCCAGGAGCTTGGACACTTTGGTGAGGTATGCCTCCATGCTTGGTTCTTTAGCGGCGTATTCTCCTTTGACTTGATTGGCGACCAATTGAGAGTCTCAATGGATGCGCAGGTTCTCAATGTGGAGTTTGTTCGCCAACTCCAAACCTATAATTAAGGCCTCGTATTCCGCCTCGTTGTTGGAGGCGTTGAATTCGAATCGCATGGCGTACTTAAGTTTTTCCCTATCGGAATTTGTAAAAGAATATGATGCCTGCACCAGCTTCTTAAGCGTTTGAGGCGCCGTCGACGTGTAACTCCCAGAGTGGTCCTCTGTCAGCCTTTTCTTGGTTTGGTCGTTCATCGCCTCCTCGGGGATCTTTGTGTCGTCCCTCATCGAGGGGGTGGCCTTGTACTCGGCTACAAAGTCGGCGAGGGCCTGGCCTTTAATGGCGGTTCTCGGTTGAAATTCTATGCCGTACTCCCCCAGCTCTTGGGACCATATGGCCATTCGGGACGAAGTCGCCTTTTGCAATGCCTTTTTGACGGGGTATTTCATACGTACTATGATGGGATGAGCCTGGAAGTAGGGACGCAGCTTCCTTGCGCCTATGACCAGGCCAATGATATTTTCTCGATTTCCGAGTATTTGGTCTCAGCGTCGAGGAGCGCCTTGCTCGCATAGTAGACCGGCCATTGCGCTTTGTCTTCTTCGCGCACCAGCACCGTGCTAACCGCCCTATCAGTCACTGCGAGATATATGAATTTTTTCTCCTTTTTTTGGTTTTTCCAGGAAAGGTGCGGAGCTGAAGTAGGCTTTCAGCTCATGGAACGCTGTCTCGCATTCCTCTGTCCACACAAATCCATTGGCTTTCTTCAGGGCTTTGAAAAATGGTTGGCACCTATCGGTCTCCTTTGAAACAAAACGCGCCAAGGCGGCCACCCGACCCGTCAAGCTTTGTACTTCTTTGACCATGGTGGGAGGTTTCGTGTTTAGAATTGCCTCAATCTTCTTGGGATTTGCCTCTATTCCTCTATTGTTCACCATGTATCCCAGAAACTTTTCGGATTCGACTCCGAAGACGCATTTGTTTGGATTGAGCTTCATCTTGTACTTTTGCAGTATTGCGAACAATCCTTGAGGTCTTTGACGTGGCTGTCGGCTTTGAGGCTTTTAACCAACATGTCGTCGACATAAACTTCCATCGTCTTCCCGATCTGATCGTCGAACATGCGATTCACCAGTAGCTGATATGTGGCTCCGCGCTCTTGAGGCAAAAAGGCATGACCTTGTAGCAATACAATCCGCGGTTCGTGACGAAGGTGGTTTTGATCTGGTCCGGGCCGTGCATGCGGATTTGATTGTAGCCAGAATAAGCATCCATAAAGCTTAGTAGTTCGTAGCCAGCGATGGCATCGACGAGCTGGTCGATCCTAGGCAGGGGGAAACTATCCTTTGGGCAAGCTTTATTGAGGTCTTTGTAGTCAATGCAAATTCTCCATTTGCCGTTTGCCTTATTTTACCATGACCACGTTGGATACCCATTTGAGATGCTTCACCTCTCTTATGAATCCTGCCGCAAGAAGTTTGTCAACTTCTTCGCCGATGGCCTGGTACCTCTCCCCGCTGAACGCCCTCCTGGGTTGTACACGCTCAGTTATTCTTTTGTCATCGCTCAAACGATGAACCATGATATCGGGGTCTATCCCAGGCATGTCGGCGTGGGTCCACGCAAAACATCCTTTTGTTCCTGAAGGAAGACTGCCATCTGTCGCTGCTTTTCGGGTGGTAGTTGTGCGCATATCTTGACGACCTGATCAGGCTTTGCGCCATCCAATATGACGGGAAGGAGATCGTTCGTTGTTCCCACCTTTTGTCTCTCGACCTCATCCCTTTGATCCAGTTCGCCGAAGGTGCCACCGTCCTTTACCTTGCACGGTAGATCGTCTCTGATTTGGAAAATGGTACTCACCATTTTTCAATTTCCTTTACCATAGACCCCTTGGATGTAGCACATCCTGGCCATTGCCTGATCTCCGGCCATGGTGGCGATGCCTCCGCCGGTTGGGAACTTCATCATCAGGTGGTATGTCGAGGTTATGTCCTTCAATTGGTTGAGGGTCGGCCGCCCGATGATGATGTTATAAGCCGACGGCTGGTCGACGACCAGGAATGGTACAACACGAGTGGTCTCGAGCCCTCCCAGCGTCCCAAAAGTGACGAGGAGGTTGATGACACCCTCCGTCATGACCCTTTCGCCGGAGAATCGGAAGAGTGGTGTTGCGACCAGGGTTGGCTTTAATCCGGTCAACTTCATCCTGTTCAATGTCGATTTGAAAATGATGTCGGCGGAACTACCTTGTCGATAAGAATCCTTCAGACGAGGTTATTCGCGACCGGGGCCGAGACCACGATCGCGTCGTTGTGAGGAGGGATGAGCCTAGTTGCTTCTTGCCTTGTGAAGAACATGGACTCAAATTCGTTAGGAGTTGGCATTGCGTAGGTGTGGTTGATGTGGTGTGTGGTCGTTTCGTGGAAGGCCTCCCGCGCATATCGTTTTCTTTGCGCACTTGAGTCCCCGCGTTCCGGACCACCCAGAATGGAGCCCAAAATATGCAACTGTGAGTTCTCGGGTTCCTGGGTTGTTGCCCGATCATCCACAGTGACCGTTGTGGGACCCTTTCTCTCTTGTCGTCCCTGTTCGTCCCTCGTTGTTGCCGTGCCCAAAGTTCGAAGCACATATTCTTTCAGCTTTCAATCTTGTATGAGGGCCTCAATTTGCCTTTTGAGTTGGTAACATTCGGATGTCAAGTGACCGTGGTCTTGGTGATATTCGCAAAACTTGCTTCGATCTCGTTTTGCAGGATCCTTCGTGAGGGGAGCAGGGCTACCCAAGCTTTCACGATGCAATGCCAATATTCGCTCTTGGGGAGTGTTTAATGGGGTGAAGGTCGAGAACCTTCGGAAATTGTCGGGGCGCGATGATCCAGGCTTCTTTAAAGACCTGTCGCCGGAGGCCTGGTTCCCCCTATTTCTTCTCTTTCGAGGGTCGGAGTGGTCATTCTCACGATCCCCGAGGCGGCGACCATGTTGTCCGCTAGATTTTCGACCGTCCCGACCCTCTAGATAATCTTCGATTCCCATGAGCGTGCGAGCCCGGGTCATCAGCTCCGCCATGTTCCTCGGGACTTTCCCCACGATGGATTTCAAGAAGTCGCCCGTGCGGGTCCCTTCCGTGATTGTCGTAATCGCATCCTTGTCATCGAATCCCTCGACTTTATGCGATTCCTCGGTGAAGCGCACGAGGTATTTCCTTAAAGTTTCATCTCTACCCTGCCGGATGGATAAGAGATGAGTCTTCGATTTCTTTTGTGCCACGAGGGTGGCGAAACGGGCAAGGAAGATTTCTCGCAAAGCCTTGAAGGACGGGACGCTCCCCAGCTTCAAGTTTCTAAACCACTCGAATCATGTCCCGGAGAGGGTTAAGCTAAAAGCTTGACACAAGGTGGCATCCGGCTGACCTTGCATAGACATCCACGTTTCGTAATATTGGATGTGAAAATAGGGATCTGTCCGACCGTCATACGGGGGAATAGAAGGTAATTTGAAATTTCCCCCACATGGTTGCGCCAAGATATGGGCAGAAAATGGAAGTAGGATTCTTCAATCCATCCATAGGGCCTTGGTCTCCCGATTTCCCTCATCTCGATGATCTGGTTCTGGAGGCTTTGGATCATCGTCACGACATCGAGCCCATTGGTCGGTGGGGATCATCGGGGAAACACGCTGCCGTTCGTTAGACGCTTGATCTGCTACGTTGGTTTGTAGCCGACCGAGCGTGACAGCTGGCAGCGCGTCCCTCTGGGAGTTCAACCTTTGGCGGAGATCCTCTCCTTGAGAGTTCCTCCGAGCCGTGACGTGTTCCCTGAGGTCCGCACTAAGTTCTCGACGAGGCGATGCCGGCCGGTGCTGGAATGTCCTCTGGGTCCCTCGGCTACCCGCCCCCTCGTCCCGTTGGGTGTCCCCATGGCCAACCCGGGTACGCGCCCGGCCACCCCTTGACGTCATGTGTTGCCGGCGCGAGGGTGGTACCGCGCTCGCCTCCCGAGTAGGGTTAGGGGTCACCTCGTCGGTTCGCGACTCTCCCACGTACTCGGGGTCGGAGCCATCTCGAAAGGAGCTCTTGTCAACGTCATATCCGAGTAGATCGGGTATGAGCGAGTTATCCACGCCTGGACGGTCCAAAATCTCTGCGAGCCGCCGAGCCGTATCCTCCCGGAGCGTGGCATCAGGGTCATCCCTCGAGCCTCGGGGTTGGTCCTCGTTATCACAAGATTGTCCGCCGAGTCGGTGGGTGAGACTTCGGAGGCCGTACCTCACGTTTGTCGTACGAGTGCCCGTGGATGCAACGGGGACTTGACTCATTTTATCAGAGGTCGTTTGACGGGGAACAAGGTATGCTTCGTTAGAAAGCGACAATACCGAGCACCCCCTCCTTCTAGCGCCAAAATGTTGTCGCTCGTTTTTGGACAACGGTTCAGGAACCTCGAACGGTTCGACCCAAGGCCGGACAAAGTGGTCGCGTTCGGGCTCTACCGTGTCGGACTTGGTCTCCCAAGTCGTCCCTTATCTGTCAATGAGGTTCACTTCATATGGGTACCTGCAGTGTAAAGAGATCACGTGAACTATAAAGGGAAGACAGAGGGGGTGCCTCTGTTTACCTCTCCGACGCTCAATATTAGTGGGATTGAGGTGGATAATGAGATTAGGTGTTTAGAGGGCTAAGGTTTGAGAGAAACAAGAGAAGCACGAGTTCAGCAGCGTTTCAGTAATCAAATTCAGATTACCGTCTCGGGGTTCGAGCTTCACATTTTATAAGAGGCCAAGTGAGGAGTATCGAGGGTCCTTTGACCGAGTAAAAGACCTGGGTTGGCCTTCGGCCGAGCGAGAAGATTCCTTCGGCCTTTGGACGGTCCCTGGCCGGGCGAAGAGGTCCCTTCGGTCCTTGGACGGGCAAAGGGAGCCCTGGGCCGGGCGAAGAGATTCCTTCGGCCATTGGCCGGGCGAGAGGCTTGGACCGGCCCTTGGCCGGGTGAAAACCTTGGGGCGGCCAAAGGCCTGGTGAAGGGCCTGGGGCGGACCTTGGCCGGGTGAAAACCCTAGCCCGGGTGAAGAGCCTGGGCCGGCCTTGGCCGGGTGAAAACCCTAGGCCAGGTGAAGACCCTGGGCCGGCCCTTGGCCGGGTAAAAAACCATTGGTCGGGTGAGAGGGCATGGGCCGGCCCTTGGCCGGGCTAAGGAAAGGCTTAGGCCGGCCCTTGACCGAGGGGAGGGTTTCGCTCGGCCTTTGGCTTAGTGAAAAGAGCTTTTGGGCCGGCCCTTGGCCGAGGGAAGGGTTTCACTCGGCCTTTGGCCGAGTGAAAGGGCTTGGGCGTCGGCTAGGTCAAGGCGATGGCCCCTCGGAGCTTCCGTCGTGTCGTTGCCTCTTTTATGCCCACAACAGTACCTTTCATCAACTGAATGTCATATTGTGTGATCATCATCAAGCGTCTACCTATCTTGAACAATAATTTCGTCCATTTTGGCTGCTTGACTTGGTGAAGAACCAGCAAATGCAGTAGGTGTTTTGGAAATAAAACTCACAAATTCTCCAAATTTACCGAATGAACCATTTACAAATATGGTCCTTTGATTTTGATTAACCAAGGACTCTAAAATACTTTTCAATGTTGATAAATTAGAGTGATTAATTATTTTAGTAGTAGGATTCAACTTGTTAAGGTCAATAACAAATGATCTGATCTACATGTAAATAAAAAGGTTAATTTCTATTAATTTTACATTAGTATAGTATTCAAAACATCTTACGTCGTTATTCTTCGATTTTGTTGTGGATTTGCTCCCACTCCTGGCACCTTTTGTTCTCGCCATTTTTGTTTCCACAACAAGTCAACAACAACTTTCATTTTACATCAACCATGTGAATGTAAAAGGCATGCGTCACGGTTGATCTTACAGATTAGCAAAAAAATGCTTTGCATGTCACCGAAAATATAAAAATTTACCGAGACAGTACCTTGAAAGAAGTAGTTTTTTGTCGTCGTTTAAAAACCAAACACTAAATCTCCGACCGCGTCTTCTTTTTCAAAAAATTTACCTTAAAAATGTGAAAAATCGCGAGGATACATCAACAAAAATGGAGAAACAAGAGATAAATTTCGAGTATGCAATTTGAGAAATTAGTTAGTACCGCGAGATTCGAATGCAGAGAGAGGAATACGATATGCGGTTTCTAGAGAGAGAAATGAGATAATCGGTTTTTCAGAGAGAGATAAATTAGGGAAGATTTCGAAATCAAAAAGAAAAATGATAGAGTTTTGTTCGGTGGTAGAGAGAGAGTATGAACAAGCAAGAAGTAAATAATGTAAAATAAAGAGAGCAAATATGAACAATAAATGCTAAAATAAAAGCATTCAAACACCTATTCTGAGCGCTAATAATAGCTACTCGAAGTTCGGAACTCTCATGCAGGTCATGCATACACCACTTCTTAGTTTTTCGGTCTCACGCATTCATAAATGTGAACCCTAACCCTATCGCACTATCATTCTCCCGGGGTCTGTGAAATTTGTCTCGGAGTATTTGCTAACGTTGTCGTCGAAATTATCACCTGTGTAAAGGAGGAGGTACTTGACGTTACAAACTTCGAATATGACTCGACAACTTCAAATGGTAGGCGTTATGATTTATCTTCTCGATGATCTTCATGGGATCAATATTCTTTGGCTTTTGCTTATTTTACTTGTGTGCAGTGGTGCTTATTTTACGTGATTTTTGGTGAGGATGACCTACACGAAAAACGACACTTGACACCGACATAGCATTTTTATCTCTCGGAGGCGACTTGAAGTGTCGTCATAGTTTGGTGGAGGTGCGTTGTTCGATGTGACTTGGCAACTACAAGCAGTAGGCATGAGATGTTAGGATTTAATTTCTCGATGGCTTTCACTAGATCAAACAACCTTTTGCTTTAACTTATTATACTCGTGTGCAGTGGTGCGATCCTTCGTGAGGATGGTCCACACGAAATGCATGACCTAGAACTCGAAAAAAGCGTTTGTATTCTTAGGGGCGACTTGGAGTGTCATCACAATTTGGCGATGAATGTCTTGGAGGTGTGTGATGTAGTCTTTCGCGTCCCCGTGGGGACGATGAGGGGCGAGTTTAAAGGGCAGCGCTGAATGATTTTGTATACGAATGGAAAAAGATTAAGACCGATGCTCTACTTGTCCGCATGGTTATGGACAAATTCCTTCTGACAAAGTTTCAAATCTCATGTCCGGATAGCTTCTTCGTCAAGACAACAAAAGAAGTCATCAATGGAACGATTCACAACCACTGTTAAGCAATCCGTTTGTGAGTACTATACGCTACTAAAATCAAGTCGGGTGTTCGCCATACGTCAGAGACTTTTCATAAAATGACTCAAAAATCGAGTGTCACTGCTGTCAAACACAATCGTTGATGGAAGACCATGAAGGCGATAAATTTCGAGGAAAAATAATCCGGCTCATTTGGATCAATGAGAATAAATCATAAATTTAAATGAAATTAATTTTTGAGATAATTTCGAATGTACTTTGATAACTTCAGATAAAATTTAAATATTTAAGCTGGTGAAGATGAAATTGAAAGAAAAATTAATAGTTTAGGATAAGAAACACAATGGTCCAAATTTAAATTTAAAAAAATTCAACTAGTTAATTTTGTCTTGGTATTTTGTTTTTTTTTTTCTTTTTACGTAGAAAAATGAAAATTTCTAAATGCATATCAGTTCTATAAAGTCATTCTAAGCATAAATTAATTATGTGACATTTGTTTTCAAATCTATGTAATTATTTTCAGCATAATTTCATAGGGGAAATATGAGGTAATTCATGCTATTCTTACTCCCAACCACGCTTCCCTTTCTCCCCAACTCCACCAACTACCACCATCTCTGCAATTCCTCAAATACTCGGAAGCCCCGTCCATGAGAGAACACCAAATCGTCATGAAAAACAACAAACAAACGGATCAACCTCCCCCAAGCAGAGAGATCTAATCCATTCCAATCCAACGTTCGCCAACGAAAAAGAATGGAAACAATCCTCAACAGACTGTCATACGCGTCCATAATAATCGCCACCGTCACACTCCTCTCACTGTTCCTCCAAACCCCGCGAATCTGCCTCTCTCCCCAATCAACGATCCCCGAGTCCTCGTGCCACGTGTCGTCACGCGCCCACACCACCCTCGAGAAGCGCAACGCCAAGCTCTGGTCCACCCGCGCGTGGCGGGACGGCGTCTCGTCTCACGCGCGCTTCTTCGCCGCCCTCGCCGGGGTCAGGAATGATTCGAGGGTCCTCTGCGTCTCCGCCGGCGCGGGCCACGCCGCAGCAGCGCTCGCCGGGATCGGGGTGGCTGACATCACCGCCGTCGAGGTCGTCGAATCTCCGCCGCTCGTCGCGCGCGCCGATCCTCACAAGCTGCCTTTCCCCGACGGCGCGTTCGACCTGGCCTTCAGCGCGCGCGTGGCGGAAGCGCTCTTCCCTGACCGCGCCGCGGCGGAGATGGAGCGAACAGTCCGGCCCGGTGGGATGTGCGTCGTGGCCGTGTCGGATATCGAATCTGACGGAATCCACAAGATCGCCGGTTTGTTTCGCAATTCGGAGCTAATCGAGTCTCTCAATCTAACTCTATTGGGATCCAGAGTGACTAGCATCGTCACAAGAAGAATCAAGATTCAATCTTGAACCCATTTCATAATTGTAGATGTACGAAAAATATTCCAGTTAAAAATTTCTGGGTAGCTTTTCACAAAAATAACGTACACATTAGAATTCACATTGAGCTTACATATACACAGAAAGAAGAAAACAAAAGAAAAAACTTTATAGCATAGGTTTACCATAGGGATCAGAAACCTCAAAAGCTCTAGAAATCCCATGCACAGTGAAGCTCTGTGACGAGAAAAGATCAGGTGCCACAATGTCAACCCCATTGACAGACAGCCCTGAGGCGACACGTGTCACTTCGGCCCGAATACCCACCGCGAGAGTCATGAGCTGCGTCCCGGCCGGCATGGTGGCGAGCTCCTGAAAAGTCAACCTCTGAGGAAGCACGTGAAATCTCACAGTCGCAGTGAGAAGAGGCAAAGGAGAAGCGAGAGCCCACAAACTCGGCGGAGCAAAGATTGTCACGGACTCCAACCCTTTGTAATCTTCAACGATCCCGTCGAGAACCGAGTTGAGCCCGATCGCGAACGCCACGAACCCCTCGGAGCTCAGCCTCCGCACGATCGAGGACCACTCGAGGATCCTGACAGTCGGATCGAGGAAGTTACCCGGGGCGAGCGAGGATCCCGACCCGCAATCCGGAGCCTGGATCGCTTCCCATCCCTGCCGGAGATCTTCAAAATCGAGCGGCGAAAACGGCCCGAGCACTCCATGGACGCAAAGACTCTCGGAGTGGAAGATATCTGGGTGGGAGATCATGATCTCGTTGATCTCAACCGTCGGATCTCGATCTTCTTCTTCCCCATCGACCCTCGTGATCGCAATCTTCTTCCCGCCCTGGAGAGTGGAGAGGCAAGTTCCGATGGGCTTCTTCGAGAGGGCTTCGAAGGGGAGGGCGAGGGGAGAGGTGTGGTATCGGAGGAGGTTCACGAGGAGGTTCGGAGGGAGAGAGGAGTTTGAGATGTCGGAGTCTTGGAGGGCGAAGATGGTGGTGGCATTTCGAGAAGGCGGGGAGGAGGAGAGGAGGAAGATCTCCGGCGAGACTTGGAGGAGAGTGGCCATTGCCGTGAAGCCGGCTTGTCGGAGCGCTTTCGAGGCGTTCAGAGAGAGGGGAGGAGAAGATGATGATCGGAGTCTTGTCATCGCCGGAGAAGGGGTTTGAGGCTTTGACTGCAGCGAGGTTGTGATCGCTATGAATGCCAAGACTGCTGACATCGTGAAGTACACCGGTGCTTTCCATGACCCTGAATCCATGACAAAGAAGAAAGGGAGTTTTTGTCTGATCGTGGTCTTTGGAGGTAAAAAGGGAATTTCTTTCTTTGGCTCTTGTAAGACTTTCTTGGGCTTTTGAATCAGAATGAATTCAGGGATTAAATTCTTTTATTCTAGCTCTACTCATAATTCTCTGTGTATCTTTATTCTTGGAGACGCAGAAAGGGAGTTTTTTTTTTGTCTGTTTGGGATTTTGGAGGGAAAGCGAGTGTCTTTCTTTGGCTGTTTGTAAGACTTTGTTGGGCTTTTGAATAAATCGCTCGCTGATTTTTAGAATGAAACTCAGGGATTAAATTCTTTCATTCTAACTCTACTCATAATTATTTATCTTTATTCTTGAATTAAAGCACACAGATTTAGGTCGTTTCGGCACGACTCCAAAAATAAAATAAAGGTAAATACCCCTTAACTCACCAAACTTCTCTCCTCAAATCATATTTCTCTGCTATTTGTCTCTTTGTTTTCTCCTCTCAATGTAAATAAATTACTTCCTTTCTCATTAGAATGAGAGTAAGTACACTCAGTCTGTCTCAAACAAAGACTAAAATCACGTCCAAATTATATTCTCTGTCTAAAATTGTTCAAAGATTATAGAAATATACTTATTATGTTCTTCACTCATTCAGAAGAGCTACTACCGTCGCACTCAAACCTCTCCTTAAAACCATGTATTGGAAGACGTTTCGGGTTTAGGCCCTAAACTGTTCTCTCTTTCCCAATTCCAAATTCATTCGAAATTGTCCTTAACCCAATTTACCTTGAGTTTGTTGCAGTCTATTAAGGTGACTGACCAAGATCACTAACGGCACGCAACCTTTAATGTTGATCGGAAAAACAAATCAACAATGGATATGCAAACAAAATAATAGATAAATTTATACAAAAAGCCCCTTAGCGTTTACCTAAGTCATTGGTCATTTTTATCTACCTCCCTACGAAAGATCTACGTTGAAAATGATTAATTGAAGATAACTTTCTACTTTTCACTTGTAGAAATGATAAGATAGGGGAGCTCAAGTTGCAGTTCATGGAAGAACGTATGAGATGGTTGTTTATGATAATTTGCAAACTTGAGTCATTGTACTTTGGTTATTATAGTGAATTTATTTCCACCATCGAATGTATCAGTCCGTTACCAATTTTGTATGCCTTTGTTTTTTTATATTGATATGCTTACTTAATTGCGTGCAAATTATTCTTGCACTAGCAAAATAGTTGTTCAGTCATATACTCGAATAATATGCACAATACACTTAGTAATTTCAATATTTAGCCATGTCTTTCAAAAATTTCAATCTACTTTTATAATCTAGTCTTCGCACATAATCATGCATTCAATATTATTAACCTAGTCTCCAAAACAAGAATATGATGAAAAAGCGGAAGAAATATTGTGGATAGATCCAGGATCGAATTAATTTAAATGACTAGCAGCTCATTATAATAATAAAGCATTAAGTTGAATTGAGATTGTTTTAAAAAGCTTTAAAATCTAAAATTCAATTTTTAACTGTGTGGTAGAAGTAAAACCTCTCTCAGATAGACCTTAGAAAAAGTCAAGCTCTTAAAACTTGGAATGGCCTAACTACCACCACCACATTCAATTTTTGCAAAAGTGGGAGGTGAAGAGATTATGGAGACGAGTTATGACTTAGACCTTTTCACACACTTTGGTTTAAATCTTTGGTCCAAAACATAATTTTTTTTCCTCTGTCCTGTTTAATTTACCGTCCCTCTTGAATACGTATCTGATTATAGATGGATTGCATTAGCTGATAGTTGGGCGTTAGAGAATCAATGATTTACTAATTCGCAATACGTTATATGAAGAATTAGTATATGATAGCGTCAAAAAGTGAGACATTCCAAAGAGTTTATCACATAATAATTTCAACTCACATATACATGAGGGAAAAATAGCTAAAATTAGCTCACATACACATAAACACTCTCAGTTTTTCGAATACACACTCGCTCACACATGTACGTTTCACTTCAGTATAAACTTTGAATTTCTATAACTTCTTTTTTCTGAAGGCAAAAAGACGGACGGATTTCTGTTAGCTAAATAAGACTCTCTCTATATATCTATATATATTCTGCAACTCTAATTAGTGAATATGTGTGTATATGTTTCTATTCTACATCAGCAAGCTAGCTAGTATATTCTCTGCACCTCAGATCTCGGTGTTTCTCTTCCTCGTGACTCGAATGTAGCAAAATACGGCGGCGAATATGGCAGTTGCGAGGCCGCCGATGATGACGCCGCCGCCGGCGACGGAATTGTCCGTCGCGTGCTTGTCCTTGTCCGATTCGTGCTTCCCCATCCGTCGGCTTGACGGGGCCACAGCCTCCACTTCGTCGGAATGTTTATCTCCGTCGGATTCCGGGGGATCTGCTTGGGGAAGTGACTCTGAATCTGACTCGGAGTCGTGGCTATTGGCCATGGCGTGGATCGCGAACGAGGCTACGATCAAGCACAGTAGAAATAGCCTACAAGAAGAAGCCATTGTTGTTTTATGTGTATTGCTTGAAGTTGAAGAGTGAAAAATGAAATGAGGAGTGAATTTTTTGTTGTGGTAGGCGTTTTGTTGCTGGTTAGAGCTTTTGAGAAGTGACTCGTATTTATACATGTGGATACAGAGACAGAGAGGAATAGACGGCCAAGATTTAGTCTGGGTGTGGACGTGTGGACTGAAAGCTGAGGAGATTCCAGTGGGACCCACTTCTAAATTTAATGCTCAGTTTATTCCTACTAACGTCTCTTTATTCAATTTTTCCATTTTCCGTCGACGCGCTTCTGCTTGTATTAGCAACTGTTAAAAGGCTTGTCCAGCTATTCAACCGTGTCACTTGCTTATTTCCTACACATTTCTCTTTTCTTTTTCTTTTGTCTCTTCTGGATTTGTAGGAGGAAGATAATTTACTTTTTTTTTTATATATAAAAGATTAATCCATCTGAAAATTTAACGAAGACTTAATAATTCAGTTGTTAAACCTTTCGCAAAGCTTTTTTTCTTTCACCTATTGGAGCTAATATTAAGCGATATATGAAGTTTGCATATATACATATAATATATATAGCTCATATTGAAAATCATGTATATGATTTCAATTTTTTTATCAAAATTTCGGGGAAATGGCCTTAGCTTACAAACGTGATTTTATTTTGTTCAACATTTCGTACATATTTTGTAAACATCCAAAATGTTTACGTGATAATTTAATTTACATATCTAAGTTACTATTATACCCTTTTAATTTCGGAATTAGTTATGTTTAAATTTCTCCAAAATTTGAATATTTTTTGGTAATTAATGTAGATAAGATCCTACAATTTTGGGTAATTATTTTGACTCATTAATTTCAGTATAATTAATGATTTTCATTCATTTTTAGCCGATTGTAATTATTATTTACAGCTTCCTATCCTTTTATTTATGGAAAATATTTCATATTACCGAATTTTAATTAGTTTTATAACAGATCTGGTTTGTTCATATTTTTTTTCTTCAAATTGGTCATTTACATCGTCCAGTATTTACGCTCGTTAATTGATATTCAATTTACACTGTAATGGATTTACAACGTAATTGATTTTTGTAATGTAAATTGAAACTTTTTATCGTTAATTACACACTAATTAACAAAACACGATTTATCCAAACAGAAACTCAAGATAGAGGACCTTAATTTACAGCAATTGAGAAGATAATCATGAAAAAAAATTCTGCAAACTTCGAAACAGTGTAAAAAATAGAGAAAAAAAAAATTATTACAGCAAAAAACGAAAACAAAAATACTTGTTTAACGATGCTGACTCGAACACGACGACAACGGCGAGGATCACCCAGACGGAGTAGCGGCTGAGATCATGGAAAAGCTCGCGGAAGTAAATGAGGAGCGAGATGAGCGTGAGAGCCAGCCCCATCTTCGCCGAGAACACGATCTTCCTCGGATCCGACTTCCCCATCTGCCACGCCACGCGCGCGACGCTCTCCGCCCACCGCCGAAGCACTGGCTTCAGCAGACATGAACGAGAGCAGAGGCACGCTCTGTTGCTGTTGAGACTCCTCGTCGAACTCCGGCGTCGAAACGAGGCAGCAAAAGCCATTGCTAATCGACTGAAGCCTCTCGCGCTTCTCCACGAAGCTGTTTGATTTCTTTGATTCGCTTGGAATGTATGATGAATATGAAAGGGAAAATATAGAAATACGCCATCGGCGGTAATTTAGGGACAATTAAAATTGATATTTAATTTTTAAAATTTAATTTAAATTTTGAACGGAATTTTGATTTGGGGTATTTTTAAAACGAATTTTGAATTAATTAAAAATTTTACAAAACGTTAGATAAAACCAAATTAATATAAAGTTATTATATCCAATAACCTTTTTTTTACGGATCGACTATAATTCAGGAAGAAAGCGATTTAAAAAGAATGATCAACGTAATGTAGCTATCATTAACACATGCTCAGAGAATAAGTGGATCATGGGATAAAGAGCAAAGGTCGCTCGAGCTTGAACATGTCAGTATGGGGATGATAATGCGCATTTTGACTAGCCAAATTTTTTACCTTGCAAGATTATCTTTATAACATGCTTTGTGTTGTATTTTACACTGATAACATTATTATTTTTGGTCATTACTTGATTTGCTCTCACTAAGTCAATTTATAAAAAACCGTATACATTTGATTGCACAATTTTGTACAACTCACCATATTTATCTCGGGAATCAAGAGCTTAACACCGATTTACAAATGTTAATTTATTTTTTTCAGATTGAACATTATTAATTAAAAATATATACAAATACATGTCCATAATAAAAGATCCGATACATACCTATTATACATATGTGTAACAAAATATTTCTTGGTAAGTATATAAATTTAATATGTTAGTATACAAATAAATTTCAAACTAAATTATTTGGGTATTAGAAGTCGGACGGTATTCAATCCTCAGTCATGACCATTAATAGAATATACACGTTAGATTATTACTAATGTGAGTGATAAGATTGTAGATTAAATTCAAAAGACCTTCAGCTTCTTTTACCTATAATCTTCCTTTTAATTTTAAATCAAAGGTATGAAACAGAGGTCTCAACCTTGAAGCCACCGCGTGTAATTTATTGCTGACATCTGCCAGGGCATTTAATGAACTTGATGTCATAGTCCCAAAGTATAAACAGATGTCATGACATCATATAAGAAGAAAAGTTCATGTTCTATCAAACTATTGAGTCATGAAAGTCTAATTTACTGGTCTTGAGGAATTTCTTTTATAACCTAATAAAAATAAAGGAATTTATGTTTTATATTTATCATTTTTATTTCTCTTACAACTTCTTGTTTTGCCCATTAAAGAGTTTTCTCTAATATTAAGCTTATATCGTCAAATTATACATTAGGGAATTCTAAAAAATGGTGTTATATATTACAAGCATATATAAAAAATATTACATTTTGAATATAGATCACATTTAGTAAATTGTTGATAAATAATTAGCTCAAATCATTTATAATTTTTATTATTATTAATTTATTATATTTTTCCACTTTTTTCAAAAACAAGAAAAGTAAATCGATAAAAAAAAATTGAAATAAATTTATTACGTAAGCATGTTGATTATTTACATTAAATTAATAAAATTTTGATTAAATTAAAGTTTAAGATATTTACATGATTAATTGTGTAATTTTTTTTATGTATTATATCAATTGATTGTTTCTTAGTGTACAGTTTGTAGACTAAATCCAGGTCGTATTGAAAGATAGTAAGATACTGAGCGGTTTTAGCTTTTCGCTCCATGCCGATATAGTATAGCTTCTTAACAGCTGAGGATTTGACTTTGTTACACTTTTGAGGGTCGGTGAGAACTAAATACTTACCCGTTGACAAATGTTAAACTGAAAACAGCAAATACAAAGGAACCACCGTCCACCTGTTTTGAATCGGTTACCGATAAAAGTTCACGTGTGTTTTGTTTACAAATTCCATGCACATATAGTGGTATATCACTACACTCCTGCACCAGGTGTGTGTGTTTTTATTATTATTTTAAGTTATCATTATGGCAATCACAAAGATTCTACAATTCTCAATATAAGCAATGTTATGTAATGTGTACAGTGTACTTATACAAAAAATTATGAATTCACGTTAACTTGAGAGTGTGTAAATAGTTTAAATTAATGTAAAATGGATAAGAATAAAAAATATTGCAAAAATAATTGGATAGGAAAGACACAAGTAATGAGATATATATAACTATTAACATTACTAAAATAGTAAATTAATTTAAAAAAACATTTTTGTGCTAAAAGTAAAATTTTGAGGTAGAAATATGTCAACATATTTTGCTTTACATCTATAATATGATTCATAAATGTAAAATATGGATCGATCTTGATGGACAATAGACTGATGAGATTACCAGTTACTTTAAGAATAAATATTATTAATGTTTAGTTAAATTTAAAGAAAAACTGTTAACCTGATCATGTTTAACCTAAAGCTGTGACGTGGATTCTTGTCAATTAAACTTTTCTTACGGTACAATTAAAATTTAATCTTATATACTTTTTCGTGAATAAAAAATACAGATTATGCGTCAAGGATATTCGGTATTTATGTCATTATTTTCTCTTGGTAGTATTATTAAAAATGATTTTACATTTGTTTATTAAAAAAATTAAGCACAAATAACATTAAAAAAATTAAGCACCCAAAATGTTAAATAGTGTTTCATCTTGAAATCGTCCTTGATTTACCAATAAATTAATTGATACTAACGGTGCAATTGAACTTAGCATTAAGTATTTTAACCGTGAAAAAGTACTCTATGTGTTGGAATTGAAGCCCAACAAGCATTCTGTCGAAAACCAACTCGCAGCCCAAACTTGCAGCCCTATGGATGTAAGGAGATAAAACGATATTTGAGTTTGTTACGAGACTTTGTCGTTTGAGTAATAAAAAACGACATTGAAGCTACTAAAAAAATTCAGCCGTCCATTTCCTTAGATCCAACGGTGTACCTTTATTGTAATGTTGTATCTCGTATATAACCCTTTTATAACCTACCTGAGTCTCAAACACTTATTCCTGAGAGCTCTGCTAGGGTTTGGGCGATTTTTCTTCTTCTTCTTCTTCTCTGTTGTTCTTCTCTGGTTTACTCTATGTGATCACCTTGATCGTGTTCTTGTGTGTAGAACTGGTAAAGTGAGTTTCTTGAGAGAGAGTGAACTGTTGTGAGAGAGATTGGTGGTTGTGAGGGTTGTGGCTTTGCTTTGTTACCGATTCACATAGTACGACCGTGAAACTTCTCATACGGAGCTCAACGTGCAGTAGATTTTTTTGATCGAAGCACGGTAAAAAGTCTGTGTAATTTACTTTACGTTTTTGCTTTGTGGTTATGTGCATGTTCAGCCCTATAATCTGTGATAAATCGAAACTATTAGGGTTAAATTTGCAACACTATGTTTCCTAAACATGACGCATTTATCCCGCTGTTTTCTCTTTATCTTACATGCACTATTTTTAAATAATACTTTAATTATAAGACAATAAAATGATGGGATAATGTGTGACCAATAATTATGCATCCTTGGAGAGTGATGAGATAGTACTAACACTCACCTAACAACGATAGGATATGTGATTGCTGGTTCTGAATCGGATAGCTACATGCATATTCATGAGTTAGGTTTCTTGTCAATTCGATAATGTTGCATGCAAGTATCTGTGGATCAGAATGAAAACGTCTAACGCAGAAATACCAACAAATATGACTGAAGTCTATCAGATCAAGCTTGATAAGTTTGTCGGCAAGTATGTAAACTTCAACAATTTGTATAGTCAACGACTTAAATATGAATACAATCAACAGTGGCCAAAGCCAACTTTAGAACATGCAAAGAAGATATAGTGTCGACTGATCAATCTCTATGTAGTTGATAAATAATTAACTTATACATGAGAAAAATATTGACAAAATCTCACCGAAGTACTTAAAAGTTATTGGAAACTTTGTAAAGTCGTGGAAGTTGTATTAGTAGATCGAGCTCTTTTGTTGGCGAAGAAATTTTATGTTTTGTGTTTGTTCGATTGTGAGAGAATGAAGAAAATTGCGGGCGGGAGACGGGTAAGGGATAAGGGATAAATTATAACTTGTTTTGGACCAATTAATCATATTTCCCTTTTTAAAAAAAATCAGTTTCATGACTCCTTAGTCACATACTACATACTTTATATGACTAATCTAGTCAACTACAAATCCAATTCAGTCATGATTTATGTTACTTTGAATTCGGTTCCAAGTTATATACAGGACCTTAATATTAGACTATATCTAAAAAATCTACAAAAATTGGACCATACGAGGAATAGAACGACATCCCTATTGTACACTCTATAGCTGTAAAATTGCAAAAATAAGAAGAAGAAGAAGAAGAAGAAGAAGAAAAAAAAATTGGGAAAGTGAAAGAGAGACAAACAAAAATGAGGGCTAAATTTTTATGGTGTTTAGGACTTCTTAATTTGTTCGGTAAAAAAACGTTTTCCATTTTGCATCAACTAGCACTCAAGCCAAGTAAATGCTTATTTATATATCAACTTGACACAAAATTGAAACCATAGGAAATGCTTCTTTAATTCTCAATATAACATGTAAGTTATTTCTGAAATTAAAACTCTTTAGAAGTAAATTTCGTACTTAAAAAATATGGAACGGGCCCGGAAGCCCGAAAATCCAAGAAGAGCCTAAATTGTCAATATTCAAGATCCAAGCCTAAGCTCGGCCCGGTTCGGCACAGCCCGGTGGCGGCGTGGGTGTGTGCGCGCGCGAGGGGATAGAACTAACCTATCAACACTCCCCTCCATTTCACTTGAATATCACCTTAACGAGGAGAATTTCTTATAAATCCTACACCAACACTCATTCTCATCAAATGTGAGAATCTTTTGGATACACTATTAAGTGTGTCACCTCCACTTCACTTTTTTACAACACATATCAAAATGTGATTTTTAAGCATAATTTGAGCATCAATTTCTCGAAGACAATTCTGATAAGTGGACCACACTCAAGTACTACCCATAAATCATCCATAACCTATGTTAATCACATTTTATTAATAATTCTTCAAACAATCTCCCACATTAATTAAATTGTGAGAAGACTCGACACGACTCAAGGTGGTTTGTTCAGCGGTCAATATCAGTATAGGACATGTAGACAAAGTCCTTGAACCTTCACTCGTGGAACTATTTTATGTTTACATACTACTCAGTAGACACGATGACCTTGAACTGTTAGTCGTTTATATATAAACAATGAACATTTATCCCGCTTATGGACTCAGTTCTCATGGTTATGTTCATTCCGGCCCTGAACATGCAGCTGGTTCAGTAAGAGTTACTAAAGAATTAAGCCTCATTAATTCTCTTTCGAAGCGGTCTTACTTATCTCTTACATAGGTGATTCTTACACATAAAATTAATCATGCATTACTCGTTGGGGACCTTAAAGATCCGATATCAAAGAATGATTAAGATCACATCGGTTAACATCATACATGTGTCACTGTTTTATCATAGGAATATAGGGATGGGGAATCCGGCCCCATAGTGACCCCACTTCGTCTTAGGAGTTAGGTTGTCCCTTTGAACCAAGTTCTTGAGATCTCTAGTCATCATGGTTGAATTTACTTTGCTAAAACTTTATTTCATTGGATTTAACCTCGTTCATATTGAAGTCTTTTCTACTTATTCCTTATTAACCCTTTGGTTAGCGGATCCAAAATATTTTTCTTGGACCTTACATAGTCAATACTTATGACTCTAGAAAGAGAAGTTGTCTAATGTTATCATGTCATCGACGTATATATCTAGGTTTACCATTATACATAACACTTTGTGTTATATCAATCGTCAATTGGTTACCGCAATATATAAATATAGCAGGCACATGTGTTGTCTATCTTGGAATACCGTCTACGAAATTTCTTAGCCATTCAGCCTCCTTGCCACACTTATCCAAATCAACAAACCCGGACTCAATGGTAGATCTCGTTATCAATGTTTGTTTTGAGGATTTTCAAGCCACAACAACGCCACCCAAAGTAAATCCCGCAATATTTTTGTTAGAATAGGTCTAGGGTTAAAGAAAAATTTAACATTAATCAAATTAATGGCGGGAATTTAAAAATTTCTTTTTCAAGTAAAACAATTTTACTAACCTAGAAAAAAGCATATACATGTTATACAAAAAACATTATTTAATTTATTAGAACACGAACCTTTCTTTGTAGCTTGATCTTGAAGCGTCTCGAGAAAGGTAGATCCTCTTCCTTGGCTCGCTCATCACCTTCGCACCTAATCTTGAACTCGAGAAACCTAAGATTTCTATTACATGAGTCAATATAGGTTTTGGAAGGATTTGTGTGTGGGCACAATTAAACCATATGAACCAAGAACAATTCTTGGATCATAAGCTAATTCTCTAGATTAAATGTGAATCTAGGTGCAAAATAAGAAGAGTATTTTGTAGAGAGAGAGAGGGAAAGGATCGGCCACAATAGGGAGAGAAGAAGAAAAATGCTTAACCTTCACATCTCTATGTGAGGCTTTATTTATAAGAGAAGGAAAAATCTATAAAGGTCAATTATTCATTCATGAATGAATAATGTATTCATGACACAATATTTGATTTTTCCTTCCCATTTCCCTCATTGTTTGGCCGGCCATGATGTTGCATTAGTGAGGAAATTTGTTTCCTCACTTAGCACATTTGTTTCCTTCTCAAGGAAATTCATTTCCCTTTTTCTTTTGTCGTAATTATCCTTACAAGAAAAAGGAAATAAAACTCTCCTCTTTGATGCTATGTTGGCCGAATTCTACATAGGGTGAGGGAGCATCTAGATGCTTCCTTATTTCTTTTAAGACAATTCTTAAAATACCCGTTGTAGAATTATAATTGCACAAATAACGAAATTAATTTCATAATGCCTCAAACGACTTTTCGGCTTTAGAAAGTAATTTATATTTTCATCAAATGAAAACATTCAAAAACTTATTTTGACATTCACATCATTTTATGTCCTTGTGGACAAAAATACCCTTTAGACATTTTCCGAGAAAAAGACTAGTTCAACATTTGAACTTATTTTGACTTAACTTCTAGTTTAACAATCCTACTCTAATGACCTGTAATAGTGACCTTATGGATCCAAATGAACAAAGCTTGAGCTTCTAAAGAGGCGACACTAAGAATCTCTCGGTTCAAATGAATTTATTTTCTACTCAAGTTCAACTTAATTATATTGAGCGGATCCATTGAATGTTATCTATGTTTACCCTTCATGAATATCACCAGCTAGTTGGGATTTATAAAATTACCATTTTACCCTTCTAGTTGTTATTTCCTCAACTCATTTAGTACTTGTGAATAAGTTAGAAACAATGTATTGACGAGGAGCTAACAAGTCACATTGTTTCATCCAAATAAAGTCGCTACTTAAATTTGGACACTGCGCAGTTCATTTATTCACAATCCAAGTAATAAAGTATGAGGTGATATACATTGCATCTCAGCAATCTTATACATGAATTCCATATCTATGAGAACTTCACAAAGTTGGTTCATGACATCTTCATAACTTAATATCTCACCAATAGGCCTTGTCTAGATCACACATTGGACCTAGAATTTGACTTTCTCAAATGAGAGTATTAATGCTATGAAATGACATGTCTCATTTCAGGATTTAGGTAAGAATGATGCGATTTATACGTAGTGACCTTTAGATAGAAGATGTTAAATGGTTTGTTCTTCTATTGTCTCTATAGGTGCACTGGTCAATTCAGTATCTTCGAAAGATACACTGGAAGAACTACAGAGTTCCTAACTCTCTATGCCTTGTAACCAGACATCCTATATTCTTCCAACAATCATACTGGGATCAATAGTCCGTTGATCTTTAGATTGCAAATATATCGTTTTAGTCAAACCATGAAGAGTTTGTTCACGCAAATCTATATTTGTCTCTTCATACATTGTTAGGTTTGATTAAGGACTATAAGACTATTGAATATCATAAATCTTCAATCAAACTAAAAATGAATGAATGAACGTTTCAACTTTTATTAATTGAATCAGCAAATTACAAAGATTTATATATTACATCAATATCTAAATAAACAATCTTTCAATAAGGACTTTTCAAAGATTTATATATTACATCAATATGTAAATAAACAATCTTCTTGTGGGCATCTCTGCCAATAAACTCCCACTTGACTCAAAGAAGATGAGAGTAGTTCTTCATGCCTAATCCGTCTCGATGTTGGTCGAAGACCTTGTTGGATAGGGCCTTGGTGAAAGGATCTGCAAGGTTGTCCACCGTTGAGATCTTCTTCACCTCCACGTCTCCACGCTGCACGATCTCTCTAATCAAATGATATTTCCTCTCAATATGTTTAGAGCGCTTATGGCTTCTAGGTTCCTTTGAGTTAGCAACAGCCCCACTATTATCACAATAAAGTGTCATGGGCTCGTTGACATTTGGAACAACTTCCAAATACTTAAGGAATTTTCTAAGCCATACAGCCTCTTTGGATGCTTCACAAGCAGCCACATATTCTGCTTCCATGGTGGAGTCAGCAATGCAAGATTGCTTGATACTCCTCCAAACAACAGATCCACCGTTCAGGATGAACACAGATCCTAAAGTGGATTTCCTGGAATCCTTATCCGCCTGAAAGTCGGAATCAGTATACCCCGTCATAGTCACGTCAGTACTTGAATATGTAAGCATCAGGTTCCTAGTATTCCTAAGATACTTGAGAACATGCTTAACATCAATCCAGTGCTCGGGTCCAGGATTTGATTGGAAACGGCTAACTACGCCAACTGCGAAACATATATCCGGTCTAGTGCACAACATAGCATACATGAGACTTCCTACGGCTGAAGCATAGGGAACTTTTCTCATGTCCTCAATCTCTTGTGCAGTATTGGGAGACTGGTCCTTAGAGAGTGAGACTCCATGTCTAAAGGGGTTTTCACCCCTCTTGGATTTCTGCATGGCAAAGCGATCCATCACCTTATCTATATAAGATGCTTGGGAGAGCGACAAGGTCCAGTTCTTTCGATCTCGAAAGATCTGAATCCCCTGAATGTATGCAGCTTCCCCTAGATCCTTCATATCAAACTGTTTAGCTAACCAGATTTTAACCTCAGATAATTTACCTACATCATTCCCAATGAGTAGTATATCATCGACATATAATACCAGAAACACAACCTTACCCTCATGTATCAATTTATAAACACAAGGTTCATCTATTGACTATTCAAAACCGAAGCTTTTAACAGTATCATCAAATCTGATATTCCATGATCTAGATGCTTGCTTTAATCCATAAATGGATTTAAGCAATTCACAAACTTTGTCCTCTTGATCATTTTCTACGAAAACGTCTGGCTGAGCCATGAAAATGCGCTCGTCAAGATTGCCATTCAGAAATGCAGTTTTGACATCCATCTGCCAGATCTCATAATCGAGAGCAGCAGCTATGGATAGAAGTATACAGATGGATTTAAGCATTGCGACTGGCGAGAAGGTTTCTTCATAATCTATACCTTCCTTTTGGGTATAACCCTTAGCCACTAGTTACGCTTTGAACGTCTCAACGTTCCCATCCGGACCCCTTTTCTTCTTATAGATCCACTTACACCCTACAGGTTTAACCTCTTCAGGTAGGTCTACAAGTTTCCAGACTTTGTTGACATACATCGAATGCATCTCAACTTTCATGGCATCAAGCCAAAGGTTTGATTCAGAACCAGCCATCGCTTGGCTGTAGGAAACAGGGTCATCCATATCTGTGACGGCTACGAGAGTGTCACCATAGGACATGTACCTGTCAGGTTTTTCAGAAACCCTCCCACTACGTCGAAGTACCACTTGACGAGATTCTGAATTTAAAGGTTGCGTTTTAGTTGGGGTAAGAACAGTTCTTACAAATGAGGTAGAAGCTTCTGTTGGGATTGGTGCCCACAAAGGAGATATTAGACATTGAGATACTTTGTGTATTTATATTTTGCTGAAACATTGATATTAATAAATGTTCATTCTTTATGAGATTGTGTTTAGTTATATTTAAGCTATGCTCTGAAACTGTCATCAACGAAAAGGGTGTTAAGTACAGACTTGACAAGATAACCCCTTGTGACAAGTTTGAAACATTTGTTCGCAGTCTAAAGATCGATAGAGCAATCGAATCTTATTATTGATTGTTGGCATGAATCATGATATCTCATCTTGTGATATGGAGAGTTTTGACTCTATGATTCATACTTGGTGTCTTATAGAAGATACTGAACAAGACCAGTGACACTTAGAAGCTCGAGACAAAACTGTTTACACACTCGAGGCTTCAAGTTCACAACTAAAGGAGTATTATGATACTTACCTTAATCCTGAAGTGAATATGTAATTGACATTGCACTTTGTGACATTTGATTCGTCAATGGGCAATGACTAAATTTTAGTTGCATCTGACCCGACTGTTGGTGTCACAAGGAGGTAATGTTGGGTTATATGATTCACATATATGGAATTCATGTAACAACGATGCAAATGCATTAGTATCACACTATGCTTTGTTATGAGAGTGTGAATGAATAAATATGGCCAGGTATTCACTGAATGAGTTCATTCTTTGATTAAAACATGTGACATGTAAAGATATCTCACTTTATGTTTTTCTCATTCACAAATAACAAAGGAGTTAGTGAAATAATAACTCGATGGGTAAAACAGTAATCTTACATTCCCCTCAGTTACTGATACACATGAAGGGTAATATCGTAATATACTCCGTGGATCGTGTGAGAAAGTGTTTCCTCACATTAAACATAAAAGATACGCACATGAACAGAGAGATTGTCAATATTGGTCCTTTAGTGGAATCGACCAATATTAAGAGTTAAAAGACGGAAAAGGTTTGTGAACTTTTGTGTCTGATCTTTATTCTAAAGCTTCGTTCATGTGGATCCATGAGGCCTCAATGATAGACATTGGAAGAGATTAAAAGAACTGGAAAAGTTGATTTACTGATTAAGTATAAATAGTGATTTATATTGAGAAAGTTATTTTCTTGAAACTCGATAAATAACTAGTTCTTTATTTTGTTTATTGAATCAAGATGTTATCATATTGATGATGACATTCTCGAGTGATCAAATATGTTAAAAGAAGAAAATAAATTATTTCTCATTTCGTACTTATTCGATAACTATGAAATATATTTAATGATGTGTCATTAAATAATAATGAGAGTTCTTAATTAATTTTAGAAATTAAATCAAATATATTTAGGAACAAAATTCAAAGATATGGACGAGTAAGGGAGAGTGTTTTGGCCGAATTCCTTAAGTGAATAGGGTCATGGGTTTGACCCAGCTTAAACCCATTTATAAGCTGTATAAATAAGGCTAAGAAACCCTAATCACTACCCCTAACCCTAGAGAATTTTCGGCACACACACTCTCCTTCCCCCTGTGTGTTTCTCGGCCGAAATCCCCAAGCAAAAGAAGAGAAAAATTGTTTTTCCTTTTTCAATCTTTGGTTTCCTAACTGTTCTTAAGAGCCTACACTCTTGATCTCAATATTTCCTTGTGTAATATTGTTGATTCATCACTTGTGGTGTTTGAATGATTTAGAAAATTGTTTTGGAATTTTTAAAATTGGTTTGAAAAGGTTTCAGCCCTCTAAAACAGCCCTAGGTCGTTTTCTGTGCATTCCGGTGACCTCCCAGCCTCCAGTCCTCCATTCCGGCGAGGCAAACCCATTCCGGCGAAGGCTCCCTGTCAGGCGAGCTCCAATCCGGCGAGACAAGTCCAATCCGGCGAGGCAGATCCAGTCCGGCGAGTCCTATCCGGTGATGGCAATCCGGCGAGGTCATCAGGCGAGGCGTCCTAGAGATTTCCAGTCCGGAGAAGCTTCACAGTCCGGCGAGGCTCTCCAGTCCGGCGAGCTCCCTATCAGGCGTGTTCCCGTGCGGCGACAGACTCCCATCCGGCGAGTGCCCAGTCCGGCGAGGCTCTCCAATCCGGCGAGCTCCCTGTCAGGCGAAGAACTCCAGTCCGGCGAGGCTCCCAGCTGCTGTGCATTCCTGTGACCATTCCCAGTCCGGAGAAGACGTTCCCAGGCAATCCGGCGAGGGTTTTCTCGGGATTTGGGCGTGACGTGGCATTCCGGCGATAGCTAGCAACGTCGTGGTTGTTTACAACCTCTTACGTAAGTATTTTCTCAATTAAATAATTAAATATAAATTATATAATTGTTATATAAATTATTAGTTTAATTTTATTTGATTGAGCTTGTGAATTATAAATTGTTTATAATTGCTTAATAAATTTTAATACCTTAGGTTGTTAAATATATTAAAATTAGTTTTAATATATTAGATCTAATTATAATTTTCCGCCACATAGGATGTGTAGTGTAATTAATGTTGTTTAATTGTTAAATAAATTCCAACAGCTTCCTTACCCAACTTTTCTTCAAGCACAATTTTGCTTCTAGGTTTTGCATTTTTCATATAGTCCTCCTCAAGGAAACGAGCATTAGTGCTGACAAACGTTTTGTCATCTTTGGGACTATAGAATGTGAAACCTTTGGTTTCCTTTGGATATCCAACGAATACACATAATTCTGACCTACTAGCCAACTTGCTAGTCTTTTGCCTTAGCACATGTGCAGGGCAACCCCAAATTCTGATGTGGCTTAAACTAGCTTTACGCCCAGTCCATCGTTCATAAGGAGTACCAGGAACCGTCTTAGTCGGAACTTGGTTCAGAATGTATGCGGCAGTTTCGAGGGCATATCCCCAAAAGGAATTAGGGAGTGATGAGTAACTCATCATTGATCTAACCATATCCATCAAAGTTCGATTCCTTCTCTCTGACACTCAGTTTTGTTGAGGTGTGCCAGGCGCTGTAAGCCGAGAAGCGATACTTTCTTCGTTAAGAAAGTCATCGAACTCTTCAGACAAGTACTCACCTCCTCGATCAGATCGAAGGGTTTTGATCTGTTTGCCAGTCTGCTTTTCCACTAAAGCCCGAAAGACATTAAATACGTTAAAGGTTTCGGAATTGTGTTTGAGCAAAAGGAAAAATCCATATCTTGAGTAATCATCGATAAAGGTAACGAAGTATTCGTATCCTCCCCGTGCCTGAATTCTGAGCGGACCACATACATCAGAATGTATTAGTTCTAGCAGCTCAGTGGCTCTTCGACCTTTATCAGAGAAAGGTCGTTTGGTCATTTTTCCTTCTAAACAGGATTCACAAGTCGGCAGTGAGCCTATTGTAGAGGCTTTGAGTTGACCATGCCTCACAAGTCTCTTAATCCTATCTAGACTAATATGACCAAGTCTTAAGTGCCAGATATATGTTGATTTTATTAGATCAGAGGAGTCATTTAGTTTGATCCTCTTGGGTTCCCTTATTAGATCATTATCTATTTCAGTGTCTAAAAGCAAAGGTTGTGTAGGATAAACATAGTATAAACCATTCTTTAAACATGCATCAGTGACAAATGAATTGGAAAAAGTAATACGAATTCCATTATCAATAAACTTTAAATAATAATTCTGCTCAACAATTTGAGCTACAAATATTAAGTTTTTCCCAAAGGAAGGAACATAATACACATTATTCAAATTTAAAGTCCTGCCTTCGAAAGACAGTGTCACGGATCCCACAGCCTTAGCAGACACCAAGCTCCCATCACCCCTCTTGAAGCAGAAGTCGCCATCCTCTAAGCTTTTGCTTTTCCTGAACCCATTCAAGGAACAACGAATTTGGTTAGTAGCAGTGGAGTCAAGAATCCACAGTGATACATTATCAGCTACTAAACAACAAATTTCGGTAATCAGTACAATACCTTTCCCTTTAGCCTTGAGGTAGGTAGGACAGTTTCTATGCTAGAGTTCCTCAGCGGTGTGAATCTCCTTCATCAGCTCGGTAACAGTTTACCCCAGCTTATTGATGGAGTAGTTCAGTCTGAAAGTATCGAAAGATTCAGGGAGAGTTTCTAAGATCATATCTAATTTGATTTCTCCATTGATCTTAGTTCCATGTCATTAAGATAACTTATGATCAATATCATGTGTTCTTTAACAGGAGTCTTGGCTTTCATACGATAGTTCACAAACCGTCGAACCGCTTGTTATCTAGCATGGCGCCTTTGCCCTTCAAACATCTCATAGAGATTGAAGAGCATGGTTTAGGCCGAATCAATATCACGATGATGTTGTTGCAACATATTGTTCATCGATGCGAAAACATAGTATCTCACAATCTCATCTGATTGGATTCAGGCTGCTAGGGCGCCATTGTCCTCTTGAGTCGAATCATTATTCGTTTCAGGAGGACATGGGGTGGTGAGTTCCTAATTGTGCTTGTCCTTCGAAAGGAAGATGTCTAGGTTACGTTTCTTATTTAACGTAGTTTTTCAGTTCCAGTTAATTTGAGGAAACGATGATAGAGAAAGTGTTTAGAGACATGTTGCTGATAAGTTGAAACAATTTACGATTAGTCTTTTGTTTAGTATTTTAAGTTTAATTTTATTTAGACAAGGAAAAATCCAAAAGGTGTTATGAACAAAATGACACTTTACTCCTTCGAGGGAAGGCCGCAAAGAGTCACCTTTCATAAGTAAATGACACATCATTAATGCATAGTCATGATGTCAATACATCAGTGTTTGACTAGCCACCTTATAAAAATGTTTGATCACTCAAAACTTTTCGCAGGGCCTCGAGGGGGGATTACTAGAGTTTGAGTCTAAGTGTGTAACCAACAACTTAGTTCAACAAGATCTACTTTGAAAATAATCCGTCGAGGGGAGGCCTTGTCTCATTGTTTCACTTTTGAACGTAGCTATAAAAGCAATGTTATGAGCAATGCGTCTATGAGTACTCTCATTTAAGAGAGGGCCACGAGGGTGACTCTTAGTCCGGCGACATATGCATTTCACATTAGTGTTGGGGATCGCGGGTTGCAAACAATAAGTACAACTCTCCCACTTAGTTTTTAGGAAAAAATAAGGGGACACTGGATTGCAAACGAGTGCAATCCTCCCACTTAATTTTTGGAAAAATGGCACGTCTACTCTTGTACATATAGGAAACATATTTCCATTAGCAAAGAGAGATAGAGTGGATAACTAGAGAAAAAGAACCCTAAAATTGATATTTGTGAGGGGAGGGCAGTGTTAATGCACTAAGGCACAAAGAACATACTCGGATCTTTTTGTCTATTAATTTATTTTTCCTAAGGAAAGTGTGTGCGATTAATAAATCGTCACTTTTGCACTTGAAAGTTTTTGAGATTAAAAATCTCGTAAGACTAATATGTATATATATATATATATATATATATATATATATATATATATATCTTGATGACATCTTCCTTCAAGGCGTCTTCATGGTGGTTTAGCGTGAGAACGTCGGAAATCCACAATAGCATTAAGAAGACGGGAGAAAGCTAGGAGTCGCAAAATCCGGATTAAAAAAATATAGATTCGCGGACTGCCGTACACCTCGAACTTAAAAGGTCATAAATCACACATCCGGTATCCGATTGAGCTGAAACCAATTGCATTGGATAGCTAACATCCGTACCTTTAATTTGGTTCAAGAACCACTAATTTTCAAGGTCGGAGCAAAGAGTTATGTCCGTTTTACTGAGCCATAACAATTTGTCCAGAATTTGAAAAAAATTAAAAGTACGTCGGATCTAGGTGTAAAGAGAAAGAGATTTATTGAAAACATTTAAATTGTATGTTTTGATTTCAATTGTGTGTTATATTAATATATTAATAATTAAACACAATATAAAATAAACAACATAATATAAAACATTCAATAACTAATTTAAACTAGAAGTGCAACAAACTAGTTTAAACTATGTACACAAATTTTCAAACTTGTCAAAAAATTGATTTTGAATATGCTAAACATAAAATAATTAAAAACTGTTTTTATTGTATTTATATAGCATATATATCAAGTGTAAAATCAACAAAAAATTCATTTTAGTGGTCGTACCAAAAAATTAAAATTTTGTAAGATCTAATCTTTTGAAAAAACCATTATTCAAGTAAATTTAGAAAACAATTTTCTTATAATGATTTTAAATAACATGTACATGTTTATGCTTTTACAATAGCTATATACCATTTGTTGGAATAGGTCTAGGGTTAAAGAATAATTTAACATTAATCAAATTAATGGCGGAATTTAAAAATTTCTTTTTCAAGTAAAACAATTTTACTAACCTAGGAAAGAGCATATACAAGTTATATATTAAAATCATTATTTAATTTACTTAGAACACGAACCTTTCTATGAAGATTGATCTTGAAGCGTCTCGAGAAGGTAGATCCTCTTCTTTGGCTCGCTCGTCACCTTCGCACCTAATCTTGAACCGGAGAAATCTAAGATTTCTATTACATGAGTCAATTAAGGTTTTTGGAAGGATTTGTGTGTGGGCAGAATTAAACCAAATGAACCAAGAACAATTCTTGGATCATAAGCTAATTCTCTAGATTGAATGTGAATCTAGGTGCAAAATAAGAAGAGTATTTTGTAGAGAGAGAGAGAGGGAGGTTCGGCCACAATAGGGAGAGAAGAAGAAAATTGCTTAACCTTCACATCTCTATGTGAGGCTCTATTTATAGGAGAAGGAAAAATCTATAAAGGTCAATTATTCATTCATGAATGAATAATGTATTCATGACACAATATTTGATTTTCCCTTCCCCTTTCCTTCCTTGTATGGCCGTCCATATGGGTGCATTAGTGAGGAAATTTGTTTCCTCACTTAGCACATTTGTTTCCTTCTCAAGGAAATTCATTTCCCTTTTTCTTTTATCGTAATTATCCTTATAAGAAAAAGGAAATAAAACTCTCCTCTTTGATGCTATGTTGGCCGAATTCTTCATAGGGTGAGGGAGCATCTAGATGCTTCCTTATTTCTTTTAAGACAATTCTTAAAATACCCGTTGTAGAATTATAATTGCACAAATAACGAAATTAATTTCATAATGCCTCAAACGACTTTTCGGCTTTAGAAAGTAATTTATATTTTCATCAAATGAAAACATTCAAAATCTTTTTTTGACATTCACATCATTTTATGTCCTTGTGGACAAAAATACCCTTTAGACATTTTCCGAGAAAAAGACTAGTTCAACATTTGAACTTATTTTGACTTAGCGTCTAGTTCAACAATCCTACTCTAATGACCTGTAATAGTGACATTATGGATCCAAATTAACAAAGCTTGAGCTTCTATACTCGGACTCAAAAGTTCACAAACCTTTTCCAAGTATTAGCTTAATGTCGACTGACTCCACTAAAGAGTCGACACTGAGAATCTCTCGGTTCAAATGAATTTATTTTCTACTCAAGTTCAACTTAATTATATTGAGCGGATCCATTGAATGTTATCTATGTTTACCCTTCATGAATATCATCAGCTAGTTGGGATTTATAAAATTACCATTTTAACCTTCTAGTTGTTATTTCCTCAACTCCTTTAGTACTTGTGAATAAGCTAGAAACCATGTATTGACGAGGAGCTAACAAGTCACATTGTTTCAGTGTCCAAATTTAAGTAGCGACTTTATTTGGATGAAACAATGTGACTTGTTAGCTCCTCGTCAATACATCGTTTCTAACTTATTCACAAGTACTAAAGGAGTTGAGGAAATAACAATTAGAAGGGTAAAATGGTAATTTTATAAATCCCAACTAGTTGATGATATTCATGAAGGGTAAACATAGATAACATTCAATGGATCCGCTCAATATAATTAAGTTGAATTTGAGTAGAAAATAAATTCATTTGAACCGAGAGATTCTCAGTGTCGACTCTTTAGTGGAGTCAGTCGACATTAAGCTAATACTCGGAAAAGGTTTGTGAACTTTTGAGTCCGAGTATAGAAGCTCAATCTTTGTTCATTTGGATTCATAAGGTCACTATTACAGGTCATTAGAGTAGGATTGTTAAACTAGAAGCTAAGTCAAAATAAGTTCAAGTGTTGAACTAGACTTTTTTCTCGGAAAATGTCTAAAGGGTATTCTTGTCCACATGGACATAAATTGATGTGAATGTCAAAATAAGATTTTGAATATTTTCATATGATGAAAATATAAATTATTTCCTATAGCCGAAAAGTCGTTTAAGGCATTATGAAATTAATTTTGTTATTTATGCAATTATAATTCTAAAATGGGTATTTTAAGAATTGTCTTAAAAAAAATAAGGAAGCATCTAGATGCCCCTTCCCTAGATAGAATTTGGCCAACATGCATAAAAGAGGAGAGTTTTATTTCCCTTTAATTATGAGGATAATTACCCAAAAGGAAATAATTTCCTCAAGAAGGAAATAAATAAGTTAAGTGAGGAAACAAATTTTCCTCCTTGCTTGAGGTGTATGGCCGGCCATCTTAAGAGAGAAAGGGGAAGGGAAAATTTAATATTGTGTCATGAATACATTATTCTTTCATGAATGAATAATTGACCTTTATAGATTTTTCATTCTCCTATAAATAGAGTCTCGCATAGAGATGTGAAATGTTAAGCTTTTGCGTTGTTCTCTCTTGCTCTTGGCCGACTTTTCTCCCTCTCTCGCTCTAGAAAATACTTCTTTTATTTTGGGACCTAAGTTCTCATTAGACTTAGGCTTAATTAACTCTCTAGCTCATATACTTGTTCTAGAGATATTGTGTTTAATTGTGCCCACACACAAATCCTTCTAAACCTCTATAGACTCTTGTAATAGAAACCTTAGGCTTTTCAATTTCAAGACTAGACGTGAAGGAATCGAGTCAAGGAAGAAGATACTCCTTTCCCACGACGCTTCAAGTTTGAAGACACAAGAAAGGTTAGTATTCAAGTAGTATAAATAATGTTTTTAATTTATAACATGTATATGCACTTTATCTAGGTTAGTGAAATTTGTTTTACTAGTAAAAGAAATTTTTATATTCCGCCATTAATATGATTAATGATAAATTTTTCTTAATCCTAAACCTATTCCAACAACGAGCATATCGTCTACATATAAACACAAAATCCCATATACATGCTCTATTATTTTAATCTAAACACATTTATCACATTCGTTGATTTTGAAACCATTTGACATCATCGCGTTAGGAAACTTCTCATGCCATTTATTTGAGGCTTGTTTGAGGCCATACATTGAATTCACCAGTTTACATACTTTCCTGTTTTAACTAGGTGCAACACAACCGTCACGCTGGTCCAGATAAATCTCTTCATCGAGATCACAATTTAGGAAAACAGTTTTCACATCCATTTGATGAATTTCAAAATTTCGCAAAGTAGAAAGCGCTATAACCAATCATATAGACTTTATTCTTAGGACTGGATAATAAGTGTCAAAATAGTCAAGAACTTCATTTTGTCTATAAGCCTTAACTACAAGTCTCGTTTTGTATTTATCGATTTATCCATCTACTTTCTTCTTCCTTGTAAAGAGCCACTTGGAACCAAGAGTTTTACTTCCCAGTGGAAGTTCAACAAGTTCCCACGTGTGGTTATGCATGATATAGTCAATTTCAAATCTTATGGCGTCTTTCCATAAATGATCCTCGACTAAATTTATAGCATCTTTATTGACATGCAAGGTTAATTTTTAATGCCATGGTTATTGAATATGTTTGAAAATGAATTTTAACATATTAGGTCAAGTTATGTATTTTCGCTGTATATAAATATGTTACATAATTTAGTAGGTTAATCGTTAACCAATTTCCAACACTGATATGGCTTCAGCAAATTCTTTGAGATTTTAATATTCAGAAGACTAAGTCAAAAGTCATGTTTGTTGACAACCAAACTTTGATCTACGTTACCTCAAATTTTTTGTTTCATGAACGCAGCAAGAATATAGAGATTGATCTCTAGTTTGTACGTGATCATGTACACAAAGGAGAAGTGAAGCTATATCAGTGAGGACTCACAATCAGGTTGTAGATGTGTTTACCAATCCTTTACCGGCATCAATGCTTCAATCAATATTGTCCAAGATGTCCTTCAAAGATATATTCCGTCCATCTCGAGGGAGAGCATTAGGATATTTGGAATATTTAGTTCTTTTACTCGGTTTGTTATTATTACTTGTTTCCTAAGTTATTGGGATTATTTCATTATATAGCTTTGGTTCATAAGATAGTTAGGCCTTTTTGGCAAGTTGACTTTGTATCTTAAATAGTAAGTTAATTGATTCATTCAATACATGAGATAATATTATTTCAGCTACTTATTCAATGTTCTCTAACTCCATCAAGGATTAAAACTGCGCGCGTTCGTAATGTGCCGATGGATCGAAAATACGGAAATTGTGGTGGTCGATGAAAATTGCGACGGAAAAAATGTGGAAGTTTGAAAATTAAATTGCGGGAGAAATTGCGGTGGTCGACGGAAATTGCGGTAATTTACGGAAATTGCGATGTAAATAATGTTGCGAAATAATAACTCAAAAACATAGAAAAACATACATATAAACAAAGATTAAAATGTCATCAAATTCATCAAACATACATAAGTAGTCTCCAAATTCAAACACATACAAGTTTTAGACATAATAGCTTCATCAAGAATCTATTGAAAACAACACACTAACCTTCATCCGCCATATTTCTACAAAAATTAAAAAGTTCTACTAACTTCAATATCAAAACTTAAATCCATGAAATTCAAAACTTCAAATTCAAAACATTCATAACTTAAATTTCAAAACTTCACATTCAGATTCAATACTCTAAAACTTTCCTAACTTATATCTCCACTTTCAAAACTTCACATTCATATTCAATACTATCAAAGCTTTCATAACTCACATAATCTATAAAACCGAAACTATTCGCACATAATCTACAAAAAAATTTGAAAAAAATATATGTTGTTCATGACATGACAATGAACATTTTCTATTTCACAACATTTTCGCAAAAAAATTCTATTTCTAGTATTAATTGCAAGCCGAAACCAGATCGGAATTTTTTTATGGGAAACTTGTGGAAATTTCGGCGACATGAAGGCGAAACTACGGAAATAATGTTGAAATTGTACATAGACGGTGGGAAACTTACCGAAATGATGGAAATGTCGACGTCGGGCCGGTACGTCGCCAGACCGAACCTTCAAAACGACATGTTCGAAATGTCGTTGTGGGAAAACAACCGAAATTTTGTCGAAATTTCGACGAAAAAAAGAGGCGAGACGAGAAATGGTCACATTTGTGCCGGAAAGTCAAAAAACCCGCAATTTCGAAGCCATTTCGCCAGCTTTTCCCGAAATTTTAATCCTTGCTCTCCATTTGATTCTCTTTCTCTTCTCCGAATATCTCATGATCATCTACAATCAATGCTTTAATTGTAATACTGGGTCATAACCAAAACCATTATTTGACGATGAACCAAGCAAGTGTGCGTTTTCTTCTCTGTTGGAAAGTTCAACTTTTTCACACGCATATTTAGACATAACACTTATTCCCTCCAACTCCATTGCCACTTCCTTCATCGCAGGTCTCTCTTCTCCTCTCATGCGCATGCACCTCTTGGCGAGTCTCACAACTTCTCTGATTGCTTCAGCGTTAGCTTCATAATTTATTTCTTCATCAATTACTCCAACAAATTGTCCATCTTCTTTCCATGACATGAAAACTTTTGCCAAACTAGTGGTAGTACCTTCTGATTTGTTAAAGGTAAGAGCCCTTTTTCCAGTGAGAAGCTCGGCCAAGACGACACCAAAACTGTAGACGTCACTTTTATCTGTTAATTGACTCGAATGAAGGTATTCGGGGTCCAAGTACCCACGTGTTCCTTGGACAGGAGTCGTGATCTCTTCTTCATCTGTTGGAATGAGTCTCGATGCCCCAAAATCCGCCACCTTTGCGTTGTACTTCTCATCCACCAATATGTTCATAGACTTGATGTCTCTATGCAAAATCGGAGTGTTTGTTTTGGAGTGCAAGTAGGCGAGCGCGCAAGCTGTTCCAATTGCGATCTTCAGCCTCTGATCCCACGATAACGGTGATTTTCCGAACACGCCTTTCTTGTGAATATGCTCAAAAAGTGTACCGTTCGCGATGAACTCGTAAACTAGAATAGGAACTTCTGTATCCAAGCAACACCCGAGGAGTCTAACAACGTTCCTGTGGTTGATTTGCATGAGCAACGTGATTTCGTTGATGAAATCTTCCTTCTGTTGTTTTGTTTTCGTGTTGATCCCAGTTTTGGACTTCTTTATAGCAACGACTCTTTTCTCACGCAATATTCCTTTGTACACTACTCCATAACTTCCTTCGCCAAGGATTTGATTGTAATTATCTGCTGCCTTTTTCAATTCTTCTGCGGTGAAGATCTTCGCCGTCTCATCGAATGATCCACGAGCATTACACAGTCTTCCTTGTAATAGTAGACCACCGTTTTCTTCAAAAAATCTCTTTTTTTTTTGTTTCAGTAGCTTTCTATTATTGTAAACCAAGCATATCAATAAACTTGCACAAGCTATAATCACAACTCCAACGCTCACACCTTCATATTGAAAATGAATCACAAGTCAAATAATCGTGTCTGCTAGAACTGATTATATTCACCGTTGAATAATTTAGAATTATGTAATAAATACAGACCCAAAATATAAACTAGTGAAATAATTCTAATTTTAGGAAAAGTAAGAAAAAAACTCCAGAATATTAACTTAGATCTTTTATCTAATGTTTGGCTGAGTTTGTCTTAGCTTGCGACCTAATTTATTTTTCTACACATATTTTTTTATTCTCCTATTGTTAACCCTGATTTTTATATATTTTCTTTATTCTGACTTCGATAGATAAGTTCGTATCATCACATTCAAAATCAGTTCATGTACTTTTGAATTCCGTAAATATAATTAATAATTGCATGTCTATGTCAATTTAAGGTTTATTCTAACAGTTAATTTAAGGTTTCTTTTTAATTTTGAGCAATATATTCTATATCATATTCATGTGCACTAAATATTATAAAGCACTATTAGTAATGACTTTAGTTTATTAATTTTATGCTTCAATTCTTTTTTTGGTATGGTAAATATTATTAACCAGTGTATGTATGAACAATAATTACTATTAGCTTTCAAATGGTAGATATCTATTTTACGATGTTAAGAAAATTTAAAACGATTCTCTAAAAACCTCAGGTGTCATATTTAAATATTTTCTTTCTATATCATTATTTTTTTAAGAAATTTTATAAATGATTTAGAAGTGATATATACTTCTAAAATCGCTTTTAGTAGATTATTAAAAGACAATTTAAGCGTCGCTTTACTATACAACATCATAACTTTTTTGTTCTTTCTAATAATGATCTAGTTTAATTTTGACATAAGAATAAGGGTATACGGGTTGTTACCTGACAAAATATATATAAGAATTCTTTGAGCATCTTTTATGCACTCAGTTCCATTAGATTTGAAACCGTATTTGTCGCAGATGCAGCTAAAATTTCCCATAGTGTTATGGCAGTTTCCGTGCTTACAGTATTTATCCAGGCCGCACTCATCAATATCTGCAATCAATTTTGGAATTAAGATAAATTAATCTTGGCCTTGCTTTTAAAGTAATAATACATGCGTACAGTAGTTTTATTTGCGTCCTTTTCATCAATAATTCTTCTATTAAGCTCTTATTTAAAAAATCAACTGAAATTGTTAAGAACTAACAAAAACTCAATAAAAACGCATGCGTCGTATTATAAAGATGTAAGCATGAATTGAGCTATTTTTTAATATTAAAATTTTAAATTAAATCGAAAGTAGTCATATGATTAGTCGCACAAACTGCTTGCTAAAACTAATATTCTTATCGATAAAAATTGAATATCAAGTACAAATAATAGAAGATATAAGCAATTAAATCACGTCAAACTTATTGTTTGGTAAATATTGTGGTAATTAAAATAATGTACTGATAATAACACATCACTTTTAAGTAAAAATTCATGAGTTTAATCTACATAAGCAGCATAAAGTTACTTTAAAACACAGATACGTATTAATTTAATTCGAACTAACTAACCATTAATTTTATTAAGAACAATTAACTAACAAGTTTCTCTCTCTCTCTCTGTAACATTTTTAACCTAAGATAAATTTAGTAAAATATAACATCACATAATTGTTAATAGGTCTCTAAACCAAAAAATATTAACAATTAGTACCGATTATTGACTGAATAAAAAATCTATTAAGTATTAAATTGTGTTGTTACTGATTTGATTTCTAACCATGCGTTAAAAAAGAGATATTGAATTTCGAAAATAATATTTTTTTTAACAACGAATATAAATTTTATTTGATTAATGGATAATGATAATTAAATAAATATATAAATAAATCATGTGGTACGTAAGTAGAATGGCTAAAAATTAGAATACTTTGAGGCAAAAATTGCTGTAACTAACCAAAGGAAACATCGAATTTCCATTTGACCAAACATTTTTATTTATTTAAGAGAAATTGCCCAAAGTACCACCATTTGTATTTGATTTTCTCAAAATCCACTGAAATTAATTTTTTTCCAAAATATTAGTATAAAAATCTAAAATACCCCTAAAACAATATTTTTACATTTTATTCCATATCTATATTAATAAGTTATTATTTACTTATTAATTTAAAAAGTTAAACTTCAAAAGGTAAAAACTACTCCAACCCTAAAAAAAATATTTTTTTTGATTTTTAATATTTTTCTTAATTATTTTGGCCAGTAGTATAGTGTAGGGCATTTGTGTTAGTTTTATTTTTTAAAGGGTATTTTGTCTTTTCACATGAAAGTTATTTGTATTTTGGGAAAATAAATCTTGTTTGGGTGGATTTTGGGAAAAAAAAAAAAAAGGTGGTACTTTGGGCAATTCCTCTTTATTTAATGTATAACTATATTTGATGAGTTGTCACTTATTGAATATTTTTTTGTACCAGTTTGTCATTTGTTTTCTTTATTTCGTTTATTTATGAGAGAAATATTTTGTTTTTATGGTTATTAATTCGCTATAAATAAGCAATTATTGTAGCGATTTTCAATACTTATAGGGTTAGACTAGTCAATATATGCCGATTTAGTTAAGTTAATTGCTATTAACCAATTTTTTACAAACGCTGATTATACAACAATTAATATGTTTTTAATGACTATTACTTATCCAATGAAACATTTAAGTTTGAAAAGCCTTGACGAGTTACAAATGCTTTTAAACAATACTAGCTGTGCTACTGGTGAAGTACACCGTAAAATTGACTAGTAAATAGTTATTTCAAACATAACCAATTTGGATAAACCCAACGTTTTTTAAAAAAGTCGTATATAGCTACTGATATTTATTTATTGTTAATCTTTTGTCCAATTTATCTTTTATATTTATTTAATTTTTAATAATTTTTTGACATTTTTTCTATGTAAACGAATTTCTCTAATTATTTACGACTTATTTACAAAACCTTTGATATATCTAAATTGACTATAATTTAGTTGGGTATATATAATTTAGTTGACTATAACTTTTTTTAAGGCAAAATTACCCATAACTTGCTTTTCATAACTTCAACTACAGAAAATCTTAATAATATTCTAAGCTACACAAATATATAAATATATATATATATATATATATATATATATACAAAATTAAAAATTTAGCCACATATATATATATATATATATATATGTGAATATATTCATATATATATATGTTTTGCTTTAGCCGTGTAAAAGCAACAATAACATTTAAAGCTCTAGATTTTTAGCCACACAAATATATATATATATATATATATATATATATATATATATATATATATATATATATATATATAACAATCAGCAGAAATCAATAGTAAAGGTTGAGAATTGACCTTGGCAACCATGTGGACGGTAGGAATTTCCCTGGTAACCAGGCAGGCAGTGACAGAGAAACCCAGTCCCGGTATTGTTCGAGGCAAGAACACACCCGGTGCTTCGCGTGCAGTTGCCGTAAGTTTGGGGATCCGATCTGACCTGCTCGCATGTATGATTTTCCACGGACCAGTCGACGATCAGCGGAAGATCGAGCTTCGACTCGAGATCCTTGAAGCTGGACTTCCAGGAGAAGTTGAACTTCCCGTCCTCGACGACAAAAGCGTAGTTACAGGGGTTGAAGTCCGGCAGTTCGGAGTTGTTTTTAACTGCGATAATAAAGCTTTCACTACCCGAGGGGATAGAGACCTCGCAGCAGCCTCTGCTGGAGCACGATTCCATGTCAGGACCGTCTTTATTGCAAGTTGACACACAGCACGAGTTCGGAGATTCCTCCTTATAGTTGTTGCCGACCACGCAGCTGACGGCGTTGCACCCGATGCCGTAGAACCTGTTGCGTGACCGAGACACCACCATCCCCGGTGGTAACGAGAGGATCGAGGTCAAACTCCGATTACTTTCCGTCTCCCCGGCCTTGTTGTAGCACTTTCTGCCCACAGATTGCTGGATCTGGATCTCGCCCTTCTCGATGCAGATACCGCTGACTTCGATATCGCCGTTCTCCAGGTATGCCTTGGAGTTATTAAAGCAGGTCAGGCTGAACTTCTTCTCCAAGGAGCAACGCTCGCCCACTCCGAAAGGGTAAGTGATATCCATCTCACCGCATCGCTCCGAGCAGTCATCAAGCGAGCCTTGAGACGCCGCCACGGGAAGTGCTGCGGCGGCTAATATCAATCCCACTTTTACTACTACTATTAGTTTCTCACGCCGACCCATTTATGGATAAGTATTTTTTTTTCCACTGCCCTTCTTTGCCACTCTTACTAGGGTATGTATTATTATTCTCAACGATAAGTTCTTATACAATAAGTGTCGTAGTTGACCGGTTCAAAGATTCCCTATCCAACTCTTCGAACTCGAATATTTTTCCTCCAACCAAAATATAAAAAAAGAGGAATTAAGTACAACTACGTCGTTGTGTTTCCCAAAATTTATCAAAAAAATGTTTTTTTTTTCTAAACTATAAGTAAATTTCACATGAAAAAAGCGAAATATTTTTTTTTTTCAAAAAAATTAATACAAATACTCTACACTTGTTTTTCTACTTGGTATCAGAGCTTTCAGGAGGTGTTTCTTCGGAGTCATCACCTGGCGTCACCAGCTCCGAGCCTGCAGTGACATCGCAATTTGCAACAACACTCAACAAAGCAGTCTCCGTGAAGCTTGACCGAGAAGACTACTCGGTATGGAGATCTCAGGTGTTGCCCGCTATTATTGGCCACAGCCTACTCGGATTTATCTACGGCTCTAAACCTCAGCCGACTCATTTTCTGGACGTCACATATGCAAAGGGAAGTAATCACGAGGAAGGTAAATCCCGATCTTGATTTATGGGTCAGAGAAGACCAGTTACTTTTGAGCTGGATGTTGTCTTCTCTCAGCATGACGATACTACGATACGTCACCAGGATTCGTACTGCTCAAACTCTATGGGTTGCCCTAGAGTCACTCTTTGCTGTAAAATTGAGAGTTTGTATTATGCCTCTCAGGTTGCAGATGCAGACCACGAAGAAAGGAGGCTTGTCTGTCTCACATTATTTTGCTAAAATGGAAACTGTTGCTGATTCATTATTTCTCGCGGGCTGTGAAATTTCAGACACCGTTCTTATCACTAACATCCTCATGGGACTTCCTAGTGAGTATGATGTATTTGTGGCCATGGTGATCCATAAGATGCAGTGCAAGGAGCTTACCGGCGCTGAAGTCTCTGTACAGGAAGTCTTGCCTATGGCTCTTTCTCAGGAGACAAGGATCGAACAAATGGTGGACAATGTTTCAAACGATGTTCATGGGGAGATGGTTAACTACATCGACACTAGGAGTCGTGGACGTTCTAGGGGAAGGTTCACTCGAGGACGCTTCAACAGTAGATCCACCACTGCATTGTCTCGAGGTGTGTGTCAGATTTGTAACAAACCAGAACACTTAGTGTCAACTTGGTGGCATTGCCTTGACGAACAATTTCAACCCAACTCAAGCGCGAGTTAACAGCCCATCTCAACACCTGGCTCACATGTCTCCCACAATTACAAACCTAATGCAACAACTTACGATGCCTTCTTCACCGGCCCAAAGGCAATTCTCGACCCATCTTGGTATGCGACTCCGGTGCAACAAACCATGTCACAGCTTCCATGGATAATCTACATATGAACTCGGATTATAAAGGGAAGAAGAAGTTTATGGTCCGTAATGATAATCTCTTAAACGTTATTTACACCGGACACTCAACACTCAATGCTTCTAATCGTTGTACATAGCCTATCATGTTGAAAAATATTTTGCGAACTCCCAGTATTAAGAAAATCCTTGTCAGTGTCTCACAACTCACCTCTGATAATGATGTGTACATTGAATCTATGATGACCATTGTGTTGTTAACGACAAGTCAACGGGGAAAGATCTGGTGCGAGGAGCTCTGGTTGATGGCTTGTACAAATTTAGCAACACTGGACACAGCGAGCTTGAAGATGGACAGCTTGCAAACCTTGCAGTATCGATTCCCAACAATGCTGGAAAAACATCTACTTTTCTTGAACAGAATAATGTAATTGCCGGTAATATCACAGCTTCTAGTAATATGTGGTCAACATGGCACCGTAGGCTTTGTCATGCGTCTGATAATGTTGTTCAGGCTGTTTTAAATAAAGTTGTACCTTGTTGTTCGCAAAAAAAAGCCTTCCGAGTTTTGTTCATCTTGTCAGCTAGGGAAAATTCACACATTACCATTTAACAGATCAAAAGGTCACACAACTCGTCCATTACAATTTATTCACACTGATCTTTGGGACCAACACTAGTTCTGTCTACTGCAGGCTATAGCTATTATATCATTTCATCGATGATTACACATGTTTCACTTGGATTTATCTACTATGAGCTAAGTCGGAGGCTCTCACAGTTTTTAAAACTTTTAAGAGGTTCATTGAAAAATCTCTACATCTATCTATTTTTGCCATTTAGTGCGACTCATGCGGTGAATATAGGCCTTTCACGTCAGTTATTGCATAACAAGGCATTGGCATACGACATCCGTGCCCTCATACCCACGCACAAAATGGGCAAGCTGAACGCAAGCATCGTCACATTGTTGAGCTGGGTCTCTCCATGCTTGCACAAGTTGACCTTCTCTTGTCCATCTGGTGGGACTCTTTCTCGTCTTCTACCTTTGTGATTAGCTCATTGCCTACACCGGTCTTGGCTGGCTCATCGCCCTTCCAGAAGCTGTTTGTCAAAGACCTTGATTACACATTTCTTCGTGTTTCTAGGAGTAGTGTTTACTCGCTCCTCCGCCCCTACAATCGCCACATAACTGATTATCGTTCTTCAAAATATGTGTTTATCGGCTACAACTCCTTACACAAAGGCTATCGTTGCTTGCATTCATCGGACCGGATTTACATTTGTAAAGTAAAACTTTTTAGTGCAACTCACCTTGTGAATATTAGAGTAAATAAAACGAGTTTGCCGTAAATACAGTATTTGCTGCAAAGTAAAATTTAGAACATGAGTATTTAAGGTCAATTAAGTATTTCAGAATGAATTGAGGATCTCGAGTTGGACTCGAATGATCTTATGTTCCCGAATAAATTTTTCAGTGAGTTCTCAAGTACAAAGTAGAGTCTCGAGAGTGAAAGTAATTTCTGAAATGCTTTAAATATATTCCAAATAAATTAGAATCAAAGATGATTTATTTCGGTTTATTTTCTAATTTGCTTCCATTTTATTATGGATTAGATGTTTAACCGTGAATAATAAATGGACCAGTTAACAATAGACGGTAGTTATTTGTAAGAAACTTGATGAAAATGGTTTAGGAGTAATTACTTTCATCCTTATCTCATAAAACTTTTCAGCCACACTATTCTTATAACCTTATCTTCGTTACATCACACACATATTTTTCTTGAGCGAACATCACCAACCAAAAACAAACGAAGATAAGAACAAGAACGCTCGAGGGAGGGAGAGAAAGAGAGAGAGAGAGAGAGAGAGAGAGAGAGAGAGAGAGAGAGAGAGAGAGAGAGAATAAGAAGTTGAAGATAAAAAAGATAAGAGATTTAGGTCGTTTGCACAATTTTCTATTCGAATTAGGTTTGAAAAATTAGGACTTTTGATGTTTGTAGTTATTTAATGTTTGGATTCGTGATTGTTTGTTTAAGACTGAATTCATATGATTGAATTGTTGTTTGAGCTGTGAATCGTGACTTGAACGTTTTTCGTTGTAGTCAGGAAACACGGACGTGGTTAGGTAAGTTTCGAATAAGATTATTTTTATTATTATTATTTTTCCTGCATAATAGACATTCTAAGGTTTCTAAAAATTCAAAGATTGTCTAATTTGGTTAAGAATTGACGGAGATATGAATTTTTGAAGTTTTGATTCTGAGCAGTGAAATTTTGAAAATCCGAATATGTGTGTCTGTTTTGAGGGATGTTTTGAAATAGCAATATTACTCCAAATTGAGCTTGTATTATATCAATAGAAAGGTATGGAAGTTATCTTTCTTTTTCAATTATAATCATTTCATTCTGAGTAATGTAGAGGACATTAAGTTAAGTTCTTTGACTGGTGTTTGAGGCTGAAAATCGTTGTTTAGTCATTTGGGTTTTAGGTTGATTTTGGAGTTTTGGATTTTGGATTATGGCTTGACTTTGAGATTTTTTGAATGATTTCGTGATGTGATTCTATTATGTTTAGGATTAGTTTTGGATGAATGAGTTACTAAGCGAGTCGGAGACTCGATAGGATGTGAATAACTTAGAATAGGTTCGTCTTCTGTTGAGCTCGTATCGTAGGTAGGAGGAGGTAGCAGCGATGATTCTTCTGAGTCACGGGCAAGTAGCAAAGGCTGTTTGGGTCCAGCGATGAGGTGGGGAGGCAAGAGCGACAGTTTAGCAAGGTGTTCGAAGGCTGCGAGGGCTACAAGGCCTTTGATGTTGAAGCGGATAGCAGCGATGGAGACTTGGAGGCGCAACATAGACTTGAGGGAGCGAGTCCTCGAGGCTTGTATATAATAATGTAAACTTATTAAACTAACCACGTAAGTTAGCGGGTTTTTTCGGGATTCATTTCGAGAAGTTCGAGATAAATCGGGATCGACGATTTTCAGGAGTATGCGTGTGCTGAATCCGACACGTTTATGTATCATAATAGTTTTAACATAAATTCATAAATTTCAAACTTATACTAACCTTGATTTATTTTCATTATACCTTACAGTCAAACTACATCATTTTTATCTATGTTATTATAAATCCTAAGTTATGGAAAATAATTAAGAAAGTGGTTTAAAAATAAAGGTTCATTACGAACTTATTAATTATGATTAATTTTATAAATATTATTAAAACTAAGTTGATTAATTATTATTTTTAAGTAATTAATTTACTTATAATAATTTACTTTTTAATTACGATTAGTAGCATTTTCAAGTGTATATGTATTTATTTTATACCACGGGTTACTAATTACGCTTGTAATCCAACATTGGGTTATTTTTAATTCATAAGACTCTTAGACGTAAGAATTTCTTTTCTAATTTAGGTATAGTTGTCTTAGTTCCTTATGGTTCATAGTGAAAGGAAACAAGTTCTTTTTACTCTTGGGCTCTTAATATTGGATTTGGTTAGTGAGTAATACAAGGAGAATAGAAGATCTTTTATTTTATATTTCACGTGTAACATCTATATTTAGAATTTGTTTGCCTCTTTTGATCGTTGTTTCTTTTGGTATTTGTGTCCTTATTGTGTTGTATTTTTTAAATGAGAAAATTGTTGCCTGTGATGGATATGAATTCCATACACTTCTTTTTGCTTTGTCTGTTTGTGATGAGTAAAGGGGATTGGTGTTCTGCTGAGTTCAGAACTAATGTCATCCAATGGTCCGTATGATTCCTCAGATATTTTCAGCTATCGCTGTAACAATTAGGCGTTAGAGAAGGAAAGAGCTAGCGGATTAGGAATCTAAATAAGTGAGAATTAAGTCAACTACTTACCAAGGAATCACATGTTTATATGGATTTTACTGTGTTAACAATCAGGAGTAGTTGGAAGCCCATAAATTTGATACACTAATTAAGATAAAGGCTTCAACCACTTTTCATGAAAATGTAGCTTCGGGTTTTATCCGATACCTTCAAACGTAACTTCTAACAACCCGAACCTTTGTCTGTGTGAGTAGTTAGTCTTCCTTTAACTTACTAATTTAAGATTCACCCGATTAACGGGGTTACGGGAAAAGCAGGGACAAATATACCTCAGATTTCAACTGAGTTATCTTTTCCAGAGGATGGAAGGTTAACACCTTGAGTCCTCTTTAAAAATACCATAACGAGCATATTTAAGAATAATTATTTGATTATGTACTCAAAATAATGCTCTTCCCGTTGTAGTTACGATTGTACTCTGACTTCATTGAGCACCAAACACTTAAAAACAATCGACGTCGGTGGTACCAGCAAGTCTGAAGACTTGTATTTTTGTCACGAAATCCTGACAGGCGCATGATATTGGCATTTGTAATTGGCCGGAATGCTGGGCACGTCCGAGCTTCCAGGGTACTCCTGAGCGCCCCTATGTATGAAGATGGTATGATTTGAGGATCCTAGACGAAATTAAATATTGGAGTCACCTTCATGACTAAATTTCTCGCGTCTGTGGGATGGCTGCTTGTTATTTTGAGGGTTATTGCAGTGAGTTGTTGGATGACCTGATGATCGGAATAACAAGATTGCATTTAGAAACCATCGTACTTTGCATTTCATATGATAGAAATCATATGCCTCTCATGCATATATCTATGTGTTATGTGCACGTCACATGTAATCTAGTCGTTTATATTCTAGATAGATTCCCACTTGCTGAGTCTTTTGACTCATAGTTTATGACCCTTGGTAATGGAGGAAAGAGAAGGCTTTATATGGGTAGCAGGAAGAAAACCAGTCCAGATGTGCGTCGCTCGACCTGTGGCCATGGGAAATTGGTGTTTTGTTATGAAACTAATAAAATTTTGTTTTCGATACTTTTGTAGTTCCTAGATGTGTATATAAGTTATATGATAATATGTATAAATTAACGAGTATGTTTTATTTTGTATATAGTCGTTATAAAACTAATGAATGAAAAAAAAACGATTTCTCAAAATTATAGTAGATTATTATATATGTCTTGTAGCTATTTACAATCAACTTTTTACTTCCGCTGAATTTAGAAAAATGATGTAATTATTTGAGTATTATGGATTGAGAGATGTTAGGATGTCAGGGGTTTGAGTGTGAGCTACGGCTCGCAGTTCGCGTGACAACATCTCTCGCAATGCAATCTTCGATGAGATTGATTTTCCTTTTCAATCACTCTTTCTCTCTGAGGGTTCTGATTATAGTAATAAGCAGCTTTGCAGGCGTACTCATTTTTCACCTTTGTAACACTTGTTGGTAGAGATGCCCACAAGAAAATTATTTATTTACATATTGATGTAATTTAAATCTTTATAAGTCCTTATTGTAATTTGCTGATTAAATTAATAATAGCTAAAAAGTTCATTCATTCCTTTTTCGTTTGTTTGAAGATTTATGATATTCAATAGTTTTATAGTCCTTAATCAAGCCTAACAATGTACGAAGAGACAAATGTAGATTTGCGTGAACAAACTCTTCATGGTTTTGTTAAACTGAAATATTTGCAATCTAAAGATAACCGGACTATTGATCCTAGTATATTGTTGGAAAAATATATGATGTCTCGTTACAAGGCACAGAGAGTTAGGAACTCTATAGTTCTTCCAGTGTATCTTCCAAAGATACTGAATTGCCAGTGCACCTTTAAAGACAATGTAAGAACAAACCATTTAACCTCTTCTGTCTCAAGGTCCATGTATGAATTGCATCATGCTTACCTAATTCCTGAATGAGACATGTCATTTCATAGCTTTAAGATTCTCATTTGAGAAAGTCAAATTCTAGATCCACTAAGTGATCTAGACTAGACTTATTAGTGAGATATTAAGTTACGAAGATGTCATGAACCAGCTTTGTGAAGTTCTCATAGATATGGAATTCATGTACAAGATTGCTGAAATGCAATGTATATCAACTCATGTTTTATTACTTGGATTGTGAATAAATGAATCGCGTGGTATCCAAAATTAAGTAACGAATTTATTTGGATGAAACAACGTGACTTGTTAGCTCCCCGTCAATACATTGTTTCTAACTTATTCACAAGTAACAAAAGAATTGAGGAAATAACAACTAGAAGGGTAAAATGGTAGTTTTATAAATCTCATCTAGTTGATGATATTCATGAAGGGTAAACATAGATAACATTCAATGGATCCGCTCAATATAATTAAGTTGAACTTGAGTAGAAAATAAATTCATTTGAACCGAGAGATTCTCAGTGTCGACTCTTTAGTGAAGTCAGTTGACATTAAGCTAATACTCGGAAAAGGTTTGTGAACTTTTGAGTCCGAGTATAGAAGCTCAAGCTTTGTTCATTTGGATCCATAAGGTCACTATTACAGGTCATTAGAGTAGGATTGTTAAACTAGAAGCTAAGTCAAAATAAGTTCAAGTGTTGAACTAGATGTTTTCTCGAAAAATGTCTAAAGGGTATTTTTGTCCACATGGACATAAAATGATGTGAATGCCAAAATAAAATTTTGAATATTTTCATATGATGGAAATATAAAAATAATTTCTAAATTATTTTCATATGATGGAAATTAATATTTTCATGTGAATTTAATTTTATTATTTGTGCAATAATAATTCCACAATGGGTTATTAAAGAATTTTTATAAAAGAAATGAGGAAACATCTAGATACCCATTCCCTAGGCGTTTAATTCGGCCAAGACACATCAAAGAGGAGAGGATTATTTGCCTTTAATTATAAAGATAAATATCCAAAAGGAAAAGATGAAAATAATTTCCTTGAGAAGGAAACAAATGTGCTAAGTGATGAAACAAATTTCCCTCACTAATGCACAAGGGTTGGCCGGCCATTTTGATAGAGAAAGGGGAGAAAAATAAAATAATGGGTCGTGAACACACAACAGGAAAGGGTAATTACCTTTTCTTGTATTTCATTCTCCTATAAATATAGCCTCAAATAGAGATGTGAAAAATAAGCTTTTGGTCTTGCTTCTCTATTCTAGTCGACCCTCTCTCTCTCTCTCTAAATATATCTTTTATTTTGGCACCTAAGTCCTCATTAGACTTAGGCTTAATTAGCTCATCAGCTCATAGACTTGTTCTTGAACTATTGTGTTTAATTGTGCCCTCACACAAATCATTCAAACTTCGATAGACTCATGTAATATAAATTTTAGGTTTCTCGAGTTCACAATTAAGTGTGAAGGTAACGAGTAAGAGACAATCTACCTTTTTCAAGGCTCATCAAAGATCAAGCTACAAGAGAAAAGTTGGTATTCAAGTAATTAATAATATTTTTAATATATACATGTTCATGCACTTTGCCTAGGTTAGTTAAATTGTTTTACTAGTAAAGAAATTTTATATTCCGCCATTAATGTGTTAATGATAATTTTTTTTAACCCTAGACCTATTCCAACAACACTGTCACCCTTGTCTCCTGCCATATCAACTGACGGGTCTACCTCACCTTGTACTGAATTGACACAGCCTTCCTCTCCACCTGCGGTCTCTCCTGGTGTGACAATGCCTACTTACAGCCATTGTCATCGTCCACTGCTGATGAAGATCTGTCATAGCATCTCCTACTCAAGTCATTGAAGCTTTCCCAGCACGCTATCACACCCGCTCTTGGTCTGGTATTTTCAAACCTAAACTGCTTACTGCAACTAAGCATCCGCTAGATGTCTTACTAGGACCACTTGAACCATGCTCGGTCAAACATGCACTCACTGACTCTGGTTGGACTCATGCCATGCGTGCTGAATTGGGAGCTCTCGACGCTAATCACACCTGGTCACTAGTTCCCAGACCGCCTCACCATAACATCATCGACAATCGGTGTGTGTACAAGCCCAGGTACAAGCCAGACAACCCAATACAACGTCTCAAAGCCCGCCTTTTTTCACAACGCTTCTATCAGACTGTCGGTCTCGATTTCAATGAGACATACATTCTAGTGATTAATTATGGTACCGTACGTCTTGTACTCACGTTAGCTGTCTACAGAAACTGGGATGTCATGCAATTGGACGTCAACAATGCATTCTTAAATGGTGTTCTTACCGATGAGGTTTACATGAAGCAACCGACTGGTTTCGTGGATGATCAGCTCCCTGGAAATTCTTAAATGCATTCTTCTGATTGTCTACGTAGATGATATATTGGTCACTGGAAATTCTTCGATTGCAATTCAGAAACTCGCGGATGAGCTTCATTTCCAGTTCTTCTTAAAGAAGCTTAGTTTAATTTATTTTTTCTTGGGTATTGAAGCATTTAGGGACTCCACTGTCCCATACATATCTCAGTCCATGTATTTGGCTGATTTACTTAACAGATTTCATCTCAGTGGCATTAAGCCATGCTAATTTGTTGATTTTCTTCCCCTTCGCCGATCAAGTTGCTGATTTGCTGACCAAAAATTTGTCTGTGAAGGCCTTCTCCGATTCAAAACCAACCTCAACATCGGCGAGTCTCCCTTTTGGTTGAGGAGAGGTATTGGAAACCTTTCAACAACCAACCATGACGCTCCACCTGGCGAGGCTCGTAATGATGAGTTGTCGAGAGACAACTTGGATGAATTATGTTAGTGCATGGATTAGGGTTTTTTTGTAGCTAGGAAGTTGCTATGAAGCTTCCTATTTATTATTATTGAATAATGACTGTAATCATATATTACGTTAGCCCTAAACAAAACCTGCACCTATAAAAGGAGGTGTTAGTGTACCATGTACAATCATCCAATAAACACTAAATAAAACGCAGCCTTATACTGCAATCCTCTCTCTCTTTATTATTACCATTTCTACTAGTTATCGTAGCTACTTGGTATTTTTTTTTCATTTTCGGTTAGGGAATACGATAGTTTATTTAGAATCATTAACAAACCTTTACGTTTATATTTCCTTGTATGGTAAATTAGATTTTATATGACTATATATCTACAAAACTTAATTAGTATTGAATTATTTTTTTTACATTGTTATATATAAATACATGTCGCTTTTTCTCGATCGAGGAAATCAGTAACTGTCACTAAAATACAACATATGTCACAACCACAAAATGAGGCCAAAATAACAAAAATATCTTAAATAACGAGGTTTATCTCGGTTCTGGGAATCGACTTGTTTTTCGTTGACGAGCTTGACTACCAGATCGCAATACAAATGCATCAATAATACAATAACACTTGAGACCTTCTCGGGACCTTTGACTAAGACTTTCTCGAAGCCTTTCAAAATAGTTGTAGCTTTTAACAACACTAGAAAATGGTATTTTAATAACGCTTAGAAATCATTTTTTTTTTCATGAAATAGGAAAAAAATAATTCTTACATTGTTTGTAACACACAAATATCAAAATTTTCCATGAAATTGAGGATCTTTTATTTTCCTACTATGTTTTATGAGATTTCGACTCATATAAAGTAAATGAAAAACAAAATAAAATATTATCCAAAAATTCGCAAATAAATATTGAGAAAGTTGAGTTAAAATATTGATAACAGTGTTACACTAATAAAATTGGCCGAAATACACATACAACAACTAAGGAATTAAATTTACCGAAAATGTAAGATAAATAGATGAAGTCGTCGACGCATGTTAGATAGTTTTATTAAAACTTTTTATCACCCTACAAAGTGCGAGATAAATTGAGCGATGGTCTACCAAGATATAACGACGTAAGACGAAATAAGTACCTCTCAGATCGACTTCGACGAACTAAAAGTCTTGTGTTGAACTACCACCGGATGATTCGTTTGAGAAAGAGAAGAATGGTTCGTTTCCATGTGCATTCGAATGGTTCGTTTCCACATGCATTCGAATGAGAGACTTCATAAGCCTTTCATAAGCGATGGAATAATTTCCATTAATGCCTGTTAATTGAACTCGGCAATGTTTAGATCAAATGATATTCATTGCGGAGAATCCATTCATAGTAAACGCATTCTAATCTATTTTGAAATGTAATTTTAATTTTCAAAATAACATACAAGTTATTTACGGAGTTAAAATTATCTTGAAGTGACCTTTATAATAAGAATATAATATTCATCACAAATAAACCAAGTTCAGTCCAAAAGTCCAAAGGCCCAAGAAAAGTCAAAATTGTCAAGATGCAAGACAAAGTCCAAGCCCAAGTCCAAGTCCGACCCGACTCGGCACAACATGGTGGGTACAATAAGTGTGAATGTGCGCCTGAGAGGTTAGGATTAACCCATTCAAGCTCTCATCCCTTGCATTTTCTTGTCACATACGGAGGAGACACTACTATAAAAAAAATTAGAAGGGGCTAGTCGTTAGTAATTAGAAGCGGCATTTTACCTTTAGAAGCGACTAGTCGCGTATAACGTAAACACCGCATATTTTCAGAAAAAATAATAATTTTGACTTTTAAAATCCCTTATAATGATTACATCAACACACCTTCCCAATCAATGCGATATTTTTTTACTCACGTCGTGAATACATTCATGAACACATTGAGACACATATCAGTGTGTTCTTTAACAATATTTTGAGCATCAATTTCTCATTTATAATAGAGTTATTTTTGGCAAACAAATACTTAATCTTATATTCCTTTCGACGATGAATAAAAATAAGAGAAAATTAACTAATTCCATTGAGTGGAGTCCACTCAAATATTAGCCAAAAAAATCACTCTTATACTAGGTATAAATTACTCTTATAACATTATTTAACAATCCATCGCATGAATGAAATTGTAGACGGCAATTATAAATACACGACACGACTCATGGTGGAGATAGTTCTGCGCTCAATACCACTATGGATATGTACATGTAGAGCCTTTGAACCTTCTCTCGGAAATATATATCATCTTTCTTGACTATTCAAAAGGCACAATGTCTTAAGAGTTAGTCGTTTTGTATAAATGATAGACATATCCCCCATTGATATCTCCCTAACACAAGTTCAATTCTAGTGGTTATGTTCTTTTTAACCTTGAACATTCGCCTAGTTCTGCAAGAATTTCAAAAGAATTAAACCCAAATAATTCTCTTTCGTGGCTGTTATTCGGAAAATTAACATGCATATAGCAATGCTCTTTATACCGAAAAAATTGCCTAGTCCTCAACACAAAGGTTCGAGTCAAATAGGCTCGGGAACCACCGAAAGATAAGGAACACCATGGTCATAAGTTAGGAACGGATCCTAACACATATGAGTGAAGGCTGATCACTATGTGGTAAGTGTACGACCTGGACAAGCTTTGGGGTAGATGTGTACGACGCACTAATCAAGGCCACTATGATGGTCACAATGAGACTTGATCTAATCCTGAAGTGATCATGGACACTGGTCATGTTCCTTAGCTCTTTAACTCATTCTCTAAAAGTCTATTCATGTTAATCACAACTTATGTCTTGGGAGTCTTCTCAGAGCATGATTCGAGTGGGAAGTGATTTACAGATATATAATTCAGCCTCCCTGAAAGGAGGTTCATGTTTACTAATCTAAGGGTTGATTCCAGAACCGATTGACTGCGTGCACTTTCCAAGTAATTTAACGTTCGAAAGAGTTTTTCGTTGGGGAAGCAACGATGCTTAGAGCTGATATGTATCAAGATAAGTATTACAGAAAAATTGACTTCTCTTGACATGGGTAGAACCTGGAGGATCTTGATCACGAACTGACTATATCAGTTGACACTCATAACGATGAGTAATATAATTATAGTATAAAAGAAGATTCCAGTCGTAGATTATACGGGGGAGTATTGATAAAGAGTAGACGAATCGATGAAAAGGAGATAGGACTGTATTGTCTTTTTCGTCGCGTTTGTTAAGCTTCTACTACTAGGTCCATAGTCCCCAATTTGGCTATGATAAAGGCGGATGAGAACTTTCGAATAATAATGTTGTTCATTATTTAATCTCACTTGCTGTAATGTTGATTGACAACATTAATTCTGGAAAACACGTATTTGCAGCATTAACTAAAAGTTTATAGCATAATTATTTATTTATTGTTGGATCAAGTTAATAAATAATTAATTAGATTTTAAGCAAATGGACCATGGAAATTCTTGGGTTGGACTTGGGACATGTGTTGGTCGAAATTCCCTTAGGGATAAGCCCTAGGGGTGACCCGATGCCCTTCCTCCCTTTTCTCCATTTGGTTAAGCCAATAGGGAGAATATCTCTAGAATGATGGAATATCTATAAAAAAGAGAGAATATCTCTCTAAAGGAGAGAACATATCTTAGTGGTTATCTCATTCCTAAATGCTATAAATAGGGATAGAGGGTAAGGGAAAATTTTACTCCTTTCTTCGTAGAAACACTCGGCTACTCTCTCTCTCTAAGTGGTCGAATTTCCTCTCCCTCTTTCCCTAGGAATTGCAGAATTTTGTTTCTAATAATAGGAGAAAGATCTCGAAACAGTCTGGTTTCGATATCTGGTGAGAGCCGATTGTGCTCACTCATATTTCTTATTCGTCTCGGAGATTATGTTTCGGAAGACTATTGTTTCAAATTGAGTACTAAATCAGACAAAGGAATTGTGAAACCTTGAAGACGGAGAACGCGTTGGATTGGAGCATTTTGTAGCTGAGTCAAAATCCATGTGAGTGTTCTAACGACTTAGTTAGTGTCAGTTGTTGAATTTCTATTATAAATGAATTAAATTGATAAATTTAGATCTTGTTTAACAATCATTATTATTAATTGGCTATTGTGAGTGCAATTAATAATTTTCCGCATTTAATACGGTTGCTAAGGTGCATCAATCACCAACAAACACTTCCACACTCGGACTGTTCAGATAATTGATTAGGGTTCCGGAATCAACCAAGCAATCGTTATTCTTATTACTTTCCATTTCTATAAAAGAAATCAACACAAAATAGTTTTATTCAAATGTTCTTCCAAGAGCAATCTGTCTAAGCTGGGGGGTTATAAGCTTTAATATTGTTATAATTATTACAAAATAATATTGACAATGCGGGAAATGCAGACAGATTATGAGAAGAAAAGTAAAATAAATGTTAAAAATAAAATACAAAATGTAGAAAGGAAAACATTCAGTAGCGTTCGACGGTATCCTTAAATCCTCAAAGTTTTCCTTAAAACTTATATCACTCACACACGAGTGTTGGACTAGATGAATGATAAGCCTCCCTGTATACGAAAATGTTGAGAAGAAACTGTACACCAAAAGCACTTCTCATGCGAACTAAGCAAGAGACTGAACCAGCACAAACAATAAAGGAAAAATAATATCGGCGAAGGAAGGAAGGAAGATAGAAAATGTTCTTGGTGTATCTTAGAAATGAGAGAAACGCATCTATTTATAGGCTCACGTGATCTCAAGTTTGGATGAGAACCACTCAACCAAAACGTCAACATAAATTCTCAAAACGTCTGGCCAATTAACAATCTTAATGGTGGTTAACACCTTTTAATTTCCCCCCTACACTACATTCTCCTTTTTGCATCAAATAGCATCCAAGCTGAATCAAATGCACATTTATGTATCAACTCATCACATAATTGAAACCATAGCAAATGCTCATTTAATTCCCAATCTAACAAAAAAGTTATTTGTTGAATTAAAACTCTTTAGAAGTGTTAATTATAATAAAAAGATAAATTTGGGCCTCGAAGCCCGACGGTCCAAGAAGAGCCCAAAGATCCAAGCCCAAGCTTGGTCTGGCACAATGGTGCGCATGGATATCACCTTCAGAAGGAGAATCCGTTATAAACACTACACTAACACTACTTCCCACCCAATATGGGACTCTTTTGGATACACTATTAAGTGTCTCCATTCACTACACTTCTTTACAACACATTACAAAATATGATTTTCAAGCATACTAAGAACATCAATTTCACATTCAACATAGACATGATTTTGGCAAATAAATATTTAATCTTATATTCGTTGTATGACCCATAAATTATCCATAAACTATCTAAATAACATTTTATTAATATTTTTTCAACAAAATCTTATGTTCTAATAATAGTAAGAAGCTTCAACCCTGTAAGACATAGCTTCATAGCACACAAGTGAAGTTATCCTTTGAATTTTATTTGTGTATACCTTGAACGTTCTAGGTCACATGATCTGACTTTAAGGTGATTATAAGACATCTCTTTGTGTGTGTTGATAGCGTATTATGTTGCTTGAAGCTTTATTCTTCTTCTGGTGTTAGCTAGGAAGTAGGCTTTTTTTTTTTTTTGAAAAGACTAGGAAGTAGGCTTTGATGAGTCAAACTCAAAAATATAAGCTTTCTTTGAACCAACATCGATCCTGGCCCAAATAGAGCTTGTCTCTCATCCATTTCTAGTTTGGTTCCCTATTTACGCCTTGTCAGGCTCCTTGCTTCTCTAGCTCGATTCAATAGTAAATGAGAAACGACTACTGAGAGCTACAAAAATCTGTACATAAGGAAACAAATGAATATAAGATACATACAATAATACTAGTAATGGAAAACAGTAAAAAAAATATGAAGAGAATAAATTGTATCACAAATGAATTCTCCAAGGAGGACTTGAATAGAGCAACTTAATGTTTTGGAGCCAACTCATTGAAGAAACATAATAGTCACCATAGAAATCCAAGTTACAATGCTACGGGTAAAAATACAAAATTAATAACTTTTGGGCATTAATGCCCTTTCCTCAAAATGATTGAGAGTTACTGCTAGAAAAAATGAGCAATCCGCTCAAAGAACACATTTTAAACTATGCAGATTAAAGAAGAAATTTGGTAATCAAGCAAGCCCAAAGGAGAACGGGAAAGAAATGTGACTAAACGACTTGATCACAAATGAAACATATAGATTTTCTTATCCTATCAAATTATGGTAATTGTAGAAAAAAGTCATAAACTTGCCGTTGTTGGTCATATTGTTGGAAATTAGCAAAAAAATTCTAAATGTCTAGTCTTTACTTATTATAATTTTACCAGAGTTGAACACTCTAATTCTGATTTTGTCTATGTGAGATAACTATATCAAATGTAGCCCCAATCCTGCAAAAGAAACAAAGAGTAGCTTCGATGACTGTCAAATAAGTTCCAAGGCAAAGCATAATTCCAGTGTTTGAGTACCTCCTCTGAAGCTGCACCAAAAATTCTCACTATTTTCCAAAATTGGGGCATCTAAAATGCGAGAATTCTCGTCTGAAAGGGTTCGAGCCATCTTGTCTTTTCTGATCCGCGCATCCAAAAATTGTTACTTGTTTTTGAAGCATTTTCAACTACACCATTTTCCAAACACAAGATGTTGCAATCTTTATGAATAATCTATGAGTTTATAATTAAAATCCTGCTAACAATCTTAAAGATACTCAAAAAACCTCCAAAACGGCTATTTAATACATAACTTCTTATTCAGCAACTAACGTGTGGAAAATTCTGTAAAATTCAAAATTCAACTGACTTGATTATCTTTTTCCATAGTAAGAACATATAAATGACAAATAAATACAAGGTTGGGGAAAATACGAACATAAACAAGCTGGAAACCAGGACAATATATTGTTCAAACTTAGATTTTAAAATGACCCTTGGATATATATGAAAATTCTTTTAGTTTTTGTAACAAAGAGTTAAGAAATGGAGAAAATGAACTTTAGGAAACAGAGAGAACGAAGCTTGATTTGATGAGCTTTTTGAACTTTTCTCATTACCTATCGTTGGCTCAATATTGAGCTTAAGTATCATTTGCAGAATCAACTACAATGCTGTACAAATTAAGAAAATGCTGACTAGGATGATCCAACATGGCATAATTTAATTCTATAAGACTAACTCCTAACATATTCTTTTTTTTTACATTATTACGTCAGATATAAAGAATTAAATTAATGCCATGGTATGTAGCCGTTCACATTCACATATTCATTCACCCCTACAAGATGGAGCCTCTGTGTCTAGAGTAGGTCACCGAGAAAGTCAACGAACCTTATCTCTGGCAAGGATTTGGTGAAGAGGCCGACGAGGTGCGCAGCAGAGGGAACATAGCAAATGTCAACTGTCTTGCCACCAACTAGGTGTCTGATGAAGTGGACATCTACCTCAATTTATTTGGTGCAAGCATGCAAGACAATGTTCGAGGCAAGAAAACCCACACCTTTATTATCCCACCACATTATGGTTGCTGCGGCGTTTGACGTAATGTTGAGCTCTGTCAAGATTGACCTAATCCAAAGAATTTCATTCAAACTTGGTCTAGTGCTCGATATCCTGATTTTGTGCAAGATTCCTCCAACGTAGCAGACGTATCATGCTGTTGAGCTGTGATTATCTGGGAATCCTGCATAATCAGCGTCTATGAAAGCCTCAATTTCCATGGAGTCCGAGGGGGTGAAGAGAAGACCATGTCGGAGAGTGCCTTTCATGTATCTGAGCAATCTTTAACAAGATTTCCAGTGATTTCATGAGGGCGACTAGACAAATTGGCTGAGTTTGTTCACAGAAAATGAGATATCAAGCCTCGTCAATGTCAGGTATTGTAAACCTCCTACTAAGCTCCTGTATAGAGTAGGATCTGAAATAGGCTCAGCTCCATCATTGGTTGAGAGGGTTGTAGATGAGGGAATTGCGTTTGTGAGACTAGCCTTGGATAGAAGCCTATATGCATACTTTTATTGTGAAAGTCTCAGCCCAAATGTGTTTCTACTCTTGTTGAGGTCTTAAATAACTTTTAGGATCAAATTATGGTTTGTATCTGTAATTTGGATGTACTCCACGTCGACTAGAAGAAACATGGAGTTACCATCTTAATTGTAGAAGAACACCGATGTATCACATTTGCTATTTTGAAAATCCCAGCTTAGTAGATAGGTTTGTAACTTTGCATATCACGCTCTAGGGGCTTATTTCATGACCAATCTGCACACATGATTTGGCTTTTTAGAGTCTTTAAATTCCACTGGTTGAATAATGAAGACTATTTCTTGAAGATCTCTATTTAGAAACGCATTGTTGACATCGAATTTTTGAATGTCCCAGCCCTTTGACACGGCAAGTGTGATGATAATTTTGACTATACGATATTTAATAACAAGGCTGAAAGTGTCAAGGTAATATCCACACATGGGGTCTGTTGAAATCCCTTGGCTACAAGGATTTATTTGTACTTGCTTATAGACCCATGCAGTTTGAATTTTTTCCTTAAAACTAGATACCATGTTGAATTGTTATCTAAAGCGTGAAGTTCTTTAACCATGGCACTATGCCATTTTGGTTCAGCCATAGCTTCACTGATACTGTAAGGTTCTGGGATAGATATGTGGTTCGTAGCTTCACTAATTTTAGGATTGAATATGTTTGATTTGGGTCTAGTTTGCATAGTGTGCGTTGAATTTTTTGAGGGCCTAAACAATTTTTGGGATAGGTGGATTTGATTGTTATTAAAGTAAAGATGGTTTAGTTTCTGTTGTGATGTTTGGTTCTGTTGGATTTGTTTTTGTATAGTTGGATGTGTTGGCAGAGATGCCCACAAGAAGATTATTTATTTGCATATCGATGTAATATAACTCTCATTGTATGTTACACTCTTGGTTATGTAGATTTTTCCTAATGGATGGAGACATTTAAATCCTTTATGATGCTCATTGTAGCCTATGAACATACATTGCTAAGACCTGAATTCTAATTTGGTTTGGTTATATGGTCTTAGGGTTGGAATAGGTCTAGGGTTAAGAAAAATTATCTTTAATCATATTAATGGTGGAATATAAATTTCTTTACAAGTAAACAATTTTACTAACCTAAAAGTGCATGAACATGTTATAAATTAATAACATTATTTAAAGTGCTTGAATACTAACATTTCTCTTGTTGCTTGATCTTGGAGTGCCTTCTTGGATGAAGATCCTTATCCTTGTCACGCTGCCTTACATCTTTGGATTCTCGAGCAACCATGAAAGTTTCTACCACTAGAGTCTTCGAGCATTTGAAGAATTTAGTGAGTGGGCACTATTAAACAATATGAACCAAGAACAATTCCTGGATCATAAGCTAATTTTCTAGATCAAGTGAGGATCTGAGTGCGAAAATAAAAGAGTATTTTAGAGAGAGAGAGAAGTGGTCGGCTAGAAAAGAGATAGCAAGACCAAAAAACTTTTTTTTTCTCACATCTCTATGTGAGGCTCTATTTTTAGGAGAAGGAAAATCAAGAAAGAATAATTACCCTTTCCTATTATGTATTAATGAAATAATAGTTGATTTCTCCTCCCTTTCTCTTCCAAATAGTCGGCCACCTTGTGTTTTAAGTGAGGGAAATTTGTTTCCTCACTTAACACATTTGTTTCCTTATCAAAGAAATTCATTACCTCTTTTCTTTTGGGCAATTACCAATAGGCAATAATGCACCAAATAAAAGAAGATATTTCTCTCCCTTCCTTGATGTAAAGTGGCCGACCATATGGGTGTTTACACACACATATTTATTTCCTAATTTGTTCATAATAAATTACGAAAAAGTCCTCGCGTTATTGCCCATACAATAACATGTCACAAAATTTAATTCACTAAGCATGAAAACCAATTTTTTAGCCGTGTGACTTTAAATTAATTTGTTAGAAAATTAAAAATATTATTTTGACATTCAAAACGTTATTTTGACATTTTACATTAATTATCCTTAAGGACAAAAATACCCTTTGACCATTTTCAGAAAATACGTTTAGTTCAACAATTGAACTTATTTTGACTTAGCTTCTAGTTTAACAAACTCTACTCTAATGACTTGTGATATTGACCTCATGGAACCAAATGAACAAAGCTTTAACTAGGAACCTTGGACTCAAAGTTCACAAACTTTTCCAAGTCTAGTTTAATGTCAACTGACTCCACTAAAGAGTTGACACTGATAATCTCTCGGTTCAAATGAATATATTTTCTGCTAAAAATCTACTTATTTGTGATAAGCAGATCCACTAAATAATATCGAATGATTACCCTTCATGAATATCATCAACTAGATGAGATTTTTATAATTACCATTTTACCCTTCTAGTTGTATTTCCTCAACTCCTTTGTTACTTGTGAATAAGTTAAAAACAATGTATTGACGAGGAGCTAACAAGTCACATAGTTTCATCCAAATAAAGTCGCTACTTAATTTTGGATACCGCGCGGTTCATTTATTAACAATCCAAGTAATAAAGCATGGGGTGATATACATTGCATTTCAGCAATCTTGCACATGAATTCCTTATCTATGAGAACTTCACAAAGATGGTTTCATGACATCTTCATAATTTAATAACTCACCAATCAGTCTAGTTTAGACCACTCAGTGGACCTAGAATATGACTTTCTCAAATGAGAATATTGAAGCTATGAAATGACATATCTCATTTCAGGATTTAGGTAAGCATAATACAATTCATACATAGTGACCTTGAGACAAAAGAGGTTAAATAATTTGTTCTTACATTGTCTTTATCGGTGCACTGGTCAATTCCGTATCTTCGGAAGATACACTGAAAGAACTATAGAGTTCCTAACTCTATACGCCTCGTAACCAGACATTATAGATTCTTCCAACAATCATACTGCGATCAATAGTCCGTTGATCTTTAGATTGTGAATATATCGTTATAACCAAATCATGAAGAGTTTGCTCACGCAAATCTACATTTGTCTCTTCATACATTGCTAGGTTTGATTAAGGAATGTAAGACTATTGAATATCATAAATCTTCAATCAAACTAAAAAGGAATGAATGAAAGTTTCAACTTTTATTAATTTAATCAGCAAATTACAATAAGGACTTTATGAAAGATTTATATATTATATCAATATGTAAATAAACAATCTTCTTGTTGGCATCTCTGCCAACACTTAGGTGTGGAAAGCAGGCAGTACCAAAGACTTTTAGAATCCCATGGTTAAATGCATGGTTGTGAATTAAGGTGTAAGGTACTTTAAAGTTTAAGGCTGTAGTCGGTAATTTGTTTATTTGAAAACATGCAGTAGAAAAGGCATACTACCAACGAGTCATATGCATTGAACTTTCAGATAGTCGAGTCAACCCAAACTCCAATCTCTGCTTGTGTTTCCTTTCCACTCTTCCATTATGTGGATGTGTCTGTGGACATGGATGCTTGGAGGTGATTTGAGTTGAAGAAATGGCTTGAATGATCTAAATTCACCTCCCTAGTCAGTCGGTGAGCATTTCATTATTTTTTTCGAAAAATGTTAATGTTTGAGCCCTGAATGCTTCGAATGTTTGCTTGCCTCATATTTTGTGTGCAGTGGATAGAGCCAGGTAAAACGAGTATGATCATCAACTAGAGCCATGAGTACCGATAGCCTTATGTTAAGGTGATTGTTGCAAGTCCGCACAAGTTTGCATATCCAGTGGATGTTGAGCATGGAAATTTGAACTTGGATGACAAGATTTGCCAACATGACATACATCATAAAATGTAAGTTGTTTTATATATAAATTATTCAAAATTGAGTTATGAATTACATGAGAAAGGACTTTGGTACATGGATATCCAAATCTCTTATACCAAATATTAGCACCATTATTTGTACATACAGCATTACAATTTAAAATTGAGACATTTTATGGACTAATTCAACTTGTGATATCTTCAAGATGCAGGATCTTCACTGGTGTCTTCTGTATTGTTGTTTGCAGTGTTGTCAAGCTACTCTTCCCACGGAGATTCGACATATCAAGTAAGTATAGCTTATCCTTCACTAACCATGTTAGAAGCACTTGTTTCGTTGATTGTACTTTATAACAAATCCATCAGAGTAGAATTCGTCTATAACATCCTTATCAACTGTGAATTTTAAATTACTAACAAGTTTCTAAGTGATCTGAGGGACATGATGTATATTTTTCAAAACAAGCTGCTTTGGAATCGATTTAGGATTTAACAATTAATTATCATATCATATATGGCGGAATATAAAAAATTGTTTGCGGAATATAAAAAATTGTTTTTAACATGTGTAAAACTATTTTACTACCTAGACAAAGTGCATGAACATGTTGTTGATTAAAACATATAATAAATATGAAAAAGACTTACAACCTTTTTCTTGTTGCTTGATCTTGAAGTTCATTCTTGGATGAAGATCCTTCTCCTTGTCTCGATACCTTACATATTTAGATTCTCGACCAACCACGAAAGTTTCTACCACCAGAATCTTCGAGCGTTTGAAGAGTTTAGTGAGTGGGCACTATTAAACAATATGAACCAAGAACAATTCTTGGATCATAAGCTAATTCTCTATATCAAGTGAGTATCTATGTGCCAAAATAAAAGAGTATTTTAGAGAGAGAGGGAGAAGGTTGGTCGGCTAGAAGAGAGAGAGCAAGACTAGAAAGCTTATTTTCACATCTCTATGTCAGGCTCTATTTATAGGAGAAGGAAATAAAAGAAAGGGTAATTATCCTTTCCTATTGTGTATTCATGAAACAATATTTTATTTCCTCCTCCCTTTCTCTTCCATGTGGTCGGCCACCCTATGCAATAGGTGGGGGAAATTTGTTTCCTCACTTAGCACATTTGTTTCCTCTCAAAGAAATTCATTTCCTCTTTTCTTTGTGACAATTACCAATATGCAATAACGCACCAAATAAAAAGATATATTTCTATATCTCCCTTGATGTAATATGGCCGGCCATATGAGTGTCTCCACACACATATTTACTTCCTAATTTTTTCACAACAAAATAAGCAAAAGCCTTTTCACATTATTTCTCATACAATAACATGTCACAAAATTTAATTCACTAAGCATGAAAACCACTTTTCAGCCATGTGACTTTAAATCAATTTGTGAAAAAATTCAAAATCTTATTTTGACATTTTACATTCATTATCCTTAAGGACGAAAATACCCTTTAGACCATTTTCGGAAAATATGTCTAGTTCAACAATTGAACTTATTTTGACTTACCTTCTAATTTAACAAACTCTACTCTAATGACTTGTGGTAGTGACCTCATGGACCCAAATGAACAAAGCTTTAACTAGGACTCTTGGACTCAAAGTTCACAAACTTTTCCAAGTCTAGTTTAATTTCAACTGTCTACTAAAAAGTGACATTGAAAATCTCTCGGTTCAAATGAATATATTTTCTACTAAAAAATCTACTTATTTGTGATGAGCGCATCTAGTTCACAGTCCAAGTAATACAGCATGGGGTAATATACATTGCATTTCAACAATCTTGTACATGAATTCCATATCTATGAGAACTTCACAAAGTATACTCATGTCAACTTCACAACCCAATACATCACCAATAGAGCGCATCTAGTTCAGAAACATGGATCTAGAGTATAACTTTCTCAAATGAATATATTAAAGCTATGAAATGACATGTCTCATTTCAGGATTAAGGTAAGCACGATGCAATTCATTCATAGTGACCTTGAGACAGAATGGGTTAAATGGTTTGTTCTTACATTGTCTCTAAAAGTGCACTGGTCAATTTAGTATCTTCAAAAGATACACTAGAAGAACTATAGAGTTCCTAACTCTCTATGCCTCATAACCAGACATCATATATTCTTCCAACTATCATACTAGGATCAATAGTCCGTTGATCTTTAGATTGTGAATATTTTGTTTTAAGGAAACCATGAAGAGTTTGTTCATGTAAATCTACATTTGTCTCTTCATTTGTTGTTAAGTTTGATTAAGGACTATAAAACTATTGAATATCACAAATCTTCAATCAAACCAAAAAGGAATAAATGAACGTTTCAACTTTTATTAATTTAATAGAAAATTACAATAAGGACTTATGGGAGATTTATATAACATCGATATGCAAATAAATAATCTTCTTGTGGGCATCTCTGCCAACAATAATAGGGATGGAATTACCATCGCCTGCAGTGAGTTTTCCCTTTCCTTTGTAGTCCTCTGAGATGTCTATATGACTGAGATTGGATGTGATATGATTTGTTGCCCAACTTTTAATGTACCAGGACTGGTCATTTCCTTGATCACATGTGGTGGCAACAAATATTGAGGAGTTGCTTTGAGGTGTAGGTGCAGTTGGTGCTACTGGTTGGTATTGCTGATCAAAACTACAGACAGAGGCCAGGTGACCAAGTCTGCTACAGATTTTACATATAACTATGTTGCCTCGTCCTCTTCCGCTTGAGCCTCTTCCACTTGCACTTCTTACTCCTGGATTTTCACGGCCACTCATGTTGAAACTTGATCGCGACAATTACTTCTTCTGGAAGTCACAAATCTTGGCGTCCATTCGCGCTCATGATCTAGAAGGTTTCCTCGATGGAACCAACCATGTCCACCAAAATTCGTCGAGCTCACCACCAGCTCCGAATCTGACAATGGCGAAGAAAGATCGACTACTCAGAGTCGAATCACAACCAATCCAGAATATGGAATCTAGATCCGCACAGATCAGGAAATTGTATCATGGCTAATGTCATCGGTCTCGATCTCGATGTGAGGTCATATTGCAAGATGCACTGATTCAAAGGAGATCTAGCAATCTCTGATTCAAGTATTTGCTGGTAGTGGAAAAGCAAGACTCCTTCAACTCAGAGTTCAGCTACAAAAGTTGAAGAAAGGATCGATGACGATCATCGACTTCGTCATGAAAATTAGATAGGTTGCTGATAACCTGGCCGCTGCTAATCAGATTGTCCACTACTACAAATGTTGGATCGCACAACGGGTTTTCCACAATGCTTATAATAAGCATTGTGGGAAATAGGGTTCCCACAACGCTTATTCTTAAGCGTTGTGGAAATTAGAGATCCCACAACATTTGTCCTTAACCATTGTGGGAAGATCAATTTTCCACAATTTTTATCCACAAACGTTGTGGGATCTTTGATTTCCACAACGCTTAAACTAATCATTGTGGAAAATTGACGAGTAACAAATCTCCCACAACGCTTATTGGAACAATCTAGCTGCAGCGAGAAGTTCCCACAACGCTTAAGATAAGCGTTGTGGAATTGGGACCACACTTTTTCTGGAATTTTTTTTTGCCGCGGCAAAGTTAAATCCTGGCTGCAGCCAGAGGGTCTCGCCGCTGCACAATCTCTTCATCGATGTGGCGAGATTGCTCCAGGAACCACCTTTTTTTAAAAAAAACATCTCGCCGCAGCGAAGTTGAATCCTGGTTGCGTCGAGAATCTCCTACAACGTTTAAAACGTCCGTTGTGGGATCTCGCCGCAGCGAGATTTGTAAATCGCCGCGGCGAGGTCCCACAACGGATGTTTTTAAACGTTGTGGGAGCGTTTAAAATGAAATTTTTTTCGAATTTTTCAGTTCCCGCCGAAAACAATTTCGGCCTAAAATTATATTTTGACCTTTCTCTTTCATATTTTTCATTCATTCTTCTTCCCTTTCTCTCATGCTCTCTTTCTGGCCTCCTCTTTTGCTCTCTCTCTCTCTCCCTCTCCGGCCTCCACCTCCTCTCCTCACCCTCTTGGTCTCTCTCCAACCATCCCTCTCTCTCTCTCTCTCTCGCCCATCACCTCTCTCGCCCTCTCACCCACCATCCCTCTCTCCCACCATCCCTCGCTCACGCCCTCTCACCCATCATCCCTCTCTCTCGCCCTCTCGCCCACCATCCCTCTCTCTCACCTACTCACCCTCATCTCTCTCGCCCGCCCTCCGCTCGCCCTCCTATCTCTCGCCCTCTCGGGGTCTCTCGTCCGCCCTCTCGCCTCCACTCTCTCCGGCCTCCCTTAGGTATGTTTGAAAAAAATAGGTATGAGTGTGGATTGTGTATAAATTGCTATGTTAATGTTAATGTGGATTTTGTATAAATTATAATCCTAATGTAAAGGTGGATTATAATGAGTTAATTAGAATGTTAGTGTGAGTTTGAATTATAACATTTTTTTTGTTGAAATTGAATTAAAATGTTTTAAGTTATAATGTATTTTTGTTGGAATTTGTGTTTTACTAGGTTCAATATCGTCTACTACCACGAACAAATCCTCTTTTAAGGCTAAAATTTTATAATAAAAAAATCTCGCCGCAGCGGTGTACAATCTCCACTGCGGCGAGATTTCCCGCAATGCTTAAACTATTCGCTGTGGGAAATCTCGCCGCAGCGGAGATTATACATGGCTGCGGCAAGAATTTTTTGGAAATTATAAGTTTCCCACAACGGATATTACGCGTTGTGGGATGTCAAAGCTCCCACAATGGTTAGCTAAACGTTGTGGGACGTTAAAGCTCCCACAACGATTAGCTAAGCGTTGTGGGAGCTTCTACAATGCTGGATCCCACAACACTTAATAATCATTGTGGAAGATTTCTACAACTGTTAATAAGCGTTGTGGGATGCAGTTTTGGTAGTAGTGGTCACTGATGAAGAACTGTTTCTCTATGTCCTTAGAGGCCTTGACTCTGAATATAATTCAGTGGTTGTTATGCTCACAGCAAGACTTGATTATATATCATTAGCAGAAGCACAATTTATTTTACAATGTCACGAAACCAGATTGGAGCAACAAAATCTTTTGTTAGTTGCAGATTTTAACAAAGCTTCAGCAAACCTATCTGAAAACAGAACCAATGGCGGCAGAGGTGGTCGCGGAAATCCAGGAGCCAAAGGTTTAAAAGGACGAGGCTCAAGAGGAAGAGGAAGAGCAAACAAGGTGATTTGTCAGATCTGTAGCAAACCTGGTCACTTAGCATCCAACTGCAGGTACAGGTTTGACGATTAGTTTCAACAAGGACACCAGCCACCACCACCCCTCAGAGCAACTCTTTAGCACTCATTGCAACCACCGATGGCCAAGAAAATGACCAATCCTGGTACATTGAAAGTGGAGCAACAAATCACATAACGTCGAATATCAATCACATGGCTATCTCAGAGGACTACAAAGGAAAAGGAAAGCTCGTTGTAGGGGACGGTAATTCTATCCCTGTTATACACACATGAGAATCTCTAATAAATTCTCATCCTAAACAGCTGATCCTTAAAAATAGATGTCATGTTCCTCAAATTACTAAAAATCTTGTCAGTGTTTCAAAGTTCACAATGGATAATGATGTAATTGCTGAGTTCTATTATGATGGTATGTGATTAAGGACAAAGCAACGAAGCAAGTGCTACTAACATGATCAATCATGGATGAGCTATATTACTTTACATGTCGAATCTGCGGGGAAAGAACTCGCTGACAGCTCTGCACACTTCGACTTAGAAGCAAACTCTGCAGATTGAAGACATCACAGAAAAACTTAGTTCTCAAAGTGTTGTGAACACAAGCTGTAACACTGTATGTACAAATAACAGTGCTAAAATTTGGCATAAGAGATTTGGACATCCCTGTAGCAAAGTACTTTCTCATGTAATTCATTCTTCAACAATAAAGAATTGCAACGTTAAACAGCTTACGTTCTGTGATGCATGCCATGTTGGCAAATCTTGTCATCAATATTATCCCAGGTCTAACTTTAATGCTCAACAACCACTAGAGTTAGTATATGCAGACTTGTGGGGACCTGCTGCTGTAACGTCGATGGAAGGCTATCGATACTATATGGCTCTGGTGGATGATCACACTCGGTAAACGTGGATCTATCCCCTGCACACAAAAGATGAAGCCAAACAGACATTTGAGATCTTCAGATTACAGATAGAGAGGTTCTTCAACAACAAGATTAAATGTCTACAAATCGATTGGGGAGGAGAGTTCAGATCCTTCATAGTTGTGCTTCAACAACTTGGAATTATCTTTCGACACCCCTATCCATACACCCACCCACATAATGGAAGGGTTGAAAGAAAGCATCGACAAATAGTGAGCTGGGCTTAACTTTATTGTCTTAAAGCTCAATGTCAATGACCCACTGGTGGTATGCATTCTCCACTGTTTGTTTTTTGTTGAATAGATTACCCACATCAGCACTGAATTTTAAAACTCCCTACACCTTAGTTAATAACAAAGTTTTCAATCCTGAAACTCTAAAAGTCTTTGGTACTGCTTGCTTTCCTCACCTAAGACCATATAACGAAACCAAATTAGAATTTCGATATGCACAGTGTGTGTTCACAGGATACAGTGAGCAACACAAAGGCTATAAGTGCCTTCATCCCTTAGGAAAAATATACATTGCCAAAAGTGTAACATTCAATGAAAACATATATCCCTATCAACACGGTTTTCCAAACACAATCACAGAAAGCAACCAAAAAACCACAAATCTAACCCCAAATCTCAAATTTTTAAATCCAAAAACTTACCACCATTCTTTGGCCTATTAAACCATATATTCATTCCAGAACCTTACACAATCAGTGAAGCCATGGCTGAATGAAAATGGCACAGTGCTATGGTTGAAGAGATGCGAGCTCTAGCAAACAACTCAACCTGGTATCTAGTTCCCTACACGCAGAGATGTCACTAGCTGATAACAAGTGGGTTTTCAGGACTAAATTCAATCTTGAAGGGTCATTGAGCAGATATAAAGCAAGACTTGTTGCTAAGGGCTTTCAACAGACACCGGGTGTTGACTATTTTGAGACTTTTAGCCCAGTTATCAAACGGCCCACAGTCAGAATCACAATCACCCTTGCAATGTCTAAAGGCTGGGACATTTAACAAAATTGATGTCAACAATGCCTTTCTAAATGGAGAACTGCAAGAGGAAGTGTTTATGAGACAGCCAGCAGGTTTTGAAGACCCAAACAAACTAAATCATGTGTGCGGATTGGTTTAAGCTTTGTATGGGTTGAAACAAGCCCCTCGAGCCTGGTATGAAAAGTTTCAAAACTATCTACTGTGTTGGGGGTTTCAGAATAGCAAGTGTGATGCCTCACTATTCTTCTACAGTAAAGATGGTGAATCACTGTTTCTCTTGGTGTATGTGGACGATATTCTCATCACAGGTACAAACCAGAACTTGATTATGAAAGTCATTGATGATCTCAACAAAACTTTCAGTCTCAAATCTATGGGCTCCCTAGGCTCATCCAGTCACTTTCTGGGTTTTGAATCAACCAGAAACAAATCAAGGCTTCGACTGTCTCAGTCTAAATATGCCTATGATCTACTGGCCAAAGCTAATCTCACAAACTCTAAAGCATGTACAACACCCATGGCTTCATCAACAACACTCTCAACCTATGATGGAGCTGACCCAGTTGATGACCCAAGTCTGTACAGGAGTCTAGTAGGAGGATTACAGTACCCGACATTAACAAGATCGAGTATCTCTTTTGTAGTGAACAAATTGAGCCAGTTTGTCCAGTGTCTCTCGGCAATCCATTGGAAGGCTTGCAAGCGGCTGCTGAGGTATGTGAAAGGAGCGCTAAGACATGGCCTATTGTTCTCTCCATCAGATTCCATGGCTATTGAAGCATTTTCCAATGCGGATTATGCTGGGTCTCCAGATAATCGTCGCTCTACAAGAGGATATGTTTGTTATGTTGGAGGCAATCTAGTTGTTTAGTCTGCACAAAAACAAAAAGTTGTATCACGGTCAAGCACATAGTCAGAGTACCGAGCTCTCGCTCAAGTCTCTACCGAGATTCTCTGGATTAGGTCACTCCTAACAGATCTAAACATCACCTCGACATAAGCTCCCAGCGTCATTTGGTGTGACAATCAAGGTGTGCGGTCTTTCATGCTCGCACCAAGCACATCGAAGTGGATGTTCATTTTCTCAGAGATCTCGTTGCTGATAAAGTTGTTGACATTCGATATGTTCCCTCCGCTGAGAATCTTGCCGACCTGTTTACCAAACCTCTACCGGAGACAAGGTTCAGTGAACTCTCCCAGGAGCTAAATCTCAGCACGGCGGAGGCTCCAGCTTACGGGGGTGAATGAAACTGTACCAGTCAACACCGGCGATGAGTGACGTGGCAATTAGTTTAGTCAATGTACTTACATTATCTAGTGTAAACAAGTCTTGAATATCTTAACAGATTTTGTAACTGAATCTGTACTCATACTTAAGCTCCGTTATGAGCTAAAGTTCATTAATGAGAAAAATATCAAAACACTCATTCTTGATCAAAGCTTCAATCGTCATCTTCTCCATTTCTTAACTAATAAGAATTTGTTATAAGGTTTTTTGGAGGCTTTTTTGCGTTAATAAAAGTTAAATTTCGGTAATTGCTTAGTATGAATTTTATCTAGTAATTATGTAAAGTACAGGACATAATCAATGTGATTCTGGTCATATTAGGTCCACCAACATCTAACTTCAACCATCGAATTTTTACCTGTCTTCGGAAAGAACTCGTGTCCAAGGAATAGAGACCAAAAATATAATAATCAATAGCTAAATCATATTTTACATCGTGGAGAATTAACCAACAGAAACACCAAAACCAAAAAGGAGAAAACGAAAGAAAAAAACATGGAGCACATGTCCGAAACATTCTTTGTACAAGAAGAGTAGTCACAGAGAGGGAAGAAGGGCATGGCAGTAATGTCAAGCGTGGCGGTGATGAACGCATTCCTGGGGCACGGCGGGGAATCGCGCGGCGTCGGAGCAGTAATCGTAGACCATGTGGTTCGCCCGGACCCACATGAGCTGGTGACTCTGGTGCACGTTCATCTCCGATATCGCCGGTTCGTCCCACCAGAACCGCTTCTCTCCGCCCACGCACTTCTCGCTCGCGCTGACCTGGCACGCGTTGATGTCGAAGTTCTTGTAAGACGCGTAGAACGGCGCGTGGGACCAGTCCGTCTTCACGCGCCCGCCCTGCGTCGCCCAATCGTCCGCGTTCCAGATGGAGCTGTACACGCCCATTGCCTGGTCCTTCGGGTACGCGATCCCCTTCTCCTCCATGTTCACGTGCACTCGGATTGGGGTCTCGTCCACCAAAAACCTACGCACCAGATTATTACAACGTCAATTACTCTGGGATGAAATTAGTTAACGTGGGATCGGTTTAATGAACGGAGAGGCTTACATGACACGTTTCTGGGTCCAGCAAATAGAGTAGGTGTGGAACTCCTTAGTGGGGTCGAACCAAAGGTTGAGTCTTTGCTCTCTGTTTCCCACTCCGTTTATGTACAAGTTGGTCTGGATCGAGTACGGCTCACCCGTCGTGTTCCCCAAAAACTCGAAGTCGAACTCGTTGTGTGTTGGTCCCTCCGACGACATCTGTTCATTTATGATGTGACGCCATTAAATTATTATTTACTAGACTCACGAGATGTTTCTGCTCATTCATTATAAGTTTCGTGAATTATTGAAGATAGTAGGACTACACTCTACACTCTACAGTTATTAATTACCGAGCTGAGCTGTCTACAACTTTGAATACAAAGGTCAAAATTACGAATCCATACTATGTACGTACCAGTAGAATTTACACTATGCAGTAATAAAAGAAGACTTACATAGAAAGCAGTGACTGTTCCAGCAGAATCACCCTCGACGAGCTTGATCTGTACACTTGCTCTCCCAAACAAATACTTGTTCTTTGATTGAAACCCAGCTCCTGTTGAGCAACATATATGTTATTACTATCAACTTAACAAAAATGTACAATTTCTATTTTTTTATGCTTGAAGTGTGTACCTGAAGCCTGGTCAAGTTTGAGCTTGAGAACTTCTCCTTCATATTCGAAATGGTCCAAAGCCCAACCAGGCTGATAAAGCTCGTCGAACTTTGCTGAGCTGGCAGATCCCAGAAGCAGAACGAGGCTGAACACCACAGCAACACCAAGATTTGACATCTTTGAGACTAAAGAAACTGGACTAGAGAAATACTAGAGAGAGTGAGATTGGTCTTTTCTGAGTAGGGTCACGATTTGTGTCCTATTTATAGCCAAAAATTTCTTCTAAAGCCATTGGCTTCTCTCACAAGGACCCTCGTTTGCCACGTCATCTCTAACTGGATGCCAGCATGGAATCCACGTCGGACGCAGAGTCCGATGGATAAACAACGAAGAGCCCAAGATATTTTTATTTTGAAAAGCGGAGAGGGAGAGAGAGAGAGAAAAATGTATTTAAAAAATGTAGCCGTTAACTGTTTTTGCTCGAATTATTAGCTGGAGTCGAGCAAGGTACGGGCACGTCTGTCCATGGAAAAAGAGTGGTACTATTTTGTCGAATAAAGTTGGTCCACGTGGCATTTTACAGCTTGCTCGCCAGGCTGTCCTCTGGTGAAGTGAGAGAGATGATAAGTGGTAAAAAAAGTGAATAGATAACTATCATCTTTTGCTCTCGCAATGGTCCAAATCCATTACATGTCTTTGGAATGTAAATCCGTGAAATTTCCTACAAACACGTCATACTCCTACTAAATATGCCCGAATGATTAAAGAATGCTTAGCTTATAAAATAACTAGTAAGTTTGACTCAATTAATTTGATGAAAAATGGTAGACAATCTCGATAATTAAGCAGACAAATGTAGCTAGATGTTAGAGTCAAGAAAAATAAAGCTAAAGCTACGGCAGATTATATCATCCTAATTTGTAGCCAAAATATCCCCTCTAAAGCAATCACACGGGTCATTTTATTAACAAAAGAAGCCAGACATTGCAAAAACAGTGATCACGTATCTTAATTATGGGTGAAGCGTTTACAAAATAAAAATAATCATTATGAAATGGGTTTATGTAGAAGCCAGTGTGAAAACGACGACCGCAGTGGACAGTAGGTAAAGTGAAGAACTTATCTTGTTTTTTGCTTTTATTTTATTTTTTTTTATCTTTTTTTATTTCTCTTTGGATTTATGGGCTCTGCCAGCTTGGCAGTAAGAATGAATGAGTACTGCACTGTACAATACCACGCATTTTACGTTATTTAATAATTAAAAAAAGTTATAATTGTATTTCCAATTTCAGGTACCTCATTTGTCCTTGAGATGCGTGGAATAAAATTGAGTGAAATAAGTTTTTATTTGCGAAGATTTAGAATGTGATATATCTATATTTTTGTTGCGAATGTAGTGTACTAATCGTAACTTCAATATTTTTAAGATTTAGTTTGAATATTTATTTATGAAAATAGTGGTAATGTACTCCTTATATTAAAAATACAAATAGTACGATGAAAAACAGGGAAAATGTGGGGAACTGAATAAAGTGGGATTGGCTGGCAAGGATTGGCAATTCACTGATTAAGCAACCCATCAAGTCTTCGATCCAAAAAAAAAATCCCATAAAGTCATATGCTTTCATGGGGAATAATGACAATCATAGTCTGCTTTTTTTTCTCTTCAGCCTCTCTTCGGTAAAATATCTTTCTTTTTTAATTCAAATGTTCGATAAAATATCTAATATAGCCTTCATGATTCAATTTAACGTTTAGGTATAATCTATATACTTTGTTTCCCGATGTCATCGTCCAGCTAATGATTTGTGAAATTAACAAAAGTTACACGTGACATATATAATCTTAATATTCGTATTTGGTAAGTTATTTTTATGCATATTCTTATAGGATTTGACAGTAACTAGCTTTCATGTCTCTCACACACTGAAATCAATAAGTTCTATATGAGGCGAATGCCGTATTACCGCTTATTCATATATCTAGTTAATTATACATGCATTTGTTAATATACGTTTTACAACTTTATACGTATTTTAAAATTATTCTTTTTCATTTCAAAAGGGAGACTTGGGTCAAATCCCCCTCGAGTTCGATACCTAAATGACTTAATTTAAAGTTCGTTTTTGTGATAACATATAAAATTTATATATTTGGTAATAGATCAGAAACTTAAAATATTGTATATTACCATTAATGGTTTAGGCTATAAAAATAATTAGCTAAAGATACTCATGCACGGTGTACGGCTTTTGCTCGAATCACTTGTATGGCAAGCCAAAGAGGGAACACGAAACACACATCTTGGAAGTATAATTGGGCACTCTCTACCATCTCTGAAAGCTGTGGATTAATTGGCTAAGAATATATTAAAATTCCAAAACCCAGTGACCCAATAATTCCATTTGATATATTTATATTTCTTGAAGACATTTTCTGTGGACCTTTCTTAAGCCTTTACAGTGAGAGACGTTGGCGATATTCGGGAAAACAGCTACACAGCTGGACAAGTTCTGTCTTTTATGGATCTTTATTTTTTCCTTTCAAATATTTGTTCTGTTTAGGGATTACATTTAAAGCAGAATTCATTGCACAGTCTGGCAATTTGGTGGTGACTGGTCACATAACTTTGATGTGAATTATTATTGTTATCCTGGATATGCATTCATTGAATGATTTCTTGCGGAAGGAGATCGCCATAATTTAAAAAAAAAAATAAAGAAAGAAAGGTTAAAGAAGGTGAATGATTATTTTTATTCATAATTACAATCTAAGGATGTGAAATAATGATCATCGTTTATAAAATAAGTGCATGCTATTTTATAGCCTTTTCTAGTGGGGTTTCAGCTTAGATGCCCCTATTTTCAGCAAACGAGTAAATTACTGTACTGTCAAATTTTGAATTTGCACGTCAGAAACGTCACATAAAAACAAAACAAGGATGTAGAAGCTTTGGATTGCATTGGCTTTTCCTCCTAACCCACACATCTTTCTGCAATGATGGACCATTTTGTGGGGTCTTTAAATAATTCACCCTTTACTCTTTTACTTAGTAAAAATAAGACTAAACTAAGAGTATATCTACCATGCAGATCTCTTTTGATCTTTATTATCAAAATAAAAGTAGCATTTCTTTATCTGGCCAATTAAATAGTAGGGACGTGATCTAATATATATATATATATATATATATATATATATATATATATATATTAATTCAAGACTCGTTAAAACCCATCGTGTTTCAGATGAGGTGCGGCGATGAGAAAAAGTGTCCGTGACTGGAGTTCTCATCAGTAACTATACAATAACAATTTGAAAGCCATGCTCCTTTAGCTAAATCATTTACCACTTTGTTTACTTTTCTCCTAACCCACCCAAAATTACATCTAATGAATAAGGATTTTAACCTAATCAAGTACTCGTATGTTTCATTTTGCCCATTCACCTCAGCTTGTTCTAATAACATTTTGCAATCATCTTCTATCTCTAAAGACTGATAGTTGTAAAAATTTCCCAACTTCAGAGCCATTATCAGACCTTGCAACTTCGTCTCCACAAAACTCTCAGCCTGAACAGAATTACACCAGCTCCACTTCATTTTCCCTCCGCCGTCTCTCGCAACCAGTCCTATCATTGCCTTCTCATTCTTGAAGGTGGCGTCCGAATTTATTTTGATCACTCTTTGACTCGACGCCAATCACACCTCTAGAGCCTGCTCCTCCATACCGCTGGGTTGACCGGTAACTTCTTTACCACTTTGTTCAATATTTTTGCTTCTTTTCTAAACAACTTTGATTAACGCCTCCAAATTAGTTGAGTACCAATCGCTTTTTTTACCTGCCAAATCGTCTCCATAATTGCGATTTCTCTGCGTATAAACAAATCCTTGAACCCTGGTTTGGCCTTGTTGAATACCTCATTAACTTCTAGTAACTCTTTGAGCCTGTCAAAACATGTTGCCTCTTCTCCAAAGCTCAATCATATACCCCAGCCTTCTAGGAACCACACTCGCAGTTAGGTCACAAGTAAAGAATAGGTGGATTATAGATTCGTGAGAGTTAGTGCACATATTACACCTTGAATCTATTCCTTGGAAAATATTAGCTAGATTGCCGGCTGTTTGAAATCCGTTCAAGCCTAATGTCCATAATGTTAGCATATATCTCTGGTTAAAATAAAACTTCCAAATCTTTTCCCAAATATTAACTCTTGGATCAAAGGCAACTCTCTCGATTATGATAACATCCATCTTCTCATATATTGTTGATCTATCAGGAGCAGCTTGGTTTTCAATATGGCTTTCATGGTTTCTTCCTCAAATTCCATTTTAAATAATCTGATATCCCAATCCTTGGTCCTAGGGACAAATAATGAGCTAACCTTAGGTTCTTAGGTCAAACTTGAATCTCATCTCCTCTGAATCAACCCTATTTCAATCCAACTATTTCTAAAAATTAATGCATGTTCACCATCCCCGATTGCCATGAAAGAATTAGATTTGATGAACTCTTTATACGCACATATCTCTTTCCATCCTCCTGACCCTACAATGTAGTTATCCTAGTGCAAAAAGCACGCCCATCTTACATACTTATTCCTCAATACTTACCCCCAGTTGATACGTCCATGTTTCCATGTGCCATGCCAACTTAGCTAGGAATGCCTTGTTGAATTCATCCATTCTTCTAAACCCGAGCCCCCTGCTGCTTTAGGTCTACGGATTTTTTACCCAGCTAACCGGTGCCAAATATATGTTCCGACCACATTCTCCTGTGCACCAAAATTCCAGAGTATCCTTTTCGATTTTACGCCAAAAACTTTTTGAGAGCATAAACATTGACATTGAATAAGTAGGTAATCCTTGAACCACATATTTGATTAATTTTACCCTTCTTGCCCTAGATATAGTTTTGACCATCTAACCCTCTAGCCTAGTAAAACATTTTTCCTTAGAAAATCAAAACTTATGCTTTTATTCCTACTAATGAATAGAGGGCTACCGGGATATGACATGTCTTCTTCACATTCTGGCATCACCAGGGTCTCTTTGATCCATTCTCTCGTACGCCTATCTGTATTGTTCGAGAAGAAAAGGCCTGATTTATTAGTATTCATTCTTTGACCTGACCAACCCTCATATACCTTCACTATTTACAGTATAGTCTTCACTTCTTCTACGGTCGCGTTGCAGAATAATAGTGTGTCGTCTGCGAACATCAGGTGTAGTTTGCACATGTCTGCCAATCTTTACTCCTTTAAACTCTTCATGGTTTGCTTAAAACGAAATATTCACTATCTAAAAGATCAACGGACTATTGATCTTAGTATGATTGTTTGAAGAATCCATGATGTCTGGTTACAATGCATAGAGGATTAGGAACTCCATTGTTCTTCCAGTGTATCTTCTGAAGATACTGAATTGACCAGTGCACCTTTAAAGAAAATGTAAGAACAAACCATTTAACCTCTTCTGTCTCAAGGTCACTATGTATAAATTGCATCGTGTTTACCTTAATCCTGAAATGAGATATGTCATTTCATAACTTTAATATATTCATTTGAGAAAGTTACACTCTAGATGCAAGTTTGTGAACTAGATGCACTCTCCCTATGACAGAAAAGGCCTTTAGAAGCGACAAAAGTTGCTTCTAAAGGCTTAAAAGTCGCTTATAATGTTTTGAAACGACGAAATTAGAAGCGACTAATCGCATCTATAGTCGTATAAAAAGCGTTAGATTTTTTTTTTTTTACCTTTAGAAGCGACTTTTTGACCTCTAAAAGCGACTAGTCGCTTCTAAAAGTAAAAAAAAATTAAAAAATTGAAAAAATTAAAAAAAAATTAAAAAACAATTCAAAAAATTCAAAACAATTAAAAAAAATACATTAGAACTTTTATTACATGTTACACAAAAAAAAAAAAAAATAAACACGCAGAGAAAATGAACGACAAACCTCATATCTAAATTCTAATGAGGTTACAACCAACTCGAGAATCCGATAAATACGAATAACTAAAACATATTTAAAACCAAATTAAAAAAAACTAACAAAAGTTAAAAACACATTAATTAAACCAAGAAAAACAAAAAAACACATACCAAGAAGCAATGACGATGCGGGACGACGCTAGACTCGAGACTCCGACCAACATATTATTAAATAACTGATAATTAATTACGAATTCAATTATTAATTAAATTATACTACAACAAATTCTCTAATTATGTAAAATATTTAAAATATTTTAAAGTAGTTAAAAACTATACATTTCTTAATTTTTTTAGTTATTTTACTAACTAAATAATGAAGTTAAGAATATATGAAACGATCTCCGAGGAAACAAACTTATATATATATATATATATATATATATATATATATATATATGTATATCAAAACTATACAACGCTAATATAAAAACATATTAGTAAAACTAAAAACTAATTAAAAAACTTATATATATCAAATTAAAAAAAACATACCGAAAGTCATTGTTTGCGGGCGGCGGCCGGAGCAGTGAGATGGCGGGGAAATTTACGACTGGAGAAAAAAATAAAAATAAAAATATAATAATTTAAAAAACATACCTTAAGTGAAATATGATAAAAAAAAATGGAAAACACTTACCTCACAGGTCACCGGAAAAGGGATGACCAGAAGATGTGTCAAGGCCACCGCGCGGATCGCCGAAAAAGGGCTGGCGGAAAATGGGATCTTCAAGGAGGATATCCAAACAGAGAGAAAAAAGAGAAAACTTACCGGAGAGAGGAGAGAGGAGGCGGAGGGGCAGAAACCGGCGGTTGCAAGGAGAAAGGAGAGAGGGGGCGGAGACCGGCCATTGCAGGGAGAGAGGATAGAGAGGGCTGAGGGCCGGGAGAGAGAGAGAGAGAGAGAGAGAGAGAGAGAGAGAGAGAGAGAGGGAGAGAGAGAGAGAGAGAAAGAGAGAGAGAGAGAGAGGCGGATGGGCGGACGGAAAGGGGGGAGGTGCGGCGGGGCGGTAGGAGAGAGAGAGGAGGGGCAGGAGAGAGAGGGTGGGGCGGGAGAAAATGAGAGAAAGGGGAAGAGAGGAAGAGGCTCGGGCATTTTAAAGCCAAATGGGTATTAGAAGCGACTAGTCGCTTCTAATGTCCACCAAAACCAAAACGACGACATTTTGCTAAGTGGGGGCATTAGAAGCGACAAGTCGCTTCTAATGTCGCTTCAATATATTCACTTGTGAAAGTTACACTATAGATCCAAATTTGTGAACTAGATGCGCTCTATTGGTGATGTATTGGGTTATCAAGTTGACATGAGTATACTTTGTGAAGTTCTCATAGATATGGAATTCATGTACAAGATTGCTGAAATGCAATGTATATCACCTCATGCTTTATTACTTAGATTGTGAATAAATGTACCGGACGGTGTCCAAATAGAATAAATGATTCTTTTGGATGAAACATTATGACTTTTTTAGCTCCTCGTCAATACATCGTTTCTAACTTATTCACAAGTATTAAAGTAGTTGATAATATTCATGAAGGGTAATTATTCGATGATATTCAGTGGATCCGCTCATCACAAATAAGTAGATTTTTTAGTAGAAAATATATTCATTTTAACCGAGAGATTTTTAGTGTCAACTCTTTAGTGGAGTCAGTTGACATTAAACTAGACTTGGAAAATTTTGTGAGCTTTGAGTTCAAGAGTCCTAGTTAAAGCTTTGTTCATTTGGGTCCATGAGATCACTATCACAAGTCATTACATAAGAGTTATTTAAATTAGAAGCTAAGTCAAAATAAGTTCAACTGTTGAACTAGACGTATTTTCAGAAAATGGTCTAAAGAGTATTTTCGTCCTTAAGGATAATTGATGTAAAAATATCCTAATAAGATTTTGAATTTTTTACAAATTAATTTAAAGTCACACGACTAAAAATTGGCTTTCAAGTTTTGTGAATTTAATTTTTTGACATGTTATTGTATGGGCAATAATATGAAGGTTTTTCTTTATTTTGTTGTGAACAAATTAGGTAGTAAATATGTGTGTGTAGATACCCATATGGCCGACCATATTACATTAAGGAAGAGAGAGAAATATCTCTTATTATTTTGTGCATTATTGTATATTGGTAATTTCCAAAAAAAAAAGAGGAAATAAATTTCTTTGAGAAGGAAACAAATGTGCTAAGTGAGGAAACAAATTTTCCTCACTTATGCATCAAAGTGGCCGGCCCTGTAGAAGAGAAAGAGAGAAGGATATCAAATATTGTGTCATGAATAAACAATAAGAAAGGGTAATTACCCTTTCTTGTATTTCCTTCTCCTACAAATAGTTTTAATTAACAACATGTTCATGCATTTTTTCTAGGTAGTAAAATAGTTTTACACGTGTTAAAAACAATTTTTTATATTCCAGCATATATGATATGATAATTAATTGTTAAATTCTAGATCGAATCCAACACTTTTTTAGGTTTCTTTCTTTTAATCGCAGTCACCATTTCCCTTGCTAAAATTGAATATTTTGCAATCCACCGGCCCGACACAGAGGCAGATTGAGTCATAGATATTATCTTATACATGTATTTCCTTAACTCTGCTGTTATAATTTTTGTTACTACTTTGAAGCTATCCACCCCACTAGTTTTAGGAATTAAAACCACAAAAGAGTCTGTAGTACCTTTTTGAAACTGACATGTGATAAAGAAGTCTTGGGAAAATTTTACTCTATAATTAACGAGTTGATCCCCAAACTTTTTAAGAACGTACCTTGAAGTTTATCCGGTCTTGCTGCCGTAAGCGGATTTATATCCCATATTGTCTTATTTATTTCATTGAGGGTCGAAATTTTGTCTGATTGTCTCTCTTAGTAAATTCTTTGGTTATCAAATTTTCCAACCCTTCTGAGAATTCTGGGTTTGAGCTTTGAAACAAGCTTGTGTATTGTCTTTGTAATTGCACGCCAATCGCTAGCCTCGATCTAACTCACGCCCCTGATTCCTCCATCAGAGCTCCTATATAATTTTTCTTTTTCCTGATCAAAGCAACTGTGTGGAAAAACTGCGTATTAGTGTCTCATTGTCGATGTCAAATCTCCCTCAATTTTTGTGTCCAGACCATTTCATTACTTTTTTCCAGCTCCTTGATTCCTTATCTTAATCTTTATTCCTCATTCTCTTCTGCCTTGCTTCAGATCACTTTATTTTGAATCTTGCCTAGCTTTTTAGAGCTTGCTGAAAGTTACCCTTGACATTCCATCCATCTAACATGGTGTCATCTACACAATCTCTTCCCCACCTTCATCTTTCTCTCAGCAAAGGCCTCTTCTGTTACTTCACCCTCTCTCGGCCATATTGACTCTACAATCTTCATGCACCCCTCCTCTATAGCCCAAGCTTCACATAAACGAAAAGGCACTTTTCCTTTCTCATCTCGCACAAAATGATGCAGTAACAGAGGTGCATGTGTTGGAATAGGTCTAGGGTTAAAGAAAAATTTAACATTAATCAAATTAATGGCGAAATTCAAAAATTTCTTTTTCAAGTAAAACAATTTTACTAACCTAGAAAAAAGCATATACAAGTTATATATTGAAATCATTATTTAATTTACTAGAACACGAACCTTTCTATGAAGCTTGATCTTGATGCGTCTCTAGAAGGTAGATCCTCTTCCTTGGCTCGCTCTTCACCTTCGCACCTAATCTTAAACCCGAGAAACCTAAGATTTCTATTACATGAGTCAAAAGAGGTTTTAGAAGGATTTGTGTGTGGGCACAATTAAACCATATGAACCAAGAACAATTCTTGGATCATAAGCTAATTCTCTAGATTGAGTGTTAATCTAGGTGCAAAATAAAAAGAGTATTTTGTAGAGAGAGAGAGGAGAAGGGTCGGCCACAATAGGGAGAGAAGAAGAAAATTGCTTAACCTTCACATCTCTATGTGAGGCTTTATTTATAGGAGAAGGAAAAATCTATAAAGGTCAATTATTCATTCATGAATGAATAATGTATTCATGACACAATATTTGATTTTCCCTTCCCCTTTCCCTCATTGTATGGCCGGTCATATGGGTGCATTAGTGAGGAAATTTGTTTCCTCACTTAGCACATTTGTTTCCTTCTTAAGGAAATTCATTTCCCTTTTTCTTTTGGGTAATTATCCTTATAAGAAAAAGGAAATAAAACTCTCCTCTTTGATGCTATATTGGCCGAATTCTTCATAGGGTGAGGGAGCATCTAGATGCTTCCTTATCTCTTTTAAGACAATTCTTAAAATACCCGTTGTAGAATTATAATTGCACAAATACCGAAATTAATTTCATAATGCCTCAAACGACTTTTCGGCTTTAAAAAGTAATTTATATTTTCATCAAATGAAAACATTCAAAATCTTATTTTGACATTCACATCATTTTATGTCCTTGTGGACAAAAATACCCTTTAGACATTTTCCGAGAAAAAGTCTAGTTCAACATTTGAACTTATTTTGACTTAGCTTCTAGTTTAACAATCCTACTCTAATGACCTGTAATAGTGACCTTATGGATCCAAATGAACAAAGCTTGAGCTTCTATACTTGGACTCAAAAGTTCACAAACATTTTCCGAGTATTAGCTTAATGTCGACTGACTCCACTAAAGAGTCGACACTAAGAATCTCTCGGTTCAAATGAATTTATTTTCTACTCAAGTTCAATTTAATTATGTTGAGCGGATCCATTGAATGTTATCAATGTTTACCCTTCATGAATATCATCAACTAGTTGGGATTTATAAAATTACCATTTTACCCTTCTAGTTGTTATTTCCTCAACTCCTTTAGTACTTGTGAATAAGCTAGAAACAATGTATTGACGAGGAGCTAACAAGTCACATTGTTTCATCCAAATAAAGTCGCTACTTAAATTTGGACACTGGGCAGTTCATTTATTCACAATTCAAGTAATAAAGCATGAGGTGATATACATTGCATCTCAGCAATCTTATACATGAATTCCATATCTATGAGAACTTCACAAAGTTGGTTCATGACATCTTTATAACTTAATATCTCACCAATAGGCCTTGTCTAGATCACACATGGGACCTAGAATTTGACTTTCTCAAATGAGAGTATTAATGCTATGAAATGACATGTCTCATTTCAGGATTTAGGTAAGCATGATGCGATTCATACGTAGTGACCTTGAGATAGAAGATGTTAAATGGTTTGTTCTTCTATTGTCTCTAAAGGTGCACTGGTCAATTCAGTATCTTCGAAAGATACACTGGAAGAACTAGAGAGTTCCTAACTCTCTATGTCTCGTAACCAGACATCCTAGATTCTTCCAACAATCATACTGGGATCAATAGTCCGTTGATCTTTAGAATGCGAATATACCGTTTTAGTCAAACCATGAAGAGTTTGTTCACGCAAATCTACATTTGTCTCTTCATACATTGTTAGGTTTGATTAAGGACTATAAGACTATTGAATATCATAAATCTTCAATCAAACTAAAAGGAATGAATGGACGTTTCAACTTTTATTAATTCAATCAGCAAATTACAAAGATTTATATATTACATCAGTATGTAAATAAACAATCTTTCAATAAGGACTTTACAAAGATTTATATATTACATCAATATGTAAATAAACAATCTTCTTGTGGGCATTTCTGCCAACAGCATGATCCGACCATAAAGATTGGAAACAATCTAACTCCTGCCATTGGAAACTTTCGCATCTTATCTAGCTTGAAACAGCTTTATCCAACCTTTTTGAAACTTTATTCCTTTCTTTCTGGTCATTGGTCCAGGTGAATCTTCCCTTCAAACAACCTAAACCAATCCCACCGGTACGAAGCATGAATTCTCTTAGCATATTGCCTATACTCCAATTTACACGTGAGTCTCCACTTTTATATTATTGGCTTAGAATGAGATTTCAATCTCCGATCACTAACCTAGGTTTGTCTGTTCTAGCTATTGTCTTTAAAATTTTCCCAAAATGCCCTCTTTTCTGTTCTCTGTGGTGAGTTATAGACCAAAAAGAGATTCCAATCTACATCATGAGTACCTCCCCTGATTATAGCCCAAATATAATTCACTGTTATTTTCCAAATATCAACTTTAATACCTTTCTTCCACCACAGACCTTACCCCTTGATTGTCCTTGAGCCGCCACAGCCACTGCACCCCAAAATCCCAACCTTCTTCTTAAGTTTGGCATTCTCCCACTTACCACCTTTTTCTCCAATAGAAACACAATATTCGGTTTACTCTCCCTCAAGACGCTTCTCAAAGCCCATTCCGCCGGTTCTCTTGCGAGACCCTGACCATTTCAAGAGAGAATTAACATATGACCTCTGTAGGAGGTTGTTAAGGCTCGCTTCCTCATCCATAGTTTGTTAGTTGATTTTGTTTTTTAGTGTTAAAGTCTTTGATCACTTATTCTTCTTGATCAATGTCTTTGCTCATGGCTTAAACTATTTATTTTCTTTTACTGACTTGCACTTCACGCCATCTCCCTTGATCATTATTGAAGACTCTTACAAATATGGCCATAACTTCCTTGTTCTCCAATGCTAAATTCTCTTTTTCACCATAAACGTTGATCTTGCACTCTGACTCGGTCCCCTTCTCAATAATCTAGGCTTTTCTTTTATTCGATCTTCTAACCCTTTCTCCTTAGCCAGATTTTGTTTATCTGAGCTTAAACTTATCCCATTATTCCATGGGCCAACATTCCATGGCCCTTTAATTTATGGGTCATTTGCTTCCTCAAAGTCGTTTTAACTTATTTCTTCTGTGGTCGATTACTTTTGAACTGATAGGTCTCTCAGAAATTGGTGTATTACCCATATAACCGTACCTCTATCATTTATGTCAAACTCTAACCCTTCCCCCTACCTTGGCCCCCCCTCCCCCATTATTTTTTTTTATTGTTTCATGCGAGGTGTAAAGGCTGACACCCATGACCCTCCTTTTTCTAATTTCTTAACAAAATTGTCGCATGGCCCCTTTTTGTCATTTTTTTTCTAGTGAATACATCTCGGGACACGTTTCTGACCTGACATCGGCCCGCACATCACTAGATTTGTCATCTTCTTGCTCTTCACGCATGTCACCCCCACTCGTCATCTTCCTCTAAGCTTTTTCTTGGTTCTCTTAAACTACTCTCGTCATGTCGTTCTTGTTATTCCTCAACGTTTCCCCTATTGTTTGCACTTCCTCTATCATCTCTTTTCTCTCAAAGTAGTTGTTGACTCTAAAAGTCGGGTATATTCTCCCCTTGTAGGCCTTGGCTTCCACCCCCCCCCCCCCCCCTTCCCCCCCATGATTTATTATCATAGTCCACTGCTTATTTTTACATTTTTTTCACCTCGTGGCCAAGCTTGCCAAATTTGTAGCACGACCTGCCTAATTTTTCAAACTTCCCTTGCAGCTACAAGGGTAGAGCGGTCCTCGAACGTCTATTATGTAAATCTAATTAGAGTGCAACTCCAATGCATTAAAAAAATTATAAATTACTTCTTGTTGTTTTAATAGAGGATTCAAGTTTATTACCCTAAGACTAATGATTTCACTCAAATTTGAGAGTACTTTTACTCTTGCATATCTCATAAACTCGTTTATTGGTCATTATAAATTTACGAATTAAGGAATATTAAAAAAATAAATAAGCAAAAATTTAAGTTATTAGATGTTATGCTTAAACTTTTCGGAGAGAACTCGAATCTACATTTTAATAAATTGTGAAGTCTTAATCTTGTCAATTTCAGGGCTTTAGATGTCACATAGAATCGTCTTTTTCAATAGTTTGATATGAATATTGTCTCATACTTTATTACTGTTTACTCAGGTATCGTAAAATTGTGTACATTGTGTATTCTAGACACATGAGCGCCGATATACTATTTTTTTTAGAATTTAGGGACCTCGTTAAAAACTCCCACTCTCGTTCCGACGCGGTGAGAGGAAAAAGTTTCACAGTTCATTAAACACTGAATTCTTGAAACAAACTATCGCGCACACGAAATTAGTCTTCTCTTTCGATATAAATGACGAATGAATTAGACTCAATAGCCTACTTGACTATGCTATGAGTCCCCTCGTATGCAAACATTTTGACCCATACAAAATTGCACTCCATAAAAATGACTTGCAAGAGAATATATTTTCACAGAGGGATGACAACAGCCAGTCCAGGCAGAGTTTGACTTCCCGAATACTGTATAAACTAGAAGGATTGTCTTCCTCCCCCGACATATGAGTAATTATAAAATCTACATAATCTTACCGCCAAGTTGATCCTCAACGGGTCGTCTTCCATGACATTGGTCCCTTTAATTTTGCTTCTCCACATTCATTCAATGAAATATTGACCAGTTTGGTCATTATAAGCCTACTGCAGCTCCTCCTTCTCTGAACGTTGCATATGTGTTGATCTTAATAAATTCCAACTCTAATTTCGACCAAGACTCCACATTTGAAGCTGACAGTTTGCGACCGTCCTTGGCACGTTACTTGACGTTATATACAAGCTCTACTATTTTTGCTTTGGCACTTCAGAAATCAATATCAGTTATGTGAAACGAAATTATTTCTATGACGGTAGTGGATTTCCTTACGATTTCATCCATGTACAATATCTCATTAGCTTTGTCGTTGATGTCCAAAAATAGCACTCAACGCGTTTACAAGTTTAAAAGTTTCCAGTGTTCCACTGTTTTCTAAAGCCTTCAACTAACCAGAGTCTAGCAGCCAGATGAGAATAAAAAAAAGGCTTATTAACTAATATAACGCTTTATATATAGGGGTTTTCAAAATTTCCAACGTTTGGTTAAACTTTGGTTAATGGTCACGTTAAAATTTAACCAAATTTTTTGGACTATTCTCGCCCAAAAATATTTCCTAATAATGACGTGGCTATTGAATGAGTGGGAAAGTTTTTGGGCAAAAATAGTCCAATTTTTTTTTAACGTGACCATTAACCAAAGTTTAACCAAGCGTTGATCGTTTTGAAAAAGACATACCAAACATTGGCCATTCCGCCAATTTCTTTATAAAAAAACATTTATATACTTGTCGATGTTTGCTTATTGCATATCCTAGTATGTCACAACTTGGAAAGTAAACTTAAATGTCTTGCCAACCCCTTGATGAATAACTGACAATCTCATTATGAAAAAATTAAGTATTGTTACAATACGTAGCTTGCAAGGTACTACCCCGAATTGGTCGTGCATAGACGCGATATGCCACGCCGGTTTGCTTAAGAAGGAATTTTTGAAGTCATCTAGCTGCCGAAATCCTAAACCTCTAGTTTTCTTTGGTTGGCAGATCTGGTCCGACTTCACTAATTTCATGTATACATTTCGGCTGCTTAAACAGTCCACTGGGATTCTCTACTGACAAAATAGCTTCTCAGAATGATTTAGGGAGCCTGAATGTGAACATAGCATATGATGATATGCTCTTAACCATTAATTTGACCATAGTTGTAATTCTTGCCATTGAGATTGTTTTCATCATCTAGCCTGGTAACCTTGCGTGTACTTTTGATTGAGCATTTCTACGAATAAATAAAGGATTTCCCACATAATATATACCCTTTCTAAAGTGTCGTTATCAATTTTCTTTGTTCATTGTTTTCTAGTTTACCAAAAACAACAAAATCCTTTCAAAAAGACTTTATATAATATTCAAATAATTATATAAAATACATACACACACATATATATATAGATATATATATATATGTATTAACCTGAAAAGATCAATAACTACTATCTTATAAATAACTCGTAGTTCTAAGTAAACAATATCGGAGTAATTCCTTTACTCAATAGGTAAGACTTTCTCTAAATAAAAAACGAATGTTATTCAAGAGAGCAATTTGAAATGGGAATGTGATACAATAGGTAAGGAAATAAGAAAATTTTCTTCAATTGGTAATAAGAAGTTATCTCTTGTCATTTTGTCTTCTTTGTTCGTGGACGTCTTCATGGGTGATTAGTCACATGTTCTAGACAATTACTTTAAGTCTCAGTCTTCTGGTGAGTACCATGTGGTTTTAATTGTTGCTCATCTTGGTTCTAACGGTTAAGGTGTGCGTTTCATTTATTTATCTACATGTATGTTATTGTATGTTCTTGTGTTATGGACGTACATTCAACTTCATGAGTACTTGGGTCTTTTAGCAAAAAACTAATTGTTAGATTCTTATTTTTTCAGAGTTTTAACTAGACTATTGCCTGTGACAAATTTTCAGAGTAACAATATGGAAAAGATCATTATGGAATTTCCAAAATTTGTAAGAATTTGGATAGTTGAAATGTCCAAGTACACAAAATTGTAACAGCGGCACTAGTAGAAAAACTGGATCTCACACCCTTAATAAGGGGTGTGGAAATTTCCCACAACCCTTAATAAGTGGTGTGGAATCCAGGGTTGTGGAATTTTCCACAACCCTTAGACTTCCGCTGTGGAATTTTCATACTTCCCACACCTGATGTTTATTGGTTGTGGGAAATTCAACAACCAATCAATTATCAATTGTAAATTTAATTGTTTTTTGAACTTATAGCGCCGCGGCGACCCTTTAAGGCGCCGCAAACTTTTTCCCACACTGGATCTTTGGATCCGTTGTGGGACGTGGCACTGCGGTCTCATAAGGCATCGCCCCGACGCCGCTCCCACAACAAATCGATTAAGGTTGTGGAACATTTTAAAATAAGTAAAATTAAACAACCCTTAGAATAATGGTTGTAGAATAAGCTATATTCTACAATTGATATTCTTAGGGTTGTGGAATACCCTGAAATTAAGCTCTTCCCACAACCCTTAGTCACAAGGGTTGTAGAATCCGAAATTAATACCTTCCCACAACCCTTAGTAATAAGGGTTGTGCAATCACCGAGTACACAACCATTGCAAATAAGGGTTGTGGAAAGTCGGTTGTGGGATCCAACATTTGTAGTATTGTGGATTATAAGTTCGGTGGAAAGCACGAATGTCAAATATTGATAAGCATCCGATCATTTGTTCTATCCCACGGATAAAATACTTCACTGAAATATAAGATTTTCATTTTTCTTACTATTTTCACATCATCAAAATAATTTATTTCATTCCATTTCATATTATCCAAATTGTAGTTATATTTACCGATTCTAGAACTTTACCCAAAAATATATCCAAACACATATACGCTTAAACAAACAAGCGAGAAAAATACACGATTCAATCTCTCTGATCATGATTACTTGTATTAAACGTGTCTTGATTACACCATCGATCTTACCAAATCTCTCTAATACAATCGTTCAATCTCACAAATAGATCATTCGAGAACAAACAATCAAATAACACCGAAGAGAGAAAATTTGGCAGAAATTACAAAAGACAAATATGTGTTTTAATCAACTCGGTAAAATTAACTCTCTTTTATAAACAAAACAATGAGAAGACTTTGTGAGTATGAGAACACATCAGCAATTTCAATGGGGCTTTAGTGCTGCTTTATTTTCTATGTAGATCAACTATTGGATTTTGACAAAATAAATTACGGACTCTAAAATCCAACCATCTTCGCCAATAAATATTTTTACACTGTTGAGAATATAAAAACGGGTGCGGTGAGATCCAGTTTGGCACTAGCGTCGCGTGGAATAATCAGAAGCGGCTCAACTAAATCGGAGTCGTTTGGCGAAAAAAAAATTAAATACTTTTTATATAAGTTAAAATAAATTAGAGGTCTTGTACAATATAAAATAAAAACACTTACTATACAGTTTTAAAAAAAAAAGTTGTATCTATAATAAATTAGTGATAATACCACACGCACATTTAATTAAAAAATTACTGGCTCAAATCTCACAAAAAGAAAATTATTTTTTTCAAAACAAAAGCTTTTAAAGGTCGGAGGCCCCCTTGAGCCTTGAGCCGGCCCTGGGAATAATCCATGTATATCGACTATCAAGTTACTGGGTTCTGATTTAAAAAAAATAAACTTAACTGCTCAGTGGACATGTGAAAGCTTGCTGCATCGGAATAATTCTATCTGCAAAAGCTAAATGACAATATATTGAGAATTGAGATGTTGGATTGGGTCGAAGATGAAGTACATGAAAGCAAATGGCCAATGAAAACGCTCTCTCAGACTCGCATGTGATCATACTTCTTATTATCTGCGATTGTGGAATTTTATGCACATATCTTGTTCATATTCCACTCCAAATCACGTGCACAAGACACGACTCACGAGGGATCACTGATCACACACCCAAAAAGGAAAGTGATGACGAAATAAAAAATCAGACACAAACTCAATGTAAACCAATGCATTTTTTGGCTTATGTTAATGCCGATTTTGTTCTTTGCTCCAAATATAATTGCCTCTTTGTAAACTGGATCGATGCTTAAATGGACCATGAACCATTTTGTACGTACGTATACAGCAATATATTCATTGTTTATATATTTCAACAAATTCTACATCTAGTTGAGTTTGTTTGGCGGATCATTTCAGCTACTCGTTTCATCCGAACTATTTCATTATGATTTTGACAATTATATTCGTTATTCAAACCAATGCTCAAATTGTCGATGGTCGACAATATATCGAAGATTACAAAATATGAAAATATTGATGTCGATGAAGATGTCAAAGTAAATAACATGATAATTTTAAGGAGGTTAATTATACTAATAAATTTTATATCAACTTTTTATATATAGGTCAAATTATTGTTCATGACAACTTAGACAACTTTGTGTCTCATAACGTCGTTTATCACATCACACAATACCTTATCAATATATTTTTAGTTATTTTAATTTCTTAAAACTAAACATTTTAACTTATCCATTTCAGCTAACTAATTAACATAACATATGAAAATTAGAAATAACCAACATTTGGAAAATTATTGAAAATGGTCATCATTCTTACGTGGCAGTATTATTTCAATTTCAATAGTGGTTTCAATTTTTTTCGTTTTATTGTTAATATATTTTCAAACAAAGACTAATTTATAAATTTGATATTTATAATTATCATGTTCGTCAACGTTTGATTGCATGTGACAATTTGATTTTCTCTCTAATTCAATTTCCTTTTTTTCGTTTCAAATGAATGACTCTCGCTCAATGTGGTGACGCCTCGTTTCCCGGTTCCAAGTAAATATAAGTTTTATTAATTAGCCGGTTATTACTTCGGGCGAAAATTGTTTTTAGCTAAATATCTCATTAAAAACATGTCATTTACAAAAATTTATCAAACGTTGGTCATTTTCAAAAACAACAACATTTATATGGTTATTACCAACATTAACCCTTTTTACGTTATTAATCTAATAATAAGTGATTTTTTCTTAAATTAATTTAAAAAAGTAAAATATGTGAACCGTACAATTTAAATCAATAAGTTTTCTTTAGTATCGTTTTTCAAAAAAAATCCAAACACCTTGAAAGTCAACAAAGAGCACAATATTGTCAGCAACTTGCACAAAAATTCCAAAAAAGTTAGCAAAATTTTGCTGAAATTGCAAAGACGTGATCATAATTTTAATACAAGCCACAATAAAAACAGTATAAACCTCTTAGAAGAATTTAGCGTATAATTAATTCAAGCAATAGGGAAAACACATATATACAAAATACTTCAATCAACTTAACATGAATCCAGGAAAAGCTAAGTGATCACGCTCAAGGGGTTCAATTCATTGGCGGTGGGAGGAGAAAACATATAGAACGAACTAAAACAAGCCATAAAACTAACAACAAAATAAATAAAAATCAACTAGAGTTCCAAATAATAGAGAGAGAAAACTCTAACTCGCGATTGTCAATCATTATAAACGGTGGTTTTCTTTTATGGTTGCTTCTAATCACCTTAAACCCTAACCTAAGTGTAATTTCTATTATGAAGGATACTAGATAGTGTATAAAAATGTTTCGGTAATTTTATGGTTTTAGATATGATCAAAGGTTAACAACTCGTCAAAATTGGGAAATAGTATTTTGAAGGCTAAAAATAGACAAAATCAACATCAAACATGTATTTGGAGAGTGCGGTGCGATTTGGTGTCCAAGACGCGCATTTATTCTTTAAGTTACCATAACTTCTTTTGGTCCGATGTCTAATTATTGCAAAAACATGCGTCGAAAAGCTAAGAGAAATCTCTTTACAATGGTGTAAATAATCAACCCATGATATGTTATTGAGAATTTCAAAATCGTTCAGAATAGGTCTTTGTGTTACTTGTTTGAAAAGTCTTCGAATCGCTTCAAAATTGATATGTAACACCATGTGGGGCTCCACTTACCTCCTTAACACTCAATTGACCTCTAAACCATATAACTCCACGGAAAAACACAAACATCTCAAAAATCAATCGAGAACATTTAAAATCCAAATTTAAAATTAAAACTTTAGCTCGGGCGCCGCTCCTATCAGATACTCTCACACATGAACCATCACTTGTTATCAAGTAATAAAAATAGAAAACATACCCTAAACTTACACTAAAAATCATTGAAAAGTCGTTTAAACACTTTAGTTTAATTTTATAATTGTTGAAAATCATTTTTACCCTTTAGTTAAAGAAAAATGAGAAAAATATTAGTAAAAAAATAGTAGATTCGGCAGAATTTGTCATAAAAGGTTGAGTGGCTTAAAGGAAGTGCCAATATGTCATTTCTACTTTTTGTTGAAAATCTAATTACTTAACCACTAAAAAAAGGCTGAAAAAGTCATTTTTACGCTTTAGTTTATTTTTCATTATAAATTGTCCGCGAATAGATGTCAATTGGAAAACCAAATCAAAAGAGCAAACTGAGATTTAAACATATTTTAATAGTTAAGGTGGAAAGCTTAATTTTATTGTCCAATGAGAAAAATATTAGTAAAAAGATGTAGATTGAAATACTATATTTGAAACAACTAATTAAATAATATTTTTTAAAAATTAAATGTTTATCAATTTTTCCTAAGTTAGTAAAATTGTTTTACTAGTAAATAAACTTTTATATTCCGTCATTAAGTTATTAATGATAATTTATTCTTAACCCTAGTCTATTCCAACTCCTCTGCCTTCGCCTCTTTTCCCGACCCAGCCCATCTCCTCCTCCCGCCCGCCTGCCCAGCCCCTCCGGCCCTTCCTACCCTCTGCCTCATCCTCCTCCTCCGGCTCAGCCCCTCCCCTCCGCCCGCCCGCCCAACCCATCCCCTGCTTCCCCTCCGGCCTAGCCCAGCCCCTGCCTCAAACCCCTCCCCTCTGCTCATGTGTCGGCCTCTCTCCCTCCGCCTTCTCCCTGCTTATCTCCTGTCTGTTTTGATTCTTTTTATCTCGGTTTGGCGACATTTCACTCGATTTTGATCTTGTTGTGAAGTTTTTGACCTCCACGACGTTTCTTTCCAGCCTCATTAACTTAGTCCCTCTGTGTGTGCTTGTGTTCCTCCGTGAGTACGTTGATCACTTAACCGGTAAGTTTTTTTTAATAATTTTTAGTTAGTTTTGTTAATATGTCTCGAGTACGTTGACCAATGTTTTTCTTAATGTCTCGCATGTCGTTTAGTAATTTGTCTAGCAACTCGTCTCGTAGTTAGTATCGCAGCCTTTTCTTCTCGCATCGTGTCGAAGCCCGTTTTTACGTATCGTAACAAAGGTTAGAGTTTTAATGTTTTTGTAATTTAGGACTAAAATATGTAGGAAGTTTGTTAATAAATTAATTCTAAGTTGTTAGATTATGAAAATGTTAATTACTTTGTAATAATATCTTAGTTAATTTGTTAAATTTTATAAGTAATTTGTTAATTGAATTAGTTAATTAAATTGTATTAGTTCATTTAAGTATGTAACTGGATTAGTTAACTTAATTGTATTAGTTAATTTAAGTATGTAATTGAATTAGTTAATTAAACTGTATTAGTTAATTTAAGTATGTAATTGTATTAGTTAACTATGAATTTGAAAATGTATGTAGTTTGCTTTATTTATATTTGAAATGTATTGATCAGTAGGATAGTTCTGATTGTTCTATATACTTCATTTATAAATATCAGGTTTTTGGTTTGTCAAAAATTTAGGGGAAACTCTGTCCAAATTTTGGTAAATTTTTAAGTAATTAATTAAAACAATAATTTAATCACGGTTTAGTTATCTAAATTCAACAACTTGTCGATATCATATCATCAAACAACTTTCAATAGTCATCAATTTCATGACTTTCAATAGTTATCAATCTCACAACTTTCAACAGTCATCAATCTCACAACTTTCATAATTTCAACATTCAGAGTCATGTCAAACCCAAGTAGAGATTGGGTTATTGAGAATAATCGGTGTGGTCTTGAATTTGAAATGGGCGTGAACGAGTTGCACGATTTCAAATGAACAGCGAGCACAAAGTTAAATGTCCTTATTGTACTTGCAATAATGCGTTAAGACAAAAAATAGGAGTATTTCGAGCACATCTCATTTTCAAAGGATTTACTCCGTATTACACTCAGTGGTATCATCAAGGCGCGTCACGTGAAGAAATCGTTCTTGTACCAGAAATTTTCGATGATTCAAATGACCAAGACGATGTTGGTGGAATCCACGACGCACTCGACGATATTAGGAATGATCCAAATTTTTGTAATGATCCAACTGCAGAAGATGTGGCTGACGAAGAGCAGATTGGTGATCTATTTGCCGAGTTGAATGCATAATTGAATCGTGGTTGTAAGGAGTTTTCGTCAGTATCTTTCTTGGTTCAGTTAATGCACATCAAACTGACTAACAATTTGACGAACTTCTGAAACTCTTGAAAATGTCTCATCCTGTTGGAAATAGAATTCCAGAAAAATATTATAAGTCAAAGTCAAATTTGAAACGATTTGGCATGGGATACAGGATGATTGACGTGTGCTCGAATGATTGTGTCCTGTTTTGGAAGGATTTAAAAGGTGCAGATATATGTCCGGCGTGCAACGAAAGTAGATGGGTTGTTGGGAAAAAAGTACCGCGTAAATTTTTACGGTACTTTCATATGAAAGATCGTCTTAAGCGATTGTATGCTTCCCGATACACGGATGTTAGAATGCAGTCACACGCAAAAGAACGTGTGGTTGAAAAATGTATTCTACGTCATCCTGCTAACGGGAAAGCCTGGAAGAAGTTAGATGAAACATATCCGGACTTTGTCATTGAGCCGAGGAATGTACAACTCGTACTTGCAGTAGATGGTTTCAATCATTTTAGGGAAATGAGCCTATTGTATAGCATGTGGCTGGCGGTGTTGAAGGCGTAGAATTTTCCACCGTGGGTTGTGCATGAAATCCAAGTACTTGATGCTGACGCTCTTGATTTCCGGTCCGAAATCGCCTGGGAAAGACATTGACGTGTTATTGCAACCGCTCGTTGAAGAATTGAAAAAATTGTGTGAATTGGGCATTTGAGTGCGAGACGGGTCTAACCGTAATCATGTCTTCCTTTTGCAGGCATCACTTCTTTGGATGTGATAGCCATTATTTTCGAGTTCTAAAAGTGATGTTATTCTTAAATTACATCTCTCACTGGACAAGACCTCCCGGTCCAATAAGAAACAATAACGGACCACGTTCATTCGTTTATTTCTTACCGGACTGCACAGACCAGGTCCGATCCGGTAAGCCATGATTTGGTGTATGTTGATACATACACCTAATTAACCAATTAACCAATGCCCTTCTTCAAGTATAGATTTGAAAACTCCTATGAAAATATGGTCAGATCAAAAGGTGAATCAGAAATGGCTCAAGGTATTTGGATGCACTGCTTATGCACATATTAAGTAGGGCAAACTGAATCATAAAGAAAGGTCATGATAAACAGAGATGTGGTGTTCAAAGAAGATGAATTTCTTGAAAATAGTTCACTACTTGATTCAGATGATAGTGCTGTTGGCAGAGATGCCCACAAAAAACTTATTTATTTATATATTGATGTAATATAAATCTTCATATGTCATTATTGTAATTGCTGATTAAATTAATAAAATTTGAAACGTTCATTCATTCCTTTTTCGTTTGTTTGAAAATTTATGATATTAAATAGCTTCATAGTCCTTAATCAAACCTAACAATGTATGAAGAGAAAAATGTAGATTTGCGTGAACAAACTATTCATGGTTTGGTTAAAATAAAATATTCACAATCTAAAGATCAACGAACTATTGATCCCAATATGATTATTGGAAGAATCTATGATGTCAAGTTACGAGGCATAGAGAGATAGGAACTCTATAGTTCTTCCATTGTATCTTCTGAAGATACTGAATTGACCAGTGCACCTTTAGAGACAATTTAAGAACAAACCATTTAACCTCTTCTGTCTCAAAGTCACTATGTATGAATTGTATCGTGTTTATCTAAATCTTGAAATGAGACATGTCATTTCATAGATTTAATATTCTCATTTGAGAAAGTCAAATTCTAGATCCATTAAGTGATCTAGACTAGACTAATTGGTGAAATATTAAGTTATAAAGATGTCATGAACCAGTTTTTTGAAATTCTCATAGATATGGAATTCATGTACAAGATTACTTAAATGAAATGTATATCACCTCGTGCTTTATTACTTGGATTGTGAGTAAATGAACCGTGTGGTATCAACAATTAAGTAGTGACTTTATTTGGATGAAACAATGTGAATTGTCAGCTCCTCGTCAATACATTGTTTTTAACTTATTAACAAGTAACAAAGAAGTTGAGGAAATAGTAACTAGTTGATGATATACATGAAGGGTAATCATTTGATAAAATTCAGTGGATCGTCTCATCACAAATAAGTAGATAAATTAGTAGAAAATATATTCATTTGAACTAAGAGATTTTCAATGTCAACTCTTTAGTGGAGTCAGTTGACATTAAACTAAACTTGGAAAAGTTTGTGAACTTTGAGTCCAAGAGTTCTAGTTAAATAGTTGATCATTTGGGTCATGAGGTTACTATCACACGTCATTAGAGTATAGTTTGTTAAACTAGAAATTAAGTCAAAATAAGTTCAATTGTTGAACTAGACGTATTTTCCAAAAATTGGCTAAAGGGTTTTTTCGTCCATAAGGATAATTGATGTACAATGTCAAAATAAGATTTTTAATGTCAAAATAAGATTTTGAGTTTTCTCACAAATTAATTTAAAGTCACACGGCTGAAAACTGGTTTACATGCTTAGTGAATTAATTTTTGTGGCATGTTATTGTATGGGCAATAATGCGAGGATTTTTCCGTAATTTGTTATGAACAAATTAGGAAGTAAATATGTGTGTAGAAACCATATGACCGATCACTATACATCAATGGAGGGACAAAAATATCTTCTTTTATTTGGTTCATTATTGCATATTGGTAATTTTCCCAAAGAAAATAGGAAATGAATATCTTTGAGAAGGAAACAAATTTCCCCCACTTATGACACAATGTTGGCCGGCCATGTAGAAGAAAAAAGGAGGAGAAAATCCAATATTGTGTCATGATTACACAATAGGAAAGGGTAATTAGCATTTCTTATATTTCATTCTCCTATAAATAGAGTCTCACATAGAGTTGTGAAAACAAGCTTTTTGGACTTGCTCTCTCTCTCTCTCTCTCTCTCTCTCTCTCTCTCTCTCTCTCTCTCTCTCTCTCTCTCTCTCTCTCTCCCTCTCTCTCTCTCTCTTTAAAATCTCTTTTTATTTTGGCACCTATGTCCTTATTAGACTTAGGCTAAATTAGCTCTTTAGCTCATAGACTTGTTTTTGAGTTATTGTGTTTAATTGTTCCCACACACAAATCCTTCTAAACCTCTAAAGACTCATGTAATAGAAACCTTAGGTTTCTCGAGTTCATGTTTACGTGTGAAGGTAACGAGCAAGAGACTATCTACCTTTCTCTAGGGTCATCCAAGATCAAAGCTACAAGAAAAGTTAATGTTCAAGTAATTTTAAATAATGTATTTAATATATACATGTTTATGCACTTTGCCTAGGTTAGTAAAATCTGTTTTACTTGTAAAGAAATTTTTATACTCCGCCATTAATGTGTTAATGATAAATTTTTTTAACCCTAAACCTATTCCAACAAATGGTATCAGAGCTATGGTCAAAGTATAGGCATGTACATGTTGTTTAAAGTCATTATACGAAAATTATTTTCAAAATTTGTTTAAATAATGGTTTTTCAATGATTAGATCTTACATCAATTTAATTTTTTGGTATGGCCTTTAAAATTAAATATGTGTTGATTTTCCACTTTTTAAATATGCTATATAAATAAATTAAAAACATTTTTAATGATTTTATCTTTAGCATACTCGAAATCAATTTTTTGACAAGTTTGAAAATTTGTGTACATAGTTTAAACTAGTTTTTTGCACTTCTAGTTTAAATTAGTTATTGAATATTTAATAGAATATTGTTTGTTTTATTTTGTGTAAATTATTAACATGTTAATATAACACATAATTGAAATCAAAACATACAAATAAAATATTTCTGTAAACCTTTTAATTGCTTTTCAATATCTGGACAAGTTGTTATGGCTCAGTAAAACGGGCATAACTTTTTTCTCGGAAGTTGAAAATTAGTGGTTCTTGAACCAAATTAAAGGTACAGAAGTTAGATATCCAATGCAGGTTATTTATGACCTTTTAAGCCCGAGGTGTACGGCAGCCCGTGAGTCCAGGATTTTGAATCCGAATTTTCGACTCCTAACTTCTTCCCTTCTTCTTGATGCTATCGTGGCTTTCCGACGTTCGCGCACTCAACTACCATGAAGACGCCTTGAAGGAAGATGTCATGAAGATTAAGAAATTAGTATTAGTAGATTTTGAATCTCAAAAACTTTCAAGTGCAAAAGTGAGATTGATTAATCTCACACGCTTTCCTTATGAAAAATAAATTAATAGACAAAAAGATCCGAGTATGTTCCTTGTGCCTTAGTGCATTAAAACTGCTCTCCTGTCACAAGTATTGATTTTTGGGTTCTTTTTCTAGAGATCCACTATATCCCTCTTTACTCATGGAAACGTGTTTCCAAACGTATAAGAGTAGATGTGCCTTATTCCAAATAGTGAGTGAGAGGGTTGTACTTGTTTACAACCCACGATCCCCTTATTCCAAAAACTAAGTGGGAGGGTTGTACTTATTGTTTACAACCCACGATCTGCAACACTAATGTTAAGTGCATATGTCGCTAGACTAAGAGTCACCCTTGTGACCCCCTCTTTAGTGAGAGTACTCAAAGACACATTGCTCTTAACATTGCTTTTAAAGCTACGTTCAAAAGTGAAACGATGAGACAAGGCCTCCCCTCGGCGAATTATTTTTAAAGTAGATCTTGTTGAACTAAGTGGTTGGTTACACACTTAGACTCAAACTTTAGTTATCCTCCCTTGAGGCCCTGCGAAAAGTTTTGAGTGATCAAACTTCTTTATAAGGTGGCTAGTCAAAGCATTGATGTATTGACATCATGACTATGCATTAATGATGTGTCATTTAATTATGAAAGACGACTCTTTGCGGCCTTCCCTTGAAGGAGTAAATTCTCATTTTGTTCATAACACATTGGATTATTCCTGTCTAAGCTTAAACTTAAAATCCTAAACAAAAGATTAATTATAAATTGTTTCAACTTTCAGGAACCTGTCTCTCAACCCCCTCTCTACTATCCATTCCTCGAATAAACTGGAAGGTGATAACTACATAGATTAGAAACGTAACTTAGACATCGTCCTTACCGTGGACATGCACAAATGGGTACTCACCACCCCATGTCCTCTTGAAACGAATGATGATTCAACTCAAGAGGACAAGGACGCCCTCACATCCTGGCTCAGATCCGATGAGATTGCGAGATGCTATATTTTAGCATCGATGAACAATGTATTGCAGCAACAACATCGTGATTTTGAGTCAGCCACTAAAATGCTCTTCAATCTCCAAGAGATGTTTGGAGGGAAAGGGCGTCAGACAACAAGCGGTTTGATAGCTTATGAACTGTCGTATCTTAGCAGGGACTCCAGTACGAGAACATATGATGTTGATCATAAGTTATCTAAATGAGATGGAAATCCTTGGATCAAAGATTGGAGATACTAAGATAGATATGATCATGGAAACTCTCTCAGAATAATTTGATACTTTCAAGCTGAACTGCTCCATGAATAAGCTAGGGTACACTGTTACCGAACTAATTAAGGACCTTCACACCGCTGAGGGATTCTTAAAGAAAAAAAGGGCTACTGGAGAGGCTCATGCTACTGAGAACATAGCCTCCACCTCTGGATCTAAGAAGAGATCTCATAGAGCCGACAAGAAGAACCCTAGAAAAGTTCATAAGAAGAAGGTGCCCCGGACTGCCAAGGTGGAGAAGTCTAAGGACAACTGTCACCATTGCAATGAGCCCGGACACTGGCGTAGGAACCGTCCTACCTACCTAAAGGCTAAAGGGAAAGGTATTCTACTTATTACCGAAGCTTGCTTAGTAGTTGATAATGTATCATCGTGGATTATTGACTCCGCTGCTACTAACCATATTTGTTGTTCCTTGAATGGGTTAAGGAAAAGCAAAAGCTTAGAGGATGGCGACTTCTGCTTCAAGTTGGGTGATGGGATCTTGGTGTCTGCGAAGTCTGTGGGATCTGTGACATTGTCTTTTGAAGAAAGAACTTTAGATTTGAATAATGTATTTTTTTTCTTCTTTCGTTTGGGAAAACCTTCATATCTGTAGCTCAAATTATTGAGCAGAGTTATTATTTAAAGTTTATTGATAATGGAATTTGTATTTCTTTTTTTCAATTCATTTGTCACTGATGCTTGTATGACTTAGATAATGACCTTTTCTATTGGACACTTAAATAGATAATGACCTAGTTAGGGAACCAAAGAGGATATAACTTAATGACTTCTCCGATCTAATAAAATCAACACATCTCCCGCACTTAAGACTTCATCATATTAGTCTAGATAGGATTAAGAGACTTGTGAGGGATGATCCACTTAAATCCTCTGCAATAGGCTCACTGCCGACTTGTGAATCCTGTATAGAAGGAAAAATGACCAAACGACCTTTCTCTGATAAAGGTCGAAGAGCCACTGAGTTGCTGAAACTAATAAATTATGATGTATGTGGTCCACTCTGAATTCAGGCACGGGGAGGATACAAATACTTTGTTACCTTTACCGATGATTACTCAAGATATGGAGTTGTCTATATGCTCAAACACAAATAAGAAACCTTTAACGTATTTAAGGTTTTCGAGCTTTAGTGGAAAAGCAAACTGGCAAACAGATCAAAACTCTTCGATCCGATCAAGGTGGTCTGAAGAGTTTGATTACTTTCTTAAAGAAGAATGTATCGCTTCTCAGCTTACAACACTTGGCACACCTCAACAGAATGGAGTGTCAGAGAGAAGGAATTGAACTCTGATGGAGATGGTTAGATCAATGATGAGTTACTCATCACTCCCTAATTCCTTTTGGGGATTTGCCCTCAAAACTACCGCATATATTATGAACCAAGTTTCGTCTAAGACAGTTCCTGGTACTCCTTATGAACGATGAACTAGGCGTAAAGCTAAATTAAGCAACATCAAAATTTGGGGTTGCCCTGCACATGTGCTGAGGCAAAAGACTAGCAAATTGGCTAGTAGGTCATAATTATGTGTGTTCGCTAGATATCCAAAGGAAACCAAAGGTTTCACATACTATAGTCTCGAGGACGACAAAACGTTTGTCAACACTAATGCTGGTTTCCTTGAGGAGGACTATATAAATAATACGAAACCTAGAAGCAAAATTGTGCTTCAAGAAAAGTTGGGTGAGGATGTTTCTACCTGATCTGTAAGAACTGTTCTTACCGCAACTAAACACAACCTAATAATTCTAAACGTCGTCAAGTAGTACTTCGACGTAGTGAGAGTGCTTATGAAAAGCCCGACAGGTACATGTCTTTTGGCGATACTCTCGTAGCCGTCGCTGACATGGATGACCCTGTTTCCTACAGCCAAGCAATTGCTAGTTCTGAGTCAAACCTTTGGCTTAACGTCATGAAATTTGAGATGCATTCAATGTATGTCAACAAAGTCTGGAAACTTGTAGACCTACGTGAATGGGTCAAACCTATACGGTGTAAGTGGATCTATAAGAAGAAAAGGGGAACGTTGAGAAGTTCAAAATGCGACTAGTGGCTAAAGGTTACACCCAAAAGAAAGGTGTCTATCATGAAGAAACCTTCTCGCCAGTCGCAATACTTAAATCAATCCGTATACTTCTATCCATTGATGCCGCTCTCGATTACAAGATCTGGCAAATGGATGTCAAGACTAATGGAAATCTTGATGAGCGCATTTTCATGGCTCAATCAGACGATTTCGTGGAAGGTGGTCAAGAAACCAAGGTTTGTGAGTTGCTTAAATCCATTTATGGATTAAAGCAAACATCTAGATCATGGAATATTAGATTCGATGAAACTGTTAAAATCTTCAATTTTGAACAGTCAATAGATGAACCTTGTGTTTATAAGTTGATACACTAGGGCAAAGTTATGTTTCTGGTATTGTATGTCGATGATATACTAATCATTCGTAATGATGTAGGTAAATTATCTGAGGTTAAAATCTGGTTAGCTAAGCAGTTTGACATGAAGGATCTATGGGAAGCTGCTTACATTCTGGGGATTCAGATCTTTCGTGATCAAAAGAGCCGGACTCTGAAGCTCTCCCAAATATCGTATATAGATAAAGTGATGGATCGCTTCGCTATGCAAGACTCTAAGAACCGCCAAACCCCCTTTAGCCATGGAGTCTCACTCTCTAAGGACCAATCTCCCAAGACTACGCAAGAGATTGAGGACATGAGAAATATTCTATATACTTTAGCTGTGGGAAGTCTCATGTATGCTATGATGTGCACTAGACCGAATATGTGTTTCTCCATTGGCGTAGTTAGCCGTTTCCAATCAAATCCTGGACCCGAGCACTGGGTTGCTGTTATGTATGTTCTGAAGTATCATCTACGCGATGCAAAGCGTATTTATCGAGGCAAAAACTCAATATAAGCTAGCTTATTTAGAGAGCAACATGCGGGAATGTGGAGCTGGCCAAGAATAATGTTCTAGCGGGCATGTCCGCAGAGAATTGGTCCAAAACGATAGATTGGTTTGCGTATGAAGATTTCAACGTAAAGTTAGATCTTACGTTCAAATATTTTTTTCTATGAATAATTATTAATTATAATGTTTAATTTTGCATAAAGTATCGGACCGCAACAAGACAAACAATTCGAAGAAGATGACACGGTCGAGACAAGGATCGATCCCTTTTTATGCTCATCGTCGAAATCATGTAAGATGACACAGTTTAAATTGTAACTATGTAGTAATTATACATATGAGAGCAGACGGGACTTTGGGCTCGGCGTTAGACACATGACAGCGTCTCCATATGTATGATAAAGGAACATTGACGACGGACTAGACAAAGAACGCGTTTGTAACTCGTAAATTGTATAGTAATTATTAAATAATAATAACACTTACTAATCTTTTTTATTGTATTTTTCAAAAGGCCCAGATAGTAACCCGTGTCGGAGATCTTCAAAAAGAGGGTGAGGAAAAGGGCATTTCATTTACTCAAGACGACATAGAGGGACTCGTGATGCGCGAAATTCTTGGACAACGACGCGATTGGGAGACCGGGATAGGTGAAATAATAAAATTTTGAATAAGTATCACATTAAACTTCTATAACCAACTGATGTTCATGTGAAATATATGATAGGTCCCTCGATCCCGGGAAATTCTGTACATATTGCTAGAGCACGCGATGAGGGATCGTCTAGTTCATCATCTCATAAAAAACAAGAGTCGGAGGCCATATTGGAGATGAGACTTCAAATGGAGAAGATGCAACGTCAACTCAACGCGATGAACCAAAATCCGACTCCGAGCCAACTGTCTCCCACGCAAGAACAACAAATCACGCCTCCGCCAACTGCAAAACGTGATGATCATACGCCGGGTTCCGCAGAGTTTCAGACAGACCGTTCGAGCGGAGAAGGGACAAGAGGAGGAGAAAAAACCAAAGGCGGAAGAGGATCGTCGACAATGGAAAAGTGGTTTAGGTCTAGAAAGAAGAAGTAATTTTGTCCTTTACGTTTGTTATGTTGCGTTTTCGAATACTAAGTTAACTTTTAATGTTTACGTTTTCTTTTTCGTAAGTTAAATCACTTTGAATTATGTTAAAACACTTTCAATTTTATTTATGTTGATTTACGATTTCATTAATTTCTGATTTTTTTTTAATAATTTTATTTTTACCTAATACATTTTATTTATTTTTTTTCTTCATACCCATTCGATGCGACAGTGTCGCATCCAATGCCTTGGAGGGAGGTGTATTGGATACTACGATGTTGCATCCAAAGGTAGCAAAAAAATATTTATACGCTATTTTATTTTTCGCGGGTACACGTTTGGAAACGACTAGTCGCATCGAATAATTTTGGCGCGCAGACTATTGGATACGACAATGTCGCATCCGATGTCGTTTACCGCCATTTTTTAAGTTTTTTTCCCCATAATTTAGATGTGAGTAGTCGTATTAAAATTGTCGGGTGTGATGGGTGGGAGTATTGGATGCGATTAGTTGCATCCAACAGTTTTCGCTACGACTGATCGGATGCGACTTATACGCATCGAATGTCGCATCTAAATTTACTTTTAGATGCGACTTTAGGCCTTTAGATGCGACAAAATGTCGCAATCAATGTCATATTTTGTACTAGTGCTAGAAACTCGATGCTTACATACTCAGGTACTGCCCTGACTATGACAGGGTAAACCGATTCCGAATTTCAGCTGGATAGGGATTCCAGTAACTCCACATCAGGATATGTGTTCATCCTGAATGGTGGATCTGTTGTTTGAGGAGTACCAAGCAATCTTGCATTGCAGACTCCACCATGGAGGCAGAATATGCGGCTCCTTGTGAAGCATACAAAGAGACCGTGTGACTTAGAAATTCCTTAAGTATTTTGAAGTCGTTCCAAATGACAACGAGCCCATGACACTTTATTGTGATAATAGTGGGGCTGTTGCTAACTCAAAAGAACCTAGAAGCCATAAGTGCTCGAAGCATATTGAGAGGATATACCATTTGACAAGTTAAAATACATTTTTTACAAGTTAAAGTTGCGTTTTGACAAGCTAAAATACATTTTTTTAAAGTTAAAGTTACGTTTTGACAATTTAAAGTATGTTTTTTAGAAGTTAAAGTTACGTTCTGACAAGTTAAATTTACGTTTTGACAAGTTAAAGTACGTTTTTTACAAGTTAAAGTTACGTTTTGACAATTTAAAGTACATTTTTTACAAGTGAAAATTACGTTTTGACAAGTTAAAATACATTTTTTACAAGTTAAAGTTACGTTTTGAGAATTTAAAGTATGTTTTTTAGAAGTTAAAGTTACGTTTTGACAAGTTAAATTTATGTTTTGACAAGTTAAAGTACGTTTTTTACAAGTTAAAGTTACGTTTTGACAGGTTAAAGTTACGTTTTGACAAGTTAAAGTGCGGTTTTTACAAGTTAAATTTACGTTTTGACAAGTTAAAGTACGTTTTTTACAAGTTAAAGTACATTTTTTAAAAGTTAAAGTTACGTTTTGACAAGTTAAAGTACGTTTTTGACAAGTTAAAGTACGTTTTTGACAAGTTAAAGTACGTTTTTGACAAGTTAGAGTACGTTTTGGACTAGTTAAATTATGTTTTTAACAACTTAAAGTACATTTTTGACAAGTTAAAGTACGTTTTTGACAAGTTAAAGTTACGTTTTGACAAGTTAAATTTACGTTTTGACAAGTTAAAGTTACGTTTTGACAAGTTAAAGTATGTTTTTGACAAGTTAAAGTTACGTTTTGACAAGTTAAATTACGTTTTTGACAAGTTAAAGTACATTTTTGACAGGTTAAAGTACGTTTTTGACAAGTTAAAGTTACGTTTTGACAAGTTAAAGTTACGTTTTGGCAAGTTAAATTATGTTTTTTACAAGTTAAAGTTACGTTTTGAAAAGTTAAAGTACATTTTTTACAAGTTAAAGTTACGTTTTTACAAGTTAAAGTACGTTTTTTACAAGTTAAAGTTACGTTTTGACAAATTAAAGTACGTTTTTGACTAGTAAAAGTACGTTTTTGACAAGTTAAAATACATTTTTGACAAGTTAAAGTACGTTTTTGACAAGTTAAAGTACGTTTTTGACAAGTTAAATTAACGTTTTGACAAGTTAAAGTTACGTTTTGACAAGTTAAAGTACGTTTTTGACAAGTTAAAGTTACGTTTTGACAAGTTAAATTACATTTTTGATAAGTTAAAGTACATTTTTGACAGGTTAAAGTACGTTTTTGACAAGTTAAAGTTACGTTTTGACAAGTTAATGTTATGTTTTGGCAAGTTAAATTATGTTTTTACAAGTTAAAGTTACGTTTTGACAAACTAAAATACATTTTTTTAAAGTTAAAGTTACGTTTTGACAATTTAAAGTATGTTTTTTAGAAGTTAAAGTTACGTTCTGACAAGTTAAATTTACGTTTTGACAAGTTAAAGTACGTTTTTTACAAGTTAAAGTTACGTTTTGACAATTTAAAGTACATTTTTTACAAGTGAAAATTACGTTTTGACAAGTTAAAATACATTTTTTACAAGTTAAAGTTACGTTTTGAGAATTTAAAGTACGTTTTTTGGAAGTTAAAGTTACGTTTTGACAAGATAAATTTACGTTTTGACAAGTTAAACGTTTTTTACAAGTTAAAGTTACGTTTTGACAGGTTAAAGTTACGTTTTGACAAGTTAAAGTTACGTTTTGGCAATTTAAATTATGTTTTTTTACAAGTTAGAGTACGTTTTTGACAAGTTAAATTACGTTTTTGACAAGTTAAAGTTACGTTTTGACAAGTTAAATTACGTTTTTGACAAGTTAAATTACGTTTTTGACAAGTTAAAGTTACGTTTTGACAAGTTAAATTACGTTTTTGACAACTTGGCAGATCCTTTCACCAGGCCCTATCCAATAAAGTCCTCGACCAACATCGAGACGGATTATGCTTGAAGGACTACTCTCATGTTCTTTAAGTCAAGTGGGAGTTTGTTGGCAGATATGCCCACAAGAAGATTATTTATTTACATATTGATGTAATATAAATCTTCATAAGTCCTTATTGTAATTTGCTGTTTAAATTATTAAAAGTTGAAACGTTCAGTCATTCCTTTTTCGATTGATTGAAGATTTATCATATTAAATAGTCTTATAGTCCTTAATCAAACCTAACAATATATGAAGAGATAAATGTAGATTAGCGTGAACAAACTCTTCATGGTTTGGTTAAAATGAAATATTCACAATCTAAAGATCAACAAACTATTGATCCCATAATGATTGTTGGAAGAATCTATGATGTCTAGTTATGAGGCATAGAGAGTTAGGAACCATTATCATTCTTCTAGTGTATATTCCGAAGATACTGAATTGACCAGTGGACCTTTAGAGACAATGTAAGAACAAACCATTTAACCTCTTCTGTCTCAAAGTCACTGTGTATGAATTGCATCGTGCTTACCTAAATCCTGAAATGAGACATGTCATTTCATAGCTTTAATATTGTCTCAATTAAGTGATCTATACTAGACTAATTGGTGCGATATTAAGTTATGAAGATGTCATGAACCAGCTTTGTGAACCAGCTTTGTACAAGATTGCTTAAATGCAATGTATATCACCTCATGTTTTATTACTTGGATTGTGAGTAATGAAACGTGCGGTATTCAAAATAAAATAGTGACTTTATTTGGATGAAACAATGTGACTTGTTAGAACCTCGTCAATACATTGTTTGTAACTTATTCACAAGTAACAAAGGAGTTGAGAAAATAACATCTAGAAGGGTAAAATAGTAATTTTACAAATCCCATCTAATTGATGAAATTGATGAAGGGTAATTCAGTGGATCCGCTCATCACAAATAAGTAGACTTTTTAGTAGAAAATATATTCATTTGAACCGAGAGATTTTTAGTGTCAACTCCTTAGTGGAGTCAGTTGACATTAAACTAGACTTGGAAAAGTTTGTGAGCTTTGAATCCAAGAGTCCTAGTTAAAGCTTTGTTAATTTGGGTCCATGAGGTCACTATCAAAAATCATTATAGTAGAGTTTGTTAAACTAGAAGCTAAGTCAAATTAAGTTCAATTGTTGAACTAGACGTATTTTCCGAAAATGGTCTAAAGGGTATTTTCGTCCTTAAGGATAATTGATGTAAGATGTTAAAATAAGATTTTGAATGTCAAAATAAGATTTTTCATTTTCTCACAAATTAATTTAAATTCACACGGCTAAAAATTGGTTTTCATGCTTAGTGAATTAAATTTTGTGACATGTAATTGTACGGGCAATAATGCGAGGGCTTTTCCGTAATTTGTTATGAATAAATTAGGAATTAAATATGTGTAGACACCATATGGCCGGCCACTTCACATCAAGGGAGGAGAGAAATATCTTCTTTTATTTGGTGCATTATTACATATTGGTAATTGCCCAAAAGAAAAGAGCAAATGAATTTCTTTGAGAAGGAAACAAATGTGCTAAGTGAGGAAACAAAATTCCCTCACTTATGACACAATGTTGGCCGGCCATGTAGAAGAGAAAAGGAGGAGGAAATCAAATATTGTGTATACACAATAGGAAAGGGTAATTACCCTTTCTTGTATTTCCTTCTCCTATAAATAGAGCTTCATATAGAGATGTGAAAACAAGCTTTTTGGTCTTGCTCTCTCTATTCTAGCCAACCACCCTCTCTTTCTCTCTCTCTCTCAAATCCCTTCTAATTTTGGCACTTTAGTCCTCATTAGACTTAGGCTAAATTAGCTCTTTAGCTCATAAACTTGTTCTTGAGTTATTGTGTTTAATTGTGCCCACACACAAATCCTTCTAAACCTCAAAAGACTAATTTAATAGAAACCTTAGGTTTCTCGAGTTCACGTTTAGGTATTAAGGTTACGAGTAAGAGACTATCTACCTTTCTCAATGGTCATCCAAGATCAATCTACAAGAAAGGTTAGTGTTCAAGTAATATTAAATTATGTTTTTAATATATAAATGTTCATGCATTTGCCTAGGTTAGTAAAATTTGTTTCACTTGTAAATAAATTTTTATATTCCGCCATTAATGTGTTAATGATAAATTTTTCTTAACCCTAGACCTTTTCCAACAAATGCAGCGTTCAATGTTGAGGTGGAGCTTGGAGATTTAGATCAAGGGCTAAATGATGATCATGCTTAAAATAAAGAAAAAGATGGTTTGAATCAAGGTCAAACACATCAACAAACTGGATCACCTGCATAGAATACAAATAATATTGAAGGCAATTCTGAGACACAAAATGACTACTTACTGGCTAGAGAGAAAAGCAGAAGATTGAGTGTTAGACCTCCATTTAGATATCCTCATGCTGATTTGGTCTCTTTTGCTTTCATTGTGGGGACTAAAATAGATTATGTAGAGCAAAATACAATCAAAGAAACCATGATAGGCGAGTCAGTAAAAAGTGGAAAAAAGCAATGCAAGAGGAAATGGATTTGCTAGCTGAAAGTAAGACCTGGAAATTAGTATCAATTGAGACAAATCAGATTTTTTTTGGCTTAAGTGGATATTCAAGATTAAAGACAGTACTTCCGAGGTGGAAAAAAGTCAGATTTAAAGCTAACTACTAGCAAAGGGATCTACCCAAATAGAAGGCATAGGTTAAAGTGAAGTCTACTTACCGGTAGTGAAGCACATATAAATAAGGACACCACTAGCCTTGGCAGCATAGTTCAATTGGGAGTCTTGACAGTTAGATGTGAAAAAAACATTTCTACATGGAGAGCTTGATGAAGACATCTATATGAAACTACCAGAGGTATATGAATACGGTGAAGGTAAAGTTTGCCAACTGCAAAAATCTTTTTATGGACTGAAACAGTCACCTAAGAAATGGTACTTGATAGTTGATTAATTCATGATAAAAACATAATTTTTCCATAAGTGAATATGATTGGTGTATGTAAACATATTTCAAAATGAATATATGTATCTACTATTCATGTAGATGAAATTATGCTCATAAGTCGAACTACATAAAAATTAATAAACTAAAGGAGCTCCGTTCAGTTGTTCAGATGAAAGATTTGGGAGCTGCACATAAAATTTTGGGTATGGAAATGTTTAGACACGGTAATAATGGAAAGTTGAGGCTCTTAGAGTCAATACATGTCTAAGATGGTGAATAAATTTGATACGAGAACAACTAAGTTAGTTCCAACTCCACTAGCTCAACATTTCAAACTCTCAAATGCTCAAAAACCACAAAATACTAAAGACATGATGAAAATGGAGTATGTAAGTGCAGTAGGGAGTCTTATGTATTCTATGATATGGTCCAGACTTGATCTTGCTGATGATGTGAGTGGTTAGGATTTACATGTCTAACCCCGTCAAGTAACATGGAATAACAGTCAAGTGGATTATAAGATACTTAACATGTACAACAAAAATTGGACTATTATTTGAACAAAATCAGTGAAGTGCAGTGGTGGTAGAAGGCTTTCTGGGTTCAGATATCATTGGGAACATTGACACAAGGAAGTCCGTAACAGAATATGTGTTTATGTTGGGTGGTGGAGCAGTGAGTGGGAAGCTGGAGATTTCTGGATCAGAGGACTCATATCTGAACTAGGATTTCCACAAAAACAAGTAAATGTCCACGGTGACCCATATCAATGGAATCACCGGTCGGTTCTTTGCCATGCAGTTTCATGAACTTGAGACTTAAAATAAAAATTTCTGTGAGGCAAACCACACAGCTCTTGTAGATCAAATAAAACACCTTACCCTCTTGCAAGGAAAAAATGCAGTTGATTGCTAACTGTGATCAAACTAAAATTTTGGGGTGTTATCCGTGTGCTTAAATAATCAAAAAAATCTTAAAAACGAAGAAACACTGGAACACAAAATAAAACTGTTTCTCTCTTGTAACAACATACTCTTGTAACAGCAGACAAAATAACAGCTTTGGTCTCACACGTTATCCTCTTTGCATCATTGACTTGAAACTGTTTATGTAGCCCCTTGAACACAGTTGTGTGTGTTCACTTCCACAACAACAGTAGAATCCAGCCCGCGATGAAAAATCAGCGTCTTGGGATGCAGATCCTTGATATTATAAGCAAACCAGAAAAATCTTATAAATCAAATCAAAACCTTAGTGGATGTTCTCTAATGTTCTAGGTAGTCTACACAATCCAAAAATAAAGAAACATCGGAACAGAAAACCAAATTGTTTCTTCTCTCTTGCAACAACTAACTTAATATCCACTGTAGCATCAACGAAAATGGAAACATACACGATCCAAAACTATAGAATATAAATATATAATAAGAATAAGATTCGTCTGAACAAGCCTTCTCCTTGGAGGCAGTGGCGGTGGCTTGACCGCGGAGATGACCGATCTTGGGGGCGGAGATGAGACCGACCTTCTAGCATGTCAAATGTGTTGGTGGTCACCTCCTCCATGGGGATGCTCTACTAGGTTCATGGCCACTCCCTCACCTTTGGCCAACAGTTCCTCTTCACTCTAAACTTATGGTACGCGTTCCCCGCCTTCATCATCGGCTTCTCCATCCTTGCTCCTCCCGCCACTTGTCCCACCATTGCCTTCTTCACCCCCGAATGAAGCTTCACTCTGAAGAGGTAATAACATGAGAACGTATTCATTTCCATTCAAGCATAAACTTTGGAAAAGGCAAGCTAATGACTTTCTCCTGTTCTTCTTCAACTCTTAAGAATTGTGATAAATATCCATTGTAGCATCAACAAAAAATGGAAACATACACGAATCCAAAACTAGAGTAACAATATAAATATATAATCAGAATAAGATTCATTTTATCAAACCTTCTCCTTGGATGCGGTGGTGGCGGCTTGACCGCGGAGACGATCGATCCTGCGGGCGGCGATGAGACCGACCTTCTAGCATGCCAAATATGATGGTGGTCACCTCCTTTATGGGTATGCTCAACTGCTTCATGGTCACTCTCCTCACCTTTGGCCAACAGTTACTCTTTACTCTTAACTTGGAGTACGCGTTCCTCGCCTTCAGCATCGGCTTCGACGTCCTCGTTCCTCCCGCCACCTGTCCCACCACTGGCCTGCACTTGTTTGGGATTATTTTCTTCGCCCTCGATGGAAGATTCACTCTGAAGAAGTAATAACATCAGAACGTATTCATTTCCATTCAAACATAAACTTTGGAAAAGGCAAGGCAGTGACTTTCTCTTGTTCTTCTTCAACTCTTGAAAATTGTGATATAACGAAAAGAGCACTTCTTTCTCTAAAACTCTTAATCTTACGGTCAAAGAGTAACTTAAACCCAACAAACATGGCAGATAATAAACACTTTGAGAACGTTTTCATTTCCATTCAAACACAAACTTTGAGAAAAAGCATTGCAATGCTTTTCTCTTGTTCTTCAACTCTCGAGAATTGTGATATAAAGAAAACAAAAGTTTGGCGAATTGGCCCTAGTTTCCAAATATAATTTGGTTTTGTTCAACGTTTCGTAAAACTTTTATAAATTTTCATAACGCTTACGAGGCACATGAATAGGGGCAGTTTAGTTACTGTAATGCCCTTGAATTTTTTAAAATTTGGCTGTTTAAAATTTTGCAAAAATTTGAAAACTTTTTTTTAATTATTTAAAAATCTGGCCGAATTGGGTAGATAAGATCCTACATTTTTTGGTAGTTGGTTGACTCATTGATTTCACCATAGCTAATTATTTTCATTCCGTTTTTTTGGTTGTTTTAATTATCTTTTACAACTTCATATCAATTTATTTCTGGAAACATTTCATACGGGATTATAATTCTTTTCATAACAGATCTGGCTGTTAATAAAAAAAATTTCAAATTCTCCATTTACATCGTCCAGTATTATGTTTGTTAATTGATATTCAATTTACACCAAAATGGAATCGTTCTAACGTAAATTAAGTTGCGTTTTACAATGTTAATTGATTTTTACAACATAAATTGAAGTTTTTCATCATTAATTACATATTATATAACAAAACACGATTTCTAGTCGTTTTACTATAAGAAAGAAATCAAAGTTTCATACATGAATTTGAAATCAAAATCAAAATGTGAAGAAGAAGAAGGAAAAGAAAAAGATGAACGAATATCGTGTTCATAAAAATCAAAACACGAAATGAAGAAGAAGAAGAAGAAGAAGAAGAAGAAGAAGAAGAAGAAGAAGAAGAAGAAGAATGAAAGTCATGTTCATGAAAACTTCACATCATTCTCCGGCATGAAATCTTCATATCATTCCTTCATCTTCGTCTTCATCGACATCGTCATGTTCCTGTAGGTCAAGAGCATTACGTAGAAACAAAGATTAAAAGATTTATGTGCATAAAAGATTTCAAAAACAAACACAGATTAGATTAAAAAAATGGTCAAATGGCCAACGTTTGGAGAGCTAATTGTGAAATGACCAACATTTGAGTTAAACTTAGTTAATGGCCCCATTGTGCACATGGCACACTGTTTTATTGGGAGACTTTACGCATTTGCCCTTAATACCTCGAAAATGTCTTAAAAAAATTTTGAAATTCAAGTTTTCGGTTCTTAATTTTCGGCAACTTTTTTTTAAATTCAATCATTTTGGTTAATGTATTTAAAATTCAAAATTAATTAAAACGTTATATATATATATGGAATAAAATAAGTTGTAATCATTCTTTTTCGGTAATTAAACAAAAAACAATAATCATTACTTTCTTTTTTTAAGTTATTTAGATAAGCGAGGTAAGTGTGCGTTAAGCTTGATTGGGCACGTCATTATTGTATTAATTGGCCAAATATATGTTTCTGAATATACATGTTGGCCGTACCCAGATTAAAGATATTAAACACAAAATAAATTATGTTTCCCTTATTATTATTTCGTCTTCACGTTCTTCATACTTTCTGCCCAGCATTAACAACATTTTGGATGGGGCATTTAATGGATCGCACTGCTCGTCATGGTTTCCATCTTTAGTCATCAGGTTAAACATTTGTTAATCGATAGTCGATTTACAAGCATCATACATTACTGGTTATTAAAATACATGAATGTCACAACCTTTTGTTAATTGTTTCGTAATTTACATTTTTTAACATTCCAATGCAGTCCAACTTTTTGAAAGTCAAATAGCTCATAATGCTAAAAATGAAATTGACCAAACTGAAGACACTCACGAACCCGAAGTCTTATTGATTGATCAATCGGATTTGAATAACTGTCCCATGAATTTCGAGTTGGATTTAGATAATGTTTTCACTAGCAAAGAGGTCTTAAAACAGCTATTAGTCTTTTAGCTGTAAGGAACAGTTTTGAATTTAGGACCATTAAGTCAAATACTACACGATATAGAGTTGCATGTTCGGATTTACAATGTTCATGGAATTTGTATGCTATTGTTTGTCGTATGTCTGGAATGTGGGTGGTTAGAACTTATCATAAGCTTCATTCTTGCTAGGGGAAATCGGTGATTCTAAAGAATAAACATGCATCGTCAAAACTTGTTAGTAATTGCATTAAATATGATTTTTGAGGGTCTTTAACCACTGTGATCAAGCCGTCGGGAGTTGCTGAAATTATGCGAGCTCGATTTAAGGTTGAAATTTCTTATTGGAGGGCCTGGAAGAGAAAGTAAATTTCTTATACAAAACTGCGTTGAATTACTTACGTGGGGATTTCGACAAGTCTTACAGCCATTTACCAATTATTGGTGAAATGATATTACAAACAAACACGAGTACGTTATAATTGCATGCAGTTAATTATGGTTCCATTTACTTAGTGTTTAACGTATATTAACATTATGTTTTATATGAGCAGGATCTTTTACCGAAACTGCTGTCGAAAACGATGGTACTTTTATGTACTTTTTCCTTGCATTTGGCGCATCTTTTTCGGTTTCCCATTTTTTAGACTTGTTATTTAGTTGATGGTACATTTTTAAAGGGAAAGTCAAAGGGTACGTTGCTTCTCGCTACCGTTCAAGATGGGGACAATCATTTGTTCCCATTAGAATTTGGTATCGTGGATTCATAAAACGATAACTCCTGGACGTGATTTATGAGGTGGCTCATAATTGTTTATGGTGTTCGTAAAGATATGGTTATTGTCTCCGATAGACACAAATCAATTCAGAAGGCTAAATGTTGTTTTTCCCGAGGTTAAATAGGCTTCGTGCATGCAACACTTGTGGAGAAATGTCAAAGCTCAATTTTGTAAAAGTCACATTCAACCTTTATTTTACAGATGTGCTAAGGCTTACGCCAACATAGAGTTTGATTTTTGGTTACCTTTTCCCCAATGTGAAATTCGCGTATCTGTTACATCTCCTCGCAGCGCTGGTTTGTTTGATCCACAACTTTTTTCAATTCTTCGATTTCTTCGATTGCTCTATCATGTTGATCGTGCACGTTCTTCATTTCAGTTTGTGTAAAAAACCCTTCGCTGTTTCCCGATGATGATGCTTTTTCCTTCCCCTTCGACTTTGATGTATTCGGTAATTGTGGTATAACTAGACTTGCGTAGTCTGACCGTTTTTGCATCCCGGTTTCGATTTCATCGTCGGTGACTTCAATACTTTTTTGCTCAGACTAATTCAACAAATATTTCAAATGTTAAATTTAACAACAGTTTTATTAAATCAAATTAGGGAAACAATATTAACATATAGAATTATTGTTTACCGTAGCATCTTCAAAACAACGACGAACATCGTTGTAAGCAAGACTAGAATTGTAGGACCACTTTAACATCCTCGGTATTGAATGGTCCATACTTTTCTCCATAAAACCATTTTTTTTGAAGGCTGGAAAAACTTCATACGCCCATGCAATCAGTGGATCTAAAAATCCATCGACATTGAACCCTGTTTTAGTCCACGTAATCCCAACCTTCTTGAAGGACTCGAAAAAACCTGTAGAAACTCACCCTACCCCAAGGATCCTTGTTAAACTGGTTTGGATTAACAGTCATTTTCATAACATCATTCGGAATCATGTGTTGTCTTTCTCGCGGCAGTCGTAGCGTCTCAATGATTTCCACATTAATTAACGCAATATTCTCGTCTTCAGTTTCAGCAAACCTAGCTGCAAGAATTCCAAGCAGCACGTTTGCTCTTTACGTCCCACTAATCTTAAAAAAGGCGTCCTTCAGTGGATTACTAATGGACAACTCTTCTTTAATATCCAGTAGGCTGCCGCAGTTCAACCCTGTAAATCGCAAAACCATTTTCATTACATTAACAATTTGTATTTCAATATTACCAAAAGAAACTAAATTGGTTTATATTACTGACATCAGTTCAAAGTCGTAGATTGTGTACTTGTAGATTTTTTCACCCAATTTAAAATGCAGCTCGTTATATTTCCCAGATTCCAATTGATTAAGCATTAAGAAATGGACTATTCGCTTTGGGAATACATCTCCTTGTATGTACCGGAAATGTGCAAACGGCCCTCTGTTAAACAGCTCTTCTTCTTGTTCGGTCTCTATTGCTGTTAATATTTCCTTCATTGTTGTAAAAATCGTGTGCACAATGATTCGTTGTTCTACATTCCAATTTTTTGGATCAATTATATATTCCCCAATCTACATAAAGACCAATATTCGGTTAAACATTAACAATCAATTCTCAAACTGTAAAACATTTAACAGCACATCAAATTGGGTTGTTACCTTAGACATTTCCTTGATTCCTTCACCTCTAGTATTTTTTTCCCAATATTTATCCCTCCGGATGATTTTTTGTCCATTATTTCCTGTGCAAACAAATTTAAAGTTCTTACTTCAATTCAGCATCTTTTATTAACATCATGTAAAACGATTGTGACAAATAATTTATTTCAGACTCTTTAACTACAACAGAGTCGTTTTACAGCGATTTTACCTACAATGTTTAACAAATCTTCCAAAAACCATTAACTTATTACCTAACGTTCAAACCATACCTTTACAAACTGATAAAAAAACTCAGATAACCATTTGTACCACAAAATGATAAAATTATAATTAAAGTTCTCAAAATATACAAGAATTAAGGCTAAAATACCCAGAAATCGTTTTTATTATGATTATCTTCAAATAAAATCGGCCTAACACATAAATTACAAACCTTCAAATAAACCAATATTTTAACCACATATAATTGTTTATATCGAAGAGACTGAAGAAAACTAGATCAACAAGATAGAAATCCTCATACAATTTTTTCATGAAAACCGATTACAAAAACCCTACCTATTTGTTTCTTAAACCTCGAGGACGAACAACGTTTCGATTTTGTTAAACGCCGCCTTGAGCTGTGACGATTCGGGTGATTTTTGTTTGATTCGGGTTTGTTTTTCTTTTTTTAGAGAACTGGAGATTTTTTTTTGAAAAAAAACTCGTTGTACACGGAAATGAAATGAAGTCCACAATATGGTTAATTGAAAATCGAGTAAATCATTAAACCTATATCATTACTTTACTTGATTTACGTTTATTGATTGACACGCAATCAACTCATTACCAGTTTTTTACCGATTTCTCAGTAACATCATGCACGGGATGACGTGGTATCACAAATGGGCGGGAACCGTTTATGGGTATTTTGTCCTAAAAATTTCGTGAAATATTAACTTTGACATTTATCGAATTCTTTGTAAACGTTGGCCATATAGAAATTCATACATGTTTCAAACGCTATATACCTCAATAACCCAAAAAAATAAGAACATGAACACTTGTTAATCGTCGACCGATTTACCCATAATTGGCTGTAAAGATAAAACCATTATACCTGTAAATCGCCGTCCGAGTTACCCATAATTTTTCTTCGCGATGGATTTGGGTTTTTGAGAGAAATTTTTTGAAAATAATTTATTTTGCATGCGCAAGATATTTCTCTCTTTTCAAAATCGCGTTTATTTATAGCAGTAAATTGCGTGCGGTTTTTAGGAAGCAATTAAACAAAAATTATTTATTTTAAATTTGATTATATTTTGGACGGAATTATTATTTTGGGGTAAAACTGAAACAAATTTTATGTTAATTAAAGGTGTAGACGTTTACAAAAGTTTTACAAAACGTTGGACAAAATCAAATTACCAAACCTATATAGAACTATTATGTGCATTAACTCTAAAGAAAAAGAAAAAGAGCACATCTTTCTCTGAAACCCTCGATCTTAATTTCCTTTTTCAATTCTCAATCAAAGAAGAACTTAAACCCAGCAAACACGTGAGAAGATAAAGACTTTGAGAAACTTGTCATTTCTTCAAACAGAAACTTTGAAAAAGGCAAGGCGGTGCTCTATCTTATTCTTCAACTCTTAAACGTATGCGTTCACTCGGAACCATGATATATTTTACATCTATCAGCTTTACATTATATGAAGTTGGTTTTGTGCGAGAGAAGCATTACTTCTTGGAATCTGGAGAGTACATTTATTGTTTTTTTTTCTGTCCTCATAAAACTAAAAAAGAAAACCCAGCAACTCATAAACACAGCTTAATGTTAAATCGTTAAAAATATAACTAAAAACTTTGCAAACAAATGCAGATACTTGTAATGGATTTTCCATCATAACGCTTCTACAAAAAATACTCGATTGAAAGCTGTTTAATGATCGAAAACCAATCTTAATCTGGCGAAATTACGTGCAAGTAACAAGTTAAAAACTCAGAATCATAGACCTAAACTTAGTCAAACCACAAGACGTCCACAAATGAGCTAAAAATTAGGATACAAGATACAAACCAAAGCAAACACACAATTATCATTCATTACATAGATAAAAACAAACACAATTCGTTGGGGCCTAAAAAAGTTCATCATTTCGAAAACAAGTTGTGAAGAAAGTATTATCTTGTCTACAGAAATCACCGCTTGAAAACAACTGGTTTTCTGATCTAAGAAAACTAAATCTAATACAGTTTAAACTGCAGAATGAAAGTATTATCTTGTCTACAGTTAACAGTTTAAACAACAAGTTGTGAAGAAAGTATTCTCTTGTCTACAGTTTAAACTGCGTAATCGCCGGAGGCCCTAGCGAGGACACCTCGATCTCTGACGTGGTGCTCGACGTTATAGACCACAAATCCGGTCCGACACGGAGGACATTTCAGACGACAAGATTGGCCTTCTTACCGACTGACCAGTGTACATGCCGTCGGCGGCGACGAAAAGCTCCTTCTGAAGCTTGTACCGGAAAGGATGGTGGTGCACCGCGGCCAGGATAGTGGATGATCTCGGTGACGACTCCTTTGAGGTAGCCGTTGCGCTCGCCGAAGTCCAGCGACCGGAAGTGAAATCGAATATGTTGTGATCAATTTATTTACGTGATCATCAAAATCTATTTAATTTATTGACACTAAACACTACAATCGTTTTTGAGAAATTAAGCAAATCTTAATATTTCATCATTATCAATTAATTTACTTCCGTTCATTCTTTTTGTTTTTCTATTGTCCCTCATAATTTTCTTTTAACAGCATGAATTTAGGGAAATATATTTGAGGTGTTTTCTTAAAGTTTTATGCAATATGAATCTTCAAAATCTCATGATTTTCTTAAGAACTAACGTTAAACTATTGATATATCCTCACATTATATAGGACTCGAGGTTTGTTGAACTCAATTTTCTTGCACTGTCGAGCAAACAAACCCAATTATGATATGCAATTCTTGTCAAAGGTCCTCAATAAATCAACATTGGGCTAAATGTTTACGTTTTTACAAACTTGATCTCCAATGTTGAACAAGTATTCACTTGTAAAACGTGAAACTTGCGGTGAAGCAGCATAAGTTGGCGGCGTCGAACGATCAATTTTCACATATTTTAGTTCGTACGATGAGCGTTTTCACCGCTCACGGAGTTGGCATGAGCTTGAATCAAGCTGATAATAAATTTATCTTTAGGTTCGGATTTGATTTTAGCAATTTTTTATAAATTTTGTTGCGCATATAACTAAGAAGAAAATGAATAGTTGTATAGAAGAAAAGAGAGAGATAAAAACGACAGAAAAATGAAATGACAACGGAGTGGGAAGAAAAATGGTAAAAGTATAATTAAACCTTTAATTTTGAATTCATTTGAACATGTGGAATATTGGTCCAAAATTATGGAGTGAGTCCAATCCCTTCAAAATTACCGGAGTCGAAAATATGAGCAGGCTAAAATAAGTCGAGCCCATGAGATACTCTGGTCTCTCTCTATAAAAACAGATTGAGCTCATGAATAATATCTCTCTCTCTCTCTCTCAGTATAATTTTACACATGAAAAAGTCAAGGACCATAATAATATGGTCAGATTTATATCATGTAGCTCGGTTGTTCCAACAGCTAGTCTAACATTTTAATGACTTAATATTAGGATTTTCTCAATAAGATTAAATTCGAATTTTTTTCAAGAAAATGACATAATTAGCAGTTCGGTAGGAGAGAGTATTTTATATAACATGTTTATCCTCATTTTTTAATCAGTTAATTAACATAATAAATTAATTAACCCGTAATTTAATAAATAATATCCTCATACAAATACTCATTTTTCCCTCTCTCTTCATTTACTCGGTCGCTTTTCTAATCATCATTATAATATATATATATATATATATATATATATATATATCCGGTTCAAAATTTGTGACATAAATTGTTATAACTTCCATAACTTAATTTTCATATTTATCTTCTCTTCGTCGCTGTTCAAGACACCATCTTCACCTCTAAATTTTCTCTTCGCCGACGCCCAAAACACCATATTCGTCGATATTTTGGCCAGAAACTTCTCCTCGCGACGCAGAAATAAAAACCCAAAAGATGAACAAGGGGACCTCGTCTACGAAACTTAAACTAAGAAAGGGTGAAGAAACAAAGTTTTGGTAACCAAGCAGACCACCAGGGTACTTTCGAATTCTCCGTTCACGCCTCGTCAAAGTCCAAAAGTAGGTCACGAAGTGGTCCTTGACAAAAAATAAGCATAACCACCCGGTCTACAACGAAGCTGAGATCTCGTCAATCCCAGGGAAAATCCGTGAAAATCTGAAGAAAAAAAAAATATATATGACGCACTATCTTCTGGGTCATTCGATTTTGATCTCGATAGCTTTATCATGCAAGAAAATACAAATACTTGAGAAGAAAAAAATGGTGTTAAGGAAACTGGCAAGGAAAGTATGAAATTCTTGTGTTTTACTTCGAAAATGCATGCAATGATAGGTCTATGGTTCGTGTCAACATAGTCATGAAACAAATGTATTGTGTTTGTGTCGACTTTGTCACGATACACATCATTCGTGACAATGTTGTAATATTGTACTCTATTACATTTTTTGGGTATAAAGTTAGCCAGTTTTGGGATCATCTTAATAAGTGATTGACTTTGTGTACGGTGTTGGGTCCGGAATATTCAAGAAGAGAATATCAAATATGGATATTCTTTTACTTTCATGGAAACCATAATAGTTTCGGTAAGAATACTGGGAAGACAATCTTCCAAAGCGAGCTGTTCAAGAAGACTTGTTCTGGGCAGTTTCTTGATTTGCCAATTTTGACGAATTTGTCCATAATAATTAGTCATCTGATTCTATGATAAGGCTATTTTGGCGACTCTGGAGTGTTGAAAGACATTCTCTATATTGAGATCGATGGACGTCTCAAGGAGTTAAACAAAGAATAGTTCGCGCAGATAACGGGACTAAAGTTTGATCCTTACTTTGAACACCGAGTAGAGTACTTGAACGTTGTTGACAAAGGTATGTACCAAGAAACATTGTGTAATGGCTCCTTGTGTATTAAGTATGGAAACATTACTTTTATTGTGAGGGAGGGCCACGACACCTGGATTGCCGAGAAGAGGGTAAGGCTTCTTCTCATGCATTTTATGTGCAATGTCTTCCTCGCATATGAGAAGAAAATTAACGTGCCTACAAAGAATTTTATCAAGATGGTGGACCACCCTAACATGTTTAACGCGTATTCCTGGGAAGCATAATGTGGAACTTCTTCCTGAAGTCAGTGACCAACTTCGTCATGAAGAAAAAGAAGAACCTATCTTTCGGGAAGAACCCTAAATTCATATGAGTTTTCTAATCTCGTTAAAATTTAGAGCTCTGAACGTATCCCCAAGTTTACCACAGTCTACTTTGCTCGCGTTCTAAATTCCAACCAAGTTCATTGATCAAGAAATGGACTGCTGCCGAAGGAAAGGTGTTCGAGTCGCACATATCTCGAATTTTTTTTCAGGAGGTAATATATTGTATAAAATTGTATACATAATTGTGCTTGTTTAATCATAATTGTTCGTTTTAAACTTGAATCCAACCCTTTGCCTGTCATGACATCACTCTAGTCGGGGACAAATAGGAAGGCTCTTGACGATGGCCTCAGATCTTCAGACCTCGAGGTATAATATAAACTGATAACATAGATGAAAAATGCAATATTTCTTAACAATGTTGCCACGATAAAGATTAGTTTCATGACAACATTGTCACGAATGTTTCAAATATCGTGAAATATTTTCCATTTTTTAGTTTCATAGGTTCAGTTTTTTTAATGGAATTCGTAGTTAAGGGTTTTCAAGGACAACCTAAGAGATCTAAGAAGGATGTATGTGTTGTTCCCCCTCTCTCGGCCAATGACTGACCCCCTGTGGTATGAAGTGGATAGCCCCGAGAAATGGAAAAAATTGGGCTCCTAAAGTCTATGAAAAACAAGTAAGTATATTTCATTTGGTGACCATGTTGTCCCAAAACCATGTGTTCATAACCATGTTGTCACGAAACCTTGTTGTCGTGACCATGTTGTCATAAGACCATTTTTCGTGACCATGTTGTCATAAGACCATTTTTCGTGACCATGTTGTCACCAAACCTTTTTGTCGTGACTATGTTTTCACGAGACTTTGTTGTCGTGACTATGTTGTCACGAGACCTTGTTATCGTGACCATACTGTCACAAAATCATGTTTTTGTGATCATGAAGTCATGAAATCATGTTTTTGTGACCATATTGTCACGAAATCATGTTTTCGTGATCATATTGTCACGAAATCATGTTTTCGTGAGCATATTGTCACGAAATCATGGTTTCATGAGCATATTGTCACGAAATCTTGTTATCGTGACCAGGTTGTCTCGAAACCTTGTTATTGGGACCATGTTGTCCCGAAATATCCTTTCGCAACAAATGGTCACGAAAACCTTTGATAATGATTGAATATATTGGCTTACGCTTATTATTATACTTATATTCCTTTTGCAGATCCATGTACAAGGAGAATGATGAATATCTTAATTCTCTTTCGATTATAATGTGGTGACCATAACTCAAAGGACTTGGTTTTATAGTATGTGGGACTCGAATCAAAGGTTGTCAGAAGACGTACGTCATGAACTAGTTTATTAGCGCCAATAACTTCGCACATGCAATTTCTCATGCTGTCTTTTAATGTGCCTATAACGTTGGAATAATTTGTTTCTTTTGATTTTTTTGTTTTCTAGTGACTTATTTTTCTTGGAACAAAGTAGCATATTGTCAAAATATGTTACACTTTTTCCGTTTGTGTGCTTGTAATAAGTGACAATAAATTATGCAAAATAAAATAAAAACAATATTTTTCTCTTATGTGTTGAACTCCATGGTTTGATGACATGGTTGTCATGATTTGTTTTAGTACAGTTTAGTTAAGTTATCACCTGCGACTAAACTCTTAAAACAGTATTTATGACAATACATTATGATTTGATATATTATTTTAGCACATCAACATTGCATATTACTACTTCAAGAAGAATGGTTGTTTACAAAAGATGTTCGAGACATTTATGGCTACTGACACCTACTTTTACGTGCTTTGGTCCGGAATTCAAAAGAAATGGGAGGAAATCAAGGAGAAAAAGAAATTCGACTGGACACAACATGGGGTTGCTTAATCATATACTTAAATATTCTAGTGATGGATTGTTCCTAAATCGTGGTCCGAAGTTCGAAAATTTCCATACCCGTACACATTCAAGATCGCTGGATGTTTTTGGTCATCAATCTTCGGTGATGAAACATCATGGATTACAGCTCATTGAGCTCATCGTATGCACGTCGCAAAGTATAACTATCCACCTTTACTTCGTGTCTTCCCAATTTTCTCAGCATCTTTAGTGTTGTCCACGAAAATGTTACTCTTATTTCGTTGACATGTGCGGAATTCTCACAACAAATCAACGGGTAAGAATGATTGTTTCTTATTTAATTGTACAGGTCTTTTAGGAGCGATTGTTGAATATTTTGTATAAGGGAGGCATAATATCTTATGCACGGGATTCCTCTGAAAACTTTGCTGCTAACTTCTATGGACAACTTCCAGAAGAAGATATTTATAGAGCTTGTAAAGCAAGCAACGCTGAAGATCGTAAACGGCGACGTATTGGCTTAGGTGAACAAACACTAGCTAATTTTTTAGTGACATTTGCAGTGTCGCCAAAAAATTATAACTTATAAATGTTAATTATATATGACAATCGTCAATGAAACTGATTAGCTAGAGTCTTTTTTAAGGTATATAATATGCTACACTTTTTTGGCATATATAATATTTAGCTACTAATTTTGTAATCAACTTATATTTTACACTCTTTTCCTATATTAAATGAAGGAATACATTGACTATGTACTCACAAAAATTCAACAGTTAGTCGCGAAGGCTAGATATCGTGACGATGTTTTCCTGAAATCATGGCTTCGTGACGATGTTGTCACTAAAACATAGAGTCGTGATGGAAATTTTGACAATTTTTTGCACCGATGTTGTCGCAAAACCATGGCTTTGTGACAAACTTTCGTTACCAAATTTCTACTAAATGCACATAAATTTTAAAATAACATCCTTAGTACCAATAATTTAAAATTCATTACAATAACAATATTGAAGACATAAGCTACAAACCAAGCATTAACAAAAAATCAAAACTACACCTAAGGAGAGATGTAAAAACTAACATATAAAAATTAACATTAGGCAACAAGGTATGTCTATACAATATATAAAATATGAATGAATAAGTATTTACGTTTTGCTTCGGGTTGTTAATCAAACAGGTTTTTAGCGTAGTGTGATTGACTTTTTGCATCGAGTGTCTTTCATGGGATTTACATGTAAATTTTAAGGCATGATCTATTAACCCCCGACAATCATAGACTTTGTTTTTATATTCCTTAGAGAATGCACACATCCAACTATTATATTTTTGAACTTAGATTGTTTTTTCTTTGATTTGTTTCAGAATTTTCTCTGTATATGCATCCATATCCATATTGATATCCATAAAATCTGACTAAAAATTAAAAAACAATTATACATCGTTGGTGATTTCTTTTCCTTGAAATGAATTTGGAATCTATCCGCCATTGATCTTGTTGATAATGAAAAAGAAAGAAAATATAAGGAGAACAAGAAATATATAGATAATTAATTGTGATAACAATAAATGTGGACGAAGTTGGAAGTAAGTAAGATTATTTGATACACAATCTATTTCGTACATTAATTTCAAGAAACTAGGTATGATTCTTTAATGTAAACTCAATTGTCCATACCCGTATAAAATGGACTATTTATGTTAACACGGTAGATAAACATACTTAATGTAAGTCACTACATTCACATATAGAAATTACAAGATTTCGTGGCGAAGCTGTCACAAAACTAACAAAATATTGTCACGAAATGTGAAATATTTTTAATATACGACAAGTAGTTAGTTAGCCCGCCTCATTTTTATGGACTTTTAGATGTGATATAGTCGCATCCAATTAGCGACACAAAACTTTTGGATGCGACTAGTCGCATCTAAAACTGTTTATAAGGAAAAAAATAAAAATTTCGAAATATTGAAGTTAGATGCGATAAGTCGCATCTAAATACATGTTTAGATGCGACATTTAGATGCAAAAATGTCGCATCCAAAAGTCGTTTGTATCAGAAGATCAAACTTGTAGTAGTGAGGCACATATGAGTTCCTAGTTATTTTTTTAATTTTTAAATCCACCAAAACGTTGTATATGGGGCTGTAAATCGTCCATAAACTACATCCACGTCGATTTTGGCCAATTTGGTGAAAGGAAAATGTATTTCGTGACCAAATTGTCACGAATATTTCAGATTTTGTGACAACATTTTGTCAGTTTCGTGAAAACTTCATTACGAAAATTTGAATTTTGTGACCAAAATCTGAAGTATATTTAAATATACGACAAATAGCTAACTAGATCGAATTATTTTTCTAATATTGATTTTTCCAACATCTAATTGGATGGTAATATCACTGTGAAGACAAAACATTTCAAATAAATTCATGCATCATCATATAATTCGTTAATTAGATTGCGTTGATTTCCAATATTGATCTTTTCAACATATCTTATACTGGTAAAATATCACTATTTACACAAAAAAAATTCGAATATATTTGTGCCTCATCATGTAGTGTTCGCGACCACATAAGATTTTGTGGCAACATTGTCACGAAACTTAACATAAGATCTGGATTTGAAGTCTTATATTTCGTATCACATACTAGTTGGTGACATCAAGTTTACGAAGCATTCATCCAAAAACTAGTCTAAATTTGTGATTATTCCAAATGTTCAACGGAAACTAAGATCATTTGAACACGAACAGCTTATCAGAGTCAATTTATTGGGAAGCAGAGATTAGTCGTCCGAGGTTCGTTTATTGAATTAGGTGAGATTCGAAATGCCAAAACGTTTTTTTATCGACGTCGATGTTTTGAGTTTTGTATAATAAATGTGGAACTGTGATTTCTGAGTATGGTTATTGACATATATTATGAAGTGAGATGGAGAGGAAATTTGATTTCTTGGTACCGTTATTGATAGAAATGACGATATAAGAGCTGAGATACGAGTGAGATTAGGAAATAAGAAAATGAGAGAGAGTATTAAACATGAGGAAAGTATATTCGATAATTTTATTTTCTCTCTCTTTTCAAATTTCTAATTAAATTTTATTTTGTGAAAAAATATAAGCTAAAACTACAGTTCTACTTAACATTATAATGGAGCAAGATCTCTATTCACATAGCCATGTCACGTGCAAATTTCCATTTTCATGGATCGAAATGTTTCGTTTATATTCACATAGCGCATCGTAAGTTGAAGCAATATCTACAGAAAGAAGAGTGGCGTCTAAGCGAAAATACTTCTTGAACTTTGTAAACTCTATATTATAACTATATTATTAGCAGTAGTACTAATCCATCACTTGAATGAATAATAATCAGGTACAAAATCATAGTTTTTTTTTTAAAATGTATTTGTCTTAGTGACTACATCTCATTTCCTATGTCAATCAACAATTGTACGTATCAAGACCCGTCGCACTTGCGTAGAACACATATTTTTCTTATATTTTTCTTATTTTGGTAAACTAAAGAAGTCACACAAAGATTAAGGTGGAGAATAAACCCTGCATGAGAGGCTATTATCTCAGTCTCACGAGGAGACAAGTTGGCGAATATTGTGGTGAACTTGACATGACTTGTAGCTTTCTTCCTCAGCTTTTTATATCCTTTTAAGGTCTTACATTCCTTATAGCTTTGTCTCTATCCATTTCACCCTACAATTCTTAGTTTTTATTTTTTATTTATCATAATAATTATACAGATTTTTAAAAAAAAGTAGTTCAGATCCAGATTTTGGATTCTCTTATCATGTTAGTATCTTATTTTTAAACAAATTTTCTTTTTGCTCAAATTTTATGTTTTTTTTCGTATATTATTTTGATTTTTTTTTCGGGAGAAGTATTTTTAAACTATATGTTTTATACATAATATATTAATTATAAACTAATTGTTCACATTGGAAAGGCAAAAGTTATCCTAGCTACAATATCGTCCTTTACCGAACGAGTTAGGATGACTCACATGAATATAGGAAAACATTTATATGAACACCCAAAAGTTATTCTTACTTTTATCCCACTATTTAAATATGTGGTTGCTTACGACGACGCATAACTGAATATAAATATTTTAATTGTCTATTTCAGTTTGTGACGTATTTGAAATGATATTGAACTCATCTTCAGAATGGCCTTGAAACACATTGAATTTTCTCTCCATTAATACTACATAACATCTAAAGATTTCCATGAATATCTCTATAGAGAAAGATAATGGAAAATTTATTGAAATTAATAAAAAAAAATAGAAAGATAAAACAGATGAGGTGGAAAAGAAAGAAGATTAAATCTGTGTCGTAAAAAGAATAAAGTGGTTGAATCTTGATCAAATCTCATGTGTATTCCTTATAATAATGTACTTTCTAATATAAAAATCAACATGTACTTTCGGGATTATGTAATTGGATACTTTATATTCTGATATGCTTTTATCGCAAGTCAACCACTTACTGGGTCCGAGTAATTTGACACGACTCATTAGTAGGGTTGTTAAATAGTTGACCGATGACGCGACTCAAACAAACGTAGACAAATTCGTAGAAATATAATTAAAACATCATCTGAACAACATTAAACATGATTTGTTAAGCTTGTACATTTACCAATAATAGAAAAGTCAGGAGTCCTCTGTCAAAGTTAGGTATAAAATTGTGGAAAAAATAACCTTACTATATCTTGCAAAATTTTCACAGATGAACTTGCCAGCTTGCTCTGAAAATGACACGAGCAGAATTATTTGTACACCAAATATTCGGTCTCTCATAAAAGGAGCAATACGTACAGCTTTATGAAGCAGTAAAACAAAAGGCGAGGGGGTAAATAATAAATGGTACTTTTAGTTACTAGTGATATAATATTTTGATAATAGTCAGATAAATCTTTATACAATAATATCCAGATAAATATAATCCAAAACTCGAAGAGCACAAAAACGACTAAAAAATAATGTAAATAAAAGGCGATTCGATCCATAATTTTCTGTAAACGAATGTCGCGTAATTACATTGATTTTTTATAATATATTTACTAAACGTTAGTCATTTTAAAATTACATATGTTTATATTGACTAAAGACCAAATCTTTGAAATAAAAAGAACATAAGTGCGAAGAATGATTTCCTTACTATTAATGATTATGATATTTACAAGTGAAAGTGATTAAAGAAAAAAAAGCTAACTTCTAGTACTTGTTGTGTCATGAACATAGCCTGGGCAACGATCGGGTGTGAGTTTGACTTGCTGTTGATCTTGATTTCATGATCTTGGCCATTTGGAGCTGCATTTTCTTGCACACTTTTTCGAGCTCAACGACTCTCCATTGCATCCCTTGCAAGTGCGACCGGAGGTTCGTGTGGTCTGGCCGGAGATCAAGCTCTCCGGCGTACAACACGACTTGTTGTCTTTCTTTGTCTTCGTTTTGGCCGGATTTGAGGTTAGATTCTGCAGCGCTGGTGGATATGAGAAGGCTCTTGAGCCTCGACTGCTGAGATTCCAACGCTTGGGCCGCTGATTTCGCCGGAAATTTCTTGTTTCGAGACAAGCTCAGACAGGCCTCTGCCGAGAGTTTTTTGTAGTTCATCGCGTCGCATATCCTCGTCTTCTCTTCTTCTGACAATCCCGTGTGAACCTGAACCAATTTCATAAGAACTTTATATATTTGATAAAAATATCTTATTCATTTTTATAGAGTCTTCGGTTTAATAACCACCGGAAATTAAGTAAATTTAGAAATAATTAATTTTTTTATTATCAGTTTTATGTAAATTGCCATATTTATGCACACAAAAGCTCTAAAATAAATCAAATCCAAAATTTAAAATATCCAAATATTAATTTCAAAAATTTCGAAAACAAATTAAAAAGTCAATATTTGTTTAACTATTAAACAAAATAATTAATTTTAAAAAAAAAACTTACAGATATATTTTATATACTACATGTAAGAAGATAACAACCAATTAACAAAACTCACTAATTCTGCCAAAAAAAAAAAAAAAGTCACTAATTTAATGAAAATTTATTTATTTATCGATTCCTTAAATTATAGCTTACTTGGATTAGTAATTGATTTGTATATTATGGAAAGGTACCTGTAGATACATGTGGATGGCGCGGTAAAGGTGGTCGTACGAGGTGCGAGCGGAGTCAGGCAAGGCGGTGAGCAGCGCCGTGAACTTAGCGGGCTTGAGATGCGGGTCGGGGGCCACTTCGGCCACGTACGAGTCCAAAAGCGACGCCACTCTCTCGAGCCCAATTGCCGAGGCCCGGCCCGTCTTGCGCGAGCCCACATAGCCCTTCACGAGCCGAAGAACCAAGCTCACGTCGTACAGCTGGCCCCTCCCCGGGACCAGAAGGTTGTCCAGCGGGACCCGCTCCAGCGCCGCCCCGATCATGCCCTCCACCTTTTCCCTTATTCCCGTCCCTGCCCCCGCCCGCAGAAGCTCGAACAAGCTCTTGCACTGCACCGTGGCCGGGTCGACCCGCCCCAGCGACTCGACCACGGCCTCGTTGACTTTCCGCTTCTCACCGGGGCCCGCCGAGCCCGATCCGAGCTTTGACTTGTGGTAGTGGAACAAGAACTTGCTTAAGACCGCGTGGTCGAATCTCAGGGCGAGCATTGACTTCGCGAGAAGCTTGACGGCCTCGGGGCTCAAGAACACGAGATCGTCGAACCACCAGTTCGTCCGGGAAGGAATCTTCGAGCTCTCGGAGGAGCTTTTCGTGTCGAACGAGAGTCGGAGCGTTGAGCTTTCCGGCGAGGAGTTCGAGGGACACGGACTCGCCGGCGACGAGGCGAGCCTTGCGGCGAGACAGTCCAAGCACCGCTCAACCGGAGGTGAATTCCTGCTCTGTTTTACCGCCGTCAAAAGCTCGGACCACGACCAGTACCTCATCTCCTCGAAGCTCTTCTCCGTCAGTTCCAACAACTGGTTCATCTCCATGAACATGGCAGCCGAGTACAGTCTCGATATGTTGGAAGGGGTTATCTGAGACTGAGTCCTTCCCGAGCCGTAACAGAGCCTCAGAACGAGCTCGAAACACTCTGCTCCGCCGGGAAAGTCATGGAGGACCACTTTGAGCCTGGTCTTCTCCGTTGCAGCTATGGATTTGCCGAAGAGCTTACGGAATTTGCCCGAGTATGAAGCGAGCTTGATCTGAAGAGAAAGAGTTTAACGTTAAGCGTTGCGATTCACGAAGACGAGATAAATCCCAGAAGGAATGTTACATGTGCAGACAAAGTTCAGAGTATAGACGATAAAGACAAAAAAATAAAAACAAATGGGGCTACCAAAAGAATGAACTCATTGAATTTTCACAGAGGAAAAAAAAAAGTGGGAGATTGAGCACACTGGAAAAGAGTGGTGAATGGTCGTTATAGGCAATAAATTAAGGGTGAGGGCAATCCGAAAAAATACAAGGAATTGAATGCAAGTGAAAGCAACGTTTGAGTGTTTCTCAAAAGGAGTGAATAAACACAAGTGCAAGTATTACAAAAATAAAGCGTTTTATCACCGGCAATAATAAATTTGAAGCAAGGATCAGAAGGTATGAGAAAGCTTTGTTGCTCACTGTACAGTTTGAGCCACCCCAAGTTGACAAAATTAAAATAAAAAAAGCTATGGTTGCCATTTATCGATCGTGACCCACTTCAGTGCAATATAGGTGTGAAAATTAAATGGGCAAAAATAAAAAACACTCATAAAAGATTTTTGAAGAATTGTAACTCGGCACGTTAGAAAGGGATTGTTCAAGAATAAAGAAGAGATGAAAACATGAATTAAAACCAGTCATAAATTCAAGGTCACTCTTTCACGTTAGAAGGGTCGAAATCTGAGTCCATACTAAAAATGGTGTCGGCAATAATAATTAGATTAATAATAATACTTTTCTTGGTGTTGACTCATGAGCTAAATTTAAAGCAACATAAATTCAGATGATAGTCATTTTCTTTTTACCTTGTCCACCATGAAAGTCTCTTCTCCATTGACATCCACTTCAAGGTCACAGCAAGCCTCCATGACCATGACCCGATAATACAATATACAAAAACACCAGTAAATATCCAAAGTTTTTTTCCTGGGAATCTGTATCAGTAAAAGAGTATAAGGAAGGAGGAGACAAATTACATGTATGGCTGATATATTCAGGGAGATGGAAGAAAGGAGAAGAAGAAGACAAACAAAGTTTGATAAATCACTTCGTTTTTGCGAAAGAGAAGTCGCCAAATTGTGATTTCGATAGAGTTTATAATCAATGCGTTTTGCTTCTTTTTTCCTCAACTGGGATTTACAGAGACAACACGCTAAAAAGTGTTTCGTTTGAGAACCAAAAACAAAGAGAATAGAGACAAACGAGGCGCTTATTATATTCCACTCTGAGGCAGTTACTGAGATATAGGATAGACTTATACATTAAAACAATATATGACTAAATGACTAGTACATTTTATAATAATAATACTGCTTTGTTGTTTTTGTGTGTGTTGTGGTGGCCACCAGAGCTCAATCTGACATACCCCAGAAAAGACATGTAGTTTATTTGTTGAAAAATTATTTATTATCATAATTATCGTTATTTTATTTTTATTCCTTCCCAACTTATTCTCTGAACTGTTTACTTTTATTGGGCAAAACAAAGTATAAGCTTAGGCCTCAAGCTTTTTGGGCTGGCATGTCCTTAATTAACAAAGTCCTCTTTCTTGGCAGTTAAGTGTGAACCCTTCGAAACATGCTATTGACTATATCACCCTTTTGACCACGTCTTCACATTTCCGGTTATCACGATGGAGTTGAGAGTATTTTGTGACCCCACATGAAGATCCCGGAGTTGGGACCCACCATTTATACCTTTTGGTAGTGAAGAAGTACCTAACACGGTTCTTCTAGTTTTCTTTTTCTTTATTAAATATTCTGGATAATATTAGGATTTGGTCTTTTAGTTATATACTTTTAGTTATATACTCACGTAAACGTTTACTAATTTTAATATAGCCAACGTTTTTTTAATTTTGTGTAAATAACCACCTTAAGTTGTTAACTAATTTATTTGAACTATTTTGATCTTATTTTGTAAATAATTTTCGAAATTAATAGTAAAGATAATTTCGACCCAATTTAATTGTAAACCAATCCATGTGAATATTTATACAAAATTAATGTAACGTTGGATGTATTGAAATTAGTAAATTTAAAAGTGATTAAAGAGCTAAATTTTTGTAATTATTTTCATAGTGAAGAGACAAGCTAGATAAAATTGCACTAGAATTATATCATATAACTCAAGTGGAATATCCTCCAAAGAAGCGGGTCACTGAAATTGGTTAATTTTTTATAAACTGAATAATATTTGATCCTTCAAATTAAATAATAACAAGTTTCATCAACGAAAGATTTCTATTTAATTTTAATTTTTATGGTTAATAATGTTAAACATGCAATCATACTATATTAACTATTAAGTTATAAAATTTACTTATTTTTATTTGGAACAAATAATTATTTAAAGGGATATTTAGTAGTATAGTTTCACAAAATAAGAGATTTTTAATTTGACCAACGTTTAGTAAAACTGATGTTAATGGTCATACCCAAATTGAACACGAAAAATTTGATCATTTTAGCTCAAGTTTCATTATGGTCTAAGTCATTATATATTAAAAAAATACGCAATAATTATGGGTGTATTACTCCACTCATTAATTACGTTCATCAACCACCCATTAAATCTAATTAACTGCTCTTCTGAGTTCATTCAAACATTTCCAAAAAAAATAACCCAAAAGCTCTCTTCAAAAAACTCAAAAGTTCCCTCCAAAAAAAATCATAAAACCATTGTTGCATGCAAAATGAAAGGAGTTGATTTTCGATGCCGGTGTCTATTCAAGTTTAACGTACGTGACAATTTGTTTATTTATTTTGAAAAACAGAAAAAGATTTAGATATTTGTACCAATGGTCGTGTATAATCGTTTGACAATTTTTTTTTAATTTTTTAATATGTTGAGAAGAGTGATTCAATATTTTTTCTTGTTATGGAGAACTGTATCTATTCGGTCATTACAAATTTTCTTTAATTTCTCGCCATTATACACAAACATGATTTTTTTTTTTTACTCCTCTCCTATAAATGTATAATTTCGCATGAGTTTTACAAATTCTTTTCTCATTATCATATAATTCTTTTTTTTGGGAATACTGATAAACAAATTTTATAAATTGCATTTTGTATTTTTTGTTCTATTTTTTATTCATTACTAACATCTTTTTTTTTCAAGTGTAAAAATTATTAGTCAACCGACAACCTCAAACTGATGACTCCATCAACAATCTGAAATTGATTTGCATTATTATTGTATAGTAAATAATATGTAAATTTGAGATACATTAGCGTGTAAAATGGGCAGGCCCAAATTTATCACGAAAATTTTGACCATTTTATGCCAAATTTTGTTCCCACCTAAACTATTGAGACGTCAAATAATATATTTAAAAGAACTACACGATAATTATGGGTGCAATTACTACACTCATTAATCATGTTCATCAATTACCCATTAAATTCAAATATAATTCACTTCTCTTTTGAGTTCATTTAATCATTTCTTAAAATAAACTCAAAAGCTCTCTCCGAAAAACTCAAATGTTATCTGCAAATAATCCTAAAACCACCGTCACATGAAAAATCGATGGTGTTAACATTTTACGCCGGCATCTCTCCAAGTCTAAGGTACGCTATGGTTTTTTTATTTACGATAGAAAACAGAAAAATATTTAGATATTTGTACCAATGAACTTGTATTTTTTGGTAATCGTTTGAAAAATACTCGTTGATTTTTTAATATGTTGAAAAAAGTGATTCGATTTTTTATTTTATTTTTATTTCCGATGAACTGTAACTATTCGGTCACCACAACTTTTTTTTTCTCATTGTTAAATATTTTTTCTTTCTCTTCGATTAAATGAATAACTTTGGCATGTATTTACAATTTTTTTACTCGATATCAGTTACAAATATTTTCTTAACCCAAATTTAATTCCGGCCTAAACCATTGCGACATCAGATAATATATTTTAAAAAAAATACATAATAGTTGTGGATGCAATTATTGTACCCATTAATTAGGTTCATCAATCACCATGAACTTAAAATCTAATTCAACTGCTCTTTTGAGTTCATTTAAACTTTTCCGGAATGAAAAAGACCAAAAAGCTCTCTCCAAAAAATCCAAAAACTTTCTCGCTATTAAACACATACATAAGTTATTTATTGTTTTTAATTTATTTCTCATCGATAAAATGAATAATTTTCGCATTTGTTTTTCAATATTTTCTCGTTATCAGTTATAAATAATTTTTTAACATTGATTATGGTGTTTTTGGTTTGAAATACTGATAAACGACACGTTGTTAATATAAAATTTGATAAATTGAATTTCCTATTATCTGTTCTTATTTTGGTACTTAATTAACATATGTTTTGATTTTATTTAGGTTTAAAACATTGTTAATCGATCGACAACTTCAAATTGATGATTTCATCAACAACCTTGAATTGATTTACATTATTATTCTATTGTAAATCATATGAAAATTGGGGATACATTAACGTGTAAAATGGTCAAGCTCAAATTTAACACAAATATTTTAACCATTAGCCAAAATTCTATTCCTGTCTAAACCATCGCGATGGCAAATAATATTAAACAAAACTACACAAAATAATGGGTGCAATTATTGCATCTATAAGTCACGTTCATCAATTACCCATTAAATTCAAATCTAATTAACTGCACTTTTTAGTTCATTTAAACATTTATGAAGAAAAAAAAAATCCAAAAGCTCTTTCCTAAAAACCCAAAAGATCTAGCCAAAAAATAATAACACTATCGCCACATGCAAAACTGAGGGTGTTGGTTTTTATAGCAGTGTCTCTTCAAGTTTAAGATACACGTATGTTCGTTTCTATATTTTGGAAAACAAAAAAATATTTAGATATATGATCCAATGGTCGTGTAGTTTTTGGTAATCATTTGACGAAAACTTTTTGGTTTTTTAATACGCTGAATACAAAGATTCAATTTTTTATTTTTAATTATTTTCTATGCACTGTATCTATTCGGCGACCAGTATAACATTTCTTTATTTTCTCGTTGTTAAAAACAAACATGATTTTTTTTAACTTTATTCTTTTATTAAATGAATAAATTTCGAATGTTTTATACAACTTTTTTTCTCGTTATCAGTTACAAATATGTTCTTAACATTGATTTTGGTGTTTTTTGTTGGAATATTATAAATGACACGTTGTTAAAATAAATTTTAAAATTTGAGTTTCGTATTGTTTGTTCTTATTTTTGTTCATCATTAACATCTGTTTTGATTAATTTCTGTTGTAAAACATTTTTAATCTATCGACAAACTTTTAAGTCGATGACTGCATCAACAACCACGAATTGATTTACATTATTAAGGGTTAATTAATGCACCCATAATCATATTCACCAATCACCCATTAAATTTAAATCTAATTAACTGCTCTTTTGAGTTCATTCAAACATTTCCGGAAAAAAATCATAATCTCTCTTCAAAAACCCAAAAGTTATCTTTAATAAATATTAAATTCACCAAGCATGCAAATCAAAGGGGTTGATTTTTGACACCGGCATCTCTTCAACTTTAAAGTAACACGTTTCATTTTTTTGGTATTTTTTAACATATTGAGAAACTTTGACCATCTTAACCCAAATTTTGTGCTCGCCTAGACCATTGCAACGACTGATAAGATATTAAAAAAACTACATGATAATTATGGATACAATACTGCACTTATTAATCACGTTCATCAATCATCCCTTAAATTCAAACCTAATTAACTGCTTTTTTGGGTTCATTCAAACATTTCCAAAAAAAACCCAAAAGCTTTCTCCGTCAGTTGCAAATATTTTTTCAACATTGATTTTAGTGGATTTAATTGGAAATATTGATAAACGGTACATTGTTAAAATAAAATTTTATAAATTGAATTTTGTATTGTTTGTTCTTATTTTTTTTCTTCATTAACATCTGTTTTAATTTGTTTCAGGAGTAAAACAATGCTAATCGACCGAGAATCCCAAATTGATGACTCCATCAGCCAACTCGAACTGAGTTACATTATTATTGTAATATAAATTATATGTAAATTAGAGACACATTAACGTATAAAATAGCCTAGCTCAAATTAACACGAAAAGACAATTTTAGCCAAAATTTTATTCATATATTATATAAAAAAAAAGCTACACGGTAATTATAGGTACAATTACTGCATTTTTGAGTTCATTCAAACATTTTCGAATAAAAAACCCAAAAACTCTCTCCAAATAACCCCAAATTTCTCTCCAAATAATCCTATAACCACTATCGCATGCAAAATTAAAGGTGTTGATTTTCGTGACGGTTTGTTTTTTTATTTTCAAAAATAAAAAACATGTAGATATTTCTACCAATGGTCGTGTATTTTTTGGTAATCATTTAACAAAAAATCTTTGGTTTTTAAAATGTTGAAAACAATTATTCGAGTTTTTATTTATTTTATTTTCGATGAACTCTATCTATTCGGCCAATACAACCTTTTTTTGTTTTGTCGCTGTTAAAAACAAACATGATATTTTTTTTCTTTTTGATTAAATGAATAACTTTCGTATGTGTTTTACAATTTTTTTCTCGTTATCAGTCACAAATGTTTTTTAACATTTTTTTGGTGTTTTTTATTGGAAATATTGATAAACGACACGTTGTTAAAATAAAATTTTATAAATTAAATAACGAATTGCTTGTTCTTATTTTTTGTTCTTTTTTAACATATATTTTGATTTATTTTAGGTGTAAAACACTGTTAATCGAGCGAAAATTTCAAACTAATGACTCCATTAACAATCTCGAAATAATTTAAATTATTATTGTAATGTAAATAGTATGTAAATTGGGAACAAATTAATGTGTAAAATGTCCAAGCCAAATTTAAAACAATAATTTTGACCATTTTAGCCCAAATTTTATTCGTAACTAAACCATTGCGACGTCAGATAATATTAAATAAAAAACTACACGATAATCATGAGTGCAATAGCTGCACTTATTAATAATGTTGATCAATCACCCATTAAATTCTAATCTAGTTTACTGTTCTTTTGAGTTCATTCAAACATTTGTAAAACACCTAAAACCTCTCTTTAGATAACTCAAAAGTTCTCTAAAAAAATCCTAAAACCAGCATGCAATTGAGAGCATTTAATATATGGAAATGAAATTATGATTTAATAAGAGAGAGATATATATATAACCAGTAGTTAATTTTTCAGATTAATTAAATAAACAAGTAAAACATTTATTTTTCAAATTATAGGATCTTTGAACATTATATGAAATAAATCCATGACTTAAAAAATTAAAACAAATGAAATTGAACTTCCTAAATTAAATCAATTTGCAAATTCATGTAAAACTTAAAATTCAAAATTCGAATAGACTAAAAGCTCAAAATTTGGCAGAAATTGAACGGGTACATAAGCACTTGGGTTATTGACGTGTAAGATGAATATCGATTCATAGTAATTTAATATTATCATCTTCGAGAGCTTGAGAAAATGCCCAGAAATTGTTCAAAATTCCTAAAAAATGAGAGAGAGAGAGAGAGAGAGAGAGAGAGAGAGAGAGAGAGAGAGAGAGAGAGAGAGAGAGAGAGAGAGAGAGAGTACAAAATAATGAAAAGATAAATATTAAATTCAAAACGATAGAGGAAGCAATAATTAATTAGTCGAGATAGTATCAAATTTTAGGAACTAAATCATTGACTTCTCATTTTCAAATCGACGAAATTGAATAAAATTGACTTCCTAAAACAAATGAAATTTAAAACTGTGTACAAATGAAATTCAAAAGTTGAACTCAAAAAAATTTAAATCTTGGCCGAATATTAAAGGGAAAAAAAGTAAATAAACATAGTTACTTAATGTGACATGTAAGCACTAAGGTCATTAACACAAGTTTAACGAAACGTTGACCATATTGAAGGTATCAAACGTTGGCCTTTTTGCCAATTTTTTTTAATTTAAAACAAATCGAATAATTGTTTAATATGAATGATATATATGTAAGAAAACAAGAAACCAAATATCTTTATATTTCTTATTGTCTTCTAGGTCTAGCTTTATCTCATGTTATCTTGGGCTAGAGGTAGTGAAAAAACAGAAAGCAGGTCTTCTGCGAGGTATATATTACTTGACAATACTTTTGATATTCGTGAGCCCGAAACACAAAAATATGCTTTTGTAAATAGACGAAAACGATATGAGTGTTGGAAAAAATTTAGGATTAAAAATAATTTAACGCTTCGTAAGCGGCGGAATAAAAAAAACAAAAAATTAGCTGATTACCCATGTTTACGTTTACGAATTTTATATCCAACGTTTTTTAATTTTGTATGAATACCCAATTAAAGTTGTTTACAAGATTATTATGTAAAAATACCCTTCAAACCGTCAACATAAATGGTTTCCCATAATTTATTTTTCGATTTGAAAATTTTACAAGATTATTTCGTTTACTTACATTTCAGAGGCAATTGTAGACGGGAATCAAAAAGGGCGAAAATTGTCCAAAATTTTTTGTAAACAAAATCCAATGGATACTTACGCAAAATTAACTTAACATTGGGTATATTGAAATAGTTAAACCTATTAATGAGTATTTGGCTAATAGACCCGTAAAAAAAGATCTTCATAACAAATAGAACGATTTTACTACTTAGAGAAATTAAATGAACATTAATCATTAAAATTATATTACAACAAGTATTTACTCGGTACCAACCTTTTCGTGAGGCACTCGTCTCCCCTCATAGCTTGTCTCCTTCGTGTGTCCTTAAATATGAGAAACTACGATAGTTTCTACCATTATAGTCTATAATTTTGGTTAGAGTTAGTGTGTGGGTAATATTAAATACAATGACTCAAGAACTAGTCTTCGAGCCAAAGAGCTAATATAAACCCTAGGATTTACGAGAACCTAGGTGGCAAAACAAAAGAGAGAGAAGAACAAGAAGAGGCAAAGAGGTTCGGTCAAGCTAGAAATAGAGAGTGTCAAGAGCCTTTTGGTTGTTGGTTTGTCTCACACTCAGAATGTGAAGTGGTATTTATAGAAAAATGATTGTCTTAAATCAAACCAATGTACAAAAGGCATTTACATCTTTTATTATTATTATATAATATCTCATATTCATATGTATAATATTTATTTCTAAGTCTTATTAAATATTCAACAAACCAAATCTCTCTACATGGACGACCAACTTTATGCACAAATTACACTTGATTTGTTTCATAGTTTCTTTATTTGATTGAAATCTTCATATTTCAATTTTCAAAATAACTTATCTCTTCCTTCATGGTGTGATATGGCTAGACATAAACTACTAAAATAACTTTCTAGATGTTTCTTTTATTTGTCTAAAACAATGTAAGAAAAACTCATTTTGAATTATCACATACAATTTCATAAAATGAATAAATTCTTAAGGCCCAAATCTAATTTATGGCCGTGTGAATCAATTCACAACAATCATATATGATAATGTCTAAAATCCTATTTTGACATTTGTACGAACTTATGTACGAATAAACAAAATTATCCTTTAGATAATTTTCTTAATATCATCTACTTCAACACTTGAACTTGTTTTGACTTGGTTTGTAGTTTAAAATATATGACTCTAATGACTTTATTAGTGATCTTATGGACCCAAATGAACAAATTTTAAGCTAGCATACTTGGACACAAAAGTTCACAAATATTTTTCAAGATCTAGTTTAAAGTCAACTGACTCTACTAAAAAGTTGACAATGAAAATCTCTCGATTTAAATGAATATATTTTTACACAATTGTGATGAGTGGATCTATTGAATATTATCTATGTTTACCCTTCATGAATATTATCAACTATTTGAGATTTACAAAATTATAATTTTTGCATTTTATATTTTTATTTTCTCAACTCCTTTTCACTTGTAGATAAGTTATAAATAATGGAGCTAACAAGTTACATTGTTTCGTAAAAAAGAAGTCATGACTTAATTGTTAGGAATTCTTGTCCATAAGAAGATACTTATGTAAATTCTCGCTGATATTATTAATGAAATAAAGTTTGACATTTATTATCTATTTGAATTGAAATGCTTATTTATAATCTATTAAAATTTATTAAACATTCATCATTCAATAGCCTCCGTATTAAACTTAATCATGTGTTGGGCACCCGAGTTTGGGCGGTGTGTTAAAACATGGTCGATGACTAATATACGCTTGTAAAGCTATATCTAAATTCATATATGTGGAACACATGAGTGAAGGTTGTGAGCATTATACACTTGTGGTAAGTGTACGACCTGGACAAGCCTTGGGGTAGATGCATCCTTTAAGGACCGTTACGACGCACTAACCGAGGTCACTATGATGGTCACTGTGAGACTTGGATCTAAATCTTGAAGTGGTCATGGAAACTGGATAATGTTTTTGAGCTCTTTGACTCATATGTTAAAAGGCTAAAGATGTCAATCACAAATTATGTCTTGGGAGTTTTCTCAGAGCATGATTTGAGTGGAAAATGATTTACGGACACGGAATCCAGCCTTCCTGAAAGAAGGTTAATGTTCACTCACCTTAGGATTGATTCCAGAACCGATTGATTGCGCAAACTTTCAAAATAAGTTAACTTTTAAAGAATCTTTCACTAGGGAAGCAACAATGCTTAAGGCTGATATTTATCAAGAGAAGTATAACGGAAAAATTGACGTCTCTTAACACGGGTTAAACTTGGAGGATCTTGATCATGAACTGACTGTATTAGTGGACACTCGTCACAATGAGTAAATATAATCTAGAATTAAAGAAGGGTTCAGTCTTGGATTATGCGTTGAAATATTGATCAAGATTAGACGAATCAATGAAAAAGAGATAGACTATATTGTCTTTTTTGTCGAGTTTGTTAAGCTTATACTACTCTGTCCATAGTCCTTGATTCGGCTCTAATAAATGTGGATAAGAACTTTCAAATAATAAAGTTAATTATTATTTAATTTCACTTGTTGTAATGGTGATTGACAACATTAATTCTGGAAAATGGTTATTCGCAGAATTAAATACATGTTTATAGCATAATTGTTTGTTTATTGTTGGATCAAGTAAATAGATGATTAATTAGAATTTTAAGCAAACAGGCCTTGAAATTTTTTGGGTGGGCTTGGGACATGAGTTAGCCTAAAATACCCTACGGATAAGCCCTAGGGTTGGACGAATTCGCTCTTAATTATCCCCCTTGATCTTCTCTGTTTGGTTAAACCAAAGGAGAGAAAATATCTTCCGTAGATATTGATATGATTATTGAGAGAGATTGTAGAGTCACAGTTGAGATCTCATGAACCATATTAAATTCAATATAGGAGGAAATCTCTCAGAGGAGAGAATATCTCTAAAAGAAGAGAATATCTCCCAAAAAGGAGAGAATATCTTTAAAAAATGAGAGAAAATTTCTCAAGGGTTAACTTCTTCTAAATGCTATAAATAGGGATTGATGATAACAGAAAAATCAATCAATTTGGAATATAGAATTCTCGGCCAAAACTCTTTCTCTCTTGGCCAGTTACTTTCATTCGCCCTTCCCTTGGAGTTGCAAATTCCGTTCCTAGAAAATAGGAGTGAGATCCCGAAACACATGGTTTCGAGATCTAGTGAGATATCGACTGTGCCCACTCATCTTTCTTATTCGTCTAAGAGATTACGTTTCGAAAGACTACGGTGTCATCCTCGAGTATTCAGGTCAGACGAAGCACGGAGATGGAGCGCGCATTGGATCAGAGTTTTCTGTAGCTGAGCTAAAATTTATGTGAGTATTCTAACGACTTCTTATGAATCGGTTGCTGAATTGTTTTCTTAATATATATTAAACTCAGTAAATCTAGATATTTTTTAGCAATCATAATTATTAATTGGATAATGTGAGCGTAGTTAATATTATTTCGCATTTAATATGGTTCTTAAGGTGTATCAATCACCAACATTAATTTTGACACTCACCAATTTATTATTCACATTACAAGAACAAAGTATGAGGTGATATGCATTGCATTTTTACAATCTTGTACATGAATTCATATCTTTGAGATCTTCACAAAGGTGTTCATGAAATTTTCATAACTTTTATTTCATCAATAGATCTTGTTTATATCACATAGAGGATTTATTTGTTTGACTTTCTCATATGTAACATATGAAATGACATGTCTAATTTCAAAATTTAAGTAATTATGATTTAATTCATACTTATTGATTTTGAAACAGAATATGTTAAAAGATTTTATAAAAGTGCACGGATCAACTTAGTATTTTTATAAGATACCAACGAAATCTTATAAAGCTCCAAGTCTTTATGTCTCGTACCCGAATGTTATAAATTCTCTGAACAATCGCATTGAAATTTATAATCTTATGATCGTCAGATACTAGATACTGATATGTCTTATTATGATACATCTACTTTTCGACAAAATAAAAAACCAATCCAAACCCAAACACCTTAATCTCAATCAATTTTCCTAAGGTTCCTTAATTATCATGGCATTTTGGGATCGATCCCGCTTTTCTATTGTCTTCTGGCACTGCCAAGGACGATCCGTGATTTTGATAGTGCCAGAACGATCCGTGATTTTGATGATCATTTCAAATTTTAGTTCTTTACCGTAAGTATCTTAATGGTATATGTGGTGTATTGAAAACATCCCTTTATATTGCCACATGTCCGATATTTAAAGACTCCACAATCATTTGGTCTAACGTGCTGTCATTAAGTCTAGCATCGATCAAAATGTGTGAGATAGTAAATATTGATAATAAAAAATATTACACACATATTGTATACTCTAGATCTTACAAGAGTTTACTTGTATCAGTTGTACTCAAATTTGTTTTAAATAAATAAATATGAGTAAAGTTTTTTTTCTGTTGGGTATGTGTTAAGGTCGGATTTCGTCAAATCCCTCTTAACGTCATTTATGTTGTTCTTATTCCTCAAACAACATGGACGAAGGCTCGTCCCGAGGAAGGTTCGTCCCGAGGAAGGCTCATCCCGAGGAAGTCTTGTCCCGAGGAAGCATCGTCTCAAGGAAGCCTCGTCCCGAGGAGGAATCCATCCCGAGGAAGCCTCGTCCCGAGGAGGAATCCGTCCCCAGGAAGAATTGTCCTGAGGAAGGTTCGTCCCGAGGAAGGTTCATCCCGAGAAAGGATCCCGAGGAAGCCTTGTCCTAAGGAAGGTTCGTCCTGAGGAAGGCTCATCCCGAGGAAGCCTTGTCTTGAGGAAGTTTCGGTGCAAGGAAGGCTCGTCACTAGGATTCCACGTGACAGGGACGGAGTTTAAGTGCGAACTAGAGTCAGAGAGTCAGACTGAATACGGAAATCACGGGATTAGTTGGCAAATCTCGGAGGACATCAAGGACTTTCGTCAGAAAAGTGAGGAGACAAATGAGGAAACCCTAACAGAGGGAGGGGGAAACCCTAGCAAACTATTTGAGAAATTCTTAAGGCTATAAATATCAGTGTAAAACCTCATTGAAGAGGATCGAAGTTTTTACACCGTCACAATATACAGAGTTGATATTTTCACATTCGGTTCTTTGTAATTTCGTAACGTTTCCAAGCTAATAAACGAGAGAAACCGAGCCTCATAATATATAAACTCAAGGATATTTGCAAACGTAACCCATATTATTCATTATTACTATCGCTTATCTAATCCTTGTGACTGTTTAGAGAGCGGTGCAAATTGACCTCTACAGTATGATAAACTACAGAGCTCCTCAATTTTTTTAGCCAAATTTATTCATCTTATATTTTCCTAACGATTTACATTAGTCCTCTTAAAAATGCACTCTAACAACTCAAGTTTGAAATCTAAGACTGTCATCCCTAACTACATTGTTTACCAAAATGTTATTAATTTATATGTAATCAACATTAATTTTTATTATTTGTATTTGTTAATTTACCACGATGGCTAGCTCCCAATAGATATTTTTCCATAATTTACAGTAGTCTTGCATATCATGAAACTATTTTGTTTGCATGAATAATATTAAAGCGATGAAGATATGAGATCATATGTGTAAAACTGTAAAGTTTTGGGAAAATGATGATTTTCTCTTCTTCATTGATTTGTTTATATAGAATAATTACAAACAATATATTTTGTAGTGGATATAAAATATATCCTAAGATTAAAATTATATACAATATCAATTCTAATCTTAACTGATCATAATTACGCATCTGATTATATGTTGAGATCCTATATTTATAATATTGATAATAATACCCCATGCAAGTTTAGCGGCATGGTCGAACAAGAAGATGATGATGCAAAGCTTGAAAATGTGCCTTAGTGAAGATGTCCGCAACCTGATCAGTGGCTCGAACATAACGAACTATGAGATCTCCATCTTGAACTATGATAGTCTATTTTGATGTGCTAGGACCGTTGATGAAATTTAAGATTACTTGTAAGGAAGTGGCGCTGAGGTTATCACAGAGAACGATAGGAGGCGCAGTAATTGGAGCACCCAGTTCTTCGATAAGTTGGTGAATCCAAAATGAGTTCTACAATAGCAAATGAAATAGCGCTATACTCTGCTTTGGTGCTTGAGCGTGCAACGACCTGCTACGTTTTTTTACCACCAACTAATAAGATTCCCGCTGCAGTAAACGGACAAACCATATTGTGATCGACAATCGTCAAGATCAGAAGCCAAACCTGCGTCGGTGAAGGTGCCAAGATGGTTTTCCTTAGCTTTGCCAACATCAAGATCGTCAGAAGCAGAGCTTTTGAGGTATCAAAGAATATGTTGATGGCAACCCAATGTTTTTTGGTAGGGGAGTGCATGAACTGGCAAACATGGTTTATATCGTATGCAATTTCCGGGTGGGTTATGATAGCATATTGAAGGATACCCACTATACTGCGGTATAGATGTGGATTGGACAATAGATCACCTTCCGCGAGAAGATGAGAGCTTGGTTCTGTCAGAGATGCAATAGGGAGCTTGGTTCTGCATCGACCGTCTTGCACCTATCGATAATATCGCAAATGTACTTCTTTTGGGATAGTAAGAGACCACTATCATTGCGATGTACCTCAATGCCTATGAAATAATGGAGAGAGGCCAAGTCTTTCAAGGAGAACATGGAACTTAGATGCGGAATAAAGTCTTCCATGAACTTTGGTTGAGAGTCGGTGACAATTAGATCGTCTACATACACAAGCACATACACAACATCATGACCGTACCTTTTGATGAAGAGAGTTGTGTTTGAGACACAATTTTGAAAGAAATGAGCGTGTAGGGATGCTTTCATCTTGTGAAACCAAGCTCTAAGTGCATGGTTGAGGCCGTAGAGAGCTTTTCGAAGATGGCAAACATGTTTGGGTCGATCAAAAGCCACCAAACCCTGCGAGTGGTCCATGAACACTATTTTAGTAAGATCACCATTTAGAAAGGTCTTGATGACGTCGACTTGTCGAAGAGGCCTTCCATAAGTGACAACTAAGCTTAAGACCAGTCGAATGGTTGTTGTTTTATAACCGGGCTGAATGTGTCAAAGAAGTTGACACCTTCTTCTTGATGGAACCCTTTGGCAACGAGACGCGCTTTGTACCTGTGAATGGTCCCATCAGGTCTGCGTTTGATCTTGTAAATCCACTTACACTCAATGACATTAGTATTTAACGGTCGGGGAACGAGGTCCCAAGTTCGATTAAGCATAAGGGCATCATATTCTAACTGCATCGCAATCTACCAACTTGAATTTTTTGTGGCTTGAATGAATAAATGAGGTTTAGTTGGGGTTGTATGATTAGTGGGTGAATGATATTTTGTGGAAACATGAGCTTTGGGTTTGAGATTACCTGTTTTTGAGCGAGTGACCATTGTATGATCCGAGTCTGTTGATGGCGAGGTAATTGATATAGCGGGCGGTGAAGATGGGGAAGCTGGTTCAAGGTTACTGGTAGAGGGCGTATCGGGCGGTGACTATTGTGGTGGTGACTGATTAGTGATTTGAGGTGGTAGTAGGCTTTCGTGTGTGATTAAGGACGTTGCAGCTTGCTGCAAAATATGCAGAGGCATCGAGACATGTGTGGTGAGTACAGATTGTGTGTCGGCTAAGAGATAAGGATCTGTGTTTTCGTTGAACACTGCATAGCGATTAATATAAAATTTTGATGTTCGGATATGTAGCCTTTGTGCCTCGAACTGTAACAAAAAAGTAAGGTAGTGACCTATACTCATGTTTTGTTGTGTTGTACGGTCTTAAAGATAAGAAGCACATACACCCAAATGATTTGAGAAAATAGTAGTCGGGTTTGCGGTTGTACAAGCATTCAAAAGGCAATTTGAAGTTGAGATTTGGTGTGATAGTTCGATTGTTGGCGTATATTGCCATGTGAAAGACGTGTTCCCAAAATTTTGTGGGTAAGTGGGAGTGAGCAAGTATTGCTAAACCTTTTTCTACAATCCTGCGATTGAGATGTTCAGCGTTATCATTTTGCTCGGATGTGTAAGGATATGAAACAAGCGGTAAGAATATCTACGATACCTAAAGTACGAGTATTTTCGATACATAACTTCCGTTAGACCAACAACGTAGACTTAAAGTGATCATATTGGATCCTTGGGAACTGAAACTCACCATCCCAGTTCGTTTGAAGGGTTTTAATTTTCTTATTAAATTGTGTTTCATCCGGATGTTTGAGAGATTTGAATACCGAAAACACAGATTTATTTGTGCCGGAAATATATCCAAATGAATTTGGTGCAATAGTCTATAAATGAAACAAAGTAACGATTTCCATTAATAGACAAAACGGAGGCAGGCCCCCAAACATCATACTGAATCAAAGAATCCAGCCTCTGCTCTAGTAACACTGTTGTTTTGAACGACAAAAAGTTAACCCTTTTCTTTATAGTGCGCACTTGCAAAAGTTACACTATTGTTTACATGAAAGCTTTCGTTTATATTTTACTGTGACGATTTGGATTGAAAAGACTGTTCTATCCCTAAGGAACATACACGATATACTGGGTTACCCTTTACCGACATATGGTAGAAAAGGTTAGGAAAATGGTCAGATAAGTTAGTTACATTTATTACCATCTTTTCAACCATCATGAATTCATCATAGCTTTCACAAAGGGAATTTAATCCTTGATTATAATCATTGATAAATCATATATACAAAGACTTGCATAGAGATTAATGGCGTCGTTCAGTCTTTATTCTGCCTACTCATTAACTTTTTTTAGGGCTTCAAGCCACTCATTACTCATTGGGCAGCGTACAAAAGCCTATTACTATACATATATCAAAATGTGATTCATTTAGACAAGCTTATCTTAATATTTATTTCCAATACTACTAATAATATCATTATACAGATTTTGTAGTAAAATGCAAAATAAAGATATCTTTTTTTGCTATATGAAATTAATTAAATTTGTTAGGTGGCTCTGCATTTCTTTGTTTGTCCAGTTTTCTAACTACGCGTTATCTGTATAGAGAAATATGATAATATATACATATATATATGCATTAAATGGGAAATTCTTAAGTCGCGTGGATTATGATCCATCATATACAAATACAAGTAACTAAGCAATCTTGTCATTTGATAGCAACGCTTGTAATTTAGCCGTAAATTTTTTTGAAAGCCATCAACTAAACTAAATAGGATAAAAAGTCTGAGATATCCTCGTTAAATAAAAATAAACAGCCGGTTACGAAATCAATTTTTTTTTATAAAAATAAACAGATTTGAATTCAAAATCAACAGAAAAAGTTGGGAAATAAACCCGGGTGAAAAACTAAACCGACTCACGCACACATTGATTTCACATACGCATTAATTTTATGAAAAATCTAAGTCGACTTTTAACTTTACCAAATCAATCTGAAGAAAAGCTCGCCAAAAATAACACCAATTCTCGTCTTCTTCATAAAGTCACTTAAAAAATGAGATCACTTAATTGAGATTGCATACTGAAATTAACAACAAATTTTACACGGTGAAATACAAACGAAAACATATGAAATATAAGTAACGAAAATTAATCAAGATTTACCTCTTCAACCGTGATGATAGAAACGTAAAGTTTTCTAGTAAGAGTCCAAAAACAAATAAATTCAAATTATTTTCAGAGAGATGATAATATAGTCTGTTAGTTCAAGATTGGCATTGTTGCTTCGTCAAAACACTGATGTCCTTCCTGTGGTCCCCTGTGTCCTAGACGACATTGTCCCTGTCATCCTGTACCTTAATTCCAGTTGCTTTTTGGCGCCAGTCTTTTATCCGCTGGTCCCTGGGTTACCTCGGACTTCTGGCACGACACTGGAGTATATAAATCCTCTCACGCAACATCTAGGGTTTATGCATCTTTTCTAAGACGCCGCCCAAGCAAGCTCACCAAAAGCTTTTCGTCTTGCGTTCTTCTTGTTTTGGAAATAGCTTTTAAGAAGAAAAGGCTTTTCTGTAAGTGCATCTTTTATTCTCCTTCATTATTGTAAACATTATTCAGGACGTGTTCCTAACAAGTGTGACTAAGTGAGAAGTGCTCACTCTAAGGGGGAGTCTTAGGTAGATTCACTTTGAAAGATAGAAAGTGTTAGGTTAAAGAATCTGTGATGTCTTTGTGTAACCTTTGTAACTTCACTCTTTCATTATAAAGTAATCTAAGTCACTGGGATAAACTATCCCCCCAGACGTAGGCAGTTGCCGAACTGGGTTATCAACGTGCCTGTGTCTTTTACGTTTTGGTATTCGTGTTATAATCTTGTGTGACAGGAACATCCTTTGTAACATCTCAGCCGATCACAAGATTCCTCCGTTTAATTTGGTATCAAAGCAGGTGCCCTAAGCTACTGAGTTTTCTCGATCTTGTCGTGTTGGCTGTCTCTTGTTCTCTTATGGATACATTCAGAGAAGGTGGCTCTGTTAGTCGTGCTCCGTTACTTGACGGGCAAAACTATCCCTACTGGAAAGCTCGTATGGGTGCTTTTATAAAGTCTATTGATCAAAAAACGTGGAAATCTGTTATTGTGGGTTGGAGTATTCCCAAGAGACTCCTTGTTGATGGAATTACTGTAGAAGATGTCCCGGCTCTTGAATGGTCTGCCATTGATGACGAAGCCTCTCTCTCAAACTCCAAGGCCCTTAATGCTATTTACAATGGAGTTGATAAAAATGTGTTTCGGTTAATCAACACCTGCAAAAGTGCAAAGGAGGCTTGGGATATTCTTGAAACCACTTATGAAGGAACATATAAAGTAAAGAACTCTCGTTTACAACTTCTCACTGCCAAGTTTGAAAGTCTGAAAATGGCAGAAGATGAATCAATCAACGACTTTTATGTTCGGGTCAGAGATCTCTCTAATGAGTCTCATTCTCTGGGTGAACCTATGGGCGACGCTAAAATTGTTAAGAAGATTCTCAGGTCTCTGCCTGAAAGATTCAGAATCAAGGTCACCACTATTGATGAAGTTCATGACACCTCCTCCATGAGAGTTGATGAGCTCATTGGATCTCTTCTCACCTATGAAATGTCCCTGACGAGTAATTCTGTCTCAAAATCTCGTAACCTGGCATTGAATTCAACCGGCCCAGATTTTGCCTCTTCCAGAGGTGATGAAATTACGGAATCTTACGAAGACACTCTGGCTCTCTTGGCTAAGAACTTTGGCAGATTTATGAAAAGGTTTGACAAGAAACCTATGACTGGCAACTACAAAAACAAGTCTTCTCAAAATTTCAGGCCAACCCCTCAGCCTCGGCGTTCAATCAGGATCGCGTATCTGGTCAAGCAGCAAAAGGAAAAGGCATTCAATGTCATGAATGTGAAGGTTTTGGGCATATCCAATCTGAATGCCCCAATTTCATCAGGCGTCAACAAAAGAGCTACAATTCTACTTTATCAGATGATGACCAGAGCACTAAGTCCGGGGATGATGATGAGACTGATGGTGGATCAAACAATTTTCTTGCCTTTGTGAGTCAATGTACTTCCTCCTCTGAAGAAAATATAGAGCTCTCCTTAGCTCTTTCTTGTCTTGATGGATCAGAGTTTGATAGTCCAACTGGTCTTCCTGATGCAAACATCTCTGATGACTTCCTATCTCACATATTTGATGTTCTCTCTTCGAACTCAGACCCCTTATCTGTCTTTCGTGATAACGACGAGATTAGTGACTCCGTCCTTATTAAAGCCTACAAAACCTTGTTTGTAAAAAGGTCAAATGAAACCAATATAGTTGGTGCTCAGGCTGATAGAATTGCTGAACTTGAACAGTCCTGTGCGGATCTTCTCTCTCAACTTCAAGAATTTCAAGCTGACTCTCCTGTTTCCGTCAAGGAAAGGATCAGATCTCTTTTGGAGGAGAAAACTCATCTTCTGGAAATGATCCGTGTTCTGAAACTTGATGTTGGTCGTCTCTCTCAAGATGTTACTCGACTTACTCAGTCGGTTGATGCCCATCCTGGTACTGGTGTCCTCAATGATCTTCTAAGGAGTGGGAAGTCCTCTGTTGATAAGTCGGGTTTAGGTTTCAAAAGAGACTCACCTTCTTGTTCTCAACCTTGATTTGTACCAGCCTGCTCAAATTCGAACATGGTTAATTCTCTTACATCTCCCAGCTCTCCAGGTGTCTCATTCGCCCCTGTTAACAAATCTACTCAAGTACAAAGAACTACATTTGTGCACCATAAATGGATTTGCCATTTCTGTGGGAGGAAAGGTCACATTCGCCCTTTTTGTTTTCGATTGTTTGGTCGCACTCCTTATCTCACCGGGCAACGCCTTCCTCAAAGAAGTTTCCGACATTCTGTAACTCATCACACAATCAACAATACCTCTCATCAACGCTGGCGTGTAAAAGACTCTCATACCGCTGTTGTGGCCTACACCTCCCTGAAGGCCTCTTCTCGGGATGATTGGTACTTTGATAGTGGCTGTTCTCGCCACATGACAGGTGTCTCTGATTTCCTTGCAAACGTGCAGCCCTGCACCAAAGGAAGTGTCACTTTTGGTGGTGGGTCTACGGGTTCTGTGATTGGTCGTGGAACTCTTGAAGTGTCAGGGTGTCCTCTTCTTGATAACATTCTCCTGGTTGATGGCCTAAAAGCAAATCTAATCAGCATCAGCCAACTCTGTGATAATGATCTTACAGTCACTTTCACCAAGTTGGGTTGTTCTGTCCACAATTCTGCAAACCTGGAGATCATGCAGGGTACTCGGTCCCCTGATAATTGCTATATGTGGTCGTCTTCCTCAACGTGTCTCCTGAGTACTCATGACACTTCTACTCTTTGGCATCGTCGCCTTGGTCACCTATATGCGCGGAGCATCAGTAATCTTATCTCTCAGGATGCAGTCATTGGCCTCCCGCCTACCTTCTCTTCAGACCTTGGCCTTTGTGGTGAGTGCGAAATTGGGAAACAGACTCGTGCTCCACACAAAAAGGTGGACTTCATCACGACCTCGTCGGTTCTTGAACTTCTCCACATGGATCTCATGGGTCCGATGCAAGTTGAAAGCATTGGTGGTAAGAAGTATATTTTGGTAATTGTGGATGATTTCTCAAGATACACATGGGTTGAATTTCTCCGCGAAAAGTCAGACGCTTCTCATATCTTCCATGCCCTCGCTCTTCGGTTGCAGCGGTCTCGATCTGAGAAAATCACTCGAATCCGAACTGATCATGGTCGTGAATTTGAAAATGCTGATTTCTCTGAATTCTGTGCTTCTGAGAGCATCACTCATGAATTCTCTGCTCCCATCACCCCTCAATAAAATGGAATAGTGGAGCGAAAAAATCGTACCATCCAAGAGATGGCTCGTGTTATGCTTCATGCTAACGATGTCTCCTACCGTTTTTGGGCTGAAGCAGTTAACACCGCCTGCCATATTCATAATCGTGTCTCTCTTCGGCCTGGAACTTCGATCACAAATTATGAGATCTGGAGGGGGAGAAAACCGAATGTTAAGTATTTTCGTGTGTTTGGGTCTGTATGTTTCATCCTGGCTGACAGAGAGCCCAAGAAGAAACTTGATCCTCGCAGTGACGAAGGTTTCTTTCTGGGATACTCCTCTACAAGCCGTGCTTACAGAGTCTTCAACAACAGGACTCAAGTTGTCATGGAATCTATGAATGTGAAATTCAGTGATGATGCCCCACCACACTCGACTCCCTTGCCTGATGAAGTACTTCTTGTCTCTCCTGATGTTACTGATAGCGAGCCTGTGTCTACTTCTCTTTTTTTGAAAACTCCCTCGTCCAGAGTTATCTTAAATCACCCCAAGGAAGCCATCATTGGTGATCTTCATCAAGGTGTCATTACCCGCCGGAAAGACCCTGTCAATTACTTGGAGTTAATTGGAAATGTGTGCTTCACCTCTCGGATTGAGCCGAAAAATGTTTCTGAAGCCATTCTGGATGAGTTCTGGGTAGCCGCGATGCAAGAGGAACTTTCTCAATTTGAAAGGAACGATGTGTGGGTTCTGGTCCCACGCCAATCTGCGAATGTCATCGGAACAAAATGGATTTTCAAAAATAAATCAGATGCTCTAGGCAATGTAACCAGAAATAAAGCTCGTCTTGTGGCTCAAGGCTACACTCAAATTGAAGGGGTTGATTTTGATGAAACATTTGCTCCAGTTGCTCGTCTGGAAGCAATTCGTCTCCTCTTAGGCATTGCCTGCCTGAAAAAGTTCAAATTGTTTCAAATGGACGTAAAAAGTGCTTTTCTCAATGGTGTCATAAATGAAGAAGTGTTTGTAGAACAACCGAAGGGTTTTGTGAATCCCCTTTTTCCAAACCATGTGTTCAGACTTAACAAAGCTCTATATGGTCTGAAACAAGCACCCAGGGCTTGGTATGAACGCTTGGCTGTTTATCTGACTTCTCAGGGGTATTCACGGGGTGTCAAGGATCAAACTCTGTTTAGCAAAAACTCAGGATCAAACATGATGTTTGCTCAGGTGTATGTGGATGACATTGTGTTTGGAGGGATGTCCATTTCGCTTGTTGATGACTTCATTGAAAAAATGCAATCTGAATTCGAGATGAGTATGGTCGGAGAATTGTCGTTTTTCTTGGGTTTTCAAATTAACCAACGCAATGATGGAATATTCCTTTCACAAAGCAAATATGCTCGGGATTTGGTTAAGAAATTCGGCCTCGAATCTGGAAAACCAAAGAGAACTCATGCATCTTCTTCTGTGAAATTATCCAAAGATGATTCATCTAACCTTGTGGACACCAAGACGTACAGGAGCATGATTGGGAGTCTCCTCTACCTAACAGCTAGTAGACCTGACATTGCCTTCTCCGTCGGAGTGAGCGCCAGGTACCAATCGTGTCCCACCGAAAACCATTTGAGTTATGTTAAGAGAATCATTAAATATGTCCATGGTACTCTTGATTATGGGATCTTCTATTCTAATGATATAAATCATCATCTTGCGGGTTTTTCTGATGCTGACTGGGCTGGTAACATTGACGATCGAAAGAGTACGTTAGGAGGGTGTTTCTTTCTTGGCAACAACCTCATCTCCTGGTTCAGTAAGAAGCAGAATTGTGTTTCTCTTTCAACTGCAGAAGCAGAATACATTGCTTGCAGCCGGTGCTGCCTGTACTGTATTGGTTTACCTTAAGTGTATGCTTGAAGAATATGGTATCTCTCAAGATGTCATTACCTTGTTCTGTGACAACACTAGTGCCATCAACATTGCGAAAAATCCTGTCTTGCACAGTAAGACCAAACACATAGAAATCCGTCATCATTTCATTCGTGATCTTGTTGAGTACAAGATTCTCTCACTTGAGCACGTTGTATCCGAGAATCAGCTTGCTGACATTTTTACCAAACCACTTGATGTTATTCAATTCGAGAAACTGAGGGCTGGACTTGGTGTTTGCTTATTGGACCTATAGCAATCACAGATGGGCCATTGCTTGCTGATGTCAGGCCCACTTACTATCTCTGCCTGCATGCAAATGAAACTCTGCGTTTTGATTCAAAGTGGCGGGCTAATGCGTCGTTTCATTTTCTTGGGTAATAACCTTACTCAAAGGTTCTTGTGTCAGTTGTGTATTTCAAACCACTCTCAGGCAGTTATCACTCTCAACCGTACTCTCGAAACCGTGCTTGATAAACACATTGCAAGAATGGTGTCGACTCGCACTGGTCGTTCTTCTTCTGCGTCGATGGGAAATGAAAAGAAGAAGAAGATTCTTAAAAGAGTGGTCAAGAAGTCCCAGAAGAATAAATATGGGGTTCGAGTTCGGGGTTTGTCTCCAAACCCTAATGTTCTTCCTTCAATGGAGCATCCTCTGTCCTCGCCCTCTGACGACACTCGTCAAGGTAACTTTGCTTCTACTCTCTCCGATGACCATGTGTCCTCTGTTAAACTTTCTCGTTCAGCGGCAGATACCATCTTGGGTCTCGTTGATGTCTCTGAAACGAGGGCTGACAAAGTCAGTGAGTCCACTTCTCAGAAAAATGGGGATTTTGATAATCCGTCCCTGGACGCCTTGACGAAGGAGTTGCGTGTTGAGCATCAGTCACCTCCTTCGTCTCCTGCAAAGTTTATCTCCAGAGAAGAGTTCCATCGAATCATGGATGAGAGTGTTATTCCCTCAGACTCTGCTCTCAACTCCACTTTGGACGATGCTCATGTCTCTCCAACCCCTCTTGTTCCTGCACCAACGGCTCCTGTTGAATCCTCTCCTCAGATTTGTTTGGGTCTCTCCGACAACCCCGTTTCTGACTCCGATACTCCAATTGCCTCTTTGCGAAAGAGGAAGGCTCTTTCTCATCAGCCTTCGCAAAAGAAATCTACGACTAAAAGAACTCAGCATGCATCAACTTCTGTTGTCCCTGATCCTGAGGATGTTTCCCCTCCGGTCTCCTCTCACTCTCTAGAGGATTCTGAGTTCATAGCTAATGCGGCTGAACTGGCTGAGGATGTTGACGCTGAGGCTCCTCCTCCTGAGAAAAAGAAGAACCGGGCCCCTCGAAATGATATCCCAGACGTTCCCATAGATGGTGTTTCTTTTCACTCTATTTCAAATGCACTAAACTAGAAATACGTTATGTGCCGCAGCATCTCACCTGAGTGTGTTCTCTCCTCTGAGGCTCTTCAATGTCTGGACCTGGTCAACATTGTGAAACATGCAAACTTGCTGAAATCTATCACGTCTGTTGGTCCCTACCATCCTCGCCTTGTCCGCGAATTTGTTGTGAACTTGTCGGCTGACATCAACACTCCAGGGTCCCCGCGCTTCCACAAGGTGCATGTTCGTGGAAAGTGTTTCTCCTTCTCTCCAAAGGAGATCGCCCTGTCTCTTGAGCTTCCGCAGCATGTTTTTCAGCCGAACCTCCCCTCCAAAGTAGACCTCGTCAAGGAACTATCGGGTGGTCGTGACTTGAAGGGATGGCCTGATCGTGGCCCGTATCCTGCTTCCAAACTCAGCACCAAATACTCAATCTTGCACAAGATTGGGATCAAGAACTGGTGTCCCACGACCCATCATACTGGCGTATCCTTGGCCCTTGCTGGGTTTCTCTACCTTGTCGGGACTCGTTCTCCTGTTGATGCTGCTACCTTCTTCTACGAGCAGATTCTCCGCCACGCAGGTTCATCGGCCATCAAACTTCACATTGGGTTTCCATCACTCATTTGTGGAATTTTACTATCTCAAGATCCAGAACTTCTGTCTCCGGCTGAAGTAACCGAGTGCAGCACCTCTCCGGGAAAGATTGCCATCAATTTCAAACTTTTTCAGGCACACCATGTACCGGACTTGGCTCCACCTCCACCTTCCAGCTTTCTTCATTCAGCTTTCTCCGATGGCACTGCTCCTGTTATTCCTCCTCTCTCTGCCGAGATCAGGTCTCTTGTTGCTGTGTCGATTTCTGATGAGCTGAGGTACCTGGATGGGGTCATTGCTGCTGCCTCTCTCCGCCGCCGAGAATTGGAGTCCCTTCTACGTGCTGTTGTTCCTTCCACTGCCTCGACATCGACTCGTCCCTCTTCACCAGCATAAGTTTTTTCAATGTTGTGTCTGTTGTTTCCTTTCAGAACTGTTTTCCCTGTTTGAACAATGTTTCTTTTTCTTTTTTCCTCTCTCCCTTGCCTTTGCTTAGGTAAAAAGGGGGGAGTTCTTGGGGTTGTTATTTGTTTAAAAACTCTGTGATACTCTGATACTCTGAAGTAGGTAGTTTACTCCTCTGTCAGGTTTTCTGTGACATGAAATTTTGTCTAGCTAGTTCATCTTTGGCGAAGCATGTCTTTTCAGGTTTTTCTTCAGCAAAGCCAAAGGGGGATTTTGTTAGTTCAAGATTGGCATTGTTGCTTCGTCAAAACACTGATGTCCTTCCTGTGGTCCCCTGCGTCCTAGACGACATTGTCCCTGTCATCCTGTACCTTAATTCCAGTTGCTTTTTGGCGCCAGTCTTTTATCCGCTGGTCCCTGGGTTACCTCGGACTTCTGGCACGACACTGGAGTATATAAACCCTCTCACACAACATCTAGGGTTTATGCATCTTTTCTAAGACGCCGCCCAAGCAAGCTCACCAAAAGCTTTTCGTCTTGCGTTCTTCTTGTTTTGGAAATAGCTTTTAAGAAGAAAAGGCTTTTCTGTAAGTGCATCTTTTATTCTCCTTCATTGTTGTAAACATTATTCAGGACGTGTTCCTAACAAGTGTGACTAAGTGAAAAGTGCTCACTCTAAGGGGGAGCCTTAGGTAGATTCACTTTGAAAGATAGAAAGTGTTAGGTTAAAAAATCTGTGATGTCTTTGTCTAACCTTTGTAACTTCACTCTTTCATTATAAAGTAATCTAAGTCACTGGGATAAACTATCCCCCCAGACGTAGGCAGTTGCCGAACTGGGTTATCAACGTGCCTGTGTCTTTTACGTTTTGGTATTCGTGTTGTAATCTTGTGTGACAGGAACGTCCTTTGTAACATTTCAGCCGATCACAAGATTCCTCCCTTTCATAGTCCCAAACATAATTTAAACATTTAAATGCTTGACAAAATAACCACTATGAGAGAGACAATTTCACTTTAAAAAGCATATATCTCCGAATTTATGGTTGAAAATCCGGAAAAATGATTTTCAACCAACTAACCATATTCTTTCAAATAAAAAACCGAGTTTAAATTTTGAGAATGGACTGAAATAAATTAGAATTAACTATAATACACAACGTTAATGATTGAAAATTTAATTAATGAGAGCTTTGACAGATTTGAAGATTCGAATTTTTTTAATCGAACACTTATAAAATTAAACAAATTATTTGAACACAAAATCACGAAATATGGCGTAATATCTAGAAAGAAAAATAGAAAACTTGAAACTATGGATATTTTAGAACTGAAAAATAACCATACATTATTAAAATTGAAACTAATTCAGAACACAAAATAAACAAAATTAATCTTAATGTAGGATGTTGTTATATCCCAGATTTAAAAATTTAAAACTGAAAAAAAACAAAAGAAAAAATCAATTTTATGAGTTATACTTAGAAACGGATTAATTTTCTCAAATAAATTAATAAAACTTCCAGAAACTTAAAAAAAGTGCATTAGTGTAAATAAATAATATAAATATGTTACGTGATCAATTTTGACTATTTTTCAAAGCCATGTGAAACTGTCTAAAATGTAATTTCAATTTGCCTTAATTTGGAGCAATTCGTCATAATATATTTATAATATCCATTTATAGTAACTATGTGACTTTAATAGTGATACTAGCAGAATTGGTCTTTTCTGTCACGAATCATGATTGACTCTGGTTTTAAACAAATACAACGGTAAGCTATTCAGCTAATTTATTTTTATTTTTATATAAAGCCCAAATTTGAAAAATATATTCGAAACGAAAATTATCTACATTCGATATAAATTGTAAAAAAAAAAGTAATAAAATCTTTTTTTAGAAGTTGCGGTGGCATTTGGTCTATAGATTATTTAAAATAAATTTACAAATGGCCAACTCCCTATATCACTATACATTCTTGATATGTTTTATTTTTATTTTTTTGAAGTTACATTGTTCATATGTTAAAAAAAAATTCCTTGATTTGGAAATCCATTTCTGTACTCGAAATTTTAATTTCAGTTAGTCTAAGAAATTCTTTTATTTTGGGAAAGCTTGTTTTGTATATTTTTAAATAAATGCTCTTACCAAATGTGGTAGATGGAATACTTATTAGTATTTAGCCTATTAGGTATGAATACTTTGTTCATATTTATAGGGGAACTAATGTGACATGGATTGGCTACCAAAAACTCTATTCTTTTAGTTGCTTTATTTTATTTTGGAGGCAAGCTCATCTCCAATCAATCATGAACACTAAATTTGGTGTTAAAGTTTTTTCACTTCAATCACACCACCAAATTTAACACCAAAAAATTATTCATCATTATTATGTTATTACTTTTATATATTTTGTATTAATATATATATATTTTTTAAAGTATTTGAAAGTATAAAATAATTTTTTTTTTTAAATATTTGTCGTGTGAACAGTGTCACGCCAAATATAGCGTGGCACTGTTCATAACACCAAATTTGGTGCTACTTTTACAGTGTGGTTGGAGCAAAAATAGCACCAAATTTAGTGTTTTGTCGGTGCCTTGGAGTTGCCCTAAGACAAGACATAAAAGGCTTTTTCATTAATAGGATTACGGACAAGACAATGAGAAAAATATTGTCCATGAGTAAGAGGACAAGCTCACATGTGAAGATTTAAGCAAACAAAATGGTGCTAAATTTCCACAACTATAAACCCCCCCGCTATATGAACATTATTATAATTGTGTGATTAGATATTCAAATGGTAAAGCTAAAAATATTACGCGCTCAAATTACAGCAATAAACTGTTGTGATGTCGTAGTGTCATTCTCGAACTAATTGCAGAATTAATGTGACTTATCTTTTTATCACCAAAACAATTTTTTTAAGTTGAAAGTTTACATATACATATATATATATATATATATATATATATATATAATTTACATGTCACTACTTGAAAGTCGTTTATAAAAGTTCATAATGTAGCTTAGAAATATTAGAAGTTTTAACAGTTCGTTGTTAAGATAAACTTTTAAATAAAAAACTGTGGCGTGGAAAAATGGTTCCCTTGGAAAGAAGTTATGAGTAACATTAAAAGCGGATAATCGCTTTTAGTGTCTTCTAACAATTTTGCAACAAATAGTTAAAAACGATTTCAAAAGCGGGGGGTAGACTTGATATGCATCACAACGAGACTCTGAGATGTTGTAAGAGGGAGTCTTTTTACAAGTATTTGCTGTGGTGAACCGGTTACTTCACCGCGGCGAATACATCCCACAACGGGCTGAATGTCCCACTGTGAAATATACTCGCTGCATAGAGTACAAAGTTTGCTGCAACGAGTATTTTGATAGTGGAAGATTGAAAGCACCGTTGCGGCAAGATGGTCCTATAATGAGACTATGACTCGTTGTGGGATATGTTCGCTGCGGCAAATAAATCATTTATTCTCCACTATAGACGATGCATGTTGTGTGGAGCGAATCAAGAAGGTAAACATGAACAAAAATTGTGGCTAAGAAATTTGTTGAGGGAGGTACCTAAAAGCGAGCCTAAGTCGGTAACTCTCTATGTCAACAAGTGATGAAAAATTTAGTGTTTCATGGACACGTGAAGGACATCAACACTCACTTGCACATTATTCGTGAGTGTGTCGAGAATGTACAAATTGTTATGGAAGTTAAGCATTGGATATCAACGTGCATATATTCTCACAAAGACCTTAGCATGAGTCAATATAATAGAAATACGAAAACTGTTAGACGTAAAGAACCTCTAACAAAATCAAATTGGTGAGTTTAATTAACAATTATTTGGTCTCATGAATTGATGAAGAGAAGAATGAGATGGGACTTTGAATGAGATGTGGTTTGAATGTTTACGTTATTTTGTTTCCCTATAGAATTATTGTTGTTGCTGTTGGAAGGAAGTTTTGGGTATGTGGAGAAGTGTTTAGATATGTTGAATGTTTAGGAAAATGTTTGGGAAGAGTAGAGAGGTAGAGAATTTTTTTTATAAAAGGGAGAACTCACTATTTTGGATTGATACTAAAAACGAGTACATGAACCCTATTTATACTACTCTAAGGATATCTCTAGATACAACATTTTCTAGAGAATTCTACTAATTAATAATTATCCTAGAAATTACAAGATTATTCTAGAAATTATTCTCTCTAATAATATCCTAGATTTATCAAGAATATTCTAGATAATTGGATAACAAAATTGGGCTCAATATGTCTAAGGACCAAATAACAAATGGTTAGACCCAAAAACTATAACCAGATCAAGTTTAATATTCAACACTCCCCTTTAAACTTGATTTGGCTACTCCAAGTAACGTTTTGAACTTGACAAAGTCTTCGCGCTTGAGTGGCTTGGTGAAGATATCGGCTACCTGATCATGAGTTTTCACGTACTCCAGTTGCACTTCCTTTTTAGCAACACACTCTCTGATTTAGTGATAACGTGTGTCAATGTGCTTACTTCGATCATGGAAGACTGGGTTCTCCGCTAAAGCTATTGCTGACTTGTTGTCCACGAAGATCTTAGTTGGGTCCTCTTATGTCAAACTCAACTCCTTCAATAAGTTCTGCAACCAAATTGTGTGACATATGCATGAAGTGGCAGCTACATACTCTGCCTCACAAGTAGAAAGAGTGACAATATGTTGCGTCTTCGACATCCACGTGAACGCCGTGTCTCCCATATAGAACACGAATCCACTTGTGCTTTTACGATCATCTATGTCTCCACCCCAGTCGCTATCGCTATATCCGAGAAGCTTGTAATCATTAGAAACAGTGTAGTACAAGCCAAAGTTTGTCGTACCTTTGATATAGCGAAGGATCCTCTTTGCCGCCTTCAAATGAGTGGTTGTTGTATGCTCCATGTGTCGACTGACGACTCCAACTGTATACAAGATATCTGGCCTTGTACATGTTAAGTATCGCAGGCTTCCAACCAGGCTCTTGAAAAGTGTTGGATCTACTTTTTCGCCTTCCTCGTGGTTAGACAACTTGATTCCACTTTCCATTGGCGTGCTGACTGGGTTAGAATCCTCCATCCTGAACTGCTTAAGCACTTCATTTGCATAGCCTTCTTGATTGATGAATATTCCATCATCTACTTGTTTGAATTTGATACCAAGATAGTAAGACATGAATCCAATATCAGTCATCTCAAACTCCCTCGCCATCTTTCTCTTGAAATTTTCAAACATGCTTGGATTGCTCCCTGTAAAGATCAAGTCGTCTACATATAAGCATACGATCAATATATCATTGTTTTTAATTTTGATATAGAGTGGACGCTTGTATGGATACTTGATGAAGTCTCTTCCTTTGAAGTAATTATCAATTCGAGCATTCCAAGCTCTTGGGGCTTGTTTCAGCCCATATAGCGCCTTCTTCAGCCTCAAGACTTTGTCTTCTTCCCCCTTGACTTTGTAGCCTTGTGATTGCTCGATATAGACTTCTTCATCTAGGACTCCATTTAAGAATGCCGACTTGACATCCATTTGATGGATCATCCATTTGTTTTGAGCTGCCAACGATATGATTAATCTAACAGTTTCTAGCCGAGCAACAAGAGCGAATACCTCGTCATAGTCGATGTCTGCTCTTTAGCTGTAGCCTTTTTCCACCGATCTCGCCTTATATCTTTCGACTTCTCCTTTGGAGTTCTTCTTTGCCTTGTAGACCCACTTTACACGGATCGCCTTATGCCTTTTTGGAAGTGAACTTAACTCCCATGTGTCATTCTTCTTTATTGCCTTGATCTCCTTGTCCATGGCGTTTCTCCGGCTCTTCTTTTCCAAGGCTTCTTGGAAGTTCATAGGCTCGCAGTCCGCAAATAGACTAAAGAAAGTAAGGTTATCTTGATTTTCTGTTACCTCATATATCTCTTACAAACTTCTAAGGTGGGGAGTCCTTTCACTTGAACTTTCGCCTTCTTGGGAACTTGAAGTTGATGAAGTCGATGGGGTAGCTGGATCCTCTCTTCAATGCTCTTGTTGTTCAACTTCATCTTCTTCAAAATGTGGAAAGAAGTTCAAGTCTTCAGTTGCGGATCTCCATTCTCATTCTCCTTCTTCGTCGAATGTGACATTTCGACTGATAATTGTCTTCTTCGTGTCTGGATTGTAGAGCTTGTAGCCTTTGGAGTTGGTGTCATAGCTAATGAAAATATACTTCTCGCTCTTGTCATCAAGTTTGCTTTGCTTCTCGTCTGGTACGTAAGCGTGGGTAATGCTTCCAAAAACTCTCAGTGAGAAATTCCAGGCTTTTTTTTCACTCGATGCTTCTTGTGGTGTTTTCCCCATCACGCTTGTTGTTGGAGATCGGTTTGATAGATAAATTGCGCACGCAATTGCTTCCGCCCACAACTCTTTTGGTAGCTTCTTGCTCTTGAGCATGCTCCTAGCCATCTCAAGGATCGTCCGATTCTTTCTCTCGGCTACTCCATTTTGTTGGGGGGTTCTTGGCACCGTTAATTGTCGCCGAATACCGTTGTCTTAACAGTACTTATGGAACTCGTTTGAAGTGAACTCTCCTCTGTGGTCGGACCTTATGGCTTTGATCACAAGGCCACTTTCCTTCTCAACATGGGCTTTGAACTTTTTGAAGTTCTCGAACACTTTTGATTTCTCCTTTAAGAAGTATACCCATGTTTTTCTTGAATAATCATCAATATAGAGAATGAAGTAGTTACTCTTACCGAGTGATCTTGGCTTGATCGATCCGCAAACATCTGTGTGTATGAGTTCCAACGGCTTCTTGGCTCTTGAGCTTGACTCTTTTGGAAAGCTCATTTTGAATTGCTTTCCGAGTAGAAATCTTTCACAGACTTGGTTGGGGTGGTTGATAGAGGGAAATCTTTGACCATCTCCTTCTTGGACAACAGCTCGAAACCTCCAAAGTTGAGATGCCCGAATCGAAGATGCCAAAGCCACGACTCATCCTTGTAACACATCTTGAGACACCTTGCAACATCATTTTGAATGTTGAGGATGAACATTCGGATTCTTGTCATCGGTGTCTTGGCAATGAAGTTGTTTGCATGATCTCTTATAGAAAGGTTATTATCTTTCAATCGAATATCATAACCTTTCTCTAAGAGTTTCCCTAGGTTTAAGATGTTGCTCTTCATGTTTGGCACGTAGTAAACATTGGTAATGAATTGATGATCTACATTCTTTGATCAGATGACAACGTTTCCTTTACCTTTCACCGCGACCTTTGATTCATCTCCAAAAGAAACGTTCCCCTTCACCAATTCGTCAAGCGCCACGAACATGCTTCTTTGCCTGCACATGTGATTGCTCGCACCAGTGTCGAGGTACCATTACGAATTTCCTCCTCTTTCGTTTCCTTTGTGAGCCAAAAATAACGTCGCATCTTCATGGACTCTATCTTCCACATAGTTGGCCTTCTCTTCGACTCTATTTTTGCGCGGAACTCGTACATTCAGAGGCATACTGCCCAAACTTCTCACAGTTGTATCATTTTATATGTGATTTGTCGTACCTTGATTTTGTGCATCCTCTTCAACGTCCTCTGGATGAGCTATCTCGTCTTTGGTTGTTGTTATCCTCATTGGCCCTCCAACCTTGTTTATATCCTCGGCCTCGACTACCACCTCTCCTTTGTTGGCTTCCACTGTGATCTTTGTTTGTCAAATCGAACCTCGTCTTGAGAGCGTGCTCCATAATGTCTTCCCTCTTCTTCTTCTTCTTTTCTTCATAAGCTTGGAACGATCCAAGGAGTTGCTCTATCATCATTTCCTTCAAGTCCTTCGTTTTGTTGATGACCGTGACAATATGTTCAAACTTTGAATCCACGGATCGAAGAACCTTCTCCATGATTCTCACGTCATCCAACTTCTCGCTGTTTCTTCACAGTAATCGGAGACGAGTTCGCCTTCTCTCATGTGCAAAGCTTCAAATTCTCCTCTTAAAGTTTGTAGACGTACCTTCGTGACTTGATCTGCTCCTTTGTATGGGGTTCGAAGCTTCTCTCAAGCTTCTTTGGCCGACTTTGCTCTCGAAACCTTCTCGAACGTGTCTTCATCTAGACCTTGGTAGATGAGACAGAGAGCTTTCTTGTCTCTCAAACTATCTTTTAGAGTTTGAGATAGAGTAATTTCATTCTTCGAGTCGGCGAGACCTTTCTCGACGATCTTCCACACGTCATGTGCACCGAGAAGAGCCATCATTCTAAGACTCCAATTGTCATAGTTGCTCTTGGTGAGCATAGGGACTTGGAAGTGAACACCACTATTAGCCATCTTTAAGAGGATCTTGTAGCTCTAATACCACTTTGTTGGAAGGAAGATTTGGGTATACGGAGAAGTGTTTAGATATGTTGGGTGTTTAGGAAAATGTTTGGGAAGAGTAGAAAGGTAGAGAAATTTCTTTATAAAAAAGAGAACTCTTTATTTTGGATTGATACTAAAATTGAGTACATGACCCCTATTTATATTACTCTATAGATATCTCTAGATATAATATTTTCTAGAGAATTCTACTAAATAATAATTATCCTAGAAATTACAAGATTATTCTAGAAATTATTCTTTCTAATAATATCTTAGATTTATCAAGAATATTCTAGAAAACTATAAACAATTGGATAACAATATTAGGCTCAATATGTCTAACGCCCAAATAACAAATGGTTGGGCTAAAAAACTATAAACAAATCAAGTTTAATATTCGACAGAAGAAAATTTCTTAGCTTGCAAGTCCGGGCCATAAACACAGTTAAATTTATTTCTTTAATCTGTTTTTTTGGAGATCTAATTATTTGTAACCAACATAACGCGCTCTTCACGTTTACTACTCAGCTCTTCCATGAATAAAAAAACAAATGTGAATACTACTTTGAACCCTCCTTTATCAAAAGGCTACACTTAAATAGGGGCAATGGCTTAGTTCACTTAAATTAACCGAAGTAGATGAGACAGAGATTTCATAAAATGGTCGAACCTTCAGGTTTATGTTTATCACGCACGAGAAATAGCAGATAATGGAAATACAAAAAACATATGCCTCTGAGCTGGCTCAAATTTGTCTCGTAACAAAAGACAATAAAAATATATGTGGTACCTCCTTTTCATATACTTTTTCATATTTCATGTGGTCAAATATATATCTTTATGGGCACATACAGCTAGATTGAATATAAGCTTCAACCCAAAATGAACACACGTCTGTTCATACTGGTCTGGATTTCCCCCTTTTTTTTGCAGCCTTTTTGACAAGTGTTGAACACCAAAAAAATTCAGAGAGAATGATCAAAAGGCAGAAAACCTACGGATCATGAAACTATATATATTCGGGAAATATCAGAAGAATATATGTGTAGCCGTATATTATGAGATATACTGTTATTAGGTGCCCTAAAAATTTATTATGAGATATATTTACAAAAAAATTAAAAGAATTTATTTGACAAAACTTTGATAAAAACCTACCGCAATTAATATTAAATTCGGTTGGATAATACAAACCTACCGCAATTAATATTAAATTCGACTAGATAATACAATCAACCGCAACCTAACATATCGTTATTTATTAAAAGCTTTATTAAGTGTATTTTTTGTCTTTCTCACATATATACCCTTATAAATTTTTATCACATATATAAAAAAAATTCACCCCACATGTCACACTAATATTTTGAAATTCTCATTCCAGTAGCTCATCCAGGACAATTGGCCCAATATGACACGAACGTTGATGATAATCTTGATTAATTTCTAATGTTAAATGTTAACAAACTAACTTGGAACCCAAGCTGTGGCAAAAACTGAGTTATGACCCTTCCAAGTAAGCACCAGCGTATGGCCCTCTTCCCTCTTCAAACCCCACCCACTTGCGTGACCGTCAAGCAACCCCTTCACTTCCTCAGCTGTGTCGTCTCCGAACGGAACGCCGGAGAAACTGGCGCTTCTCATTCGCCTCCCTAATGCCCTACCTGATTCCGCCATCTCCGGCCGCCGGAGCGCCTCACCGTGAATGATGTTCTCGATCTTGTGGCCAATATCCGCCTCGTACTCAATCCTCTGGGGACTTTCCTTGTCCAGGAAAGTCTCCAAGGCGTCGAAGGGTATCCATAGATAGTTAAAACACGCCGCAATTCTATCATCCAAGTTCGGCGAGCTTAGTTCCGCGTCCTCGTCCACGACCACGACCAATCTAGGGTTTAGTCCTCTCACAGTAGCGATAAAAGCGTCCCGTCGTAACTCGGGGAAATATCTAAGCCAGCCTTGGAGATTCACCACCAAAGCCTCATCGCTTCGCAGGTCTAGCGAGCAAGGGTTTAGCCGGTTCAGCAGCGATTCAAACTCAAACTCTTTTTTTTCTTCTTCTTCTTCGGGTTCAGAGTTAGAACTGACGGCGACGTTGAACTCGAACAGGACTTGTTTCGAGTCGGAAAATTTTTTTAACCGAAGACCGAGCTCTTCGGACGAGACGTTGATGAGAGGAGGGACACGTGGCCTGAACCCCGGAACGGTGATCCTGAGCCGAGGAGGGCCTTCGGGACGCTTGGCAAGAGCGTCGATCAAAGTCGGCCATTGCATACAGTGTGTGGCGCTGAAATCGATGATGTGGACGTTAGGGCAACCCTGAACGGCCTTGAAGATTGCACTGTTCGAGGCACAGTAGCCAAAACGGTGCCACGGGATGAGGTCAACGTAGCTTGCGAGCTCGGTCATGGACATGGCTCGCGTGTGGAGTGCACGGAGGCCGGGGCAAAGGCGGGAGATCAGAGCCCGGAGAAACCAGGCGGCGAGCCTCTGGTTAGGGTTTCCGATGAGGGAAGCTGTGTTATTGAGGACCCACATGACTTGCTGCGCCAGAGTGACGTCATTGGCTTCTAGGGCACGTGCGCAGTGGACTAGGAGCTTCTCAATGCACGCGCCGTCGAGGCTTCCGTGCTGAGTGGTGGCTCCGGCGAGAGAGAGAGGTGTCGGAAGAATTTGTTGTCTTAGCTCGGCTGTCATGGTGTGTAGAGAGTTATTATGAACTAGAGCTATCTGAGACTGATGTGGTGATGATGACTAGGTTTTGTCTTATATATGAGGTGATTATTTGGGTGTCTTACACGCGTCTTTCTCGGATTGGTTAATGAGATTGAAGAAGCTAGGGTTTTATCTGGTTTTGAGAAGAAAGTTGTTTTGGTTATGAGAAAACATGAGGTGTTAATTTTAGAGAGAGGGAATGGAATATTTATCCACGCATTTTATATATAGAGAGACAAATATAAGGGCCAGAAATGGTCTCTGCTGAACAAATTATCCAGACACATTAATTGAAGCGCCAAGCCACGACAAGAGTAGTAAAAGGAACTTCGATCTAGTTGGATGATTTAAAAAATAAGAAAAATATAATGTCAAATAAGAAACCTGGGTTTGCCAAATATATAACTGTGCTTTCTCTGTTTTTACTTGTCTAGATTTTCTGCTTGGAATTATTCTTTCCGATACTTGTGTTGTCAATTTGAAGTTCAAATAAATGTAAATTGTTATCTATCAAGGAAAAAAAGGTAAGTAAGATAGAAGACTGGACTGTATCAAAGAATAGAGATAAGGCGCAGAGAGGGAGGGGGAGAGAGAGAGAGAGAGAGAGAGAGAGAGAGAGAGAGAGAGAGAGAGAGAGAGAGAGAGAGAGAGAGAGAGGGAGAGAGAGAGAGAGAGAGAGAGAGAGAGAGAGAGAGAGGGAGAGAGAGGGAGAGAGAGAGAGAGAGAGAGAGAGAGAGATTTGAAAAGCTATACATCGTGAAATGATTAAGGAGCTCCGCTACTTTAATACAATATTTATGTACCTCTTCAATAACCATATTTCTACAAAATTGAACAACATCCAAGAACACCCGACCTTCAATTTCATCAAACAAAATCCAATTTCAATTTCACAATCTCGTAATTCAAAATTCAATTGCATAATCTCATCATTCAACACTTAATTTCATCCAAAAACATGCAATTCAATTTCATAATCTCATATTCAAACTTTCAAATTCCTAATCACCTAAACATATGAACACCTTTCGGAATGCATTGGAAAAAACTAAAGGAATATATGTTAACCACGCATTCAAGAAGTCAATTTTCATTTCACACAAATTTCTCAAAAAAAATTGAAAACCGATGAAAATCTGGATTTAGTTCATCACCGACACAAATTCGTCGGCCGAACATGAAAACTGTGCTGCTACGGCAAAAATTTCATGGATCTTTTGTTGATTTATAGGGGTGATGAGCGAGAATACATTGAAATTAGCCCTGGTTTAAATAACTATAAGTTTTTAGGGTGCACGTACTGGTACATTAGTCCAATGATATTACTTCTAGCTCAACTGAAGTGCGAGCACATCTAATTAAGGGACATAGGGTTTATATATGATCGTTAGGAGTAGTAAATATCATGCATGGATTAGATTTATCATGACAACAATTTTAGAACAAAAAAACTGTATCCTCTACGTCTTGGAATTTGATAAATGAGATTTTTAAGTACGCGACTACATAATCTCATATGTTCAAAGAAGTATGTCATGACAAGAATGAGCCAAGATTAATAATACTGACACATCTAAGATTACCAAAGGTTTCAGGAATTGCTTTCTCTAGTTTTTTATAACGACCTGATCTATTTGTAATTAGGACGGTCTTGCTGTGTGCTTTCGTTCCTGAAATATGATTTCAACTCCCTTCTATTCTTTTTTTGTTACCCGCACAATATACTCCCGCGTATCTCAGTATGACTGGTAAAGTGATTCCAATTTTATTTTATGAATTAAATATTTATCTGTGTGGGGACTGACGGTAAAGTAAGAGTAGGTAAAAGCTATGTTTTCTTAGCCGGGCCTTATTTCGCAGCGAATCTTCTCTCATGGGACACGAACATTTAAGACAAAATTCTCAGTTAGTTTATACGTTCAAAACATTGTGATTTCAATCTAGTTTTCATTTGAGCTCTCGTTGTCGATGGTTACATTCCAATGAATAATATCTATTAGGGATCAACTTGGTTCCGTCTGCCACGTGATGCCACCGCGTAAGACAATGTAGGCCACTTCATAAAGACAAATATCATTCGATAAAAAAGGGACAAATATCAATTTAATATATAATTATTTACTAATTTTACAAATATATTACATGGACTGGGAGTATTGGTTCTTAGGTCATTTGACAAGTTGTAAGGATAGATTAATGGAATGGATAGAATATGTTATATTCAAGTATATTTTAAGTATAGAAGTAAAGTGTTCGTCTCTTACTGAAAATGTTTTTTTAAAACTTTAGTACGTCATTTTATTTGGAAGTTCTTTATCGGGTAATAATTTGCAGCTACCTAAATATATTTACGAATTATATTAGCCGCTCGTACAAGTGTCACACACTAATAGTATAATAGTGTATGGAACACCTGACAAGCAAATAGAGATGACAATAAACAAAACGTAAATAATAAAAACGACATATGATTGGTAACTCAATTCGGTGTAAAGTCACCTATATTTAGGGGGTTTGATAACCCGGTGAAAATGATTTCACTAAACAAATAGTTCACATTACAAATGAATTTATATGAACAACTTTTACAACAACGCCAACTATAAACAGGAAAATCTAATTCAATTTATTCCCCTGAATTAATGCCTCTACACAGATCCACCAAAGACAAACTCTCAACGTGTTTTTTCCATCACCAATAAACTGCAAGAGTGATTAGTTAATTCACAAACAAATACAAATCCAAAACGCGAATCAATCACAGTGGGTGATTCGATTCTACACTGCTCTTCACCAGGTTCACAGTTTTTCAGCCCACCGGTCTTGCACGTCTTAAAATTCTGTAAACTCGATGAAAGCATTAAGGAGACTAATGGAAGGGGCATTTCCTTTTATAGCATCCAACAAAGGAAAGTCTTATCTGGGGTTTCTTTGTAATCAACGCATCAGTAACAAAGAAGAAAGACTTTGAAATCCTTATCTCCGATAATCAGGAAACTGTCAAAATATAGTTTCACAAAATCGCACACTGTTAAAGCAAAGAATCTTGACATATTAATACGACATATTACGTTAAAATTTACCTAATAAAAATCAGTCAATCCAAAGTGATAACAAACTCCCTCTTTTGCTATTTTTTAAGCAAGCACATAAATTGAATCTTAAATAGTTTTCTGATTTAATACTTCTAGAACAATGTCTCCCCCTGATTGCCTCAAAAGATACAGCAACAACAAGGATATACTAACACATGGGAAGAATAAATAGAATACACGAACAGTCTTTAATAGCAAGAGTTATGTCTTTGAATAAACAAAAGCAACCAGTCTTGAGAACATGTCCAAAGTAGACAAACACACAGTTGACGACAGACAACACACGTAATCTTGACAAAGTACAACCCAAAATATACAAAAAATAGACAGAATGTCTAAAGATATGTCATCGGTTGTTGCAGCATCTAGACCAATAGGAGCAAAAGTAGGAGGAGTAGCTCTAGTTCCCATCTTCGGCGTGTTTTTTGAGGTTGAGGCAGTGGGCTTGTTAGAGGTCTGCATATCATTAATCATCCTGTCAACAATGGCTTTGTGTTTGGAAGAAGTCTGGATGAAATCTTGCAGAAAAGTTGCATCTTGTATAAGAGTCTGAAGGATGTCAGCCTAAGCAGAGGGCTGAGAGGAATAACAGTAGGGGACACACTGTTGCTATCAACTAATGGAACATCTGGTCGCTCAAGATCACACACATGCCTTCGTTCAAACAGTTTATGATGAAATTGTAAAGGAAAATGAACCTTTCCCAAAATATCATCAGACCGGAGAAAGTCTTTCTTCTGATCAAGCAACATTTGAGTAATGAGACAGGGAAAACCTATACGCATTTGAGCAGCAGATCATTTGGCATGTTTAGCAAAATGATCATAAACGAAAGCCCCATAATCAAATTTGCACATAGTTCCAATCTGATAAATAAGTCGACCCACTTCGACAGAAACAAAAGAGCTAATCGATGTAGGGACCCAATTTGCAGTAGCAATATGAGTAAGAATAAAGTACTTAGCAGTAGATCAGAGGCTTGAATACCACCCTTAGCAGGCCAAATAGCATCCTCATCACCAGTGAGAAGCTTTTCCATGATGTCAAGATTCAGTATAGGGTCAGTGATGGTGGATTAGGTCTTACCCAGAGTGGTATTGATCATGGTAGGAGATAGGTTGAACCATTGACACAAACTTTCACGGTTTTTGGAAAGACTGCTAATGAACTCCTTCACGAATTTCGGATAATAGGGACCAATACTAGTAACAGCCTTGAGGAGACCAGCTTCTTGAAGAAGATCAAGAATGGTAGATAATTTCATAGAATCTTTCGACAATTATCTATCAGGGAAGATGGTGCGAGCATACACATACCTCCATTTTGCAACTTATGCCTTTATGCGAAGTAATCATTGTCCAAGGGTGAAGATGGAATGTTTTTGGAAAGCTTCATACCATCTTCATACTTCCTTCGCTCCAAAATATTGAAGGAAGAACAACCTCAGTAATCTCCTCCTCTTTAAAAGAGACAAGAAGAGGAGCAGACATTAGAGTAGAGTTTATTAAATTAGAAATTAAGTCAAAATAAGTTCAATTATTGAACTAGACGTATTTTACAAAAATGGTCTAAAGAGTATTTTCGTCCTTAAGGATAATTGATGTAAAATTTCAAAATAAGATTTTGAATTTCAAAATAAAATTTTGAATTTTTTCACAAATTGATTTAAAGTCACACGGCTGAAAATTAGTTTTCAAGCTTAGTGAATTAAATTTTGTGACATGTTATTGTATGGGCAATAATGTGAAGATTTTTTTCTTATTTGTTGTGAACAAATTAGGAAGTAAATATGTATGTGTAGACACCCATATGACCGGCCATATTACATCAAGGGAGATCAAGAAATATCTCTTTTATTTGGTGCATTATTGTATATTGGTAGTTGCCCAAAAGAAAAGAGGAAATGAATTTCTTTGAGAAGGAAACAAACGTGTTAAGTGAGGAAATAAATTTTCCTCACATATGACATAGGGTGGCCGACCATATAGAAGAAAGGGATGATGAAGTCAAATATTGTGTCATGAATACACAATAGGAAAGAGTAATTATCTTTTCTTGTATTTCCTTCTCCTATAAATAGAGCCTCACATTGAGATGTGAAAATAAGTTTTTTGGTCTTGCTCTCTCTCTTCTAGCCGACCAACCTTCTCCCTCTCTCTATAGAATTCTCTTTTATTTCGACACCTAGATCCTCACTTGATCTAGAGAATTATCTTATGATCCAAGACTTGTTCTTGGTTCATATTGTTTAATAGTACCAACTCACTAAACTCTTCAAACGCTCGAAGACACTAGTGGTAACTTTTGAGGTACCTCGAGAATCCAAAGACGATATGCAGCAAGTAGAGACATATGATCTTTATACAAGAAGGGTCTCCAAGATCAAGCAACAAAAAAAAGTTAATAAGTATTTTTCATATTTATGATAATTTTTAATTTACAACATGTTCATGCACTTTGTGTAGGTAGTAAAATAGTTTTACACATGTTAAAAACAATTTTTTTTATTCCACCATATATGATACGATAATAAATTGTAAAATGCTAGATCGATTCCAACATCAACGTCACAATATCCTACCAAAGTTGAAGTAGTATAAAAAGAATAGAGCAACCTGAGATTAATTGTTCCAGAAATATAGTTGATTATTTTTTTTAACCAGACTGAGGTGACTGGTTTTTGGATTAGCCTGATATCTTGCACATACACCAAGATAATATGTAGTGTCTAGTCTACTAGCTGTAAGATACATAACACATCTAATCATACTTCTGTTGGGATTGGTGCCCACAAAGGAGATATTAGACATTGAGATACTTTATGTATTTATATTTTGTTGAAACATTGATATTAATAAATGTTCATTCTTTATAAGACTGTGTTTAGTTATGTTTAAGCTATGCTCTGAAACTGTCATCAACGAAAAGGGTGTTAAGTACAGACTTGACAAGATAACCCCTTGTGACAAGTTTGAAACATTTGTTCGCAATCTAAAGATCGATAGAGCAATCGAATCTCATTATTGATTGTTAGCATGAATCATGATATCTCATCTTGTGATATAGAGAGTTGTGACTCTATGATTCATACTAGGTATCTTATAGAAGATACTGAACAAGACCAGTGACACTTAGAAGCTCGAGACAAAACTGTTTACACACTCGAGGCTTCAAGTTCACAACTAAAGGAGTATTATGATACTTACCTTAATCCTGAAGTGAATATGTAATTGACATTGCACTTTGTGACATTTGATTCGTCAATGGGCAATGACTAAATTTTAGTTGCATCTGACCCGACTGTTGGTGTCACAACGATGTAATGTTGGATTACATGATTCACAGATATGGAATTCGTGTAACAACAATGCAAATGCATTAGTATCACACTATGCTTTGTTATGAGAGTGTGAATGAATAAACCTGGCCAGGTATTCATTGAATGAGCTCATTCTTTGATTAAAATATGTGACATGTATAGACATCTCACTTTATGTTTTTCTCATTCACAAATAACAAAGGAGTTAGTGAAATAATAACTCGAGGGGTAAAACAGTAATCTTACATTCCCCTCAGTTACTGATACACATGAAGGGTAACATCGTAATATACTCCGTGGATCGTATGAGAAATTGTTTCATCATATCAAACATAAAAGATACGCACATGAACAGAGAGATTATCAATATTGGTCCTTTAGTGGAATCGACCAATATTAAGTGTTAAAAGACGGAAAAAGTTTGTGAACTTTTGTGTCCGTTCTTTATTCTAAAGCTTCGTTCATGTGGGTCCATGAGGTCTCAATGATAGACACTTGGAAGAGATTAAAAGAACTTGAAAAGTTGATTTACTCATTCAGTATAAATAGTGATTTATATTGAGAAAGTTGTTTTCTTGAAACTCGATAAATAACTAGTTATTTATTTTGTTTATTGAATCACAAGATGCTATCATATTGATGATGACATTCTCGAGTGATTAAATATGTTAAAAGAAGAAAACAAATTATTTCTCATTTTGTACTTATTCGATAACTATGAAATATATTTAATGATGTGTCATTAAATAATAATGAGAGTTCTAAATTAATTTTAGAAATTAAATCAAATAAATTTGGGAACAAAAATCAAAGACATGGACGAGTAAAGGGAGAGTGTCTTGGCCGGATTCCTTAAGTGAATAGGGTCATGGGTTTGACCCAGCTTAAGCCCATTTATAACCTGTATAAATAAGGCTAAGAAACCCTAATCACTAACCCTAACCCTAGAGGATTTTCGGCAAAGACTCTCTCTTCCCCCCTTGTGCAATTCTCGGCCAAAATCCCCAAACAAAAGAGAAAAATTGTTTTCCTTTTTCCAATCTTTGAATTCCTAATTGTTCTTAAGAGCCCACACTCTTGATCTCAATATTTTCCTTGTGTAATATTGTTGATTCATCACTTGTGGTGTTTGAATGATTTAGAAAATTGTTTTAGAATTTTTTAAAACTGTTTTAAAAAGGTTTCAGCACTTCAAAACGTCCCTAGGTCGTTTTCTGTGCATTCCGGCGACCTCCCAGCCTCCAGGACCCCATTCCGGCGAGCCAAATCCAATCCGGCGAAGGCTACCAGTCAGGCGAGTCCAATCCGGCGAGACAGACTCAATCCGGCGAGGCAGATCCATTCCGGCGAGGTTGTCTGTCAGGCGAGGAGATCCTAGCGAGGCGATCCAATCCGGCGAGTCCAATCCGGCGAGGACAATCCGGCGAGGTCATCAGGCGAGGCGTCCCAGAGATCTCTAGTCCGGCGAGGTGTCCCAGTCCGGCGAGACTCCCAGTCCGGCGAGTCCCCTGTCAGGCGAGTCCCTGTGCGGCGACAGAGCCCATTCCGGCGAGTGCCCAGTCGGGCGAGGGCATCCATTCCGGCGAGCTCCCTGTCAGGCAAGGCTCCCAGCTGCTGTGCATCCCGGTGGCCATTCCCAATCCGGCGAGGACGTTCCCGAGCAATCCGGCGAGGCTTTTCTCGGGATTTGAGCGTGACGTGGCATTCCGGCGATAGCTAGCAACGTCGTGGTTGTTAACAACCTCTTACGTAAGTAATTCTTCAATTAAATAATTAAATATAAATTATATAATTGTTATATAAATTATTATTTTAATTTTATTTGATTGAGCTTGTGTATTATAAATTGTTTATAATTACTCAATAAATTTTAATGCCTTAGGTTGTTAAATATATTAAAATTGGTTTTAATATATTAGATCTAATTATAATTTTCTGCCACATAGGATGTGTATTGTAATTAATATTGTTTAATTGTTAAATAAATTCCAACAACTTCTATACAAAATTTGATCAGTACAAACATCACCATCATCCTTAGTTAATTTTATATGTGTGGCAATAGGAGTTCTTTTTTTAGAAGATTCATCAAGACCATAGCGTTTAACAATGTTGTTAGCATACTTGCTTTGTGAACTAAAGATCTCATCTTCATATGTTTTATCTTATAACCCAGAAAGAAATTAAGCTCACCAACCATGCTCATTTCGAATTCACTATGTATCTGTTTCATAAACTGTTATACCATGTTATGAGACATTCCGTCAAAGAAAATATCATCAACATGTTGGGATTTGTGCCCATAGAGGAAATACTAGACATTTAAATATATTTTGTATTTTGTTTTTGCTCTAACTTAAATAAAATTAAATATTCATTCTTATTTAAGATTATGTTTGTATATGTTTCCTACGCTCTGAAACTGTCATCTGATAAGAGCATTTTATACGTTATTATTAAGCGATCTTAAATGGAAACTTGATGCGAATCTTTAAGTGTTTTTGATAGTTTTCGTAGTTTGGATTTTTTTTGTCACATATTATTTTAGGAGAACGTATTCGGAGCGCAGGCGCAAAAAGGAGCGAAAAAGGAGCAAAAAACTAAGTTTAAGGAAGGCTATGTTTTTGTAGTTTCGGATTGACCTCTGTGTTGCTCGGAAGCGATCTATGGGTTCTCCCGGTCAATGTTGACGCCAATTGACCCATCTGTGTCTCGAGACTCCGTATCTGAGCTTACTGACTATGGATGGTTGTACGAATCTCGTACATAAAAGTCGTCATCAAGTCCTCAAGATTCACCTCCTACTGTTGTTGCGGTTGGTTGGCCAGTTGTTGAAAGCTCTGTTGTTGGAATTGTTGATTTACTTGAGGTGGCTTTTGAGCTTGATTCTAAGGTTGTCGCCATGAGAAGTTTGGGTGGTTGTATCTCGCGCCCGTGTATGGATTGTAAGATTTTGAAACTTCGGGCGGTTGTTTTCCCACATAGTTGGCGTTCTCCTCGAATCTGGTCGGACACTCGTTGGTAGAATGTCCTTTGTTGCACCGTAAACATGGCTCGGAGATCAAATCTTGCACAGCTTTGGCTTGAGCGTCGAATTGCACCATTTCCTTTTGTTGGCATTTATGCCCACAAAGGAGATTTTTGATATTAAATACTTTTGTATTTATTTGTTTTGAATTTAAATAAAAATTGAATATTCATTCTTATTTTAAGATTGTGTTTATGCATGAATGTCTACGCCTTGAAACTGTCATCAACGAAAGAAGTGCTAAGTACAGACTTGACAAGATACCTTCTTATGACTATTTAAAATAATAATTCGCAATCTAAAGATCGATTGGGTAATCGATTCTCAGTTATGATTGTTAGAATGAATTAAACGATATCTTATCTTATGATATGGATAGTTGTGACTCTGTAATTCATTCTTGATATCTTAATGAAGATATTGAACAAGACCTGTGAAGTTTTGTAGTTCGAGATAAAAACGTTTAATCACTCGAAACCTCAAACTCACATACGAGGGGTATTTTAGTAATTACCTAAATCCTGAAGTGAGTACATATCTTCTTGTAACACTTTATGACATTTGATTTGTCAATTGGAAATGGCTAATTGAAGTTTCATTGACCCGACAGTTGGTGTCATAATATTGTTTCGTTGAAATATGTGATTCACGGATATGGAATTTGTGTTGAAACAATACTAAGGCATTAGTATCACACCATGCTCTGTTATGAGAGTGTGAGCGAATAAACCAGGCCTGGTATTCATCGAATAAAAAATTATTTGAAATAAAACACGTGACATGTTGAGACATTTCACTTTATGTTTTTCTCGTTCACAAATAACAGAGGACTTGGTGAAATAATAACTCAGGGGTAAAACGGTAATTTTACATTCCTCTGAGTTAATGATACACACAAAGGGTAATATCGTAAAATACACCGTGGATGCGTGAAAAATAGTTTTGTCACATCAAACGGAAATATAAACGCATATGAACTTAGAGATGTTCAATATTGGTCCTTTAGTGGAATCGACTAATATTAAGAATTAAAAGTCGGAAAAAGTTTGTGAACTTTTGTGTCCGAGCTTTATTCTAAAGTTTCGTTCATGTGGGTCCATAACTTCTCAGTGATAGACTCTCGGACGAGATTTTGGTGAACAAGAAATGATTAATTTTCTCATTCAACGTAAATTGTGATTTACGCTAAGAAATTATTTTCTGAGTAATTAAATAAATAATTGGTTATTTATTATTATATTTATTTAACGAATTATGTTATGTTATTATATTGATAATAATATAATTTGATGATTCAAATAAATAAAAAATGAAAATAAATATTTTCTCGTTTCGTACTACATTGATTAGTATGAAAATAATTAATGACTTGTCATTAAATAAATGAGATGTTCTAAATTAATTAAATATTATTTTAGAAATAAATCAAATAAATTTGAGAGATAATTAAGACAATATGGCCGGCCATAATAAAGGTTTTATAGGCTGGAAAAATTGTTTAAACTCATTAAAAGGAGTTTTTGGCTTAAGTTTGACTAATGGGTCTTAATTGGATTTTGACCTATCTTAAGCTCATTCTCTCTGAAATAAAAGGAGGTTCTCTCGTTGGTAACCCTAGCCTAATTTCGACCAACACCCAGCCAAACCTCTTCCCCCTTGTGCTTAAGAGGTTTTGGCCGTTGTTCCCACGAAAGAGCGCACCCTCTTTGTCTCCTAAAAATCCCTTGAGTATTATCATTGACTCAACTTGTGGTTGTTTGAGTGATTTTTATTCCCACAGGGCAGGCCAGTTTTGGAGCAACGGAGGCACGACGCTTTTGAGGATTTTCTAGACGCACGTGGTGTAGAGGATCGGCTGACTTTTTGGACCCATCCCGAGACTCAATTTCGCAGATCCGAATCGAACGTAAGTTTTCTATAAACGAGTTGGATCTGAATGATATAATCTTGTAGGATTGTTAGAATTTTTAGATCGCCCGTTTTTGCATGTTTGAATGAATTTATTGATAAGTATATAAATTTGTTTACATGCTAGATTAGATTTAATGACATGGTTAATGAATATGTTTTAAAAACGTTTTTAATGTGTTAAATTGAATTATGAATTTCCGCCATATATAGATATGTTTCATTATTAATTAGGTTAATTGTTAACTAAATTACAACAAATGGTATCAGAGCCATAATTGTCATTAAAATCGATTTTATGTGTTGGCGTTTTTGTATGAGTTGCATTTGTGAATGTATGTGTTTTTTATGGATGGATCCTTATTCTAATTGGCCCTAGGATTGTTTACGGGTTACGTCCAGGTTTTTATTTTTATTTTATTTAAATTTGTAATTTGTTGTAAATTTAAATTTTGTAATTTGTAATTCGGGAGGACAAGAAGAAGGAAGGCTACCACCGGAAATGGCCACACGTTATGGAACGCGTGGGAGCTATCCCGGACCATTCCGAATGGCCCAAGGACCTGTGTATGAGACACATGAGGGCTGTTTGGATCGGCCAAAACCCTAGCATGGCCGTGTGTCTTCGGACGCGCACGAGCTAGCTAGGGTTAGGCCCGATGACCGAGATTCGGAAATTGTTTCCGAATAAAATTTAAAATCTTGAATAATTAAATTTGCTTATATTATTTTTGAAATAATAAAAGTCAATTTAGTTATTTGAGTGGGAGATATTGATCTCAAAAGTTTTAAAACTCGGTTTTTCCGACGGCTCGACGCAAGATAAGAAATTAAATAGTTTATTTAATTTTATTTTGTAAAGGGTTGTAATTTTAGAAATGGGCCATTAGATAAATTTAATATTATGCTTTCATTTATTTAAACTTATCTCATATTCACTCACATGTCATATAGGATAGAACGCCAACACTATATGAAATTGTTCATGCATCATTGTAGTTTAATTTATATAAGTAGTTATCAAATTGAATTTCATCCACAAAAATATGATTTTTGCAAAAACTAAGTGGGAGGGTTATTTGTCGTTGAAATAACCCAAGGTCCCCAACATGAATTTAATTTACTTGTGTGAATGAACTAAGAGTCACCCTCGTGGCCCTCCCTTTAATGGGAGTACTTCGGAAGCACATAGTTAATTAAATTGTTATGAACTAAGCTCTAAAGAGGAATGATGAAGTGGGGTCTCCCCTAGGAGAACCGTTTTCAAAGTAACTTGGATAAGGGCCCACATGTTGGTTACACGCTTAGACTTATTGTTTAAAGTAACCCTCGATAGAGGCTATGCGTTAAAATTAAGTGACCAAAGTCCATGCTAATTAGCGAGAACTAGAAGTTGTGACTTCTTGTATGGTTCAAACTAAATAGTGACGTGTCACGACTATGAAAGACGATAAATTGCGGTTTCCCCTAGGAAAAGTAATTGATCATTTTTGTTCATAATACCATGAATTATTTATCGCTTTCCACACTTATTTAGGATTGTACATGCATCATAATTCGAAACTGTAGCATATGCTAAATTTATTCACTTTATTTAATTTCAGCAATATATCATGAATCCACTTGCATCTATATTGAGTTATAACAAACTCGAGGGTGAGAATTACGTTGATTGGAAAACGTAACATCGACATCGTACTGACGGTGGAAAAGCACAAGTATGTTCTCACTACCCCGTGTCCTCCAGCTCCGAGTGCTGACTCAAGCCAGGAGGACAAGAACGCCTATGGCACGTGGGTTAGGTCCGATGAGATTGCCAAGTGTTATATCTTGGGTTCCATGAGCAATGTGTTGCAACAATCTCACAAGGACATTGCCACGGCATATGACATGCTCTATAATCTTCATGACATGTTTGGATGTTATGGGCGTCAGGCGAGGCAGCAGGCAATTCACAATTTCCTGATTTGCCGGATGAAGACGGGAACGTCAGTCAGGGACCACATGCTAGTGATCATAGGTCACCTGAACAACATGGAGATTCTCGGATCGGAGATCTATGGGATCACTAAGGTCGACATGATCTTGGAGACTTTGACCGATTCTTGCGATAGCTTCCGTCTCAACTACTCCATGAACAAGCTCGATTATTCTGTAACCGAACTCATGAAGGAGTTGCAGACTGCCACCCTAAGACCAAGAAGAAGACTGGTGAAGTCAATGTTTCTGAACATAGGGCTTCCACTTCTGGTTCGAAGAGAGTGATGAAGCGTCCCAAAAACGCCAACAGAGCGAGATCCAAGACGCCTTACAAGAAGGCTGCGGATGTCAAGGGCAAGGGCATCGCAAAGGTGGACAAGTCTAAACACAAGTGCCACCATTGTGGAGAAGTCGGCCATTGGCGAAGGAACTGCCCTGCCTACCTCAAGACTGTCAAGGGGAAAGGTATGCCATTCGTCACCCAAGCATGTTACACGACATATAAAGAATCACCCTCGATTTTAGACTGCGGGGCTTCTGGTCATATTGTGTGTAATCTAAATGGTTTCAGGAAAACCAGACGCTTAGGTGAGGAAGAGTTCACGTTCAACTGGGGGAATGGAACGAAGGTCAGAGTCAGATCTGTCGGGACCATGCAGCTGAATTTTGGAAATAAGGCTTTATTATTAAATAACGTTTATTATGTTCCAAAGTTTTACAAGAACTTAATTTCTTTTGGTCATTTAGAAGAACAACATTTTCAATTTAAAGTCAATAATGGTATTGAATTTTTTTTAATGGTTATTTTATTACTAAAGCTCATCGTGTAGATTCTATTTATTATCTATATCTAAATGAGCCGACAATCTTGGATACTGAGGTGAATAGTGATTCACTTAGGAAGCGTAACTCGTTTCATAATGATGAAACGGATGACACATATCTATGGCACTTACGTCTTGGACATATTGGCCTAGATAGGATTAAGAGGTTAACAAAGGATGGTCCTTTGAAATCTCTAAACGTAGGATCTATGCCCACGTGTGAATCCTGTCTTGAAGGCAAGATGACCAAGAGACCTTTCTCTTCGAAAGGCCTAAGAGCCACACAAGTATTGGAACTCATACATAGTGATGTATGTGGTTCAATCAATATTCAGGCAAGAGGAGGTTCCAAATACTTTGTAACCTTCATTGATGACTACTCGTTTTGGTCATGTTTTCTTAATGAGACACAATTCTGATACTTTTGAAATGTTCAAACAATATCGGGCTTTGGTTGAGAAGCAAAGAGAAAAATAAATCAAAACCCTTCGATCAGATCGAGGCGGAGAGCACTTGTCTGATGAGTTCGAGGATCTTCTTAAAGAAGAAGGCAGCCATTCTCAGCTTACAGAACCTAGCACTCCACAACAAAACGGTGTGTCAGAGAGAAGGAACCGAACTCTATTGGATATGGTTAGATCGATGATGAGTTACTCATCTCTTCCTGATTCGTTCTGGGGATATGCCTTAGAAACGGCAGCTCATATTCTGGACCAGGTTCCGTCAAAAACGGTTTCCGACACTCTCTACGAGAGATGGTGTGGTAAGAAATCTGTTCCAAACCACATCAAGATCTGGTGTTGTCCAGCACACGTGCTGAGACAAAAGATTAGCAAGTTGGCTAGTCGTTCAGAATTATTCATTTTCATAGGGTATCCTAAAGAAACAAAAGGGTACATATTCTATAGTCCTACTAAGAAGAAAACGTTCATTAGCACGAACGCTAGGTTTCTTGAAGAGGATTACATGAAAAACGCTGTACCGAGAAGTAAACTTGTGCGGAAGGAAATGTTGGGTGAAGTAGCTGGTACTTCACAAGATAGGACGAGTCCTACCCCAATAGTGGAAGAACCACACTCGGAACCTGAGCGTCCTACGATTCGTCGCAGTAACAGGATTGTACGACAACCTGAGCGATTGATGTACATCGGGGAAGCCTTTGCTGCAATCGCATACAAGGAGGAAGATGATCCAGTATCATTGTCCCAGGCAATGCACAGTTCCGAAGCAAATCTATGGCAAGAAGCCATGAACGTTGAAATATATTCGATGTATGTCAACGAGGTCTAGAAACTTGTAGCTTTACCAGAAGGCATCAAGTCTGTTGGATGTAAATGGATCTACAAGAAAAAAAGAGGACCGGATGGTAATATTGAGACATTAGGCACGACTTGTGGCGAAGGGGTTCACATAAAAGGAAGGTATCGACTATGAAGATACCTTCTTGCCCGTGGCGATGCTTAAATCCATCCATACTCTTTTATCCATCGCTGCCGCCCTAGATTATGAAATCTGGCAGATGGATGTCAAGACTGCAATTTTGAATGGAAATCTTGACGAGCGCATTTACATGGTTCAACCAGACGGGTCATGGAAAAAAGCCAACAGAGAAAGGTTTGTGAGTTGTTGAAGTCCATTTATGAACTGAAGCAAACATCTAAATCGTGGAATATTAAATTCGACGAGACTGTGAAAAGCTGCGTTTTTTATCAGTCATTAGATGAGCCATGTGTTTATAAGATGATAAACGATGGCAAAGTGGTCTTCTTAATCCTTTATGTGGATGACATACTACTCATTGGGAATGATGTAGGAAAGTTATCAGAGGTTAAGATCTGGCTGTCAAAGCAGTTTGAGATGAAGGATCTTGGAGAAACGGCTTACATTTTGGGGATTCAGATCTTTAGAGATCGAAAGAACCGGAAGTTAGCGCTTTCTCAAGAATCTTATATTGATAAGATCATGGATCGCTTTAGCATGCAGAACTCCAAGAAAGGATAGCTACCTTTCAGACATGGAGTGCATCTATCTCGTGAGCAGTCTCCCAAGACTCCTCAAGAGATAGAGGACATGAGACACATTCTCTACGCCTCAGCCGGGGGAAGTCTCATGTATGCAATGTTTTGCAGTAGGCCAGATATTTGTTACGCAGTGGGCGTGGTGAGTAGATTCCAATCGAATCCTGGACCCAAGCACTGGGTTGTGGTCAAGCATATTCTCAAGTATCTCCGGAGAACGAGAAACTATATGCTTGCATACTCAGGTGATGACCTGAATATGGAGGGGTACACTGATTCCGACTTTCAAGCAGATAAGGATTCCAGGAAATCCACATCAAGGTCTGTGTTCACCCTGAATGGTGGATTCGTGGTCTGGAGGAGTATAAAGCAATCTTGCGTTGCTGACTCAACCATGGAAGCCGAGTATGTGGCAGCTTGCGAAGCTGCAAAGGAGGCTGTGTGGCTGAGGAAATTCCTGATGTACTTGGAAGTAGTTCCAAGTGCAAACGAACCCATAACACTTTATTGTGATAACAGTGGGGCCGTTGATAACTGTAAGGAACCAAGAAGTCACAAGCGCTCAAAACACATTGAGCGGAAATATCACCTGGTACGAGATATAGTTCACAGAGGGGACGCGACGGTTATGAAGATCTCAACGTTGGACAACTTTGCTGATCCCTTCACGAAGCCTTTAACCAGTAAGGTCTTCGAGGGACACCTAGAAGGATTAGGACTGAAAGATCATTCACAACTCCTTTGAGTCAAGTGGGAGTTTGTTGGCATTTATGCCCACAAAGGAGATTTTTGATATTAAATACTTTTGTATTTATTTGTTTTGAATTTAAATAAAAATTGAATATTCATTCTTATTTTAAGATTGTGTTTATGCATGAATGTCTACGCCTTGAAACTGTCATCAACGAAAGAAGTGCTAAGTACAGACTTGACAAGATACCTTCTTATGACTATTTAAAATAATAATTCGCAATCTAAAGATCGATTGGGCAATCGATTCTCAGTTATGATTGTTAGAATGAATTAAACGATATCTTATCTTATGATATGGATAGTTGTGACTCTGTAATTCATTCTTGATATCTTAATGAAGATATTGAACAAGACCTGTGAAGTTTTGTAGTTCGAGATAAAAACGTTTAATCACTCGAAACCTCAAACTCACATACGAGGGGTATTTTAGTAATTACCTAAATCCTGAAGTGAGTACATATCTTCTTGTAACACTTTATGACATTTGATTTGTCAATTGGAAATGGCTAATTGAAGTTTCATTGACCCGACAGTTGGTGTCATAATATTGTTTCGTTGAAATATGTGATTCACGGATATGGAATTTGTGTTGAAACAATACTAAGGCATTAGTATCACACCATGCTCTGTTATGAGAGTGTGAGCGAATAAACCAGGCCTGGTATTCATCGAATAAAAAATTATTTGAAATAAAACACGTGACATGTTGAGACATTTCACTTTATGTTTTTCTCGTTCACAAATAACAGAGGACTTGGTGAAATAATAAATCAGGGGTAAAACGGTAATTTTACATTGCATAGAGTTAATGATACACACAAAGGGTAATATCGTAAAATACACCGTGGACAGTGTGAAGAATATTTTTGTCACATCAAACGGAAATATAAACGCATATGAACTTAGAGATGTTCAATATTGGTCCTTTGGTGGAATCGACTAATATTAAGAATTAAAAGTCGGAAAAAGTTTGTGAACTTTTGAGTCCGACTTTATTCTAAAGCTTCATTCATGTGGGTCCATAGGGTCTCAATGATAGTCTCTCGGACGAAATTTTGGTGAACAAGAAATGATTGATTTTCTCATTCAACGTAAATTGTGATTTACGCTAAGAAATTATTTTCTGAGTAATTAAATAAATAATTGGTTATTTATTATTATATTTTTTTAACAAATCATATTATGTTATTATATTGATAATAATATAATTTGATTATTCAAATAAATAAAAGATGAAAATAAATATTTTCTCCTTTCGTACTACATTGATTAGTATGAAAATAATTAATGACTTGTCATTAAATAAATGAGATGTTCTAAATTAATTAAATATTATTTTAGAATAAATCAAATCAATTTGGGAGATAATTAAGACAAATGGCCGGCCATGATAAGGGTTTTATGGGCTAGAAAAATTGTTTAAACTCATTAAAAGGAGTTTTGGGCTTAAGTTCGACTAATGGGTCTTAATTGGATTTTGACCTATCTTAAGCTCATTCTCTCTGATATAAAAGGAGGTTCTCTCGTTGGTAACCCTAGCCTAATTTCGACCAATACCCAGCCAAACCTCTTCCCCCTTGTGCTTAAGAGGTTTTGGCCGAATTTTAGAGAGAAAGAGAGAGAGGAAATTTGTTTCCCGGCAGCCCTTCCTTTTTTTTGAGTTTTATTCCTTCTCCCTCTTGTTCCCACGAAAGAGCGCACCCTCTTTGTCTCCTAAAAATCCCTTGAGTATTATCATTGACTCAACTTGTGGTTGTTTGAGTGATTTTTATTCCCACAGGGCAGGCCAGTTTTGGAGCAACGGAGGCACGACGCTTTTGAGGATTTTCTAGACGCACGTGGTGTAGAGGATCGGCTGACTTTTTGGACCCATCCCGAGACTCAATTTCGCAGATCCGAATCGAACGTAAGTTTTCTATAAACGAGTTGGATCTGAATGATATAATCTTGTAGGATTGTTAGAATTTTTAGATCGCCCGTTTTTGCATGTTTGAATGAATTTATTGATAAGTATATAAATTTGTTTACATGCTAGATTAGATTTAATGACATGGTTAATGAATATGTTTTAAAAACGTTTTTAATGTGTTAAATTGAATTATGAATTTCCGCCATATATAGATATGTTTCATAATTAATTAGATTAATTGTTAACTAAATTACAACAGAAGGTGTTGCACATCTCGTTGAAGTTACAGATGTTCTCATTCGAATCTTCATTTGGGGCTCCTGAAAATTGATTATGTTGTATCATGTTGATAATACCTTAGTTGATGTGGAAGCTCTGATCCGCCGTAATCGTTGGTTTATGGATGGCCGAACGGTAGCCTTCGGCGTTTGGTACGAAGTCAATGAGAGGTCGCTCCACGAGGATAGGTTCCTCGGGAATTGGCTGCGGGATAATTGGAAAATTTTCCATCAGTTCCTAGGCGCTCTTTCTCTACTCTCTTGTTCTTGACGTTCGTGTCCTCTTGACTTTCGATTTCTTTTGCACGTCTTTTCTATTTTGAGGTCGATCGGAAGTATATCTGCTGGTTCGTCTTCTCGCATACACTTGAAAGGTCACACGAATACGTAAATTTATTAGTTTAAGAACAAATTCCAATTGCAGTAAAAATCGGATTCACAAATAATTAATTAAATCCCCGACAGAGGCGCCAAAATCTTGTTGCGAAAAACGTGTGCGCAAGTGCACGTGTCGAACAAGGAATATAGATAGTTAGTACGGTTCGTTCCCACGAGAATTTATAATCAAATGTAAGTCTAATATTACTATCATCTGAATCTAGAGAGAAAGAAAGTGAAGGTGCTGATTTCCAAATTACTAAGCAACGTAATTAAAACGTTTAGAATATGGATGTGTGGAACAAGGGTGTGGTTTCATTTTTCTATTCTTCCATACAATACTTATTTGATTTCGAGTTTAATTCACTATTTCGTTATGCAGTACTCGTATTCATAGATTAATATTGCTAACCCTCGCTAAAGTGATATTAACAACCAAAATTATAATTAACTTTTACCTCTTGATTTCAAGATTAAAATCCTAATTTGCAATCTTAACAAGAACACACAAAGAATCCCTAAATTTTACGGTTATCTCTAAACAACGTATTAATTCAACGTTTGCTAGCCTAGTGTTTAATTTATCAAATCTCTAGACAACATACACAAAGTGATCAATTTCATGTAACCATTAAAAACTAGCAAAGCAAGAACGCATAATTGAAGTGAAATCAAACTCTAATTCAATATCAAGTCATAACAAAATTTAAGAGAAGATCCACCATTACCTTCTATGGATTTAGTTCATGGTAATGGTGGACGAAAAGGAAAACATAGAAATAAACAAAGTCATGACAGTCAAGCTAAGAAAAATAAAAAACTTGATCTAAGAAGAGAGAAGAATAAAGCTAATGTGGGTCGTGGTTTCCGCAGTCTCGTCGCGGTCTCGTGCGTCTCTGTAGTCCTTCTCAAAAGCCTTATGTTCCTATGCTCAATTTCTCTCTCTCAAATTTAAGCAAAAACAAGAATGTGGTCCTTGTGGCTACTCTATTTCTTTTATAGGAGAAACTACTATTTTCGTGTAACCCTGCTCTTAAAAATAGATTTCTTGGGCCAAAAACGTACCCTATGCGTAGTTTCCTATTTTATGACGCAGCCATCGCGTCGCGACCAAAGTGAACGTGACGCGACCTGAGTCCGCCGCAACGCGACAGAGAAGAATCGCATCACGATGGGCTCTCGGGTGCCCAACTCTGAATATTCCTTAAACTTGGTTTTTCGCTCCGTTTTCGCTCCTTTTTGCGCATGCGCTCCGAATACGCTCTCCTAACATAATATGTGACAAAAACAACCCAGAATACAAAAACTATGAAAAACACGTTAGGATTCGCATCGAGATTCCGTTTAAGACCGCTTAATAATAACATATAAAACACGCTTATCATCATCAACGAAAGAGATGCTAAGTACAGACTTGACAAGATACCATCTTCTGACTAGTGTAAATAATAGCTCTCAGTCTAAAGATCAATTAGGCAATCGAATGTGAGTAACGATTGTTTGAACAAATCAACGATATTTATTCTTAATGTCTTAATGAAGACATTGAACAAAACCGTTTAATCACTCAAAACTTCAAGATTACATACAAGAGGTATTTTTCAATGGCCAATGACTTAATGAAGTTTCATTGACCTGACTGTTTCTTTCATAATATTGTTTCATTGAATTATGTGATTCACATATACGGAATTTGTTTTGAAACAATGCTAAGGCATTAGTATCACACCATGCTTTGTTATGAGAATGTTAGCGAATAAACCGGGCCTGGTATTCAACGAATAAAACACTCCTTGAATAAAACACGTGACATGTAGAGATAACTCACTATATGTTTTTCTCGTTCACAAATAACAAAGGAGTTAGTGATATAATAACTCAGGGGTAAAACGGAAATTTTATATTCATCTTAGTTTATGATACACACAAAGGGTAATATCGTAAATTATATCGTGGATCGTGTGAAGAATTTTTTATCGCATCAAACGTAAATATAAACGCATAAGAGCTTAGAGAGTTTCAATATTAGTCTTTTAGTGTAATAACCTAATATTAAGATAATCGGAAAAAGTTTGTGAACTTTTGTGTCCGGACTTTATTCTAAAACTTCGTTCATTTGGGTCCATAAGGTCTCAGTGATAGATTCTCGGACGAGATTTAGTGAACTAGAACAATTGATTTTCTCATTGAATGTATATTCTGATTTACACTAAGAAAATTATTTTCTAAGTAATTAATTAAATAATTGGTTATTTATTATTACATTTATTTAATTAATCAATTTGTGTTATTATATGATAATAATACAATTTGATTATTTAAATAAATGAAAGATCAAAATAAATATTTTCTCGTTTGGTACTCGTTTACATAGTATGAAAAGAATTAATGATTTGTCATTATATAAATGAGATATTCTAATTTAATTATATATTATTTTAGGAATTAATCAAATAAATTTGGGGAATGAAATTAGATGGCCGGCCATAATTAGTGAATTAAGGTTAAAAAATTAATTTTAAAACTCATTAAAAGAGAATTGGGCTTAAGTTTGACTAAAGGGCCAAAATTGTATTTTGACCTAACTTAAACATGTTCTCTCTAGGTATATAATAAGCATATCTGCTAACTCTAACCCTAATGATTGATTCGGCCAAACACTCCCTCCCCCTTGTGTGTTTATTCGGCCGATTAGAGATAGAGAGAAAGAGAGAATTGTTCTCCCAAACTTTCTTCCCGATTCTTGAGTTTTTCTCCTTTCCCCGGTGTTCACCTAAAAGAGCCCACACTCTTTATCTATAAAACACCCTTGAGAATTATCATTGAATCCATTTGTGGTGTTTGTGTGAATTTTTGGAAATTTATAGGGTCGGCCAACTTGAAGAAAAAGGAAGTAAGACTCTTGGCCATCCAATCCGACCAAACTGAAGGCGCGCGGGGTTGTGAAGGCGCAAACCGGCGAGGGGCTGTTAAGGCGCAAAGCACATACATCCGTCCGGCGAGAGACAGGCGCATGACTGATCCCAATTCAGCGAAAAAGGAGGCGAACATGCACCCCTTCCGTCGAAGACTTGGGTGCAAGTACTGTCCATTTCGGCGAGGCAAAGTGAGGCGCAGGTCTTTCCTCTGACAAGCCACTCCGACAAGTCAAAGCGCACACATACGCTAAGTCCGACGAGGCAAAGGCGCACGTGGGTCCATTCCGGCATAGACTAGGCAAGGCATTTTGACAAAAGCTAGCCAAGCACGAGGTTGTTTACAACGTCAATGTAAGTCTTCTATACGAATTGGATCTGCGACTATGAATGTCATAAAATGCTAGTGTGTTCAATTTGTTGCACAACATGTTTAGAATAAATTATTGACATGTTAGATATTTGCCATGGTTAATTGAATATGTCTAAGAATGAATTTTAAATTGTTAGGTCTTATTACGTGTTTCTGTCATATATAGATATGTCACATAGTATAATGAGTTAATCGTTAACTAATTTCCAACACAACATATATCATAGCTATTATAAGATTTTGTCCTTCTCTTTTAACAATTAAGGTTTTATCAACACCCCTTATGATATAGCCTTTTTGAACAAGGAACTCAGTCAGTCATTCTTTCCATGCTCAAGGAGCTTACTTCATATCATAGAGAGCTTTCCTGAGTCTATAAACATAATGTGGAAAATCAGGATCTATAAACCCTTTAGGTTGTGCAACATAAACTTCTTCATTCAGATACCCATTTAAAAATGTACTACTTACATCCATCTGAAATAGCTTGAATATGAAGTGACATGAGATACCCAGAAGAAGTCTTCTGAATAATAATCGTGCTACATGAGCAACAGTCTCATCAAAATCTACTCCTTCAACTCGTGTGTATCTCTGGACAACAAATTTGGCCTTATTTCAAGTGACATTCCCGTGCTCATCATACTTGTTCTTGAAGATCCATTTAGTCCTAATCACTTTTGCTTGATTAGGTTTCGAGACCAGAGAATTTCTCTCAAATTGAACAAGTTCTTATTCCATGGCATTCATCCAGAATTCATCATCAATAACTTCACTGATGTTTATGGGTTCTATTTTAGAGACAAGACATATGTTACCAATCAGTTCACAATAATTGACAGGATTCTTCTTACTGCCTTCACAACATCATTTACATCACCTATTACCCCATCAATCCGATGATTCTTTAAATTCTACTTGAAGAAATCAATTCATGGTTGACTTTATTAGATGAATTTGTTCCTACTGGTTCTGGTGACATATCTGTGTTTTCTGACATTTCTTCACGAGCATATTCATTTAGGGCTGTAATGTCAAAGACAATTGGTGAGAAATCTTGTCAAACATTTGTTTCTCTATGATGAGTTCCATCATCTTCATCGTGTATATGTCAGTGGTATCTTTAACTACAACATTAACAGATGATGCTTTTCCATCTTAGATTGTAGACATGAAATGCAGTGATGTTGCTTAAATATCTAACAAATATCCCATCATCACTCTTAGTATCAAATTTCCATATGGGCTCTAAGTCAGCTAGAGTGTAGCAAGTGGATCCAAAGATGTGAAAGTGTTTCATATTAGGTTTACGACCTCTCCAGATTTTATGTTGAGTGACAGATGTACCAGGTCTGTGTTGGAATAGGACTAGGATTAAGAACAATTTATCATTAACACATTAATGGCGGAATATAAAAATTTATTTACTAGTAAAACAATTTTTACTAACATAGGCAAAGTGCATGACCATGTATATATTTATAAACATTATTTAAATACTTGAATATTAAGCTTTCTCTTGTTGCTTGATCTTGAGTCCCTTCTTGGATGAAGATCCTTCTCCTTGTCTCGCTGCCTTTCGTCTTTGCAGTCTCAAGCAACCACAAAAGTTTCTACCACCAGAATCTTTGAGCGTTTGAAGAGTTTAGTGAGTGGGCACTATTAAACAAATGAATTAAGAACAATTCTTGGATCATAAGTTAATACTCTAGATCAAGTGACGATCTAGGTGCCAAAATAAAATAGTATTTTAGAGAGAGAGGGAGAGAAGTGTTCAGCTAGAAGAGAGAGAGCAAGACCAAAAACCTTTTTTCACATCTCTATACGAGGATCTATTTATAGGAGAAGGAAATACAAGAAAGTGTAATTACTCTTTCTTATTCTGTATTCATAACACAATATTTTATATCCTCCTCCCTTTCTTTTCCAAATAGTCGGCCAACCTATGCCATAAGTGTTGGTAGAGATGCCCACAAGAAGATTGTTTATTTATATATTGATGTAATATATAAATCTTTATAAAGTCCTTATTGTAATTTGCTGATTAAATTAATAAAATTTGAAACGTTCATTCATTCCCTTTTAGTTTCATTGAAGATTTATGATATTCAATAGTCTTATAGTCCTTAATCAAGCCTAACAATGTATGAAGAGACAAATGTAGATTTTCGTGAACAAACTCTTCATGGTTTGGTTAAAACGATATATTCACAATCTAAAGATCAACGGACTATTGATCCCAATATGATTGTTGGAAGAATCTATGATGTCTGGTTACGAGGCATAGAGAGTTAGAAATTTTATAGTTTTTCTAGTGTATCTTTCGAAGCAACTGAATTGACCAGTTCACCTTTAGAGACAATAAAAGAACAAACCATTTAACATCTTCTATCTCAAAGTCACTATGTATGAATTGCATCATGCTTACCTAAATCCTGAAATGAGACATGTCATTTCATAGCATTATTACTCTCATTTGAGAAAGTCAAATTCTAGATCCATTATGTGATCTAGACTAAGCCAATTGGTGAGATATTAAGTTAAGAAGATGACAAGACCCAACTTTGTGAAGTTCTCATAGATATGGAATTCATGTACAAGATTCCTGAGATACAATATATATCACCTCATGCTTTATTAGTTGGATTGTGAATAAATGAACTAGGCAGTATCCAAAATCAAGTAGCGACTTTATTTGGATGAAACAATGTGACTTGTTAGCTCCTCATCAATACATTGTTTCTAACTTATTCACAAGTAACAAAGGAGTTGAAGAAATAACAGCTAGAAGGGTAAAATAGTAATTTTATAAATCCAAACTAGTTGATGATATTCATGAAGTTTAACATAGATAACATTCAATGGATCCGCTCAATACAATTAAATTGAATTTGAGTAGAAAATAAATTCATTTGTACCGAGAGATTCTCAGTGTCAACTCTTTAGTGGAGTCAGTTGACATTAAGCTAATACTCGGAAAAGGATTGTGAACTTTTGACTCCGAGTATAGAAGCTCAAACTTTGTTCATTTGGATCCATAAGTTCACTATTACAGGTCATTAGAGTTGGATTGTTAAACTGAAAGCTAAGTCCAAATAAGTTCCAATGTTGAACTAGACTTTTTCTCGGAAAATGTCTAAAGGGTATTTTTGTCCACATGGACAAAAAATGATGTGAATGTCAAAATAAGATTTTGAATATTTTCATATTATGAAAATATAAATTATTTTCTAAAGCCAAAAAGTCGTTTAAGGCATTATGAAATTAATTTCGTTATTTGTGCAATTATAATTCTACAATAGGTATTTTAAGAATTGTCTTAAAAGAAATAAGGAATCATCTAGAAGCTCTCTCCTAGGTAGAATTTCGGCCAACATGCATCAAGAGAAGAGTTTTATTTCCCTTTAATTATAAGGATAATTACCCAAAAGGAAAAGAGAAAATAAATTTCCTTGAGAAGGAAATAAATAAGCTAAGTGAGGAAACAAATTTCCTCCTTGATTGATAGAAGTGGCCGGCCACATTAGAAGAGAAAGGAGAGAGGAAAATCAAATATTGTGTCATGGATGCATAATAGGAAAGGGTATATACCCTTTCTTGATTTTCCTTCTCTTATAAATAGAGCCTCGCATAGAGATGTGAAAATAAGTTTTCTTGCTCTTGTGCTCTCAATTTGGCCGACCCCTCTTTTATCTCTCTCTCTCTCTCTCTCTCTCTCTCTCTCTCTCTCTCTCTCTCTCTCTCTCTCTCTCTCTCTCTCTCAAAATACTTCTTTTATTTTTGTGCCTAGATTCTCTAATGATCTAGAGAATTAGCTTATGATCCAAGAATTGTTTTTGGTTCATATTGTTTAATTGTGCCCACGCACAAATCATTCTAAGCCTCTATAGACTCTTGTAATAGAAACCTTAGGTTTCTCAAATTCAAGACTATACATGAAGGAATCGAGCCAAGGAAGAAGATCCACTTTTCCCAATACGGTTCAAGTTTGAAGATCCAAGAAAGGTTAGTATTCAAGTAGATTAAATAATATTTTTTAATTATAACATGTTCATGCACTTTGCCTAGGTTGGTAAAATTTGTTCTACTTGTAAAGAAATTTTATATTCTGCCATTAATATGATTAATGATAATTTTTCTTAACCCTAGACCTATTCCAACAATAAGTTAGCGAAATTTGATTCATCACTTAGCACATTTGTTTCCATCTCAAAAAAATTCATTTCCTCTTTTCTATTGGGCAATTACCAATATGCAATAATGCACCAAATAAAATAAGATATTTGTCTCCCTCCCTTGATGTAAAGTGGCCAGCCATATGGGTGTTTACACACACATATTTACTTCCTAATATGTTCATAACAAATTACGGAAAAGCCCTCACATTATTGCTCACACAATAACATGTCACGAAATTTAATTCACTAAGCATGAAAACCAATTTTCAGCCGTGTGACTTTAAATTAATTTGTGAGAAAATTAAAAATTGTCCGCGTTCCCGAAGGCACCCCTCTCTTTCAAGAGGATTCACGGGGATTGGTCTTCCTGTTCTTTCTCAGCCGCTGTATTCTTGTCATTAGTCGCTTGCTCGACCAGTCATTCTTTTCTCTTCTAAAGGAAGCCCTCTCTCGGTTGCACGAAAAAAAAAGACGAGAACAGGGGTTCCGCTGCATTTCCTTATTTTGTAATTTTATATCAATTATCCTTACGGACGAAATACCCTTTAGACCATTTTCGGAAAATACGTCTAGTTCAACAATTGAACTTATTTTGACTTAATTTCTAGTTAAACAAACTATATTATAATGACTTGTGATAGTGACCTCATGGACCCAAATGAACAAAACTTTAACTAGGACTCTTGGACTCAAAATTCACAAACTTTTTCAAGTCTAGTTTAATGTCATCTGACTCCACTAAAGAGTTGACACTGAAAATCTCTCGGTTCAAATGAATATATTTTCTACTAAAAAATCTACTTATTTGTGATGAGCGGATCCATTGAATATTATCGATTGATTACCCTTCATGCATATCATCAACTAGATGGGATTTATACAATTACCATTTTTCCGTTCTAGTTGTTATTTCCTCAACTCCTTTGTTACTTGTGAATAAATTAGAAACAATGTATTGACGAGGAGCTAACAAGTCATATTGTTTCATCCAAATAAAGTCGCTACTTAATTTTGGATACCGCGCAGTTCATTTATTCACAATCCAAGTAATAAAGCATGAAGTGATATACATTACATTTTAGCAATCTCATACATGAATTCCATATCTATGAGAACTTTACAAAGTATACTCATGTCAACTTCACAACCCAATACATCACCAATAGAGCGCATCTACTTCACAAACTTGGATCTAGAGTGTAGCCTTCTCAAATGATATTGAAGTCATGGAATGACATGTCGCATTTCATGATTAAGGTATGCACGATGCAATTTGTATATAGTGACCTTGAGACAGAAGAGGTTAAATAGTTTGTTCTTACATTGTCTCTAATGGTGCACTAGTAAATTCAGTATCTTCAGAAGATACACTGGAAGAACTATAGAGTTTCTAACTCTCTATGCCTCGCAACCAGACATCATAGATTCTTCCAACAATTAGACTAGGATCAATAGTCTGTTGATCTTTAGATTGTGAATATTTCATTTTAACCAAACCATGGAGAGTTTGTTCACGCAAATCTACATTTGTCTCTTCATATTTAATATCATAAATCTTCAAACAATGAAAAAGGAATGAATGAACGCTTATTAATTTAATCCAAAAATTACAATAAGGACACATGAGAAATTTATCTCACATCGATATGTAAATAAATAATCTTCTTGTGGGCATCTCTGCCAACAGTCTGATGGTAACCTGATTGTGAATATGACATGTTGTGTTAAGAGCCTCAGCCCATAAGCGAGAAGGAACGTTTTAGCAAGCAACATCACTTGTGCCATTTCTTGAAGAGTTCTTCTCTTCCTTTCAACGATCCAATTCGTTGTGGAGTGATATAGGAGTAGAAAATTCTTGAGAAATGCAATATCTATAACAAAAGTTGGAGAAACTTGAGTTTTCAAACTCGCGGCCATGATCACTCCGAATTCTTATAATCTTGCCAATAGTATCTCCTTTATGTTGTTGAACCTATCTACAAAGCTTCTCAAAAATTGAGAATGTATCAGACTTTTCTTTCAGAAAATAAACCCAGGTGTACGTTGAATACTCATCAACATACACGAATACATAATTTTTTCCTCCTAGGTTTTCTGTTTATATCGGCATCATTACATCCATATGTAAGAGTTCTAGGACACGAGATGTTGTATGAGTTTGCACAGTTTTATGAGAATTTTTCGCATGTTTACCAATTTGACATTCTCCAAGAGTTGTCATTCAATAACTTTAATATCAGGAATTCCAAATATGACATTCTATGTAATGATCTTTCATAAACTTATGGAGTTTAAATGTTCTAGGCGTTGATGTCACATTTTTTCTTTATCAACCGTTGGGATCATACACGACTCAGAGAGTTAGGGTTTTCGAGAGGAGACTGCCTATAACGGTTTTCTTGAGATCTGACTCTCTTCATTAGTTGAACATTATGAGAAGTAAGAACTGTGCACTCATCACGAGTGAAATTCACAGTAAGATTAGAGTCACATATATGGCCATGCTGATAACATTTGCACTAAATCCTTCAACAAGTAGGGCTTCTTTCAAATACTGTAAAATTGAAAATTCATAGTCCCTTTTCCAATGATCTTATCCTTGACTCCATCTCCAAATGTGACATAACGGTTAGAATAAGGTTTCACATCTGTGAGATAATCCTTTACTCTTGTCGTGTGTCTCGAACATCCACTACCAAAGTACAAATCATCATAGGTAGATGCACGAAGAGAAGTATAAGAGATATTTTCATGATTATCCTCTTAGCTCTACAAATCATTCGTGGTTTTGTAAGTGGCTGATTATAGTATTGAAACTCGGATTGTGGTTAAAGACTTGTTCATTTTAAGAAACGATAACAATAAGGAAAAATGCTTCTTCTTCTTCCACAATAATGACAAATCCATGGAGATCTGTTGACATGAGATCTCACATGTTGTTGAGACAATTGTCTTCCACTTGTTTCTATTATTTTCCGTGGTACAAATCTAGTTTTTGAAGTTGAAGCACCACGAGAGTATCCCAACCTTTCATATTTTTCACAGACTTTCCCAATGTGAATATCTTGTCCAGATTGTGAGTACTTGAGTTCAGCATTCTAACAGATTTGGTCATTTTCAATAATTTATTATTCAAACAAGATACCTCCAATTTCATACCAACAATCGTCTCTATGAGTATGTTCCTGTCAATTGTTAGATCCAAAATCGTGTTATTCTTTTTATCTGAGGCATCAAACTCGTCATGTGAAGCAATATTATAATTAATAAAGCGATCCGCAGGATCATGAGTAGAAAAGACAATTGAGCTTACAGTGGCATGCTCTACCTCATCTCCTTCTATATTAGAAATGGTTGACGTGAATACGAGAAAGTTGCTGACATTGTCGGACTCATTGTCGTTTTCATCATCTGACAAAGTGGCTTTGTAGCCCTTCTTTTGCTTCCTCATAAAATTTGTACAATCTTTCTCTATGTGACCATATCCTTCGAATTCATGACACGAAATACCTTTTCCTTTGTAGCTTGATTGTCTATCACCATTTATGTTATACTTATGAGAATAGTTTCCTCTCCGAAGTTGTCTGTTGAGGCTGATTGTCTCTAACATCTGATGAGACATTTCGAGGTGGAAGTCTGCTAAACTTCTTTGTCACCATGTTATAATTCTTTTAGAATAACGCAATAGCATCATATATATCTTCTTTGGAATCAGAACATACTTGATCGGATTGCTCTTTAAGAAATTTCTTCAGTGAAAGCCTCTTATTGCGTTTCTCAGATCATGAATAGACAATTCATACGTCATAAAAGATCCAATCAGTTCATCCGACTTCATGTTTGACAACTCATGAACTTCTTCAATAGCAGTGATTTTCATCTGAATCCTTGAAGGCAAAGACCTGAGAATTTTTCGAACTAGTTCTTCATCTGTTATAGAAACACCAAGAGAAAATTATTCATTGGCTACAGTTTCATCCTCATTCATGACAAGAGCTTCAAATTAAGTGGTAAGCATCTGAAGCTTTGAATTGTGAACTTTCACAGTTACTTCATGAGCAACTTAACGAATCCCCCATGCCTTCTTAGCTCTGGTACAGGTATTGATTATCCTGAAAATGATTTTATCAACCCCATTATATATAGCATTTAGTGCTCTAGAATTTACAAGGACTTCTTCATCTTCATCAACAGTCCAGTCTTTCTCAGGATATAGGCTTTTCACGCCACTTTCAGCATCAACAATAATAGGAGGTTTCGATCCACTTATGACTGATTTCCACGTCATGCTATCAACAGGCTTCAGAAATGCACACATACGAGCTTTCCAATAACCATAATTAGAAACATCTAGTATAGGAGGTCGGTTGATAGATCCTCTTTTCCTGGAACTGTCCATCTCAACATAATAAAATAACAACAGGAAACCACCCTAAAGTAAGGATGCCTGCTCTGATACCAATTAAATTCTGCTAGCCGCTCAAACAAGTGTCACACACTAATAGTGTAACATTGTATGTAATACTTGACAAGCAAATAGAGATGACAGTAAACAAAACGTAAATAGTAAGAATGACACACACAATTGATAACACCGTACGGTGCAAACGCCACCTACATATGCGGGTGTGATAACTCGGTGAAAATGATTTCACTAAAAAAATAGTTCTTAATACAAATGGACTTATATGAACACCTTTTACAACAACTCCAAATTACTAACTATAAACGTGAAAAAACTAATCAGTTCTTCCTCTTAAATTAGTGTCTCCACACAGATCCACCAAAGACACACTCTCAGCGTGTTCTTTCAATCACCAATAAACTCCAAGCGAGTTAATTCACGAACAAATACATATCCAAAATGTGAATAAATCATAGTGGATGATTCGATTCTACAATGCTCTTCACGCTTGAAAGCCTTGGCGAGGTTCTTTGTTATTGTTATTACTTCAAGCTCTTCCTCCTCATAATTCATAATTTTTTTGTTACTGACAAGTTTCCTTTTTGCTGGCTCAAACTCGTTTTCAGATTAGGCTTTTCTTTTGTTATCTTTCCTACTTAAAACCCCTTCAACAAGCCCTTCGGTGCTCGTACTTAAGCCCTTGGTAATTACATTTGAAACTTTTGGACTTGTTTGCATTCTAAGACTGCTTGGTTGACTTCCCTTCTTTCCGTCTAGAGTCAACTTTATGGGACTGCCACGTTTTTTAATCTTTGAGGAGCAAGGGTCACCTTTTTTCCTTTCCTCTGCAAACGTTTTAAAGTTCAAACCTTTGCTCTATGTGCCGTCCGAAAGGCATAATTCGTGGAAGGACTAATCTCGTCTCTCAAAAGTGACACGGGTCTGACCCCTGCAAGCTTGTCCCCAAATAGTAATCTTACATCATATCTTTATTCATTTTCCACGTGGACTTATTCACGCTCCCCATTGGGCGTGTGTGTCTGACTCGTCTTCTCCTAGTTCTTTTCTTTCTCCATAGACACCTCTGCTTGAGTTTTTCCATTGATATTACCTCCATCATTCTTAATGTTACTCTTTAAAGCTGTTTGCACCTTTTCTTCTACATTCTTGGATTCGTCTATGCACTAGCTATCAAAACAGCTACTAATTTTGGAGGTTAACATCAACCACCCACCATAGGCCTCGACCTCTGACCCAGTGCAGTCTTTGACCATTGTCTAGTCTCTTTTCTTATAGGCTTCATCATCGTGACCCAGTCTCTCACATCTTCATGTGCACATCTTCCAGAAGTTGTCATATTTTCCATGAATCCATATTGGTTCAAGACCTCCTCCTCTTTCAAAAAACAAACCAGGGCACAAGGGTCTCCTTACATCTATTTGGACTTTGAATCTCATATTTGACCCTGAACCTCATGTTGGAATAGGTCTAGGGTTAAGAAAAATTATCATTAATCATATTAATTTGCGGAATATAAAATTTCTTTACAAGTAAAACAATTTTAATAACCTAGGCAAAGTGCATGAACATGTTATAATTAAAAACATTATTTAATCTACTTGAATACTAACTTTTCTTGGATCCTCAAACTTGAAGCGTCTTGGGAAAGGTGGATCTTCTGCCTTGGCTCGATTCCTTCACGTCTAGTCTTGAACTTGAGAAACCTAAGGTTTCTATTACAAGAGTCTATAGAGGTTTAGAACAATTTGTGTGTAGGCACAATTAAACAATCTGTACCATGAACAATTCTTGGATCATAAGTTAATTCTCTAGATCAATTGAGGATCTAGGTGCCAAAATAAAAGAAGTATTTTGAGAGAGAGAGAGAGAGAGAAGAGGGGTCGGCCAAATTGAGAGTACAAGAGCAAAAAAGCTTATTTTTCACATCTCTATGAGAAGGAAAATCAAGAAAGGGTAATTACCCTTTCCTATTATGCATTCATGACACAATATTTGATTTTCCTCTCTCCTTTCTCTTCTAATGTGGCCGGCCACTTCTATCAAGTAAGGAGGAAATATGTTTCCTCACTTAGCTTATTTATTTCCTTCTCAAGGAAATTTATTTCCTCTTTTCCTTTTGGATAATTATCCCTATAATTAAATGGAAATAAAACTCTCATCTTGATGCATGTTGGCCGAAATTCTACCTATGAGGGAGATTCTAGATGCTTCCTTATTTCTTTTAAGACAATTATTAAAATACTCGTTGTAGAATTATAATTGAACAAATAACGAAATTAATTTCATAATGCCTTAAACGACTTTTCGGCTTTAAAAAGTAATTTATATATTCATTATATGAAAATATTCAAAATCTTATTTTGACATTCACATAATTTTTTGTCCATGTGGACAAAAATACCCTTTAGACATTTTCTGAGAAAATGTCTAGTTCAACATCTGAACTTATTTTGACTTAGCTTACAGTTTAACAATCCTACTATGGATCCATATGAACAAAGCTTGAGCTTCTATACTCGGACTCAAAAGTTCACAAACCTTTTTCGAGTATTAGGTTAATGTCAATTGACTCCACTAAAGAGTTGACACTGAGAATCTCTCGGTTCAAATGAATTTATTTTCAACTCAAATTCCACTTAATTATATTGAGCGGATCCATTGAATGTTATCTATGTTTACCCTTCATGAATATCATCAACTAGTTTAGATTTATAAAATTACCATTTTACCCTTCTAGTTGTTATTTCCTCAACTCATTTGTTAGTTGTGAATAAGTTAGAAACAATGTATTGACGATGAGCTAACAAGTCACATTATTTCATCTAAATAGTCTCTACTTAATTTTGGATACTGCGCAGTTCATTTATTCACAATCCAAGTAATAAAGCATGAGGCGATATATATTGCACCTCAGCTATCTTGTACATGAATTCCATATCTATGAGAACTTCACAAAGTTGGTTCATGACATCTTCATAACTTAATATCTCAAATGGATCTAGAATTTGACTTTCTCAAATGAGAGTATTAATGCTATGAACTGACATGTCTCATTTCAGGATTTAGGTAAGCATGATGCAATTCATACATAGTGATCTTGAGATAGAAGATGTTAAATGGTTTGTTCTTCTATTGTCTCTAAAGGTGCACTAATCAATTCAGTATCTTCAAAAGATACACTAAAAGAACTATAGAGTTCCCAACTCTCTATGCCTCGTAACTAGACATCATAGATTCTTCCAACAATCATACGAGGATCAATAGTCCGTTGATCTTTAGATTGTGAATATATCGTTTTAACCAAACCATGAAGAGTTTGTTCACGTAAATCTACATTTGTCTCTTCATACATTGTTAGGTTTGATTAAGGACTATAAGACTATTGAATATTATAAATCTTCAATCAAACTAAAAGGGAATGAATGAACGTTTCAACTTTTATTAATTTAATCAGCAAATTACAATAAGGACTTTATAAAGATTTATATATTATATCAATATGTAAATAAACAATTTTCTTGTGGGCATCTCTGTCAACACCTCGCAGCTGGCCTCTCGGGCAACCTTTGTTCATTAGTACCCGTGGTAGACCTTGTAGCGTCACATGAAAAGGAGAGAACGCCAAAAGAGATCTCCTTCAAAGTCTTTAGAGCTGGCTATTCTTCCAATAGGAGTTGTGAACCTTTGAGGTCCCAAGGCCTACCACTCAATACTCTTGCTCCATCTTCCTTCTTCTCAAACTAGGTTTGGTAAAACCCAAACTTATTTCCTTAACATTTCATTTTTTTACATCTCCACACTTCGAGAACACCTTATATAGAAGCGTTTTGCACTCCAACTCCAGTCTTTTGATATCTAACTTTTCCCGGCTAGTAGATATTCCTCCTCCTTGATGCCATGGTCGTCAAGTTTTCCAGTTATACACAAATTGCTTAATAGAAAGGAGAATGTTGGTTTTATTTCTTCCTCTCAATCTATGTTATCCTCTATAATCACACGACTTTGTTATCCGATCTTGACTCACTTTTTCAAGTTGAAAATAAAAAAAATAAAAACTTGAGTCTCACCCTCTCTGTTTGTGTTTATATTGTAGGGGTATCTCAATACCTCTAAGAACTGTTCAACTCATCAATCACAAATTGTGTACCCTATCTCGCCTGGACACTCTCTTCACCCACACCCCGAAAACTCCCGACTGTTTTATGATGTCTTACTCGAAGCTAATCTCAACCCCACTCCCCGAAAACTTTTTTACTCTTCTTCTTTACTCTCTCCAAAGGATTGTGCCTTCTCAAAAGGACTGTGCATTCACTTGCCAATATTTGTACTTATTAAAGCATGGTCGTTGATTAAGGAGAGCTATAAGTATATCAACATGCATAAAATGACCAGTTATCTTTTGAAGAAAAATAAAGTTAATCGTCTCGTCTATAGCAAAGTTTAGAAGAGGTGACATCATAAAATTAATAATTTGTTTCTTGTGAGGAAGGAAATATGTTTTTTCTTTCTACAACGTAATTGGCCAACAACAATATAACTTCTTGTGGCTTTGGTTCTTCCCCTACACTCGTTTCATTGCTCCTCTCTAACTGATCAACAATAACATATTTGTGTGCATGTTCTTGTTCCCCTAAACTCCTCATCTATTTGAAATTTCATTGTCTCATCTCCAACGAATCACTTTCTAGCCATTTATCTTGAAACAGCAAATGAACTACAATAATAATAATAAATTGTCGAAAATATAAACAGATTTGGTGGATCATCATAATCTTGGGCCGAAAGCAACGTAATAAGAGGATCATTTGTCAATATTTGTTTCATGTCACATCGAAGTTTGGCTTTCACATAATTCGTTTATATATACATGTTGAAATGCATAACGGGTTTAATTATTTTTTAGTATTGACTAATACATGCTGTATTCCCTTGGTGATACGGTTTGCTATAGTTTCTGACAAAGATTAAAATTGCGCGCGTCGGTAACGTGTCGATGGCTCGAAAATACGAAAATTGCGGTGGCCGATGGAAATTGCGACGAAAAAAATGTGAAAATTTGAAAATTAAATTGCGGGAGAAATTGCGGTGGCCGACGAAATTGCGATAATTTACGGAAATTGCGATGAAAATAATGTTGCGAAATAATAACTCAAAAACATAGAAAAATATACCTATAAACAAGGATTAAAATGTCATCAAATTCATCAAACATACATAAGTAGTCTCCAAATTCAAACACATACAAGGTTTAGACATAATAGCTTCATCAAGAATCTATTGAAAACAACACACTTACCTTACAAACTCCATCAAGATGTAACCAAAACGTCGAGTCAATTACTCTTGATGCCACAAATCTTCCCGCTCAAGTGAAGCTTCATTCTCGTCACGCCTCCTCCTTTTGTTGTCACTCCACAATAGTTACATGTGAAATGATTCAACATTCCCGCAACTTTCGTACAATATTTACGAACTCCTTCATCCGCCATGTTTCTACAAAAATTAAAATTTTCTACTAACTTCAATATCAAAACTTAAATCCATGAAATTCAAAACTTCAAATCCAAAACATTCATAACTTAAATTTCAAAACTTCACATTCAGATTCAATACTCTAAAACTTTCCTAACTTATATCTCCACTTTCAAAACTTCACATTCATATTTAATACTATCAAAGCTTTCATAACTTACATAATCTATAAAACCGAAACTATTCGCACATAATCTACAAAACAATTTGAAAAAAATATATGTTATTCAAGACATGACAACGAACATTTTCTATTTCACAACATTTTCGCAAAAAAAATTCTATATCAAGTATTAATTGCAAGCCGAAACCAGATCGGAATTTTTTTATGGGAAACCTGTGAAAATTTCGGCGACATGACGGCGAAACGACGGAAATAATGTTGAAATTGTACATAGACGATGGGAAACTTACCGAAATGATGGAAATGTCGACGTCGTGCCGGTGCGTCGCCAGACCGAGCCTTCAAAACGACATGTTCGAAATGTCGTCGTGGGAAAACGACCGAAATTTCGTCGAAATTTCGACGAAAAAAGAGGCAAAACGAGAAATGGTCATATTTGTGCCGGAAAATCAAAAAACCCTCAATTTCGACGCCATTTCCCCGGCTTTTCCCGAAATTTTAATCCTTGGTTTCTGATAGGAAGTGACTGATCTAACTCTTGGTTGAGAATTGTGGGATTGATTTTGCACCAGTGAGAGAGGTGTTAAATTCCAACACTTTCTTTGTTATATACAAGTGGAGAAATGTTTTTTTTTAAATGAGTAAATAAAGAGACAAGTTATAAAATTTAATAATGTATTTTAATTTTTTGTGATTTATTTTACATTAAATACAAGTAAATTAAAATACGTCGGAAAAATATATATATTATTCCCCTGTCAAAAAAAAATCCCGTGAAAAGTTTCGTAAGTAATAATTGGTTTCTAGAAATAAAAAATAATGTTTATCGTAGACATTCAATTGAAAGAAATATAAATTTATTTAAATAGGTTCCAAACTGGATTGTAATTTAATTTTTTAGAAATCTCGTCAGTTACTCTATACTTTTTTTTTTCGTTTGTATCTGGTTTTAATATATGCCAGCACACACATATATTTGTATTTGGATGAAGCAAGAGATTATTGCATTAATATCGACGCAGATGTTAAATGTGACGCACCAATCATAAATAAAATGTCCGAGTGTGAATTTGGATGATGAATTAATGTTTCAATTATTATCATGGGTCCAGAGATATATCTTTGAAATGTCAAATAATTAAAGTAGATGCCATCTTTGCGCTTTCAATTATCACAGGTGTAATATTACAGTTCTCGAACTTTCAAAATGATTTTAAATGTATTCAGAATTGTTTTTGCAATATTAGCATTTCGTTCAAGGATTGAATTACCGTTGCCGGGACCATTAATAAACTCAGAATTTACTGATAATTCTTGATAGGTTAGAAGAAACTGTAAATTAAAACAGATGTAAAAATATATCAAAAATATTTATAATACTGTTAAGGAATACCGTATTTACCAAGTAATTTAGTGAATAAATATACATAAAAATAGCCGTACGTACCTAGAAACTCATACATAAAAATAAGGGTTATTCTACGTATTACACTGATACAATTTTAAGATTCCACAACTTTTTTTTTATTATTCCACAACTTTTGTTAAGGGTTGTGAAAATCTTCCACTACCCTTAAATTTCCGTTGTAAAATGTTCATACTTTTCATAACGAATATCTAAAGGTTGTGAAATATTTAACAATCGATCAATTTTCGCACAATATTACATTATATTAATGTTCTCGGCGCCGCGACAACGGTCTGTCGAGTCCGCGGCGCCGAGCTCTCACTACGGAACTAAGATTCGTTGTGGAAACATTTCATTTTTTTAAGCAGCGCTCCGGCGCCGTTGTCTAGAGTATAGTTTTTCCTCAAAATATATAAAATAAATCCACAAAATCATATAATACCCGCAAAATAACTTTAAACATGCACAGGCAATCTAAAAAACTTTCAGAATCTTATAAATATATTCAAAATTCATTCGAGATCATATACATTTAAAATCACAAAATCTAACTTATCACATTAATAAATTTTTGTACATAGTTAATCAATTCTTCTCTTATTCTCACTATTTCTACATTTGTTTACGTCTTTTTGTTTTCTACTTTACATATACCTCCTATAACTATGTAGCGTATATAAGATAAAACAAACTACCCTCATTCCGTATGACCGCTTTGTCTTGGAGCCATTAACTTGATGTACGTTGATTGTCCATCACCAAAAGAGTCTTTGTGTTCGAGTTGAAAATTTAAAAACACCCTATAAAACGAAAAGCATGAGGATCTTTTTAACAAACAATTAATAATTCAAAAGGCTACCTTTTTATCAAAGAAATTAAGTCTTGTGAAATTTTTCTTTTCAACAGGTCAAAAAACATCGTGCAATCTTTCTGCAAGTCAAGTACAACAAGCATCCAATGAAAGTTTCGATTGTATGACATGAAAACTAGTTGCCCAATATGGCATCCTCGCACCGCATTTCTAACGTCCTTGACTCGTCTCGACAAATGGTTATCTTCGTCAAATTAACTCAACAATACGTCACCTTCCTTACCCTTTGGTTGCCCCTTTTCATCTAATTCTACCGGGATTTTTCTACCGAGAGTTCTAACCTTATTAACACGACTCATAAGCGTGTTTCTTATTTTTCCTTTCTCATCGGGATTTAATGTTAACAGTTGTCTATGTTTTCTTTAACTATCGTCGCTAGAGGTAGTAGCAGTTGACATTGAATCTATAAACACAATTCAAAATACAATCTCAATTTCAACCCAAATTATACTCAAATCTAATCAAGAACTCAAATTCTATTTCAAACAAACAAAAATATATCTCAATCTCATCTAAAAATCAATTTGAACCAAATCATATCTAAACATATTATCTATTTCAAACACAAAAGCTATATCTCAATATCAACCTGAACGAATTATCAATTTCAAACACACAAAATATCAACCAAAATCTCATCTACACATATTATCATTTCCGATCAAACACTAATAATAATATAAAAAAATTAACCAATGTGATCAGAAGCCGTGGAGAGGCGGAGATAACTTTGGAGGTGAGCTTTCCAGTGAGGAGAACAATGGGTTACGTGGAATTTGAGGCGGAGATTGAGGGCAGGCGGAGGGAAATAGAACAATCGGTTTCGTAGGTTTTGAGGGGCGGGTTTTGAGGAGTGGGCGTGGGTTTTGTGGGTTTAGTGTGAAAAGAGGGAGAGAGATGGCAGATTGAAAGAGAGGGTGGAGGGAAAGAGAGGTCGGAGGGAAAGAGAGGGTGGAGGGAAAAGGAGAGCTTTGTGGGTTTTAAGGCATGGATTTGTGGTGGTGAAAAGCTTGTCGGAGAATAAGAGTGAGGGCAGCCGTTAAGTTTTGGGTTTTCGGAGAAGAGAAGGTATTGAGAAAGAATGTGTTTTGATAAAGAATGGGTTTTGACTAAGAATTAAGAATGAAGAAGACAAAATTAAGGTTTTGTGAGAAATATGTGTAGGTTTTCGAAAAAAAATTGAATTTTTCACAAACTTTAGACATTCCAGCACCCTTATAGGAAGGGTTATGGAAGCGGCGCTGCGGCGACGAAAAAATGGTACAGCGGCGCAACCAAACCTAGATAACCGGCGCCGCGGCCCCATCCTTCGTCGCCATGGCGTCACCAAAATTCCAGTAACCAAACAAGTTTTGACAACCCTTTTGGGATTCGTTGTGAAAACAGCGCCGCGACGACGCTCACCTGGGGTCACGGTGCTGACTTTTTTTAGCTTTTCCCACAACCCTTTTATTAATCCATTGTGGGATGTGGCACCGCGGCCCATAGTGGTCATCGCCGCGGCACCTATCCCACAACGGATACAGTAAGGGTTCTGGAATGTTTTAAAATAAGTAAAATTCTACAACCCTTAGAATAACTGTTGTAGAATCACCTAGTTCCACGACCCTTAGGCTAAGAGTTGTCGAATAACCTACATTCCACAACCCTTAGCTCAAAGGGTTGTGGAATCAAACCACATTCTAGAACTCTTAGCTATAAGGGTTGTGGAATCTCGGATTCCACAACTCTTACAAGTAAGGGTTGTGTTAAACGATTTGTCGAATCCAATATTTATAGAAGTGGTAGCCTTATATATGTTTGTTATTTTAAATATGTCTAAAGTTTCGTAAACTCGTGTAAATGGCTCTAGTGCTTACGTGTCATGTCAATTTACGTTGTTATTTTAAAACATAAATTGATTTTTACAACGTAAATTGACATGACACGTAAACACTAGGTCATTTCCACGAATTTTACGAAACATTGGACATATCCAAAATGAGTTAGTAAACTATGGTCATTTTGCCAAAATTTTGTAAAAAATCATTAATATTTGATATGAAATACTTCAACACAATACAACAAACTGATATAGTCCAATGAAAAGTACATACAAAATGATAAAGTTTCAGCACAATATACCAAATCTATAATTAAACGTAAGCGCAAGCAAACAAATGACTACTTGAAAACGTCTTTAGACATGGTCATACAATTATCCTACCAAATAATGTAATTAGAATATGTACGAGTGTACTTATAAAACGAGTTGTAGTTATAGTTGTAAGTTGATGTTCATTCATGATACGAGTTCTACGCACTTCGAAGAGCAAGTGTTATCGATCTGAAGTATATGGACAAATTATTAATGTCATTGCTAGACGTAAATGAAACAGCATCATTGCACTCAAGGTCACCAGTGTTTAATGGGGCCTAAAGTTATATCAATATTAAAGTTATAATCAATTTTTGTGATGCGTACTTAAATAAATGCGAGACCTTATCATTATATATCTTTGGGTTTATTTTTTAGGCGTTAAGCAATTGCTTAGGTGACTTACAGCTTGAGCCTAACCTGATTGTACCTCGACTGCTTCCACCACCGCCATGGCCCCCTTGATCACTAGCATAGATGCCTCCACATCACCCACCACCATAGCCACATCACCTACTTCGCCTTCTGTATCATACCTGTCAAGATATCCACGTCAACAAAGAGCTCCACCAAACATCACTAGCTTCATATGAAGACAAAGCTATTAAGCCTCTTGAGCTAGATTCGGATCCAAGTTCTAGTTGTCATTTTCCTCACTGTATTAGGTTTTTTTTCTCTCTTAGTTTTCGAATACTGATAATCAATTGGTTGTCAGGTGTAGGAATAGCTTCTGGAAAAAATTATGTAGTTATCATAGATCCGTTCTTTGTTGAATTTACCCTAACTTAGAGAGTAATACATCGGTATCAATATCCTATCAATGCAATTATTCAGACTTTGTTATGGTTACAACATCTATGATTCGAGGTAGATATAATTGCATATGTCATGCTCATATAAAACTTAGAATTCTCAAGAATATAGAAACGGTTAACATGAATAACGAATTTTATTCATTTTTTTTTGTTTGAAAGATTAGTTATTATTAGGGGTTAATTAGTTATATAGCACTATAAACCAAGGTTTAAACGGCCGCTAGCCGATAAACGACCGATAACTCAAAATCACGGAAATGCCGCTAGCCGAACGGAAATTCGACGGAAAAAATGTGGAAAACGGAAAAGGGAATGCCGATGGGATTGCCGTTGGCCGGTCGGAAATTCGATAAAAAGTACGGAAATTCGACGGAAAAAATGTTGATGACATTTTTAGTTCAAAACATGAATTTATAACTATAGAAAATGTTCAAATTATGAAGTTCATACATGTCATACCACATTAAAATTAAAATCATTAAAAGTTCATACATAACATACAATATCAAGTTCATACATACCATACCAAATAAAAAGTTCGAAAAGATCATACGAAATCAAACAACAGTAGTATTCAATAGTAACTGGAATGACGTGCTGGCTGATAAAATCCACCGGTTCGTGCCTGAAGGTTACAATAGTCCAACCACGTCATTTGGGTCGCGTACGATGAAGTGTAGTTAATGACGTGGTTGTTGTAGTTGGCTTGCGTTCCCCCGACGACGGTGCACAATATGGGGTACTCGGGTAGTGGTCCTTGAATCTCGGCACCTATAATGACCGGAACTGGATATGGAACGGGATACGGATAAGCATACGAACCTTGACCGTCGTATGATTGGGTAGACATTTGGTCAAATGACATTGACTCAAGTTGAGTGGAAATGGAGTCAACGTCGTAATCCGTAGAACTAGTAGACCACATTCCCGCTTGTCGACCTCCCGGGTATTGCGCAGACTCAAAGTCAAAGAAGTCATCCGACCTACGAGACATTAGGTTAGATGTTAATAAATGTAAATAAAAAATGCATGTAATATATTAGTACCTGTCCCGATCCCGCGCTCCGTGATCTTCATCTTGAGTAGCTTGGTAACCCGATTCCATGGTCCATGGATCGTTATTCCAACCTCTGCTTGTGCCACTCCCGACACCAACACTTGTGCCGCCACCATCTCCGCCTCCTTGCGTCCCGCCACCATCTCCGCCTCCTTGCGTCCCGCCACCATCATCGTCACTAGACGAATCTATACCAACATCTTGAGAGACGACCCGGTTTACATCAACGCCTTCGGAACGGGCCTGTGAGGCTACTTGCGGATCAGGACGGTTGGATTCATCGTCAAGGTTGCATGGTCGAACCCACTCAAGTAGAACGTCATCGTCGGCCTCATCTCCCATGGCTTGCATAGATTGCTCTATGATTTCTAAGGGGTCTCGGAGTTCCTTGTTTTCGTACTGAGCTTTGCGATCTCGTATCTGTAATTTCATGTTATAATTACAAAACACAAGTTGCTCCAACCTTGAATACGCAAGACGGTTGCGCTGTTTTGTGTGGACTAAGGCGAACGTGCTCCAATTTCTCTCACAAGCCGAAGAGGATGCGGTTTGTGATAAAATACGCATGGCCAACCGACGCAAAGTAGGTGCTTCAGTTCCAAACATTCTCCACCATTCGGCTACAAAAGTAAATTAAAAATCAAGTAATGTTAACAGATCCCACACAACGATATCGTTACGTACCTGCGGCCATATGATCACGGTTGGAAACCGCAGTCTTCCTTCCAAATAGTCCACGTGCATCTCGAAACGCAATGAGCTGTGTACATAATATGTCACTATACGGTGAAGGAACATATTAATATGTGTAATTACGTACCTCATTTCCAAGAACCGAACAATCATCGTGCGGATGTAACACCTCAAAAACGTCTGTAACAGCAGTTAGATGTTCGGGTGTCATCGTAATCTCTGGGTTGTATTGACACCTCGGGTTCAAGTAGTAACTTGCTTTGTGCAATGGGTGACAAAGTTGTCTTTCCCATATGTCGACAACGATATCGACAACCCATCTTTTATTTGGCAGGGCCTCCAACTTTTTCTTCATTAGATCGAAAACGTGGTATAGTGCACCCAACGTCGGAACGACCTCAATGTCCACGAACCGAAGAGCTACAAATAACGGCTCGAATACCTGTCGCATTAACGTAAAATGTTAGTTCTTCAAAGTAAATTACAAACATCATACTAGATACAAAAGTACCTTACAAACTCCATCGAGGTGTAGCCAAAAATTTGCATCATTTACTTTGTCCTCCACAAATGATCCCGCTAAGGTGTTGCGAAATGTCAATCTCTCCCACCAATCGGAATTGATTATCGCCTTCAATGCTTGTTTCTTGTTACGCAAGCTTGAAAGAGCTAAATAATTGGTAGCAAACCTTGTAGGGCCGGGTCGAATGATCTCACCTTCACCTTGGTCTCTTAACTTTGCTAATAGAAGCCCGTGGTTATAAACGACCTTCGTTATGCGCCTAGCGTCATCCACGACGCGAGCAATGGTGTCTCGCTTAGCCACGTCTTCCAACATCAGATCAAGACAGTGTGCGGCACACGGTGTCCAATAACAATTGAACTTTCTCATCAGTTTCAATCCCGCTTTTTTATAGGCCGACCCGTTGTCCGTGACAATTTGGATGACATTGTGGCGTCCGACGTCGTTAATCACATCACTCAAAAGTTTGTAGATGTATTCCCAATTCTTGATGTTGTTCGACGCGTCAACGGACTTCAAGAACACGGTTTTTCCCGCTGAGTATACCATAACATTAATGATACTCAATCGCGTTGGACCCGTCCATCCGTCAGACATTATTGTGCACCCGTACTCTTCCCAAACCTTACGTTGACTATCGACATATGTTTGTGCCTCAGCAACCTCTTCCTTAAGGTATGTGTTGTGAATCTCGTACGGGGAAGGCAGTGGAACGTTAGGACCTGTCAACAACAACGTATTACGTTATTCCGTTGAGCGTTAAAGTATGTTAAGAAATATGTTTCGCATACCGAGTTCTGCAGCTTCGTGCATCATGTTTTTGAAGTGATGAGACTTCGCTTTATGGGCTGGAACACTCTCGTGTATGAAAAATCGGCTGACAAGTCTTCCTAATCGCTTCTTAAGAGACATACTTGTCTGTGTAGGGACTGGTGGTTGTCGTGCCGAATCTGATCGATAGAGAGAAGGCGAGATTGGTGGCCTCGATCTTATGTCTTGTTGGGATCCGGAACCTCCTCCTGGCCCGGATCACCAAGTCGCAGCATTGGCCTCATGTCGACTTCTCTTCATTGCCTCATACAGGTCTTCATCTTCTCGATGATCAAGACGTGGATCGAGGTTTGCACGTAACTCTTGACGGATGGTTTCTTCCATCATGCTCTTATTCTTTTTCTTCATTTCTGCTTCATGTAGCAGTTGCCGCATTTCTTCTCTGACCTCGGGCGGACACTTATCACATCGTTTTACATTCTTCTTCGGATCGTTTCCGCTAAGATGCAACTTCATACGAGTGATACCTCCACCTCTTGTGGTTAACCCACAATATTTGCACGTAAAATGATTACTGGTCCCCGCAACGACGAAACAATGTTTTCGGACGCCTTCATCTGCCATATGTTATCGTTAACAAACAAAAAAATCAATTCCGTAACTCCAAAAATTATGAAAACAATTCACTCTTATTAAATTTCAATTCCAAACAGATCCTATTTCATACAAGTTTTTGAGAAAAAATCATAATCGACCGTTTCAACCAAAACAAACTAAAACAACAATTCCCGATATATAATTCAAATTCTCTAATCCGTGACACAAAAAAATTTAAAAAAATTCCAATCTTCTTAAATTGAAATTCTAAGCAGATTCTATTTCACACATAATTTTGAGAAAAATTCATAATCAACGACTTCTTACTAAACAAATTAAAACAACAATTTCCGACAAACAATTCAAATTTCATAATCCGGGACTCAAACAATTATGAAAAAATTACACTATTATTAAATTGAAATTCTAAACATTTTCTATTTCATACGTATGTTTCATAAAAAATCATAATCAACGACTTCAACAATAATCAACTTAACGACTAATCGAACTATTAACTACAACTATCGAAATTACTTCATATTTCTCGTTTCCGACGTGAATAAAATCTGAAACAAATCCACGCAACTTAAAATGTCGTTCCAAACAGATTTCATTTCATACATTATTTCGAGTAAAAATCGTAATCACAATGTTCAAGAACAATCTTATAGTTCTTATTTCAACATATATGATTTCATAACTACAACCTCCGAATTTACTTCATATTCCAAATTCCGGATCTAGAAAAAATTCAAAAAAATTACATCATCTTCAGAATCACATTCCTAACACATTGTATTTCTACAATTATTGCTAAAAAAAATCAACTTCTACTCGAAAATCAGCTTCAACTACACAGATCTACAATTATCGGTATCTACCTCGGATTTCGGGGATTTTCGCCGAAAAAATGTTGTTTTCTTGCTGCGGTAGTCGGCCGGCGATTCGATCTACGGAATACCGCTGGAATTTCGTCGGCACCTTGTGGATCGGCAGAGAGAAAAAGTCGGCAAATTTTTTGGGAGGGCTTCGAATTTCGGTAGGTTTTTCGTCGGTAGGATAGGGGTTTTATACTACCCACGAACGACATCTTCCGGAAAACGACATCCGGTTTTCGGCGGCAAAAACGACGAAATTCGCCGGCCAAAAACGACGAAACGTTTACATAGGTCGTTTTTGGCCGGTAACCACCGAAAACCGGAATTTCGCCGGCATTTCGCCGAATTTCGCCGGCAATGAAAACGTTGCTATAAACATATGTTCTTTGTGTTTTAGCCAACGTAGTACAAAAATTCGGTTAATGTCCACTATATAGTTTAACGTAAAATTTCAGAAGGTTTTGGCCAAAATATGTTCCCACTCATTTCCTTGTCACGCCATAAATTTAATTAAAAAAAGTCTAGACTTCAAACGTGCAATTAGTGAAAAAAGAGAGGAGTAAATACGACATGTATTAACAACGTTAATTCATTTTCATTTTTGTTCATCGACTACACTTTCTCTCTCCTAAATTCTCTTTCAAAATTTCTCCCAATATTTTTAAAAAAAAAGCCTTAAAATTGTACAGATTATTGATTCGACGATGGAATAGAGGTCAGAGCTTTTCCTACGATGCCAGTAAATGAGTTACATGTAGGTAATGATGTTTTTACAAATTTTATGAGCAAAAAATAAAATTGAATTATTTCTTCTAATTCTACCCCTTCAAACTTCGTTGATCTCTACCCTGAAATTATAGGCTTCGGAGAAGCCGAGGCGTTGATCTCAAAATATTCGCAGGGCACGAGCCCAAGTCGGCCATTGATGGCTTTGAGCGCAAACATAGCAAAAGCACTCTCTAGCTCCAATTAGTTCAAGCAAAAATTCCCCTCGGAAAGCCTCTCGACAGTGTCCAACAAGTGGTCGGGCAGCGGATTTTCCGGCATTGATACGGACTACAACTTCGACGAAACGGGGTTGGATCAGCTAATGGACGAGGAAAAACGCGAAGGACGTCGCTGATCAAAATTTATATTATAGTTTGATCCTTTGTACTTATCTGATTTATATAACAAAATTTGGGATAATGTAAATTGAGATTTCTATGATTGCTGTGAAATCTATAAATCTGGAAAATCAGTTATAGTTGTCGTGTAAAAAAGTATGTAAATATGAGACATATTAACGTGTAAAACAAATTTTAATTTACAATAATTTACATCAATTTAGAGTATATAGTCCTTAAAATTTTGGAAATTGATGTGTAAAACGACTTTCAGTGTCCGAAAATTAATCGAAATTCTGGAAAAAATTATAGTTTTGAAAATACGAATAAGGAGATTAAATTATGATATAATTAGAGAGAGAAAGTAATTAATTTTACAAATATCACTACTACAAAAAAGACTTTTCGAAGCGACATGGACTTTTAGAAGCGACATTTTACCTTTAGAAGCGACTAGTCGCATCTAACCTAAGCACACCGATTTTTCCAAGAAATGAAATTTTGAATTTTAGAAGCGATAAGTCGCTTCTAAAGGTCTAAGACGATATATTAGAAGCGACTAGTCGCTTCTAAAGACCAAAATCTTTTACTCGCTTTTTTTCGCCAATTTTTTCAGTATATTGAGGCATTAGAAGCGTCTAATCGCTTCCAATGTCGATTCTAATGCCCAAATTTTTTGGGTTGAAATTTTCTCCGCCAAAATTTCACTAAGTATAGAAATTTGGGAATTATAAGCGACAAGTCGCTTCTATGCCCAAATTATTTTGCTCAATTTTTGCTCCGTCAAAATTTTGCTAAGTATAGAAATTGGGCTTCAAAATTATGTCGCTTCTAATTCTAAAAAATTTGGGCCCCAAAAGTCTTGTGCCAAAATTTTACTTGTGGGGACGTTAGAAGCGACATTGTCGCTTCTAATGCCCCTACTTACCAAAACGTCGTTGTTTTAATTTTTAAGGACATTAGAAGCGACATTGTCGCTTCTAATGCCACGTTAATAAATTTTCGAGACCTTGTAGAAGCGACTAGTCGCGTGTAATGTGGCTTCTAAAAATATGGCGGGTAACTATTAGAAGCGATTAGTCGCTTCTAAAGGTTACCCATCATATTTTCTCACGTGTTTTCCCCTTTTTGGACCCTAAGAAGCGACTCTATGAGCAACAAATCGCTTCTAAATTCGTCGCTTCAAAACATTAGAAGCGACGGACCTTTAGAAGCGACATTGTCGCTTGTAAAGGTCTTTTTTGTCCTAGCGTATTGACACTAGATAAAACAATAATTTTATTTCCAAAATCACAAGATTTTAGAATATTATATGAACTAAGTCCATGACTTACCAAGTTAAACAAAGCAATAATTTTATTTCCAAATTTATAAGATTTTGGAAGATTATATGACCTAAATACATTACTTATCAATTTAAAACCGTCGAAATTGAATTAAATTAACGTCCTAAATTAAAGCAATTTACAAACTCGTGTAAAACATAAAATTAAAAAACGACTTGGGACATTAACGCGTAAAATGACTTTCAATTTATAATAAATTACAAATGTACAATTTTTATTTAAATTTTATTTAAAAACTTCAACTGAGAGAACGACAATACAAAAATGGTGAAAAAATAGGGATACAATTCAAGAATAACATTTAATCGGTAATAAAAACAACTGATATTAACATTTACTAAAGAAAAAATTAACTTTCCAAAATTATAGGATCACATTTAAGTATAGTAACTAATTGTTGACTTCTCTTTTAAAAACTCGCGCATTAATGAAATTATTTCTGAAAAATTAATGAAATTCAAACGTGAAAATAACAAAATTCAAATTTCGAAATCAAATGTTTAAAGTTTGGTCGAGATTTTGAAGGGCAGAAGTGTAAAATAACATGGTTAATTGATGTGCTACGTAATTATGGCCATTAACACAAATTTAACGAAACGTTTACCATTTTGAAAATGACGTATCTAATGTTGATCATTTCACCAATTTTTTTGTATTATTAGATGATTGTGTTTCAGTCAATACCTATCCTTGTGAAGCCTTGCGCATTTGATTCATGACTTGAATACTATATTAATATTGTCGCGTAAGTGTTAGATGATTATAAAATGGTTAAATTTCACATATTCCTCTGCACACCAATTGGAAAAAGTTGCTGTTGTTTTTTTATGGACGAGAGTTCATCAAATATTTTGAGAAATCCTAACCAATGACATTCAATTGGCATGTGTTATCTAAGAAATAATGTTCATTCTCTAGGTAAGGTTACACATTAATGAATTCTTCAAATCGTCACTACCGAAAACCAAAAAAATTGTGTACTAAGCTGTGTGCACAGCCATTATCGGAGTGGGTTCACATAGTTGTTTGTGTGATTCTAAGTTTTGCAAAACGAAGAAGTCGTTTTAAACATTCCTAAACTAGAACAGCTTTTGAGAAAGTATTTTAAAATGTCATATTTATATAGAGTTTTTCTCACTATATTTTGTTTTGGGTATTTTCTACATTTTAACAAATAAATAATTAAATACTTATGAGTAATTATTAACACCGAGCACAAGGCTTAAGCTCCCCTTCTTTCGTAAAGTTGTTTCATAAATAGCACTATACATTAATATTGCCGATTTTAACGTAAACGGATAAGAAGCAACTACCTCTCTTGGATTGTCATGCACACGTGGACTCACCAACATTTCACTATATATAGAAAAGAAAAAAAGAATTTATAACACCAGAACAAAACCTGAAGCAATTATAATTTAGTCACTGCCATATATATCTACATACATACTTACACGAAAAGTCTTGGTCATAAAACGTATCTTAAAATTCAATTCTTTTATGAAAAATGAAAAAGTTCTTCAGTCTGTCGGAGTTCAGTTCGTGCTGTCGGTCGCCGGCGCTGGTGACGGTGGTCCGGGAAGACGACCGGGGCTGCGCGCCGGAAGGTCACGCGCGGCGGCAGAGGCTGAGCCGCGCGTCGAGAAGAAAGTGCTCCACCACGGCGGCGGAGCTCTGGAGGCCAGGGCTCCCTGCGATATCGGAAGATGCGTCGGCGGTTTCTGCTTCGCGGCCTCCGGCGAGGGTTTCAGGGAAGGAGGATCCGACGGTTCGGAGCAAAGTCGTGGGATCGACGGCTAATAATAAGAGTCGTCGCTACTCAAAAGTGAACGACAGGTTTGTATTCATATATTAATCTTTATTGTTTATTTATTACTTATTTTATAACAGGATTGTTATATGTGATCAGGACGAACTCTGAACCGGTGATTGTTCCAGTTTTCACGCCAACGCCATTCTTGTTTTGAGTAAGAAAATTGTGTATGATCGATCAGGGTTTTCTCCAAATCAGATAATCAATCGCTATTGAATTATCTCATTACCTAATATCGAAATTGGAGAAATATTTTGATCTTGTATGATTGCTAGCTCTGTATTGAATCGTTAATGGTTCGAGGTATATCTATGAAGTAGTTGTAGCTGGTTATTGTTATTTCTTATGTATATATGCCAAGAGCTTTAAGGAATGTTTACATGCATATATGGTAAAAGCTAATGGCTAATTGTGACTTATGGTTAGATTTTTTGGGCTCGATGATAAAATAATATACCTATAAAATATAAGTGTGCGTGACATCTCTTACTTGTGATATTAAATTTCACTTCTTACAGACGCCATACAAAACTTGATTTAGGTAGTATCTCTTGATCCCAGAGAGTAATCAGCAGAAAAATCGTTTTAGTGTGTAATCAGCCGAAAATTGTTTTAATAATCAACGGCACACTAAAACAATTTTTTGGCTGATTACTCTTGATCTCAAATGATAAATGTTTTTTTATTTCCCCCGCGTTTAATTAACTGATGGTAAAGTATAGGTTATTTACAAGTTACATAAGAAAATTATTGAAATTTGTGTCACTATATAAAATACTTTTTGAAGATTTACAGCATTCATCTTCATATTCATTAACCAAAATATTTTTTAGACTGTGAACATTGATGCTCAAATAAATTAACTAATACCAAAATCGTAAACATAAATTTTAGGTCGAAATAAGCCAATATATTGCATATAAAATGAAAATAAAAACCTGATTCATTGAGGAAAGAACAAGGTCCATTGTACAAATTTATTCTCAATCGGCCAGAGAATAACTTGGCTTTTTTTGTTTTTTCAAACAAACAAATGCAAAAGACGTTGAACAAGCAATGAACTTAATGGAGTAAATTAATGAAAATAGTACCGAATGTCATTAATACTTACACGTAAATTGCAATTTTTAATATAAGATCTTAACAAATAATCAACTAAAAATTAATACACACTCTAATCAAATAACACGGAAATATACTGAATACAAAATCAAAATTTTAAATTTTGAATTTTAACAACATTAAAATTTAAAATTTAAAATACTAAAAACAAAAAGGGCAAGCTGGTAGCAAAGTTTCGAAATAAATATATCATGCAAACATGCTATTTATAATAAATTAACAAAATATTGGTTAAATTCAAATATAGTATGTTCACGCTAGCATTTTCTGTTGGTTGATAATAATGTGTGTTTTACTACTGCCATTTGAGAAAAAATATGTCTAATTTGAAGAACTTAAATTTGATGTCTTTAAATATAATATATGTAATTGACACAAACAAAGAATCCAGATTTTTTTTTTAATAAAAGTCCGAAAACAAGCAGATTTAAATTAACAGATATTCTTACTTCCCGTAATAAGCATAGAGATAGAGACCACGACCAAAGACAACAATGATCAGAGTAACATAGTGTTAATTTCACATCGCTTTAAAGATAGAAGTTATGAGTTCAATTTGCATTGTAATTTAAGAAAGTGTGCCTTCAAAACAAATCAAACAAATTAGAAGCTCAAAACCTCTTATTCTTGGAAATTTGCTAATGAAATTGTAATTATAAATAGAAATTAAAATAAGTCAATAGAAATTAAAATAAGTCAATTAACTGAGTAAGACTATTTATCTTTTCACCCTTTATTTTTGTTAGCATTTGGATAATTAAGTTTAAAATGTTGGTCACGTTGTTCCTTTCATTATAAAAACTTTGAATGAGAATTCCTCATTTCCCATTATTATTTCTAAGAATGCCTTGTTTTACTATGAAAATAGCTTGTTTTTAAATCATTTTTCACTGTCTATAACATTATATTAATATTGGTATACTTGTCTTTTATCTGCAGTTTACGTTTAGTAATTTTAATTTATAACCGTCTAACAGTCACAAAAGGCAAAATAATCTGAAATTATAAAGAAACCGGGTTACCTAATAATTGTTTTAAATTTCAAAACAGGTATTTGTGTAATTTACTTAATATAGATATATTTATATCTCAAAGGCAGCTTGATTGGGCTTCCATTGGCCTGATATACGGGTCAGTTAGGTTGTAAGTTGACGAATACCATCAGCGTTAAAAACGGGTTCGACCAATAGCGACCTCTACACATATGGGCCATAGTGGTCTAGGGAGACCTGATTATTGAGGCGGAATCGGTTTTTAATAAAACAAATGGATAAGCTGTCAAAAGAATAGACTTAATAATTATTAAAATATCAAAATTAGACTTCTTATGTACACATCTATCTCAAATTAGACTTTTGACTCATTTTCGGACACATATACCCTTCAAGTGCCTTTTAAAATTTCAGTTTTTGAAATGAAATAGAATCCGATGAAATCGGATGAATTCCGATACTATTTGAATTTTTTTAAAAGATGCAATCCGATAGTTTCAGATAAAATCCGATGAGTTTTTAAACATGTTTTAATTTTGATAAAATCCGATGAGATCGGATGAATACCGATGCTATTTGAAATTTTTTTTAAAGATGAAATCCGATGAGTTTTTAAACATGTTTTAATTTTGATAAAATCAGATGAAATCGGATGAATTTCGATGCTATTTGAAAAAAAAATTAAAGATGGAATCCGATAGTTTCAGATGAAATCCGATGGGTTTTTAAACATGTTTTAATTTTGATAGAATCCGATGAAATAGCATGAGTTCCGATGCTTTTTGGAAAGAAAAAAAATTAAAGATGGAATACGATAGTTTCAGATGAAATTCGATGAGTTTTTAAACATGTTTTAATATTGATAAAATCCGATGAAATCGGATGAATTTCGATGCATTTTGAAAGGAGATATTCGGGAGGAGGGTATTTTGGTCCAAAAAAGAACAAAAGTCCAATTTTAGATAGAGTATACATAGCAAGCCCAATTTTGATATTTTATACCTTATTAAGTCCAATTAAAGAAATTTCTCATAGAATATACGTAGAGGAAGCAAAAGTTGTCCGCGTATATACAATTGAATTGTCCATGACAAAAAAATACGAAAATGCCGATACCGACAAAAAAATTGACGACAACAATGTAAAAATTTAACCAAAAGACCGACGAAAATGCTGATTGTCAATAAAATATCATTAAAATACAAAAACGCCGACGAACAAGTTACATTCCACAAATTCATATCGTTTTTGAGCTTTTAACAAATCATAAATTCATGATTACAAACATCGATATACATCCAAAGTAAATGCATCATTTATCAATGATAAGATCTGGACACACTAACAAGCCTACCAACACAAACACCCATCGGATAACGCACCTTAACAAAACACACAAAAACAAATACGGTATCAGAAATAAACCTTACTACCAAAACAGGTTTCCTATAACTTTTTTCTTCTGGTTCGTTCTCTTCATCTTCTCCGATCCGTCGAGAATGTCGCTGGAACCTATGTTGAAAATACACATGCAACGTTGGCGATTGCCCGACTCGACACCACACAACTAATCAGACGATAAAATTGATTCAAAATAAATTAAATTTGCGAACCCAAATCTTTTTAATGAATTAGCAATATAAGTTTAATTATTTGTTTATTTTATATCAATGCGATACTTTTTTTATTCAATTTATTATAAATGTGCTTCATTAAGTATATTTAAATATCAATTGTTCATTCATTAATAATTATTATGATTTTTGGCAATTGATATTATACTTTTTCTAAAGCTAAAGGAATACCAATATGCAAAAGTTACACCATAAAAGATAAATTCCAATCATACTCTGATGGTGGCTGCTTGTAAGTAAAACTCTAGTAAATGATCTGTGCAGCAGGCATACCCTACCGTAGGGGAATGTTGGTATTCAATAATATTCAACAACTTATCTGTGCAGCAGACAGGTATGGAAAGAAACAAACTGCTGACCCATGTGTACGGTAATAATAAAACATAATTGCGCATAGTATACGATAAATAATTCATAAATATTTGTTATACAATAATGTCAATTTCAAGTACGAGAGCTAATAAAGATCATGGCGGTCGTACATCGGCATAGTTTATTTCATGTATCACATTATTACTCTCACACTCAATAAGACACATAATAAGGTTTTTATTAGCGGCCTGATGAGTATGTCTTTGTTAGAGACAACATCTTGTTTTGTTCACATAATGCATATGTATATATAACAAACATCAAAACATAGGAAGACAAGATTCATAAATTAATTTAGAAAACAATACACTCAACTCAAAATGTCAATCACAAAAAACTTAAAATATAAAACATAAAATAACATCAATTATGGTTTTCAAGAATTCTCATCCTTTCGACCTGTTCAATAAATATCTTAGGAGGCAATCCTTTAGTTAATGAATCAACTACCATAAGTTTTGTTTTAATGTGCTAAATTGACACCCTTCGTTAATGAACTTATTCTTTTAACGACAAAAGTATTTCAATTCCATATGGTTAGCACATTTCGAATGCTTTTCGATTTTTTAGAAGAAAACTACTCTAGAATTATCACAATAAATGTTTAGCGGGTTAGCAATAGTGTTGACAATTCCAAGTTCTGATAAAGTTCTGAAACCATAAGACCTGAATTGTAGCGTCAAAGCTTGCTACAAAATTATTTTCCACAATGGATGCAACAATGAAAATCTGCTTCGGCTATAAGGAAAATAGCCGAAAGTTGACTTCTAGTGTCGAAGCATCCGACAATCTCTCAATCTAAATATCCAATCACCTCGAGGTGATCGGATCTCCTAAAAGTAAATATATAATTATTCGTTCGTTGCAGATATCTCAACAATTTCTTTACAGCCTTCCAATGGTCTGTTCTTGGATTACTTTTATACATGCCCAACATCCCGACAACAAAACAATGTATGGCCTAGTACAATTTTGTGCATATATCAAGCTCCCAACAATAGATGCATAAGAAATTTGTTCCATTTGATTGCGTTTCAGTTTATTTTTTGGACATTGATTAAGACTATACGTATCTCCCCTTCTTAATTGGAACAACACTTGTAGAAAAAAATTTCATCTTGAATCTCTCAAGAACTTTGTTAATGTATGTTTTTATAGACAATCACAACCATTCTTGTGATCTATCACAAACATTTTCCTGGAATCCCGCTAGGACTTTGCAGTGAAGACCAACGAAATCGACGGCGAAGAGACCACTGCAAAAAGTGAGAAGAGGTTGCAAAAACATGAGGTCAGTAAGTCTGACTTATTCAAACGCATGGAATTTGGTGTTGTGGGGTTGTGTCTTAAGACTTTTACGCTTTTAATCATCTCCAACTTTGTATATCTTCTTTGATAATTATATAAAACGTCAGGAAATTGTCCAACCTTTGGTTTATTTTTTCTTTCTTTCTTTGTGTGCACAGAAGCTGTTCGGTCTATTTCCTTATAAAGAAATATCAGAATGAAGATGTAGATCGGAACCTGGCCTGCTTTCCACACCGTGATCACCGAGAGTCGTACAAGCTCTCTGAATCTTGTTCACCAGCGAGATCAGACTCCATTTCGCCTGTACAGCGATGAATGACGACTGGACTTAGGTCCGAGATGAGAAGGCTAAGTCGACGTGGTACGCGGATCGGGCAAGGCGTTTGAGAGAGAGAGAAGATTGATGGGGTTTACGTTTAGAAATGTTGTGTTTGAAATGGGATGAGAAAAAACTTATTAACATAACTCTTTCCACGTAAAACAGAAGAGAAGAAAAGGATAACAGCTGCCATAAATAGACATGTTGTGTTTGAAACGAGATGAGAACACCTGTTAACAATAACACTTGCCACGTAGAGAAGAAAAAGATAACACTTGCCACGTAAAACAGAGGAGAAGAAAAAAAATAACAATTGTCATAAAATGAGAAAACATGAGAAGAATGTGATTGGGTGAGGCTTATGAACAGTAAAATAGTATATCTATTTATAATATTATGGTAAGCACGTTCGTCTATTTTGCCAGCTTGAAACTACGACTGACTAAACACGGTTGTGTAATGCAATTCACGAGTCAATTTTTTTCCTACACGGGATATTATACCTTAAATTTAAAGAACATATAAAGCAAAGGTCATGGAGTCTGACCGACGACGGCGACGGCGGCGTCGAAGAGGAGAGATCGAAGCCCCGCTGTCAAGGCGTCTGGTTCTCCTGGAATCCCGCTAAGACTTTGCAGTGAAGACCAACGAAATCGACGGCGAAGAGACCGCTGCAAAAAGTGAGAAGCGGTTGCAAAAACATGAGGTCAGTAAGTCTAACTTATTCAAACGCATGGAATTTGGTGTTGTGGGGTTTGTGTCTTAAGACTTTTACGCTTTTAATCATCTCCAACTTTGTATATCTTCTTTGATAATTATATAAAACGTCAGGAAATTGTCCAACCTTTGGTTTATTTTTTCTTTCTTTCTTTGTGTGCACAGAAGCTGTTCGGTCTATTTCCTTATAAAGAAATATCAGAATGAAGATGTAGATCGAAACCTGGCCTGCTTTCCACACCGTGATCACCGAGAGTCGTACAAGCTCTCTGAATCTTGTTCACCAGCGAGATCAGACTCCATTTTGCCTGTACAACGATGAATGACGACTGGACTTAGGTCCGAGATGAGAAGGCTGAGTCGACGTGGTACGCGGATCGGCCAAGGCGTTTGAGAGAGAGAGAGAGAAGATTGATGGGGTTTACGTTTAGAAATGTTTTGTTTGAAATGGGATGAGAAAAAACTTATTAACATAACTCTTGCCACGTAAAACAGAAGAGAAGAAAAAGATAACAACTGTCATAAATAGACATGTTGTGTTTGAAATGAGATGAGAACACCTGTTAACAATAACACTTGCCACGTAGAGGAGAAAAAGATAACACTTGCCACGTAAAACAGAGGAGAAGAAAAAAATAACAATTGTCATAAAATGAGAAAACATGAGAAGAATGTGATTGGATGAGACTTATGAACAGTAAAATAGTATATCTATTTATAATATTATGGTATATATATATATATATATATATATCCCAATCACATAAGATGTATCACCCATATTTTTCATTTCAAAGTTCTTAAAAAGAAACTTCTTGGTTTTTCGTAATAAACTAAGACTACTAGTAGCAAGCAGAATGTCGTCAACATACAAAACCATAATTATACACTTAGTTTGACTGATTTTTAGATATATACATTGATCAATGATATTTTGTTTAAATCCAAAAGATGTGATGGTATCATTTGTTGTCGCCGTATTTTTACGCGGCAACTCGAATATATGTCTCCCCTGTATTGTCCTCCGATCAACCAAGAGACAGAACCTACGCCAGGTGTACTCAGGCACGCCGTGGATCCTCCGGAGAAGTTTCGGACACGCCTGGGCACACGCCTAGCCCCTTGCCGGCGTACAAGTCCCTACCTGGCCCCTGGCCGGCCGGCAGGCCCTTGCTGTTGGAATTTAGTTAACAATTAACCTAATTTAATTACGAAACACATCAATATGTGGCGGAATTTCATAATTCAATTTAACATATTATAAACGTTTTAAAACATGTTCCATAACCATATCATTAAATCTAACCTAACATGTCAATAAATTTACAATCATATCAATAAATATATCTAAGCATGCAAACGAATAATCCAAATACATATAATTATTCTAAAATATCATATTATTCAGATCCAATTCGTTCGAGGGATACTTACATAAGATTCGGATCTGCGAGAGTGAATCCCGGAGTGCGTCAAGGTGGTCGGCCAATCCTCTACGCCACGCGCGTCCAGGAGATCCTCAAAACCGTCGAGTCTTCGTTGCTCCAAAAGTGGCCGGCCCTGGGGAGAGAAAAATTCACTCAAACAACCACAAGTTGAGTCAATGATAATACTCAAGCGATTTATTAGGAGACAAAGAGGGTGGGATCTTTCGTGAGAACAAGAGAAGAAGGAATAAAAGGAAAATCTCTCAACGGTTCGCTCTCTCAATTCTCTTTGGGATTTTGGCCAAGTATTTTTCTCCTTGGGAGAGAGCAAATAGTCGGCCAAGATGGGAGGGGAGAGAGAGAGTGTGGCTGTGTAAAAAACTAGGTCAAAAGAGAGAGAGAAGAGCTCCTTTTATTTCAGGGAGAATGAACTTAATTAGGTCAAAAACAATTAATGACTCATTAATCAAATTTAAGCCCGATAAATCATTTAAGCAATTTTCCAACCCACTAATTTGCATTAAGTGGCCGGCCACCTAAGACTATTTATCTCCCAAATATTTTTGATTTATTTCTAAAATAATATTTAATTAATTTAGAACATCTCATTTATTTAATGACAAGTCATTAATTATTTTCATATTAAACAATGTAGTACGAAACGAGAAAATATTTATTTTCATCTTTTATTTATTTGAATCATCAAATTATATTATTATCAATATAATAACACAATATAATTCGTTAAATAAATGTAATAATAAATAACCAATTATTTATTTAATTACTTAGAAAATAATTTTCTTAGTGTAAATCACAATTTACGTTTAATAAGAAAATCGATCTTTTTTTGTTCACTAATATCTCATCCAAGAGTCTATCATTGAGACCTTATGGACCCACATGAACGAAGCTTTAGAATAAAGATCGGACGCAAAAGTTCACAAACTTTTTCCGACTTTTAATTCTTAATATTAGTCGATTCCACTAAAGGACCAATATTAAACATCTTTAAGTTCATATGCGTTTATATTTCCGTTTGATGTGATAAAACTATTCTTCACATGGTCCACGATGTATTTTACGATTTTACCCTTTGTGTGTATCACTAACTCAGAGGAATGTAAAATTACCGTTTTACCCCTGAGTTATTATTTCACCAAGTCCTCTGTTATTTGTGAACGAGAAAAACATAAAGTGAAATGTCTCAACATGTCACATGTTTTATTTCAAAGAATTCTTTATTCGATGAATACCAGGCCTGGTTTATTCGCTCACACTCTCATAACAGAGCATGGTGTGATATTAATGCCTTAGCATTGTTTCAACACAAATTCCATATATGTTAAACACATGTTTCAACGAAACAGTATTATGACACCACCCGTTGGGTCAATGAAACTTCATTTAGCCATTGCCCATTGACAAATCAAATGTCATAAAGTGTTACAAGAATACATGCACTCACTTCAGGATTTAAGTAATTACTAAAATACCCTTCGTATGTAAGTTTGAGGTTTCGAGTGATTAAACGGTTTTATCTCGAACTTCAAAATTTCACTGGTCTTGTTCAATATCTTCATTAAGATATCAAGAATGAATTACAGAGTCACAACTCTCCATATCACAAGATAAGATATCGTTTAATTCATTTTAAGAATCATTACTAGGAATCGATCGCCCAATAGATCTTTAGATTGCGAACTATTATTTAAACTAGTTATAAGAAGGTATCTTGTCAATTCTGTACTTAGCACTTCTTTCGTTGATGACAGTTTCAAAGCATAGACATAAATGCGTAAACACAATCTTAAATAAGAATGGATATTCAATCTTTATTTAATTTCAAAGCAAAACAAATACAAAAGTATTTAATATCAAAAATCTCCTTTGTGGACATAAATGCCAACACTTGCCCGGTCGGCTGGACTGGCCGGCGACTCAGTCCGGCCGACGAACCTGTCCGCCTGACGACTCACGCCGAGCCAGCAACCCTCAGCCAACCAACGACCCTCGCCCGACAAGCGACCCTCGCCCGACAAGCGACCCTCGCCCGGCCAGCGAGCCCCAGCCGGCCAACGACCCTCGACCGGTCAGCGACCCTCGCCCAGTCATCCACTATCGCCCAGCCAGCGACCCCCCCGGCCAGCAACCCTCGCTCGGCCAGCGACTCTCGCCCGGCCAGTGATCCCTGTCCGACCCCTGACCGGTGGGAGACCCTCGTCCAGCCAGCGACCCTCGGCCGGGCAGGCCTCTCCCAAAGGCTATAAATAGCCCCACCAATACCAAATTCGAGGTACACAAGTTTTCCCGAGAGAAAATTACTCTCTCTCTCTCTAAACACGAGGATTCTCTCCTGACGGAAAGAATTCTCCTTAAAGATCCGAGACCCGAGCCCCGAAACGCCAGCGATCCAAGTATCCCTATTTCACTCGGTCTCGTCGATCCCTCCTCGTCATCCTATAACTCCACCCTCTGTTTTCCCTTCTTAGTTCACGTCTGTTTACTCTTTTCAAATAACAGAAGGACTTGAAGAGCACACGACAGCTAAGAGACGACCCGTGACACTGGATCTGGCACGCTAAGACCGAAGCGAGGGTCACTCGCCCCGAGTAGGGATCTAGTAGTAAAAGTTTAACGAACCCGACGAAATAGACAATATAGTCCTATCTCTTTTTCATCCATTCGTCAAGTCTTTATCAATACTCTACCGTGTAATCAAATACTAAACCTTTCTTTAATACTAGAATTATATTTATTTATCGTGATGAGTGTCCACTGATATAGATAGTTCGTGTTCAAGATCCTCCAAGTTCAACTCGTGCCAAGAGAAGTCCATTTATTCCGTTATACTTCCCTTGATACATATCAGCCCTAAGCATCGTTGCTTCCCCAACGAAAGATTCATTCGAATGTTAACTTACTTTGAAAGTGTACGCAATCAATCGATTCTTGAATCAACCTTTAGGTGAGTGAACTTTGAGCTCCTTTCAGGAAGGCTGGATTTCGTATTTGTAATTCACTTCTCACTCGAATCATGCTCTAAGGAGACTTCCAAGAGAAGACTCGCAAGACATAAGCTGTAATAAGTATGGATAAGTTTTTAGCGAATGAGTCAAAGAGGTTCGAGGCATGATTCAATGTCCATGACCACTTCAAGATTTAGATTAAGTCTCACTGTGACCATCACAGTGACCTCGGTAACGGTCCTTAAACGAAACATCTACCCTAAAGCCTGTCCAGGTCGTACACTTACCACACGTGTAGAATGTTCCCACATAGTGATCAACCTTTACTCATGTGTTCCACATACATGACTTTAGATATAACTTCCCAGGCGTACATCAGTCATCGACCTCGTTTTAGCACACCGCCCAAACTCAGGTGCTCAACACATGACTCAGTTTGATACGGAGGCTATGGGATGATGAATGTTCTATAAATTTTAATACATAAGAAATAACCATTTCAATTTGAATAATTTATAAATGTCAAACTTTATTTTATTAATAATGTCAATGAGAATTTACATAAGTATCTTCTCAAGCGGTCAAGAATTTCTAACATTATGAAGTTGACATGAGTATACTTTGTGAAGTTCTCATAGATATGGAATTCATGTACAAGATTGCAAATGTATATCACCTCGTGCTTTATTATTTGGATTGTGAATAAATGTACCGGCCTGTGTCCAAATAAAATAAAGGATTCTTTTGAATGAAAATTTGTGACTGTTGGAATAAGTCTAGGGTTAAGAAAAATTTATCATTAATCATATTAATGGCGGAATATAAAAATTTCTTTTACTACTAAACCAATTTTTACTAACCTAGATAAAGTGCATATACATGTTATAAATTAAAAACATTATTTAATTACTTGAATACTAACCTTTCTTGTAGCTTGATCTTTAATGGATCTTGAGAAAGGTTAATCTTCTCTTCTAGCTCGACTCCTTCAAGCCTAAAGTGAACTCAAGAAACCTAAGGTTTCTATTACAAGAGTCTATAGAGGTTTAGAAGGATTTGTGTGTGGGCACAATTAAATACAATAACTCAAGAACAAGTCTATGAGCTAAAGAGCTAATTTAGCCTAAGTCTAATGAGGACTTAGGTGCCAAAATAAAAGAAGTATTTTCTAGAGAGAGAGAGGGTCGGCCACAATGACAGAGAGAGCAAGAATGAAGCTTATTTTCACATCTCTATGTGAGGCTCTATTTATAGGAGAAGGAAAATCTATAAAGGTCAATTATGCATTCATGAAAGAATAATGCATTCATGACACAATATTTTATTTTTCATTCCCCTTTCTCTCCTAAGTTGGCCGGCCATGCACCTCAAGCAAGGGGAAAATTTGTTTCCTCACTTTGCTTATTTATTTCATTATCAAGGAAATTTATTTTCTATTTTCCTTTTGGGTAATTATCCTTATAATTGAAGGGAAATAAAATTCTCCTCTTGATGCATGTTGGCCGAGACTCTATTTAGGGGGGAGCTTCTAGATGCTTCCTAATTTCTTTTAAGACAATTCTTAAAATACCCATTCTAGAATTATAATTGCACAAATAACGAAATTAATTTCATAATGCCTTAAACGAGTTTTCGGCTTTAGAAAATAATTTATATTTTCATCATATGAAAATATTCAAAATCTTATTTTGACATTCACATCATTTTATGTCCATGTGGAAAAAAATACCCTTTATACACATTCCGAGAAAAAGTCTAGTTCAACATCTGAACTTATTTTGACTTAGCTTTCAGTTTAACAATCCTACTTTAATGACATGTAATAGTGATCTTATGGATCCAAATGAACAAAGCTTGAACTTCTATACTCAGACTCAAAAGTTCACAAACCTTTTCCGAGTATTAGCCTAATGTCAACTGACTCCACTAAAGAGTTGACACTGAGAATCTCTCGGTTCAAATGAATTTATTTTCTACTCAAATTCAACTTAATAATATTGAGTGGATCCATTGAATATTATCTATATTTAACCTTCATGAATATCATCAACTAGATGAGATTTATAAAATTACCATTTTACCATTCTAGTTGTTATTTCCTCAACTCCTTTAGTACTTGTGAATAAGTTAGAAACAATATATTGACGAGGAGCTAACAAGTCACATTGTTTCATCCAAATAAAGTCGCTACTTAATTTTGGATACTGCGTAATTCATTTATTCACAATCCAAGTAATAAAGCATTAGGTGATATATACTGCATCTCAACAATCTTGTACATGAATTTCATATCTATGAGAACTTCACAAAGTTGGTTCATGACATCTTCATAACTTAATATCTCACCAATTTTCCTAGTCTAGATCACATAATGGATCTAGAATTTGACTTTCTCAAATGAGAGTATTAATGCTATGAAATGACATGTCTCATTTCAGGATTTAGGTAAGCATGATGCAATTCATACATAGTGACCTTGAGATAGAAGATGTTAAATGGTTTGTTCTTCTATTGTCTCTAAAGGTGCACTGGTCGATTTAGTATCTTCGAAAGATACACTCGAAGAACTATAGAGTTCCTAACTCTGTATGTCTCGTAACCAGACACCATGGATTCTTCCAACAATCATACTGGGATCAATAGTCCGTTGATTTTTAGATTGTGAATATATCGTTTTAGTCAAACCATGAAGAGTTTGTTCACACAAATCTACATTCGTCTCTTCATACATTGTTAGGTTTGATTAAAGACTATAAGACTATTGCATATCATAATTTGTTGGAAATTACTTAACGATTTAAGGAGATTATTATAAAACATAACAGATTACGTGCGGAATTAATAATAAAAACGATCTAGCATATTAAACTATTTAATATCTAACAACCTATTGACATTAAAATCATAAGTGAATTAACAAATTAATTCTAATCTAGGAACATGTTAATTAACAATTTAATTATAAACATGTACGTCGATATAATTTAAACACTCCAATCAATACATAACAAATTATATATTTAACGAGTATTTAAAGTTATCGAGACTTACAAATTCGAGTTATAAATAACTCGGTTGAGGAATTGTGCTCGAGTTTGAAGCGAGAATCTTCAAGCTTCAATTCCAGGTTTGCAATGTCCTCCTCGCAGCGTCAACACGTCACAAAGAGGAATGAGCGGCGGCACATGCACGGGCAGCGGAGACGTGGCCTTGGGGCTGGTCCGGGAAGCTGGCAGCAGGTGGCGGTGGCTGGGCATGTCGCTGAAGGCTGCAGGCGACGCTTGGAGGCCTCGCAGCGGGAGATGTGGTCTGAAGGGCGCTGAGGCGCGGTCGGGCGCGGACAGGCGCAGGTAACTTAATTTAATTATTGGTGCAATATTAATTCTATAATTAGTATTTTAAGAATGTCTTAAAAGAAATAAGGAAGCATCTAGAAGCTCCTCCCAATATATAGAGTTCGGCCAACATCAAGAGAGAGAAGGAAATTATCTCTTGTTATTTTGTGCATTATTGTTTATTGGTAATTGCCCAAAGGAAAAGAGGAAATGAATTTCTTTGAGAAGGAACAAAAATGTGCTAAGTGAGGAAACAAATTTCTCTTACTTATAACATTGTATGACCGGCCATGTAGAAGAGAAACGGAGGAGGAAATCAAATATTGTGTCATGAATACACAATAGGAAAGGGTAATTACCCTTTCTTATATTTCGTTCTCCTATAAATAGAGCATCACATTAAGATGTGAAAATAAGTTTTTGGTCTTGCTCTCTCTCATTCTAGCCGACCATATCTCCCTCTCTCTCTCTCTCTCTAAAATACTCGCTTATTTTTGGCACCTAGATCCTCACTTGATCTAGAGTATTAGCTTATGATCCAAGACTCGTTTTTGTTTCATATTGTTTAATAGGGCCCACTCACTAAATTCTTCAAACGCTCGAAGACTCCAGTGGTAGAAACTTTCGTGATTGCTCAAGAATCCAAAGACAAAAAGCAGCAAGGTGAGACGTAGGATCTTCATACGAGAATGGTCTCCAAGATCAAGCAATAAGAAAAAGGTACTAAGTATTTTTCATATTTATTATAAGTTTTAATTAACAACATATTTATGTACTTTGTCTAGGTAGTAAAATAGTTTTACACGTGTTAGAAACAATTTTTTATATTCCTCCATATATGATATGATAATTAATTGTTAAATCCTAGATTGATTCCAACATATACACATCAATATCGTTACTTGGGGTGCTCGATCCTGATATCAATAACATTAACATCAAGAACTTTCTCTTTATACACAACTTTGGAGAGAGATTATAGTTCACAAGTGTAACTGGCTACACACTGTATTTATTATTGATAATGTTGAACTAGTTTATGCCATCAGACACTAAACCAAGACGTAAATTTTGGGGATCAGGCTGCGATCCTTATATTATCGATCCATTTAAATACATCATTTTATATAAATAGATTGATATACTTATCAATAAATTATGGATATATCATTTAAAAAAATTGATAAATATTATGTCATCATTTTCATTACAAATAAATAACGTAAGTTGAAAAAGATTGGACCAAAATTCTAAGCGAAATAAAACAATAAGACCTCAAATTTATGTCATGCTTAAAACATAATTATACAAACTATCAGTGAAGTTCAAGATCAAATTACTGGCATGATTAGATCGTCCAAAACTATCCACGTACAAGATATTAGCGATCAAAACAACCAACGATCAAGATTATCGGCACACAAGCCCATCGACATTTAGGGCTATCAGCGATAAAGATTATTGACAACTAATACTATCCGCATACGAGACTATCATAGCAAAAACTATTGACATAGCCAAAATCCTCGGTGCATCAAAACTAGTGACCTTAAACCTTATGCAAAATAAACTATAGGCAAGATGAACCTTATGCATGATGGAACCTTGAACAAATGAAATCATAGGCAAGAAAGGAACATTAGGAATGTTGCAAAACATACACATTAGTTATGAACCTTACACAAAGATAAGCATAAGAAAAATGAACCTCACGCATCACAAAACTATAGGCAAGGAAAGCCATAGGAAAAAAAGGTTTAAGAAAATGAACCTTAAGGGAAATGAACCTTAGGTATGATGGAAATCATGAAGAATGGGATTTGCGGATGAGACTATTAACATCAAACCATTGATGATTGATTATCGACAATAGGTCATCGACATGATAATTGGCGCGAGATCGTCAATGCGTAACCATCGGTACATGAGATTATCAGCGAACTTCATGGTCGAGACTATTGAGATAATGCAATAAGTGAGATTCTAAACCTTTGACATACACCAACTATTGGCTGCCCAAGGCAAACCCTTCACCAAAAACAACCTCCAATGATCAAATTCTTCAAAAACTAATTAAAGTTTCAATGAAGAAGCCTATAAATACCGCTCCTCCATAAGGACAATATCCTATTGATATGATAAATATTTACTCGGTAAAACTCAACACATTTCTCACAACATCTCGTATTATAAGAAACATAGAGACAAACACAAATTCATTCACGAAAACGCAAATACACACGACTATTGCTGAGTGTCAAAGAACGTGTCGAAGGGAAACTCTTTGCCATCCTTCGGGCTCATGTTTCTCATGTCGTAAGTGAATGCAAGGATCCAAATACTCAATGAGGAATGCATAAAATTTATAGATCCAAGAACGACTTGAAGACTAGAAGAATTCGAAGGCTTAAACATGACACAAAGAAAAAATCATGGGATTCAAGAATTCGAAAATCCAAATATTCGAAGACCCAAGAAGCACTGAGAACACGGAAAAAAAATCAAAGAACACAAAGAAAAATACAAGCACGACGAAGACGAAGAACCCTAAAACGACTTATCAATGAAGTGACGAGAATCCATAAACTTCTTTCTTTTGAAGTAATGACGAGGAGAATAGAAAACTTCATCACACCTAGGGTTTGATCTTAGATCTTGAACTAATGACGTTCTAAGTATTAACCAGAAAACGATGTTAATAAATATTGATAGTAATATTATAACTATTATGATGGCTGATATCGGCAAGTATTTTTTTTTTTGAAATATTGATTCTATACATCAATAGTGTCCAAAGAATTATGAAACTTTAAATTGCACATTTTACAAATAGATACACATTTCCAAATGAACAAACGCATGCCTAACAATTTAAGTCACAGCCATGGAATTTCTTCATCCATCCTACCAAAACATTTCACTAAAACGAAGAAAAGGAAAGAAAAAAACTTGAGCGCCAAAATAAACCACACTTTCTAGAACTATTACTAATTCTCAATAGAAGATCTCACTCGTGCGAAATGTCCGTTACACCCGTAGACTATGGACGCACTACGACATCACTACGATCGGAAATTATTTAAATACGCTTTGTTATGAACTTATAGTATACCTGCAAAACATGGTTAAACAAAATTGTGGTAAATAAGCTTAATTTTTTTTTATTAATAATGAGGGCTTGACGTGTGTTAGTATTATGTATAATATGATAAGCAGTAAGGGCATATTAAAAACTACTATCTGTAATTTATTTTCAGATTTGGATTGTAACAGTTCTTCAAATCCTATTTTATTTAAATGGTTACATATAAGAAAAGAGAATTTAGCTTTCGTTGCAAAGTCTATCCAGTTTTCTTGACATAAGATTTCATGAAGTAATCAAATCGCCCAAGCCATTTTCAGAGTCAACGATAAAGTCAAACCGTTCTTATACGAACTTTTTCTGACCAATTTAGGTTCTAGAGTCGTGGGAGCCATTAAATTGGGTATCGCCAAACTAAAAGACCATTTCGGTACTTTCCCGTCCTTTTTAACTGGAAACGCAAAGGAGGAAGGGCAAAATAGAAATAATCTAAATGCGAGTCTCCAATTAAAAAATAATTATAAGGACCGAAAATAAAATAATAATAATAGCCTTAAAAAAAAAAACCCCACGAAGGTTTCGTCTTTCAGACCGGGAACAGAAACGAGAGCGAAAAAACAAAAGATATATCTCAGAGCGAAAGGGAAATAGAAAAAAATAGATTCCAGAGAGTGAAATTTTCTGGGAAAATTGTCTTGATTTTCTCGATCTGTCTCCCGTGAAGTTGTGTTTTCATCTCTTCGTAAGCCTTGGGTTTCTTTGAGACTCGATTCTTTATTTTTGCGCCGATCTCACCATCTAGCTCTTCCATTTCCTCTCTAAATTTCTCGCTCTTTTTCTCACCCAGTTTTTCTCATTTTCGTCTCGATTCCTCGAAGGAGTGGGTTCCTTCCGATTCGCTCAGCTTCTGGGACTGGGAGCTCCGTGTTATCTTTTCAGTTTCGCGAAGTGAAATAATTGGCGTTTCCTCTTCACTCTCGTAGCCGAATTTGGATTTGGGAAACCCTACATTGGCTCCGAGTTCAATCTGGTTCTAAAGTGTGGTTCGGATAGAAGCGGAAGGATCAGGGAAGGGAATAGCCAAGAAAATCGCAGCATGAGCATCGAAAGCCCCGGCGAAAGAGGACTATTAGGGTTTTGAAGTTCGGACGAGGAAAGGCTGGGATTTCCATGGGCGATGGAGGTGTGGCTTGCCTGTCTTTGCAGCACAACGTCATGGAGAGGTTTCCAATTCCCGAGAAGAAGACTACTGCGCTTTGCGGCGCAAGCAATAACAACGCAAACGCTACCAATAACGGCTTGGCTGGTTCAAAGCCTGTCAAGAAGAAGAAGAAGAAGATGAAAGTGAAGGTTAAAACCACCGCAAAAAAAGCTGAGGCTCCTGTTGCCCTCGCCGGAGAGCTGGAGAAGAAGCCGGAAAAGGAAGCCGAGAACGGCTCTCCGCCGGAGAAGAAGGAAGAGGTCGAAGAAGGCGAGCTCGGGACCTTGAAGGAGTCGGAGAACGGAGAGTTTCTGCCGGAGAGGAATCGCCGGAGCGAGCCCGCCGAGAAAGGCGAGTTCATCCCCGACAGGTGGCGGCGCGAGGAGAGCCGAAGAGGCACCTTCGACTTTGCTCCTCCCTGGAGAGGAGGAGGAGGAGGAGGGCACAGGGACGAGATCGAGAAAGGCGAGTTCATCCCTGACAGGTGGCAGAGAGACGAGTACGGCTACGGAAAGGCGACGCGGAGATACGACCCTAGCAAGAGCAGGTCGTGGAAGTGGGAGCGAGACCCGACAGCTCAGCAACCCCCTCCGCTGCCACCTGGAGACGACGGAGGGTTCAGAAGGAAGGAGCTCAACAGGCACGTGCAGCACCCCAACCCCAGCAGGTGGGAGAGGGAAAGTGGACCCCACCGAATCAGCTCGAAGGTCGTGGACGAGGATGGTCCTTCCTCCAAGAAGGAGTTCAGTGGAAAGAGCTACGGGAATCGCAAGCATTACGGCGGAGAATACGCGGATTACGGTCCCGGCCCCAAAAGTAGAAGGCTTTCCGCTGAGAGGCCGTATCATCATCGAGCTCCCGCTTCGTCCAGGTTGGGTCCACCAGATAATAATAACAATAACAGTAATAGTAAGTATTCTGGTCGGAACTACGACTCTACTATGTCTTCTAGAGTTGACCGGACCCGGTATTACGATCACCGTGACCGGAGTCCCGTTCGGAGAGAGCGATCTCCGTACGTTCGGGAACGATCTCCATACGATCGGAATCGCCAGTACGATCACAAGAACCGGAGCCAGTCACCGATGGACAGGGTGGCAGCTCGGCACCGGGACCGAACCCCGAGCTATTCGGAGAGGTCTCCGCTTGATCGAGGCAGACCCGGAAACCAACAACGAGATCCAGTTCGGAAAGCTGGGCCGATCGAGAAGCGCAGTAAAGGGGTAGAAGACAAAGTGGCGGAGACCAAAGAGCCTTTGGTGAAGGATGAGGAGTCTCGAGAGAAGAGCACCGTCAAAGAAGAGGAGACGCAAAGTCCGGGCGGGAAAGAAACATGTTCTGAAACACTGGCTCCGGCGGAGGAGCTTCCGTCCATGGAGGAAGACATGGACATCTGCGATACTCCGCCACATGCCACCACGGTGGTCTCCGATCTGTCCACCGGAAAATGGTTTTACCTCGACTATTACGGGCTCGAGCGCGGGCCGTCGAAGCTCTGTGACCTCAAGGCGCTTGTGGAAGAAGGGTCTTTGTTATCTGACCATCTGGTCAAGCACGTGGAAAGTGACAGGTGGATGACTGTTGAAAATGCGGTCTCGCCATTGCTCACCATGAATTTCCCGTCCATTATCATACCCGATTCCGTAACTCAGCTGGTGAGCCCTCCAGAAGCTCCCGGAAATCTGCTTCTGGATTCTGGAGACTTGGAGAAGCCAGTTCATGGCCCTGAATCGAGTGAACTGGGTTTCGAGCTGTTAGATGATCTCCGCATAGATCAAAGGGTCGAGACTCTTTTAGAGGGTACAGCGATTGTTCCTGGGAAAGAACTGGAAGTTGTCGGAGGTACTTTTTTTCTTCATTCGTTTACCTATTCTAGTCTGTATTATTTTATTTTTACTGAGCCCTTCATTTTGCTTTATTGGTTTATTTGTTTTATTATTATTTTTGTTGAGGTTTTGTTTTCTTCTCATTTTATGTTTGTCTCTGTGGTGATTTTCTTGCAGAAATTCTACACATGACTTTTGACTACGTGCTGTGGGAAGACTGGGGAAAATCTGAAGGTATGTATGCCTAAGCCGTATGGCAAATCTATGCCATTTGCATACGTTTGCATTTGAAACTTATACAAACATAATGTCGTTGATTTCTCTCTTTTACTTATATAGATTTATTAAAAAGTCGTTTTCGTAGGTCACTGAGTGAATCTTGTTTGGCCTTGATCATGTGACAATCAGTGCCATGCTTGTTTGAATGTTGAGGAAAACCACGTTAATTTTATCGTTGCTAGAATACCCCTCCGTTTCATTTAGAATTCATTTTTAAAAACAGGAAACATGTTAAAAACAGGAAACATGTTAAATCAACAGGGCCTTTATTTTCCCCTCAATGGAGGTTGTCATTAACTTCTAAGTTGATATTGCAATTTCACCGCATAGAGGACTTTGAGTGAGAGTTCAAATGAAATGAAGATAACAGAGATGACTTTGTAGATTTTAATTCAAGAACTCGGAATGTGTTTTACCATTCCTACTACTTACTGTTTTAAATGTCTTTTCTTTTCTAACAAGTCACAATTCACTTTTTGTAGTAGCCTTATAAAGTTATGCATCTAATGCGAGTATCTCCTCGGTATACGCAGGTTTACCTATCCATCCTTGTCAGATCAACGAACAAGAGGACCAGATAACTGAGGAAGCATCAACACATTCCGATGCGGTGTTACCAGAAGGTGGAGAATCCTGGCCCAGTGACAAGGAGCACGGGGACTGGTTTTCCGGCAAATGGGCATGCACGGGTGGCGATTGGAAGAGAAACGATGAAGGTGCTGCACAAGACAGACCCACGAGAAAGAAACTCGTTCTCAATGATGGTTTCCCACTTTGCCAGATGCCGAAATCCGGAAATGAAGACCCTCGATGGCAACATAAAGACGACCTGTATTGCCCATCTCAAGTGAAAAGGCTCGATTTACCGCATTGGGCTTTTTCAACAACTCAAGACGAGAAGAGCGATTCTGGTGGCACGAGCAGGCCTGTCGTAAGAGGATCCAAGGGAACTACACTGCCAGTCATCAGGATCAACGCTTGTGTCGTTAAAGACCACGGCTCTTTCGTTTCCGAGTCTCGCATGAAGGTCCGAGCCAAGGAGCGCCATTCTTCGAAGACCCCTCGATCGTATTCTGCCACTAATAGTGATGGAAGGAGATCTTCGGTGGAAGATGATACTCACTTGAAGGCCACTTATCAGGGTCCTTGGAAACAGGCTGGGTCTTTTAATACTCCCAAAGATCGTATTTGCACAATTGATGATTTGAAGTTGTATTCCGGTGAATGGTACTATCTGGATGGTGCTGGGCATGAGCAAGGACCTTCGTCGTTTTCAGAAATTCAGGGTTTGGCTAATCTAGGAGTTATTCCGAGACAGAGCTGTGTTTTCCGTAAGTTGGATAGGGTTTGGGTCCCAATTACTGCTGCTCCTGATAATTCTAAACAGATAGTCAAGAGTCACTCCGAGCCTGCCGTGGTGACTGGAGATTCTTCAGCTCCTGTTTTGTTATCTAAAGGCGCGGATTTTGATGAACCTAATGCAGTTCCTAGTTCTTTCAACAATCTGCACCCTCAGTTTATTGGCTATACCCTTGGAAAACTACACGAATTAGTAATGAAATCTTACAAGACCAGGGAGTTCGCTGCTGCCTTAAACGATGTCCTAGATCCATGGATTAATGCGAAGCAGCCAAAGAAAGAAATTGAGAAGCACAGCTTCTGGAAAACAGGTACATCCCATTAGTCCTCTTTAATTTTAAAATGCAAATTGGTTGGTCTTATTAAGAATTGTTGAAATTTGTGATTGTTTGACTATCTGGGATTTCTTGCTTCTTTCGTTAGGTGCACCACGAACTGGTGCATATGTTACGCCCCAAAATATATGTTGTATTGATTCAAATATGATCAAAAGAATTACAAAAAATATCTCCCTATTGGAAATCTATTCGTTACAAATGACTTAAGACTTTTCAGTTTCTATTTGATACCATTTCCCTACTAATTCAGCCATTTTTTTCATAGGCTATGATACTTTCTGTTATTTTCTATTTAATCCCCTAACTAATTTTAATACTAGGTTATACTCTAAACTTCAGGTCGTAACAGCATATGCTTCGTGATCACTAAATTATAATCTTAAGATTTATATATATTAAAAAATGATCTTACATTTGGCTGATTTTTCTTCTTCTTATAGAAGTGGATGCACGTGGCGCTAAAAGAGCACGTCTTATGGTTGATGATAGCGAGGAAGACATGGAAGACGAACAGATGACCGCAAAGGCCGATTCCACATTCGAGGAGCTGTGTGGGGAAGCGATTTTCTGCGGAGAAGAGAGTTTAAATTCGGAACCTGAAATTGGTGATTGGGGTTCACTGGATGGTCAGGTACTGGCCCGGGTGTTTCATAATCTGGGAGCAGACATGAAATCTCTTGTCTTTGCCTCTGTCACTTGTAAGCACTGGAGATCTGCAGTCCGATTTTACAGAAACATATCAAGACAAATTGACTTTTCATCCTTAGGTCCTGAATGCACCGACTTAACTGTCCTCAATACCATGGTATATTTTCGTTTTGTATTTCCGTTGAATTATCAGGATGACAAAATGCTGTTATTTGACTTTGAATTTTTTTTATTGCAGAGTGGTTATGACAAAGATAAGATCAAATCTATTGTTTTAATTGGTTGTACCAACATCACTTCAAGTGGGCTCGCGGAGATTCTCTGTTCTTCTCCTTTATTGTCTAGTGTTGACATTAGAGGTTGTAGCCAGTTTAATGAGCTGAGTCAAAAGTATAACAACGTCTATTGGATCAAGAGCCGGAGCTCACGTAACGTTGAGGAATCACAATCTAAAGTAAGGAGTTTGAAACACATCACGGAGAGGTCGTCATCAACTTCAAAAGTTAAGGGTTTGTATGATGACATGGATGATTTTGGTGAACTGAAAGAGTATTTCAACAGTGTGAACAAGAGAGACTCAGCAAATCAATTGTTCCGTGGCAGTTTGTACAAACGTTCCAAACTCTTTGATGCTAGAAAATCCTCGTCTATTCTATCTAGAGATGCCCGGACAAGGCGATGGGCTATTAAGAAATCTGAAAATGGATATAGAAGAATGGAAGAATTCCTTGCGTCGAGTCTTAAGGATATTATGAAGGAAAATACCTTTGATTTTTTTGTACCCAAGGTACTAATAGTGATTTTTTAAAGCTTATTTAATTATGTTCTCAAGTGTTAATTTTTCTCGCCTTGTCCTTCAGGTTGCAGAAATCCAGGACAAAATGAAAAAGGGGTATTACATTGGTCGTGGATTGAGCTCAGTTAAGGAAGATATCAGTCGAATGTGCCGGGATGCAATAAAGTAAATTATAGAGTATTATTTCATCTTTTTTCCAGGCCTTTTAACTTGAACAATTTCACTAAACCAGCATTGATACTGTTGTCTTGTTTCAGAGCAAAAAAACGTGGCGATGTAGGCAATATGAACCACATTGTTACGTTGTTTATTCAACTTGCCTCAAGGTTGGAAGAAGGTTCTAAAGTTTCTAATGAGAAGGATGTGTTGAAGCTCTACGAAGATGACTCATCTACTGGATTCTCATCATCTTCCAAGTTAAAAAAGAAGCTCAATAAAGTAGGAGCTACTGAGAGGAAGTACAGGACCAACGGGGCTTCTTCTCTGAATGGCAGCTTTGACTACGGAGATGATGCATCTGACCGAGAAATTAGAAGAAGATTGTCTAAATTGAACAAGAGGTCCTTTGATTCAGGAAGCGACACTTCTGATGATCCTGACAGGTCGTTTGAAGATAGTAAGAGTGTTAGCGAGAGTACGGTCTCAGACACAGAAAGCGAAAAGTCAGAAGGTCGAATGTGGAAGTCGAAAAGTAATGGTGACATCGTTACCGAAGACAGTTTCGATTCTATGGCAGAGGATCGTGAATGGGGTGCTCGGATGACAAAAGCAAGCTTGGTTCCTCCGGTCACTAGGAAATACGAAGTCATCGATCACTATGTTATTGTGGCAGATGAGGATGAAGTGAAGCGCAAAATGCAGGTATCTTTGCCAGAAGATTATGTTGAGAAGTTTCACGCCCAAAAGAATGGAACCGAGGAGTCCGATATGGAGCTTCCCGAAGTCAAGGATTACAAACCGAGAAAACAGCTTGGATCCGAGGTTTTAGAGCAAGAAGTTTACGGAATCGATCCATACACCCACAACCTTTTACTTGATTCAATGCCCGATGAAATGGATTGGCCTCTCACAGACAAGCATGTGTTCATTGAAGATGTCCTCCTCCGCACTCTGAACAAGAAAGTCAGACAGTTTACTGGGTCTGGAACTACGCCCATGGTTTATACTTTGCGACCTGTTATTGAAGAAATTCAGGATTTAGCGGAGGACAATGGAGATTTTCGAACTATCAGGATGTGTCAGAGTCTGTTGCGGGCGATTGACAGTCGTGCTGATGACAAATATGTTGCTTATCGGAAGGTGCGTGTTTATTTTCTAGTACACAAGTCAAACCTCTTTTTAATCCCTTTCAACTTTATGATGCTGACACTTTATCTATTTGCTGTTTATTCGCTACCATTGATTAGGGTCTTGGAGTGGTCTGTAACAAAGACAGTGGTTTCGGGGAAGATGATTTTGTCGTAGAATTTTTGGGGGAGGTAATAGATCGAAACTCATGTTTCTTGAGCCCTCCTATTGTAAAGATTACGTCTTTATAATATTTCTGATTCTTATTCATTCGCATGGCGAGCTACTTTAGTTCATCACTTATGCTGGCTCTGTTTGTTTGAATGTAATGTACAAATCAACCTTGTATTTCTGCTCATCTACACTTTATGTTTGTGTGTGTAGGTTTATCCTGTTTGGAAGTGGTTCGAAAAGCAAGATGGGATTCGATCTCTGCAGAAAAATAGTGATGATCCAGCTCCAGAGTTCTACAACATTTACCTCGAGAGGCCTAAGGTACGCTTTACCTTGACAAACATTTGTTCTCTGCTTATCAGTTCAGCAAGATATTATTTATTTATTTATTAATCTACTTTGTGGCAGGGCGACGCTGATGGGTATGATCTGGTTGTCGTTGATGCAATGCATAAGGCTAACTATGCCAGTCGGATTTGTCACTCATGTCGCCCGAATTGTGAGGCAAAGTAAGGCATTTTTCTGGAAATTGTGCTAATAGTTAGGAAATAAATATTGTGGCAAAGCTCAATTGTTTAATGTTCTACTGTTACCCATCTTAGAATATTTAGCGAATCAAAGTTCAGTGTAAGGAGAATTAGTTACCCTGTGAAATATTGTTACATAGACTAAAAAGCTTTAGTACTAGATTTTCTTTCTAGTGCGCCTTCGTTTGTTTACCATTCTGCTCCTGACCTAAAAAAAAGAATTTGTCTTTTTTCTTTTCTTTATTCGAGGATTTTATGTTCTCAAACTAACTAGATACCCTATTGCAAAATACAGAGTTACTGCTGTGGATGGTCATTACCAGATTGGAATATATTCTGTCCGTAAAATTGCTAATGGGGAGGAAATCACATTTGATTATAATTCTGTTACAGAGGTGTGTCTCCTTCTTTTGTCATTTCACTTTCATGTAACAATTTTGACTTTTTCTGCTACACTTAGAGTTACTTTGGTACATGATATTTTCTTTTTTTCCTTCTCTTGTCTGGCAGAGCAAAGAAGAGTACGAGGCATCTGTTTGTTTGTGTGGCAGCCAAGTCTGCCGAGGAAGCTATTTGAATTTGACAGGGGAAGGGGCTTTTCAAAAGGTATGTGTCTTCGGATGCATATCAACTTCTTGTTGAAAGATCGTAATATTGGTTTATCAACAGTGATTCTTATAGCAAGTAGAGTTAACTTTATGAATTCATGTATTCTAGGTCCTAAAGGACTTCCATGGAGTTTTAAATCGTCACCATCTGATGATAGAGGCTTGCGAAACTAACTTGGTATCTGAAGATGATTATCTTGTTTTGGGAAGGGCTGGTTTGGGCAGTTGTTTGCTGGGTGGCTTGCCAGATTGGTTAATTGCGTACTCAGCTCATTTGGTATGTCAATATTTCTCCCCTTTTCTTAGTGTTGTAATCAAAGAGAAGATTGGGGAAAAATTTAGTATTTTTCTTGTTCACATGACCTTATATTTACGAAACACGAGTTTAACGTAATAAATACAAACACATTCTATGATAATTACTTAACAATCTAATAATTAATTACTGAATGTTCTAAAACACTCCCCTCAAGCTGTGGCATATATTTTTATTTTACCCAGGTTTTTGCGTATTATTCTAAAACACTCCCCCTCAAGTTGTAGCACATATATTCATCATTGGCTAGCTTGTTGCAAAAATATTCAATCCGAAATCCACTAAGAGCCTTGGTGGTGCTACTTAAAACTCTTGAGAACGAGGAGTTTTGAAGTGGATTCTGAAACCCAAAAAATTGGTAAAAATTAATTTTGATTTCTGGAAAGAGGCAAGTTTTTGGAGAAAGGAGAAAAAGAGATGACAAATTTTGGATTTCTGCAAGGTTTGATACCGTAATCAGAGAAGATTGGAGAAAAAGTTGTATTTTGTTTATTCACGCAATGACCTTATATATTTTTTTAAAAAGAAACAACTGACTTTAGTAATGAAACCCAATGACCTTGTATACATGTGAAACGTAATAGATACAAAGATATTCTATAATAACTATGTAATAATATTAATATATATATATATATATAATATTCTATAGCCCTTTAGCATAGGTTTGTTGGTTTGTCTTATGCTATTCAAATATTTGATTTTGTTGAAGGTGAGATTCATAAACTTCGAAAGAACTAAACTTCCCGATGAAATTCTCAAGCACAATTTGGAAGAGAAGAGGAAGTACTTTTCGGATATTTGTCTTGAGGTCGAGACAAGTGATGCTGAACTTCAGGTATATATATTTATCAAATCAGACTTTTATCATCGTTTCTGCATGATGAAGTTTTTATGTTTCTATGGGTTTGCTTTTGTTAATTATTACGATGTATCCTAATTGTCCATTTTCCTCACGAGACAGGCCGAAGGTGTCTACAACCAGAGGCTTCAGAATTTGGCTGTTACTCTTGACAAGGTACTTATTGTTCCTTGTACAATTTCATCTGATTTAGAAGTTATTTGATTTTGATTATAGCAATGGATTTGAAAATGTTGCGAACAGGTGCGATATGTTTTGAGATGCGTTTTTGGTGACCCAAAGACAGCACCTCCGCCTCTCGAGAGGTTGAATCCTGAAGCGGCCATTTCCTTCCTTTGGAAAGGCGAAGGATCGCTCATTGAGGAACTTCTCGAGAATTTAGTTCCTCATTTGGACGAAAAACTTATCGATGATCTGAGGTCCAAGATTAGTGCACATGACCCATCAGGCTCCGAAGACGCTCAGAAAGAGCTTAAAAGATCTTTGCTATGGTAAAAAGAGGCTGGTGCTTTTACTCTTTATGTTATAAAACACCGAATCGCTTTGGAGCATAGTTTTGTAATTGTTCTTAATATTTTCCATTGAAGGTTGAGAGATGAGCTCCGAGATCTTCCATGTACATACAAGTCCCGGAACGATGCTGCTGCCGATTTGATCCATATATACGCTCACACGAAAAGTTTCTTCAGAATAAGGGTGTGTGTCAATATATTAAAATTGAACAAGACTGTTTGTATTTCGGGGCTAAAGAAAACGTTAATATTTATTCTTTCAGGAGTACAAAGCTGTGACTTCTCCACCAGTGTACATCAGTCCGCTAGACTTGGGACCCAAGTGCAAAGATAAATTGGGTCCAGGTCTTCAGGAGTACAGTAAGACATACGGGGAAAACTATTGTTTAGGGCAGCTGATTTTTTGGCACAACCAGACGAACGCTGATCCTGATTCTAGTCTCGTCAGAGTCAGCAGGGGTTGCTTGTCGTTACCCGAATTGGGTTCCTTCTACGCAAAGATTCACAAGCCTACTTCTCGTCAGCGTGTTTATGGTCCTAAGATAGTGCGCGTTATGCTGTCAAGAATGGTAAGAGTTTATTATGGCACACCAAATCTATTCAAGGAGAATTTCAGAATATACGTGTTACAGTGGAATGAAATTCCGTTTCCGCGCGTGATAAAAGTTTATTATGGAAATACAAAAATCCCCTCAACAACAATTGCTCATAACTTTGTTAAGGCATTTTTTTTTGTCGTTTTGCCGTAGAAACTGAATTTCTCCCACTATCACACTTATATTCTGAAATTCGCCTGTATATATTTGATATTCATTCATTTGTGTCGTGATTCTTTAGGAGAAGCTGGCACAGAAGCCTTGGCCCAAGGACTCGATATGGTCGTTCAAGAGCAGCCCGAAATTGATAGGAAGTCCAATGCTCGATGCCGTTATAAGCAACTGTGTGCTGGACAAAGAGATGCTTCACTGGTTGAAACACAGACATTCCGTTTATCAGGGCATGTGGGATCGGTGATCAAATTCCATTTTTGCAGTATTGTTGTAGCGGTTTGGAATGGTCTTAGGTTTTTTTTTTTGGAGGGGGGCGTAATTTAGATGCCTTTTTTAATGTTAGGGTTTACAAAGAAGAAAAAGAAATCATTCCTTAGCGTTCATTCTTTGTGCTCTCTGACTTTGCTCATTATTCCTGTACAGGTATTTTATGTCAAGTGATTTTTGTAATCTCATTCGTTCGTAGAGTGATAGCGCATTTGTTGTTAGTCTCATATTCTAATTTAGGTTTATATATAAGAGGTGGAAAGAAATGAAGAAAGGAAAGAAAGCCTCACTTGGTTTTATTAAAGTTCAGGTGATCCTTTCTTTTCTTGATTTATCTATTATGATGAAGATGATCTCTCTTTCATTATTATGTGCGTTTACTGTGTACGTTTTACGTAATGCTAGAGAATACTTCTTTGTGGTCCAGCCCGGGGATAATATCGTCTTTTCCTCCAACAATTCTCTAAACCCCCAGCTTTCACTGTACAGCTTAAGAAACATCTGCAACCACGCCCAAACTCGACGCCATCAGAGAATGTCGGCAATTTTAATTTCCCGAATAGCCCCTCTCTTTTCATTCCCGTCATTCAAGAACCAACGGACACTACATACACGATAGCAAATTGGTCCATTACATGCAAACATGATATTAATTACACGTTTAGGTGAAAGATGTTTGCCTTCAAATATTAAGTCACAAGAAAAAAAATGAAAAGCAATATACTGCAATGGTTATATATTTGCTCAGTTGGCCAGGTACCGCGTTTACCATCATTGCATAAAGAGCAATTTATATATATTCGTATCTTATTATTATTATATTCTTATCATTAATACTGATAAAATATCAAAAAGCTAGACCCACTAATCTAAAAATATCTAAAATTAAACTTGGATGAAAAGTATATTTTCAACAACAGTTCTCTAACTCATGTTTATCCACTCCTCTATTTCTCTATCTCTATCCTCTCGTCCACTTGTGGGACTCGCTGAAAAATGGACAAGTTCACTTACTTAATCATCATTTTCTGGTGTATTTTGGAGTGGAATTGAGATAATGGTAGACTAAGAAAAAAATAATATGAAATTTGTGTTCATTTCCGATGAAATCGGATAGTTTGATAAAAACCATGTTTAAAAAGACAAAATTTTCGACAAGTTCTGATGATTCACGATAAAATCCATAACTTACGTTGACTTTCAAATATTTGCAACTTTTGATGGGATCAGACAACTTCCAATAGCTTTTGAAAATTTTCGACGACTTAAAACTTGAAATCCTAGCGTATGGGTACCATTTGATGGCCCATATTGTTTTGAAGAACGATGTCGACATTTGAGATTATATGTCCGCAAAACAATTATCAGATATTTCAAATTTGTGTAAGTTTGGTATTAAAAAAGTTTGCAACCTCAAGTGCATATCGAGAAGTAGCTAAATGAAAAATGTGATGATTGAAGATTGAGATAAAACTATTGTGTACATTAGAGTTATATTATAATGATCTTATAAGAAGTTACCATCTTGGTTATACATGTTGAAGGAAGAGAATTTTGAGACTGTTACTCACTTTGTGATAGATGGTGAAAAATTTAAGTACGATTTCTTTTCTAAGCAGATTAGTTCATGTCATATGGTCATTGGATAATGCATTTTTTAAAAGAGGAATTGGCGGGAAAAGAACTTTAATTTTCATGTTTTATACACTTAATTACTTAATTTTTTTTTTCACCGGTCAAAATACATAAACTTTAGTCCACTTACACCATCCATACCTAGTCTATTTTTTTGCCACATCATACATCATGTGTTCGGTCTGTATTCGTTTTGAAAACCTTCAAACCTGCATCCAAACTTCCTGAAGATCAGCTCGTGAACAAATCCAAACTTCCCGTCTCCGAACAAACCTTGAGAGAATTAACGAATGTGAATCGATCTGTGACCACACCTCGACGAAGAATCAATCGAAAAAAATACCAAGGCTTTGAACCTGTGCCCGAATTTCGCATAAGAATCCTCCATAAATGTATTTTATTAAATTTCTCGAATGCATCGTTAGTTTATAAAATTCCGGCGAGGAAACCAGCGCGGCGTCGAAGAGCGACTCGACTGGAGGCGAACGAGGCTTTTTGACTTGGTAATGCTGTAATTTTCCTTGTTGGCCGTTGAGATTACGGTTAGCATGTTGAGGATCTTCTCACTGTCTATAATTTCGTGTTTGGGTAGTGCAGCTTTTGGATTAGATCTTCCAAACTCTGTTTTTTAAAATAAAAAAAGCGATGATAATTAATTACTGGTGTGAGAAGACACAAAAGGGAATTTGTATCACAACTAAAGTGAGTCGTAGTTTGAACATATCTCTTAGGAGAGAACATGTGTTATGTATTAGAATATTAATTAAGATTACAAATTAATTAAATATATTTACTGCTATATTACCGTTATACAGTAATTATCTTTTATTAAATGACTGATTTGTACTATATAAGGAAAACTAATAGCTGATTCCTTTTTCAATGAGAATATTTTCCTTCTCCCCATTCTTGGGAACTTCTTTTCTCTCAACTCTCTCCTAAGACTCGATTGCGATCTTGATATGGTATCAGAGCAATATTTTCGCGATCTTCTTGAGTTGATTCAATCGAGTCTCAGATCTCAGATCAACGATCTATGAAACACTCACCTTCTTCTTCACAACTTATGTTCCAAACTTCCTCTCATCATTTTCGATTTCAAAGTCGACTACTGGAGCCCTGATCGGAGATGCTCCAATAGCTGGAGCAATTGTCAAGAGATCTTCAATCGACGATGTGATCGATCCATTTTTCCTACACCACACTGATGCGCCTGGGATGATGATCGTCATAGAGCACATGCATGGTGAGAATTATCATAGCTGGAGCAGATCCATTAGATAGGCGCTGCAAATAAAAAACAAATTAGGGTTTATTGATGGATCGATCAAGAAACATGATGGAAGCAATCCGACTCATCTCGATTCTTGGCTGCGTAACAATAATGTCATATCTGGATGGATTACAAATTCTTGTACCAAGGAGATAACATCCAGTGTCACACATGGCGATTCGGTGGCTCATGTCTTGAAGGATCTTCAAGAAAGATATGAGTAAAGCAATGGTCCTCGTATCTTTGAGCTCAGACGAGAAATAATGAGCTTAACACAAGGACAAATGACTGTCAGAGTTTATTACACCAATCTGAAGATGCTTTGGGAAGAGTTAAGCATCTACAAGCCACCTTGCACCTGTACATGCGGTGGATCCAAGAATCTGATTGCTTTTAATCAAGGAGAGTATGTCGTGAAGTTTCTCATGGGACACAACGATTCATTCAACATTGTTCGTGAGAAAATCAATCTCATGGATCCATTGCCTCCCATCAACAATTTTTTCAATGGTCTGTCAAAATAAAAAAAACAAGATTCGTGAGTTCTGACACCGGTTTAGCCAACCAGTCCAATCCAAGGGCGATGGCTCTCAATGATCAAGAGAAATTCATCAAGAAAGACCGGTTGATATGTAATCACTGCAAGATGACTGACCATACCATTGATAAATGCTACAAACTCCACGGCTTTCCTCCTGGTTACAAACCGAAGCCAAGAAGCCAAGCAAACATTGCATATGGAATAATGAATCTCCAAGAATGCAAACCAGAAGCCAAGAACGATCAGAATCTCTCAAGTAGCCACAGATCCATCAAATCATCAACATGCTATTGAACCAGCTCGTGACTCCTCCGGCTGCACAAGGTCATACTACAATCAACATGATTACTGTCAATCCAGGTTCATATTGAATAGATAATAAATCAGGTTGTATCTCTAAATCTCATGCTCACTGGATTATTGATTCAGGTGCTTCACGACATATTTGCACTGATAAACTCCTCTTTTTAAACCTTGGAAAACTTTATAACTCAACTATGACCCAAATCATTTAATCATACATGTTTATCACTGCGGAGACATTCAGATTATTCATGATCTTGTCTTAAAAAATGCACTTTTTTTTACCAGATTTTTAATTTAATCTCATACATGGGCACTGTTTGACACAAGATCCGACCATCACCATTTCCTTTACACAAAATTTTGTGCATATACAGGATTCACGATTGAGGAAGACGATTGGCAAGGGTGAAGCACATGGAGGTCTACATGTACTATAAAATGAGTCGGTTTCTCAGATCAATTTTGTCTCAGCAATGTATGGCACCACAGATTGGGCCACATATCCTTTAAACGCTTATAATCTATTAAACATAAGTTTTCTTATTCTGCAAGTAATAAAAACGATGTGTGTTACATTTATCCTTTGGCTAAGCAAAGAAGTTGCGATACATGGGGACCCTATTCTATTATGTCTAACAATGGCTTTCGGTTTTTTTAACTCTTGTAGATGATTGTTGCCGTTCTTGTTAATTTTTTTAATGCGACAGACATCAGATGTACACACTATAATTCCTAGGTTTTGTTCTAGGATTAACACTCAATTTTCTACATCAATTAAGAAATTTAGATATGACAATGCTAAAGAATTAACATTCATTGATTTTTTTTTTCTAAACAAGAAATTTTTCATCAATTTTTGTGTGTCGAGACTCCACAACAAAAATTCTGTTGTGGAACGCAAACACCATCACTTATTGAATGTGGCTCGGTCCTTATATTTTCAGTCTTAGATCCCTATTGATTACTGGACAGATTGCGTGATGACTGCGGTCTATCTAATAAACCGTACCCCAACTCCACTTTTATCTCATAAATGCCCCTTCGAGATTCTTTATGAGACTGACATTGATTATGATTTCCTGCGTGTTTTTGGTTGTCTTGCATTCGCCTCTACTTTGCAGGCTCACAGAACAAAATTCCAACCACGAGCGCGAAATGCATCTTTCTTGGCTATGCACTAAGGGTTAAGGGTTACAGACTTCTAGACCTTATTACTCGAGAAATTTTTATTTCTCGAGATGTGGTTTTTCATGAGAACGTCTTTCGCTTTCATAACCTCAATGCTGATTTTTCCCCTCTGGATCTATCCCTAATATTATTTTTTCTAACCAAGAATTACAATCTACTATTCCAAACGTCGAGATTGACTCTTTGCAGCCTGCTCATTTTCTTGCAAAACAGGTTCCAGTTCTTGACACTGTTCTCGACCCTGCCTCACTACCTTCTCATGATATTGCAGACCATATTCCAAAAACTATTGTCCAACAACCTGCTCAGACCTCAGCCTCTATTCTGGTCTCCGAACTGGCTTTATCCTTAACTGTTGATAATGAACAGGATATGTCCTCATCTTTTCTTGCAACTTCAATCACGAGACGATCATGTAGAACAAGAGCTCCACCTACACGCCTACAAGACTATCACTGTAATGCCTCACGAGCCCACACAGGTGAACACTTTCAATCTTTTCATCACATCTCTAAAGTCTTGACTTATGACACATTGTCTTCTTCATTTTGACATTATGCTTTAGCTATTTTTGAACACTATCAACCAAAATTTTATCACCAAGCCTGTAAACATGCTAATTGGAGAGATGCAATGTCTCCATGGAAGATAATAGGACATGGTCAATTGTTGACCTTCCCACCGATAAAAAGTCCATTGGTTATCATTGGGTTTATACTAACAAGTTCAATTCCGATGGTTCTCTTGCTAGAAATAAAGTTAGACTTGTCGCTAAAGGTTATAATAAACGTGAGGGTATGGATTTTATTGATACGTATTCGTCGATTGCTAAACTAACCATAGTTAAACTTCTTTTGGCTTTATCGGCCTCCCAAAATTGGTTTCTCGCTCAATTAGACATTAATAACGCTTTTTAAATGGAGAATTATTTGAGGAGGTATATATGGATTTGCCTTTTGGTTATGATAAACCAGGACATCAAATGCCGGGTAAACCGAAGCAAGTGTGTAAGTTGCACAAGTCGATTTATGGTTTGAAACAAGCATCGCGTCAGTGGAATATTACTTTCACCCAATCGAAAACTGATTTTGGTTTTATACAGTCAAAATGTTATTATTCTCTTTTTACCCATGGCAGTGGTAATGATCTCGTTATTTTCTTGCTATACGTCGATGATATTATTTTAGCAGGCCAAATGATCATGAAATATAAAAAATTAAGACTTTTTTGCACACTCAGTTTAAGATTCGTGATTTAGGTCCTTTAAAATTCTTTTTAGGCATTGAAATAGCTCGGTCAGAAAAAAGAATTGTTCTTTGTTAAAGACAATATGCTTTAGAACTGTTAGATGATTATAATTTCTTAGATTCAAAATCCGTTTCGACCCCAATGAATCTCAAACTTAATCTGTCCACTGAAGATGGCATATTATTAAATGACATTACACATTATCGTAGCATTATCAGTCGCCTATTTTATTTACCTATTTTGAGACCGGATATTACATTCATTGTCAATGCTCTTAGTCATTTTTATAGGCTCCTCGTGACACTCATTTGCAGGCGGTTCACCATCTGCTTCGTTACATCAAGAGTTTCCCAGGATATGGTCTCTACTTCCCCAAGCTTTTGACAACACAGCTGCGACGCTTCTCGGATGCAGATTGGGGAGGTTGCATCAACACTCGGAGATCGGTGACTGGAGTGTGCCTTCATTGATGACTCTTTAGTGTCATGGAAGTCTAAAAAGCAAACAACAGTCTTAAGATCCTCAGCGAAGAAATATATCGGGCTGTTGCAGCTGTTACATGAGAGCTTATCTGGTTGCAACAATTGCTTCTAGACCTCAAGTTTTAGTCCTCCAACCCGACAGTGTTGTTTTGTGACAATCGGGCGGCTGTTTATATTGCGACGAATCTTGCGTTTCATGAACGTACAAAACATATAGAGATTGATATCTATTTTGTGAGTGATCATGTACAACGAGGTAATATAAAACTATTGCCAATTCGTTCACATTATCAACTCGCCGATGTCTTAACTAAGCCAGTTCCGGCGCCGGCCCTGTCTTCTCTTCTGTCCAAACTGACTCTCAAAGATATTTACCGTCTAGCTTGAAGGGGGGTATTAGAATATTAAATAAGATTACAAATTAATTAAATAAATTTACTGCTACATTACCGTTATACAGTAATTATCTTTTATTAATGACTGATTTATACTATATAAGGAAAGCTAATAGCTGATTCCTTTTTTAATGAGAATATTTTCCTTCTCCCCATTCTCGAGAACTTTTTTTCTCTCAACTCTCTCCTAAGACTCGATTGCGATCTTGATATGGTATTGGAACAATATTTTCGCGATTCTTCTTGAGTTGAGTCAATCAAGTCTCAGATCTCAGATTAACGATCTATGAAACACTCACCGTCTTCTTCACAACCTCTGTTAGATAGAAGAAGGAAAATAGAGAGATTAAAACATAAGAATGTCAGAGATTATATATAAAAAGGGAGAAAGCGTGGTAATCATATTACTCCTAAGCAGGAAAAATGAACTATGAACATAGAAATGCATAGATGGAGAGAATTAATGATGATAGTTCATCAAGATGGGTAACTGTTAGATAGTCAGAGTCGGCGTATCCAGATAAGGAAAGTGAACTATGAGTCGGTGTATCCAGATAAGAAAAATTGCGCAAATTTTAATGATGATAGTTAGAGTTGGTGTATCCAGATAAGGAAAGTGAACTGTTAGAGGAAAGGAAGAGTTCGGGACCAACATATCCTTTTAAGTAACGAAGAACACGATACGCTGCATCAAGATGGGTAAAATGTGGATTTTGCATGAATTGACTAAGTGTGTTGACAAAATATTGGATATAGACAACTGCAGACTTGACTTAGTAAAACAATATGTATAACAGTACGCTTGACTTAGTAAAACAGTGTCCAACATGGTGCTAGGAGAAAAGAGATGCGCACCAGTTGGTAAGTCCAGAGAGAACCCAAGTCGTCCATGGAGAATGGCTAGATATTAAGTAATTAAGTGTATAAAAGTTAAAACGTTGGAGAGTTTTTCCGCCAATTCTTCTTTTTAAAATAAAGAGTTATTAAGTAATATAGCCTTATAAACATATGAGTTTTACAAAATATTCAACGTTTAGTTACTTGTGTTAATGACCACAATTGAGTATAACAATTAATTTAGGACGATGTTGGCAAAAAAAAAATCCGCTTTTTTGTAGCCACGTTATTTAATGCATGATTTTTTTTTTGTATCCACGTCATTTAATGCATGATTATTTATTGAAATAACGAGTAAATAGGATGTAGTAAGTGCACCACTAGACTCGTCAATCAATCCACCACAAATCGCAGATATTAATGTTGCAAATAACATTTCAATTAACCAACAATTGAGTTCCACTCCAAACGGTTCGGTTTCTCTCTCCCCAATACTTCTCTCGACATTTTCTCTCAAATACTAACCCAAAAGACATTAACATCGCCAACTAGATTATAGAAGAAATATATAGTTGACGACGACGAACAAGCACTGATAAGCTTTCTCGACATAGACGAGTGAACTTGTAACAGGTACGCGACTGTTTGTATTTAAATGTTATGAAAAATTCCGAGGACTTCATATCCTAAGGGTTCATTACATATAAATTTTTCTCGACAAATATTTGAATATTCTTAGTCTGGTTCTTAAAAGTCTATTAAACGATTTTGTAAAAGGAAAACAAGTACTCTCTTAACTTGATTTTAGGGTTTTTTCATTTTTTCGGTTGATGAACTATTTAACCGATGTTTTGCATTTTTTTTATTTAAAGTTTATTTAAATATGCGTAATTTCTAAAGATGTGAAATTTTTAACTAATAGTTTGTTTTCTTCGATGATCGAGTCGGCTTTCATCGAACACTAGAATCAGGATTTTGGCCCTAAAGTCTAGTGTGTTCTGCCTCGCCACCGACGACGTTGATGGTGCTACCAATTCGAGTTACATATCTATGGTGGCTAGAGGAGAAGGCTGAGAGAGGACATTGATCATCTGTTCATATTTTGATTTTTGTTTTTCTCTTAGAGTTTAATCTTTTGTATTTATCAGATTCATATAACAAAATTTGGGTTAATGTGAACCGGGATATTTCTGATTGTTGTGAAATCTGGAAAATCAGTATAGTTTTTCTAAGTATGTAAATAGGAGACACATTAATTTGTAAAACGAATTTTAATTTAAAAAAATTTACACTATCTTATCCTCAAAATTCTGGAAATTTACGGGTAAAACGACTTTTGGTGTCCGGATATTAATCAAAATTCTGGAAAAATAAGAGTTTTGAAAATACAAAAATAGAGATGAAATTATGATATAATTAGAGAGAGAGAGAGTAATTTATTTTATAGAATATTGACAATAAAAAAGCAATTATTTTATTTTCAAAATTATATGATCTCATTGGTAGAAATTTTTGCCCGCTTGAGAAGATACTTATTAAATTCTTGGTGATATTATGATAAAAAAAATTGATATATATGATTTATTCGAATCGAAATGGTTATTTGTCATGTATTAAGATTAATAGAACACTCATTATCCCATAGCCTCCGTATCAAACTGAGTCTCGTGCTGGGTAGCTTAGTTCAGGCTGTTGGGATTGGTCCGACAAAGGAGATATTAGACATTGAGATATTTTGTATTTGATTTTGCTGAGACATTAATAAAATTAAATATTCATTCTTTATTATTATGTTTGTGTTTATGTATGAATGCTACGCTCTGAAATTGTCAACACGAATGGGGTGCTAAGTACAAACTTGACAAGATAGCCTCTTGTAACTAGTTTGAACATTATGTTCTTAATCTTAAGATCCATAGAGCACTCAAATCTAAGTAATGATTGTTTGAATGAATCATGACATCTTATATTGTGATGTAGAGAGTTGTGACTCTATGTTTTATTCTTGATACCTTGTAGAAGATATTGAACAAGACCAGTGATACCTTGAAGCTCGAGATAAATCTATTAAATCACTCGAAACTTCAAGATCACATACTAGGGGTGCTTTGGTATTTACCTAATCCTGAAGTGAATACATAATTAATGTTACACCTTATGACATTTGATTTTTCAATGGGCAATGACTAAATTATAGTTGCATCTGACCCGACGGTTGGTGTCATAACGTTGTCGTATTGGGTTATGTGATTCACATATACGGAATTCGTGCGGAAACAATGCTGATGCAATAGTATCACACTATGATTTGTTCTGAGAGTGTGAATGATAAGCCTGGCCATGTATTTATCGAATAAGAACATTCTTTGATTAAAACATGTGACATATAAAGACATCTCAGTCTATGTTTTTTCTTATTCATAAATAACAAAAGAGTTAGTGAAAGAATAACTCAGGGGTAAAACGGTAATCTTACATTCCTCCGAGTTAATGATACACATGAAGGGTAATATCGTAAAGTACTCCGTGGATCATGTGAAGAATTTTTTTGTCACATCAAACATAAAATAAATGCATATGAACTTAGAGAGTTTCAGTATTAGTCCATTAGTGGAATCGACTAATATTAAGAGTTAAAAGACGGAAAAGGTTTGTGAACTTTTGAGATCGATCTTTATTCTAAAACTTTGTTCATGTGGGTCCATAAGGTCTCAATGATAGACACTCAGACGATATTAAATGAACTAGAATAATTGATTTTCTCATTGAATATAAATTGTGATATATATCGAGAACGTTATTTTCTAAGTAACTTAATGAATAATTAGTTATTTATTGTTACATTTATTTATTGAATCATATTGTATAATTATATTAATAATAATACTTTTTAATGATTCAAATAAATAAAAGAAGAAAATAAATTTTTTCTCATTTCGTACTTATTTGTAAAGTATGAAATTATTTAATGAAATCTCATTAATAAATGAGAATTCTAAATTAATTGAATTTAGAAATAAATCAAAAAAATTTGGGAAAAAATGAATTGTTTTTGGCCGGGTATATTGATACATGTTGGCCGAAAATAATTAAGTTAATAGGTTTAAAATTAAGTAATGGATTTTACCCAGTTTAAGCTCATTTAACCTTTTTATATAAAGGCTTAAAGGAAACCCTAATTCAAGTTAACCTAATAAAAAAATTCTCAGCCAACTCTCCTTCTCCCCCAAGTGTGTTTTTCGGCCGAGTGAGTAGAGAGAACAAGAAAATAAAATTTGTTCTCTATCTTCTTGAATTGTTCTTGAGAGAGCCCACCCTCTTAATCTCCCATAAATTTGAGTGTATTACTGTTGACTCTATTTTATGTTGTTTGAGTTATTTTATATTGTATAGGGCCGGCCAAAACAGTGAAGAGATTCGATTTAAATCTCATTCGAAGCTCGACGCTCATCCGCCGGATTCACCTTGGCTTCCCCGTCCGGCAGCTCTCAGGCTCACCCATGCCTCCCAATCCGGCGTGCCCAGCGCCTCTCTGTCCGGCGTGTCTCAGGCCTCCCAGTCCGGCGAAGGCTCCAGGCGCACAAGGCCATTCCAGCGAGCTCCCAGTCTAGCGAAGACCCTATCTGGCGAGTCCTAGGTGCAACAGGTCAATCCGGCGAGTTTCCCTGCGCTGTTAATTAAGCGAGTTTCCCATCGCTGTCCGTCGATCCTCCTTCCTGTCCGGCCGGTGTGCGTCCTAGCCAATTCGACGAGCCTTCTTCACGAGTTTGTCTTGACGAGGCCTTCCGGAGATAGCTAGCAACGTCTAGATTGCTTACAATCCTTTTTGTAAGTGATTCTCAACGAATTAGATATGTAAATATATAAATTGTTTATATAGGTTGCTAGTGTGTTCAATTTGTTGCTTAACATGTTTAGAATGAAATTTTTTATTGACCTGTTCATAATTTTTAATGCTTAGGTTAATTAAACATATTAAAAATGATTTTTAATATATTAGATCTAATTATATATTTAAGCCGTATTTAAGATATGTTATCTATTTAATTGTTTAATCGTTAAATAAATTTCAAGGTGTGCTAAAAGGAGGTCGATGATTGATATACGCCTCGGAAGCTATATCGAAAGTCATATATGTGGAACTCATGAGTGAAAGCTGATCACTATATGGGATAATTCTACACTTGTGGTAAGTGTACGACCTGGACATGCCTTGGGGCAGATTTGTCCTTTAAGGACCGTTACGACGCACTAACCGAGACCATTATAATGGTCACAGTGAGACTTGATCTAAATCTTGAAGTGGTCATGGACACTGAATCATGTTTTTGAGCTCTTTAACTCATTCGTTAAAAGGCTATTAAGGCTTATCACAGCTTATGTCTTGGGAGTCTTCCCCTGGAAGTCTTCTCAGAGCATGATTCGAGTGAGAAGTGATTTACAGACACATAATTCAGCCTCCCTGAAAAGAGGTCAATTTTCACTCACCGAAAGGTTGATTCCAAAACTGATTGATTGCGCGCACTTTCGAAATAAGTTAACGTTCAAAAGAATCTTTCGCTAGGGAAGCAATAATCCTTGATCACGAACTTGGAGGATCTTGATCACGAACTGACTATATCAGTGACACTCGTCACGATGAGTAAATATAATTATAGTATTAAAGAAGGATTCAGTCTTTGATTACATGGTCGAGTATTGATAAAGACTAGACGAATCGATGAAAAAGAGATAGGACTTTATCGTCTTTTTCGTTGGGTTCGTTAAGCTTCTACGACTAGGTCCATAGTCCTTGATTCGGCTATGATAAAAGCAGATAATAACTTTCGAATAATAATATTGTTCATTATTTAATCTCCCTTGCGGTAATAGTGATTGACAACATTAATTCTAGAAAACGAGTATTCGCAGAATTGACTAAATTTTTATAGCATAATTGTTTATTTATTGTGGGATCAAGTAAATAAATCATTAATTGGATTTTTGAACTTGGGAATTTCAGATTAGGCTTGGCCTAGAGAGTGGCCGAAAATCCCCTAGGGATAGACCCTAGGGGTGGCTGAACTTTCTCTCCCTTTCTCTCCCTGAAGATAAAAATTCTCAACCATAGATATTGATCTGATGGATGAGAGAGAGTTTAGATTCAATGCTATATGGCCCAAATTAAACCCAAAAGAGAGAACATATCTAGAAGGAGGGAATATCTATAGAAATGAGAAATATCTCAACAGAAAGGGGAGAAAATCTCTCAAAGGTTACACTACTACAAAAATGACCTTTAGAAGCGAAGGGAGGCTTTAGAAGCGACTAGTCGCTTCTAATTAGAATCGACTTTTTACCTTCTAACATAAACACCCTTCTTTTTCCCAAAAAATATAATTTTTGACCTTTAGAAGCAACAAGTCGCTTCTAAAGGAAAAAAATATTAGCTCGCACCCTCCGCGCCAAATATTTCAGTTTGTCGGAGATTATGTTTCGGAAGACTACGGTGTCATCCCCGAGTACTAAATCAGACGAAAGAGTTGCGGAAGCTTAAAAACGGAGCGATAATTGGATTGGAGCATTCTGTAGCTAAGCAAAAATACATGTAAGTTTCTGAACGCCTCTTCTATTTATTGGTTGTTGAATTTCATTCGTAATTGAATTAAATTAATAAATCTAGATCTTGTTAGAAATCATGATTATTAATTGGTTATTGTGAGTGCAATTAATTATTTTCCACATTTAATATTGTTGCTAAGGTGTATCAATCCCTAACACTTATCACATTATAAGTACTAAATCCTACTTATCAAATTAAACAAAGCAATAATTTTATTTTCACAATTATAAGATCTTATAACATTATGAACTAAAATCATGACTTACCAATTTAAAACTGTCAAAATATAATTAAAACTAACATACTAAATTAAATCAACTTACAAACTCGTGTAAAATATAAAATTAAAAAACGACTTGGGTCATTATCGCGTAAAACGACTTTCAATTTACAATAATCTACAGATGCACAATTTTTATTTAAAGTTTATTTAAAAACTTTGACTGAGAGAAAAATAATACAAAAATAGTGAAGAAATAGGATATAATTGGGGAATAACATTTAATTTGTAATGAAAACATCCGATATTAACATTTACTAAAGAAATAAATTATCTTTTCAAAACTATAGGATCACACTTAAGTATAAGAACTAATTATTGACTTCCTTTTTTAAAACCTGCGCATTAGTGAAATTATTTTTGGAAAATTAATGATATTCAAACGTGAACATAACAAAATTCAAATTTTGAAATCAAAATGTTTAAAATTTGGCCGAGATTTTAAAGGGCAAAAGTGTAAAATCGCATGGTTAATTGATATACTACGTAAGCACTAGAACCATTAATACAAGTTTAACGAAACGTTGACCATTTCGAAAATGACATACCAAACGTTTACCATTACGCCAATTTTTTGTAAAATAAAATATGACCAGTAGATGATTTGTACAATTTTAATGGACGTGAATTCACAATTATATCACTAGCATTTTATGTTTTTCATAGCAAGTGTCATGTATCCTGAATTTGGGTTTTAATGAAATTGAGATAATCTAGTAGATGCGGTTTACATCCGACCGATCATACATGGTGCATGCTGGGTATCTTATAGATGAGTCTAACATCATTTTCAATTGAATATTCAACATAAATTCGATATTAATCATTGTTGCTACAAACTCTTTCGAATTTCATCAAAATAACGTGAAGTTCCATTTATTTAGTTAGATTTAACATTTTCTTAGATTTTACACAAAACACATCAGTAAATCGATTCAAAATAATTTAATAAATGAAATTAACAGTAATATGTGAATGTAAAGACATGATTTGAGGGTAGAAATAGAGAGAAAATAAAAGAAAAAAGATAATTAGATAAATGAATGAGAGAGATAAGATTAAATGAGGCTGAGTTGATATTTTTTCTTCTTCTTCAAAATGAAATTTGTCTTTCGTAATGATTTATCTATGACGAAGATGATGTCTCGTTCATTTTCATGTGTGTGTAATGTTACTTTTTACGTAATGCAGAAAATACTTGTTGTGGTCCAATCCGGGGATAATTTCGTCACTTTCTACAACAACCGCTAGCACTCGTTGTACAGCTCAGGAAACACCAGCAACCACGCCCCAACTCGACGCCCTCAGAGAATGTCGGGGTTTTGTAACTTTCCCGAATAGCCCCTCCCTTCTCCATTCACGCACTTCCATCACTATACCCATTCTCGTCATTCACGTTTCGACATGCGACAAAAACAAACAAATTACGAACCCTCCTCACATACTCACCGTCCGATCAACACCTCCGAATCTCCATCCAACGTCCAGTATAGAGAAAAACGAAAAAGAGCCACGTGTCACGATTCGTGGTCCCCCATCTCTCCCCAGACTCGCACGGAAAATGAATCGACCTCGAAAAATCCCCATCGCCGCCTTATAAAATTCAACCAATTCCTCTCCGCCACGTGTCCGCATCAACCCAGCATTACATTATGTAAATATACATATATACGTACACAGACTCACTCGTCGCATACAAAGCAAAGGAGAGTTGTGAATCGCCCTCGAAATCCCCATCGCCGCCTTATAAAGCCCAACAAATACCCCTCCGCCACGTGTACTGATCAACCCATTAGTTACGTTATATATATTAATACGTACACAGACTCACTTATCACTGAGAGAATGGAGCAAAACTACAGTCGAGACATGGAGGCGTACACGGCGTTCCTTCGCGGCGGCGTGAGCCTGACGGAGCTGCTGATGAGTTCGGCGCCGGCGCCGGCGCTGGTGTCGGCGGAGGAGGAGGCGGAGCGGCCGTGGAAGCGAGGGAGGACGGCGACGGCGATGGCGGTGCCGAGGGGGAGCTTGCTGGCGCGGGGGCGGAGGCAGAGGCTGTGCGAGAAGATGCGGTGTCTGCAGAGAGTGGTTCCGTGGGACAAGAAGATGGACATGACCACCATGCTGGAGGAGACTTACAAGTACGTCAAGTTCCTTCAGGCTCAGCTCTCAGCCCTCAACGCCATGCCCGTCCGCCACCACTCCGGCTCCAACTACTCCGCCGTGCAACGCTCCTTCCCCGGCGCCCTCGAGCGCCTCTCCCCGAGCCAGCTTCTTCAGGTCCTCGTCAACTCCCCCGTCGTCCAGACTCTCCTCTACTCCAAGGGCTTTTGCGTCTTTTCACTCCACCATCTCCCTCTCCTCACCAGTGACTGTCTCCTTCCCTTCCCCTTCTGAGAACCTATTATTTACTCTTTATTATTAATTTTTGGTTTTTTTTAGCTTAGTTAACCTAATTTTTGTCTGCTGGGTCTGTTGATTTTTCTGCACTTCGTTTTTTTTTGTCTTGTTTAATTTTGTGATGCACTTACAAGTTTTTTTTTTTCTTTTTGAGGAAATGCATTTACAAGTTAGAGTATGAATAATCATACCCCTCTCTCTCTCTCTCACTTGTGGTCTGAGCAAAGGATTCCTAGTCATAACGTTACACAGGTGGTACGAACAGTACTTTCTCATGATGAGCCGTTTCTCTCCTTTCTCTTTTTTTTTTGCATGAATTGAAGGTAATGAAAAAGTAAGGGGATTCTTCTGCGTTTGTTCGTCGAAATTAGGTTGTGTATTAATTTTTTTTTTCCTTTTTCACTTTGCTTAATTTAGCAAATAGTAATGATCTTTAGAGTCTAGTATCTACACGGGTGCTTATTTACTTTTATGTGAATGGTTCCATTCTATGAACGACATGATATTAATTACATGCTCAGGTGAACAATGTTTGCCTATATATAGTAAGGTCAGTAAAATGAATAAAAGGATAATCGAAAGCAATATTCAGCATTATATCTCCTCAAAGGCCTTATATTCCCCGTTTTACCCATCATTATATAAAGAGCTATTTTTATTATGATGATTAGTATTGGACATGGTATAATTGAACTCATAGATGCTCACTATTAGTTATAAATCATCAAAGGTTATATAAATTCAAATGTAGTAGCTACGTGGCTGGATTTGCTCGGTGATTAAAAATCTCTGAGTTGTGGGCGTGTCTTTTCTTCTTCTCAATTGTTTAATTAAAGATTAACTCGATTGTACCTAATCGCGTCTTTAGAAACTAGTAAAACTCAAGCTCTCAGGCCATGGTCTCAGTATGTGAAGAATGCCCAGCAACAAGACAATAAAATTTATAAATATTTCAATCTTTCAATGTTAAAGACATGAATAGATTTAAGTTAAAGTAGATACCATTTTTTAATCTCGACGTCTTTTTATGTTACAACTTGCTCGGAGGTAAATGAATGCATTTCGGCCAATACTGCATTCTTATCCAAATGTTATCATATTTTTGGAATAGTCTCGTTCAATAGTGAATTTTCATGCAATCTTTTTGTGAACCAATACTTATCTTCTTTTTGGACAAGTTTCTTATTCCAAACTTATTATGAAAGCTCTCTTAGTAGGTGGTGCAAGAAATTGACCGAGAGAATACGCAAAAATCTCAGCGCATGCAATATTTTCGGAGGAAATACTATAGAAGAACGAGAGATCTTCGACCATATAAAAATATTTATATTCGATGCTTTTGTCGCGTTCTCGTCCAAGTAAATGTTCCATAAAACATAAAAGAATGAAGGTTGAAAGCATCGTCTGAATCTTTACAAACGTTAAACGTCGTCACCAAGACAATAATTAAGTGCTCTTTGATTAACATATAATTGTTGCACTAGATGTGTTCATCCGTAGACAGACCACCTTCCATGTTCAATCCAATTATCACAGCATAGTTGAGCCATCAAAACACGACTCGTGTTTTTTCGAATTCGAACTTTATCAGTCAAAGTCGTTGGCTCAACCTTACGCAAACAATAGTGTATATAAGTAGCGTTAAAAAGCTGAGTGTAATTCCCATGAACTTCTCGAATAAAGTCCCTACCAGCCAATTGGTTAGACCTATATCCTTAAATTTATATTTTCTGGTCATCGAGAAACGTGTCCAACCGTTTGTGATTCGTCGTACGAAGCTCTTATCGAAGATGAACGATAAATTTTCCTACAATCACAAAAAATAAAAATTTTAAACAACAATAATTTTAAGAAAATTAATCGTAAAGTATCATATATTTTCATAAAGCATCGGATTTCATCATAAATCACCAAATTTTATCTAAAATTGTCTTATTTCATTGGAAAAAATAAGAAATTTTGGTTTCATGGCAAACCATCAGAAAACACCGTAAGAATTGGATTTTGTTCATCTTACATTAGAAACCATATGGAATTGGCATGATTTTCAATGGAGAACATCTTAATTCATCATATCTCATCCAACAAATTTTAAATTTAAAACTTTTACTTTTCTGAAACTGATCCAAACCTAAACACATCAGCAAATAATCACCATTAAACCATGCCGCAATATGTAGAAATTTCAAAATTTTGTCATTTTGAATGCCAGAAGTTTAAAGCCCGAATTTCTACCATAAGTAATATTGAACACCGGATTAAGTAATATTATCCATTTTTTTATATTATTTCAATGATTTATTATTGTTTAAACTTATTTTAAGTTGTTTTTCTTAATAATTGCTATTGTATTTATACTCGCGGGCGAACCCTTAGACACCCTAATGACTAATAGTTGAATAGTACTTTCGTGGACAATGGCCTTAAGGCCCCACCAAATAAAGACCACAATTATATTGTATATTATTTAAAGTTTTCATTATCGATATCAAAGTTTTAGTTGATGGTATCGTATAAAATTTTTAATACCGACTAACAGTGATACACATAATTTATATCAATGATATACTGAAAGTCATATAGAAGTCAAATATACTGAAAGTCATATAGAAGTCAAATATACTGAAAGTCAAATATTTATAAATAATTCAAATAAGTCATCAAATTTAAATTATAGAAAAAATCAAATATTACAATGTTTACGACAAACAATAAACTTAAAAATAGTTCTCAAATGCTAAATATTAAAGAATCCAACCACAAATTCTGAATAAGCTAAAGGTCGAGTATTAGAAAGATTAAATCTTGCCAAAATTTTAAAAATATTTGTAATATGAAAGAAAACAACTTCCTAATCTCAAATATGTAAAAAATATTCCAAAACATGTGCTAAAATAATGTAATCAACACATGTATCCACCAGTATATCACTAGTACTAACTACTATAAAAACCGGATCCCACAACGCTTATTTACAGTTGTAGAAATCTTTCACAATGGTTATTAAGCCTTGTGGGATCCAGCATTGTAGAAGCTCCCACAACGCTTAGCTAACTGTTGTGGGGGGATTGATCTCCCACAATGCTTAGCTAACCGTTGTGAGAGCTTTGACGTCCCACAACGCTTAGCTAACCGTTTGGGAGCTGTGACATCCCACAACGCGTAATATCCGTTGTGGGAAACTTATAATTTCCAAAAAAATTTCGCCGCAATCATGTACAATCTCCGTTGCGGCGAGATTTCTCACAACGGATAGTTTAAGTGTTGTGGGAAATCTCGCTATAGCGGGGATTGTACATGGTTGCAGCGAGAATTTTTTCAATCTCGATGCGGCGATATTTCCCACAGCGGATATTTTAAGCGTTGTGGGACAAAAATAATATTTTCAAAAATTTTGCCACAGCGAGGGATGAATCTCGCTGCGGCGACGATGTCAACAAAATTACCAAATTCTGCAAACTCCGAATTCACAAAAACTAGTGAGTGCACAATTGTGAATATACTTGATAAACCAAATTGTAACATCCAAAATATAATATTTATATCCAAAAATCAAAATATATCCACAAATAATCTAATCATCACATTTTATAAATGTTTGAATATAAGTTACCCATTCCTCTCTCACTCTCTCTAAATCTTTCGACGTATATGATTTCCTACTTAGTAATTTTGCTATACCTCCTACAAATATATCACGCATATACGATAATACAAAATACCCGCATTATGTGTTTTCGTATTACCTCAGAGCTACGCATTGCTTGATGTAAGTTGATTGCCCGTTACAATTGGCGTCTTGGTGCTTGAGCTTAAAATCCGCCCACACCGTACATGAAAACATAAGAAAAACGTTAAGAGATGAATGTACATTAATTTCTTGATGTGAAAAAGAAATTATTACTTTTTTATCAATCGAGTTAGATCTTGTGGTACTTTCCTGTTCAACGGATCGAAAAACGAGGCATTATCTCTCCAAATGTCAATAACAACGAGCATCCAATGCGCATTTATATTATACGGCATCAACACTAATTGATCGATCCTACATTTCCGTACAATGTTTCCAACGTCCTTGACTCGTTTAGACAAAAAATCATCTTCGTTGTCTGTTGGCATGTGATAACATACACTCGGATCGAGAAATAGATAATCGAGATTTTTCTTTAGCTTTTCTAACCCTGAACGTCGATAACTATAACAAACAAAATATTAATTTTATCAAGACACAAAAAATTATATATTTATGAAAAAAAACTTGTAAAATAAAGATTTACTCCATGTATATCAATATGCATCCCGCGCCAATTTCGTCGTACCGCAAAAATCGGAAATATCATCAAAGCATATCGAAATCGGGATAGCAGCGAGACTTGAAAGAACCATGATTACATCCCCTCGAGGTAACATGATTTTGTTGGCATGTTGAGCGAGCAATCAAACTTTTGCATTAATAAGTTTGTATTGAATTTTTTTACCGTCATCGGGACTCGTTTGATTCTCATTAGTCATTTTTTATTGTTGTTTGACAACCGGACCGCGCCTCCACTTTGCCGCATCAAATTCTACCAACCTCTCTGGCCACTCAACAAACCCACCCATGGCATCTTCAGCGGTGATGGCTTCTTCGGTAAATCTAACCTTTTGTTGATCGAGCTTTCGATATCCATTTCGGCCGGTTCGCGATTTGTATTTGATTTTTGAGATATTTGATTTTCCACTATCCGATGATTTTTGAATACTTTGGTTTTTTTGTACTCCACAAACTTAATCCAATTTTCTTCGGTAATACTTGTGAATAATTTCAATACACAAGTCGGTCTCGTTAAAACGCTAGGTTCGTTGATTTTGTTTTTGACTAGATCATGATACAACTCATGATGAAATAACATTACCGCTTCTCCAACTCTCATAAGACAATCGTGTTTCTGTTCAATCTGAATGTCGAATCCTTCTTGTATTTCGTTCCAAATACGCTCTTTTATTTGATTGTTCTCTTTTAACCTCCAATCACACATCGAAATAGAAACGTGCTCTCTAACTAAACACCAAAATAACTCAACAATTTGTCCCCCTCTTTACCTATTGGTTGACTTTTTTCATCAAATGATAACAATATCTTTCTACCTATAGTTTTGACCTTATTAACTTGACTCATAAGAGTATGTCTTCGTTTTCCAGATTCCTCAAAATCTACCGATAAGAGTCTTCTAACTTTCTTAAGGCTATTATCGCTAGTACTAGTGGTAGTAGACGACATCGAACCTAGTAAAACACAAATTAAAAAGCAATTAACATTAACATTAACATTCTAATTCAATTTCAACACAAAACGTTATAATTCAAACTCACACTAACATTCTAATTAACACACAAAAATCCAATTAACACTAACATTAACATTCTAATTAAAAGAAACATAAAAAAACAAAAGAAAACATACCTAAGGGAGGCCGGAGAGAGCGTGGAGGCGAGATAGAGCAGCGTAAGGGTGAGGGAGAGAGAGGAGGAGGGCGAGAGAGGGAGGAGAGGGCGATGAGGGAGGAGAGAGCGGAGAGGAAGGAGAGGGTGAGAGAGAGGAGAGGAGGAGAGGGATGAGAGGGCGGAGAGGGCGGAGAAGGCGGAGTGGGCGGAGAGGGCGGAGAGGGAGGAGAGGAGGAGAGCGAGGAGAGGGCGAGGAGGGAGGAGAGGGAGGAGAGGGCAAGGAGGGAGGAGATGGCGAAGTGGGTGGAGAGGAGGAGAGGGCGAGGGTGGAGATAGGGCGAGGGCGAGAGGGAGGAGAGGGCGGGAGAGAGGGAGAAGAGGAGAGGCGGGAGAGAGGGAGAATGAGGAGAAAGATATAAAAAGATATGTTTTAGGTCGAATTTTTTTGGGCGGGAACTGAAAATCTCAAAAAAAATTCATTTTAAACGCTTCCACAACGCTTAAATACATCCGTCGTGGGATCTCGCTGCGGCGGAGTACAATTTTTGCTGCGGCGAGTTCCCAATGGATGTATTTAAGCGTTGTGGGAGCAACTCCGCTGCGGCGGGACTTATACACCGCTGCAATGAAACTTTTTGCAGGATTTCTTAACTTCCTGGAGCTTTCTCGCCGTAGCGAAGTACAAATCGGGCTGCGGCAAGGACCTCATAATTAAACATAGCTGCAGCGAGAATTTCATCCAAAAAAGTTGCTCTCGGGAGCTTTTTCTCCGCAGCGGTGTAGAAAGTGGGCCGCAGCGAGGACATCTCGCTGCAGCGAGTTTTTAACTTTGCTGCGGCGAAGTATGATTCCACAACGTTTATATGAAACGTTCTAAAAGATATCGCTGCAGCGGTTTGATTATCGAGCTGCGGTGAAGATTTCGGGACTATATAAACTCCTTTATTTTACTATTTTTTACAATTGTTCTATTTCAAAAATCATTACAAAACCCTATTCGCCCGGATCTGTGTCATTCCCTCAACTAGATCTCGTGTATATGTTCAAAACTTGTAAGTATTTCTTAGTATTTATCTCAATTTTGTGTTGGTTTATATTATATGCTAATTAGGGCTGTATATTTTTCATGATGATCTCAATATACGAAGATGAGGAATTGGATGTGGGAGAATAGATTAAGTGAGATATATGAAAAACGTGTGGGTGAATTTTGTGATTTTGCTAGAAAAAATATGAAGGACGAGTCAATTCGTTGTCCTTGTGTGCAATGTGAAAATCATAGACATTTTCCAATTAAGGTTGTTCGAAACCATTTGTTTGCATATGAAATAATGACGTCGTATCAAATATGGTTTTACCATGGTGAGGTTTTTCGATCTACATCGACACACAAAAATGATGTTGACGAAGATGATGGTGATGATATGTGTGGAGTGATGAATGATTTGGAGGATGATTTTGTTGAGTGGCCGGAATTATTTGAGTCTATGACGAATGATGCAGAAACACCATTGTACGAAGGGTGTACAAAATTTTCGAAATTATCAATTTTAGTAACTTTATTTCATTTGAAGGCGTCGGGTGGTTGGATAAACACAAGTTTTACATAATTGATGCAAACGCTTAAAGATGCATTTCCAAAGGACAATAAAGTGTCTTTGAGTATGTATGAGGCGAAAAAAACTTTGGGCACATTAGGCATGAAGTACGAGAAATTTCATGCGTGTCCGAATGATTGTGTTTTATATAGGAATGAGAATGAAGATCTTGATCAATGTATGACATGCGGCGAGTCAAGGTGGAAGAATGATAAAATTCCTCGTGACGGGGTTAAAGGAGTCCCAATTAAGGTACGCAACTTTTTACAATTTAATTATTAAATTTCATCTTTATAATTTTTGCACTCATTATGGTACATTCCTCCAATGCCAGTTTAGACGATTGTTTACTAATGTCATACACGCGAAAAATATGGTTTGGCACTCCGAAAAGCGTATCGATGATGGTATTTTGAGACATCCGGCTGACGCTTCACAATGGAAATCCTTTGATTTAGAGTATAAGGATTTCAGTCTTGATCCTCGAAATTTGCGTCTTGGTTTAGCGTCTGATTGCATGAATCCATTCAGCATGATGAGTAGTAAAGACAGTGTGTGGCCGGTTATCCTTGTGAACTACAATCTCCCTCCAAAGTTGTGCATGAAGAGAAAGTTTTTGATGTTAACGCTATTGATATCAAGACCGAGCCAACTAGGTAATGATATTGATGTGTATTTAGCACCATTGGTTGATGACTTGAAGATGCTATGGGAGAAAGGATTTGAAGTCAAAGACGCTTACCGTGGAGATTCGTTCAATTTAAGAGCAATGTTGATGTGGACTATTAATGATTTTCTGGCTTATGGAAACTTATCAGGATACTTAATGAAATGCTCGATTGGTTGTCCGATTTGTATAAAAGAGACATCTTCCATTCGGTTGAAGCATGGGAAAAAGACAATTTTTCTTGGTCATCGACGATTTTAACCAACAAATCACTCGTATAGACAATTGAAACGGGCATTTTGATGGAAAAAAAAAGAATGAATTCCTCCTAAGATTTTTTCTGGTGAAAATGTCTACGAAATGGTTAAGAACGTCAATGAAATGCTAGGGAAACGAAAGCGAAATGCTTGCACTAAAGAGTCATTCAAAGATAATCTTTGGAAGAAAAAATCAATTTTCTACAACCTCCCGTATTGGAAGACGCACTATGTTCAATATTGTTTGGATGTTATGCACATTGAAAAAAATGTTTGCGAATCGATCATCGGTATGCTTCTTGATGATCCAAATAAATCGAAAGATGGAATAAAAGCTAGAATAGATCTCAAGGAGATGAATATTAGGAGCATTTTGCATCCTCAAGAGGGAGGAAAAAAATCAATATTACCACCGGCGAAATACACTCTAGATCATAATGAGAAGAAGAAGTTCTGCAAATGGTTCGCATCTATCAAGGTACCCGACGGTCATTCTTCAAACTATAAGAGATTTTTATATTTAAAATATTCGAGACTCATTGGGATGAAAACTCACGAGTTTCATGTGTTACTCCAACAAATGTTGCCTCTCGTTTTGCGTGGTATATTGTTAAACGATGTGTGATTTGCAATAACCAAGGTATGTGTATTTTTCAACTTGATATGCTCAAAGGTTATCGATCTCGTTGGTTTGGGTTACAAGCAATTAGAGTTAGTCAGGACTTTGTGTATGCTAGAAGAGTTCTTCCCACCTTCATTTTATGACATCATGGCTCACTTAACCGTTCATTTGGTACGTGAAGTGAAATTTGTTGGCAGAGATGCCCACAAGAAGATTGTTTATTTACATATTGATGTAAATCTTTATAAAGTCTTTATTGTAATTTAGTGATTAAATTAATAAAAGTTGAAACGTTCATTCATTCCTTTTTAGTTTCATTGAAGATTTATGATATTCAATAGTCTTATAGTCCTTAATCAAACCTAACAATGTATGAAGAGACAAATGTCGATTTGCGTGAACAAACTCTTCATGGTTGGACTACACGATATATTCGCAATCTAAAGATCAACGGACTATTGATCCCAGTATGATTGTTGGAAGAATATATGATGTCTGGCTACAAGGCATAGAGAGTTAGGAACTCTGTAGTTCTTCTAGTGTATCTTTCGAAGATATTGAATCGACCAGTGCACCTTTAGAGAGAATAGAAGAACAAACCATTTAACATCTTCTATCTCAAGGTCACTATGTATGAATTGCATCATGCTTACCTAAATCTTGAAATGAGACATGTCATTTCATAGCATTAATACTCTCATTTGAGAAAGTCAAATTCTAGATCCATTACGTGATCTAGATAAGGCCTATTGGTGAGATATTAAGTTATGAAGATGTCATGAACCAACTTTGTGAAGTTCTCATAGATATGGAATTCATGTACAAGATTGCTGAGATATAATATATATCACCTCATGCTTTATTACTTGGATTGTGAATAAATGAATTGCGCAGTGTCCAAATTTAAGTAGCGACTTTATTTGGATTAAAAAATGTGACTTTTTAGGTCCTCGTCAATACTTTGTTTCTAACTCATTCACAAGTACTAAAGTAGTTGAGGAAATAACAATTAGAAGGGTAAAATGGAAATTTTATAAATCCCAACTAGTTGATGATATTCATAAACGATAAACATAGATAACATTCAATGGATCCGCTCAATATAACTAAGTTGAATTTGAGTAGAAAATAAATTCATTTGAACCGAGAGATTCTCAGTGTCAACTCTTTAGTGGAGTCAGTTGACATTAAGCTAATACTCGGAAAAGGTTTGTGAACTTTTGAGTCCGAATATAGAAGCTCAAGATTTGTTCATTTGGATCCATAAGGTCACTATTACAGGTCATTAGAGCAGGATTGTTAAACTAGAAGTTAAGTCAAAATAAGTTCAAATGTTGAACTAGATTTTTTCTCGGAAAATGTCTAAATGGTATTTTTGTCCACATGGACATGAAATGATGTGAATTTCAAAAATAAGATTTTGAATATTTTCATATGATGAAAATATAAATTATTTCCTAAAGTCGAAAAGTCGTTTGAGGCATTATGAAATTAATTTCGTTATTTGTGCAATTATAATTCTACAATGGGTATTTTAAGAATTGTCTTAAAAGAAGTAAGGAAGCATCTAGAAGCTCCCCCCTCGGTAGAATTTCGGCCAAACAAGCACCAAGATGAGATTTTTATTTCCCTTTAATTATAAGGATAATTACCCAAAAGGAAAATGGAAATAAATTTCCTTGAGAAGGAAATAAATAAGCTAAGTGAGGAAACAAATTTTCCTCCTTGCTTGATGTGTATGGCTGGCCATCCTAAGAGAGAAGAAGGAAGGGAAAATCAAATATTGTGTCATGATTACATTATTTTTTCATGAATGAATAATTGACGTTTATAGATTTTTCGTTCTCCTATAAATAGAGCCTCACATAGAGATGTGAAAGGTTAAGCTTTTGCCTTGTTCTCTCTTGCTCTTGGCCGACTCTCTCTCTCTCTCTCTAGAAAATACTCCTTTTTATTTTGCACCTAGATCCATACTTGATCTAGAGAGTCAGCTTATGATCTAAGAATTGTTCTTGGTTCATATTGTTTTAATTGTGCCCACACACAAATCCTTCTAAACCTCTATAGACTCTTGTAATAGAAACCTTAGGTTTCTCAAGTTCTCGTTTAGGTTTGAAGGAATCAAGGTAGAAGAGAAGATCAACCTTTCCCAAGACTCTTCAAGTTTAAAGACACAAGAAAGGTTAGTATTCAAGTAGATTAAATAATGTTTATAATTTATAACATGTATATGCACTTTATCTAAGTTAGTAAAAATTGTTTTGCTAGTAAAAGAAATTTTATATTCCGCCATTAATATGATTAATGATAAATTTTTCTTAACCCTAGACCTATTCCAACAAAATTATGAGGGCCCGTGGTTTTGAGGTGGATGTATCCAATCGAGCGTTACATAAAGGAATTGAAGAGTTATGTTAAGAACTACAATAGACCGGAAGGGGGCATAGTGAAAAATTACATAGCAGAAGAGTTTGTTGAGTTTTGTTCTGAATATTTAGCTAAAGCAAACGAAATCGGCGTGCCCAAAAATTTGAGTTTTGAATCAAAATCCTTATCTACAAGTCTCTTTTATTGGTTACACTTTATGTTTAGTTTAATCCATAAAATAAGTTTATGTAACCAAGATTTTATGTATAGGTATTTATTCTAGCGTCGATCGCAAAGAATGGGAACGAGTCTCTCTTCCCGTGTTACACAACGTTTCCGACATCATGCCATTTGTGGATATTCATATTAATGAATTGAGGGTGAATGATCCAAAGAAATCAAGAAATGAAAAATGGTTATAAGGTGAGCACAATCGTTCGTCCCAAAATTGGCTAGGAAAACGAATATTTGAGGAGTGGGGACATTCTTTTACATTCAATGAAACTATCTGACGGGCCTTCTTCAATGGTTACCAGGTACACTGCGTGGTCTGTTAATGAAATTACATTTTATATAAGAGATAGAGATAAGAAGCATCTCATTCAAAACTCTTGTGTAACATTCTATGCTGAGCCATTACATGTTTCGTCAACAAAGGATAAGAATCCAAAGCAAGGTTTTATGAATTACTACGGATACATTGAAGACATATGGGAACTTGATTATTGTGGGTTACGAGTCCCATTATTCAAGTGCAAATGGGCAAACAATAATCACATTAAAGTTGACAAGGACGGAGTTACCATTGTCGACTTTAGACGAACCAGCTATGAGAATGATTCATTTATGTTGGCCTCACAAGCAAATCAAGTGTTCTATGTTTCGGATCGTGTCAATCCGAAGATATCATTAGTGGTTCATATGAAAGCAAGAAATATTGATGAAGGGGAAGACGGAGACATGACTAGTATTCCTTCTTTTACATCCGGATTACGACCTGTCGACGAAGAGATTGATAATTTTGATGATGATGATGTTTCTCATTTACTTCGTAGGGATATTGATGCAATTTTTGTTTGAATAATGTATCATTATAATTTTTTGAATTATCGAGTTTATAATTCAAAAATTTTATTTGATTTTTGGGGATTTTCGTTACGGCGATCGCCGCAGCCGTGAGTAAACTCAGTTGCAGCGTGGACAAAAGTTTTTGTTCTCGGGTGCACTTTCGCCGCGGGGATGCAGAAATCACGCTGCAGCGAGGACCTCTCGCTATAGCTATCTTTCTACACCGCTGCGGCGGACATTTTTAAACTTTTTTTTGCTCTCGGGATCTTTTTCGCCGCAGCGGTGTAGAAACCATGCTGTAGCGAGATAGTTTCGCTGCAGCCGGGTTTCTACACCGCAGCGGCGGAAATTTTTTAAATTTCTTTTTGCTCTCGGGATCTTTTTTGCCACAGCGGTGTAGAGATCTGGCTGCAGCGGAACTATCTAACTGCAGCCTTGTTTCTACCGTTGCGGCGTAAATTTTTTTTAATTGTTTTTTGCTTTCGGGATCTTTTCTACCGCAACGGTGTGGAGATCTGGCCGTAGCGAAACTATCTCGCTGCAGCCAAGTTTCTACACCGCTGCGGCATAAAAGTTTTAAAATATTTTTGTTGCGCTCGGGTGCGTTTTTGGCCGCAGCGATGAAGAAATCCGACTGCAGCAAAGACCTCACTTTGCAGCCTATTTTCTACGCCGCTGCAGGGGGGTTCCAAAAAAAAATCAGATAAGTCTAAAAATCGATCCATAAATATCACCTAAAATTAAATTAAACACATCAATATATAAATAATAAGTATTAAAATATAGTAGTTCAACCATAAATTTTAACGATAAAGAAAAAAACATAAATATAAGTCTTAACATAAACCGTAATATAAGTTTCAACATAAAACATAAATATAAGTCTTAACGTAAAACATAAAAACACAATCGTTCAACTAGTCTTAACATAAAACATAAAACCATTGATCTTCATTCATCATCGTTGTTGTTTTCTGGTTGTGGTGGAGGCGCCGAATATGGTGGTGGCATATATTCCGGTCACTCCGGTGGTGGGTGCGGCCATGAGGAATACTGTGGATAAGGAGGAAATTGTATTTGGTTCTCCTGGTTGATGTCCCAACGAGCGTAAAGAGTGTTCAGTTGGTCGATATGATTATGACCGTACTCCGACTGTTGGATCGCAAACCGTTGAAGGCGTTGAAAAATGTCGATGTTGAAGTGTCGTGTACAAGGTAGTCAATGGTACGAGGACTGATTACCTGAGGTGCTGGTAGTTGCAACATGGCCGAGTTTAGTGGTGGTGCCGCTTCCTCTTACTCCTCCTCCTCCTCTTCTTGTTGTTCCTCTCGAATTTTTTAGCGATCGATGGTTGAATCCTTGATGGGACCCATACAAGACTTGATTATGTCACTCTTCGAACGACCTACCCCCGCATTGAGGTAAATAGCGGTTATGATGGACGGATATGGTAGCCCGTGTCATTCGTTAGTGTAGTCGATGTTTTTCATCCAATTGTAGATGAATCGACCGGCACTATAGTGTAGCCTTTGATGATGCAGTACAAGAGTTGGAGATGATCCTCCCCCAAAGTCGTGAAATGCTTGATCGGATAGAGGCGAGCACAAATAAAGTAAATCCAAGCTTTGGCTAACCTGGTGATGTTAGTCAATAAAATGTAAAGAATATATGACTAAATTATTAAAACACATGCTAACATATGTCTAAATTTTATAATAAGATGTAACTAATATATTAAAACACATTTTACATATTCATTAACATATGCTAACCTGGTGAGTTGTGAACGCTTGAGTACACATTTTCCTTTGTCGGTAATCCAAGTATCTCCCGGAATGCACAATTTTTCCATCAGTTTTTCGTAGTTGCATTTTCGTAACCAACGACAATACTCCTCCATCTCAAAATCCATGTCGGGTGTTTCGAGCAAATCGCTGATGGCTTTGATGATGAAGTCGACTTGTCTACCCCTGACCATCATAATATCTTTCTCGGCATCTTTTAGGTTGGCGTAGAACTCATACACCATAGTCAAGTTTGCTTCGTTTTTAGGTTTGCGACAAAATTTGTCCCATTCATGACCTTGAATAGTGTTGTAGATGAGCGCTCCGATGTCGGTGTTTCGACTAACTTGAAATCCTCGCTCAAGGATTACACTATGCCCCATGAGAATGTCGTAGCGAAGCTCGGCATCCTTTACTTGAAAATATTTGGTCGTTGTAGTCCACCTCAGGCGTCGCTTGATGAGAACGCTTGGCTTTTCTTTTTTGCTTAGAAGCGCTAGCCTCCTTGGAAGGGTCAACACCCGATGCTTTTTTCGTGTTAACCATTTTCACCTACACAAAAAAATAATCAATTTATAAATCACAATCGCATAAACTAGATTCAATATAATAATAATATTAAATTTCATAATATACATTCAATATTAACATGTAATTATGATTTCAAAATTTCTTAAAAGACTGAGAGAATTCAAAATTTTGAATCCCGCCGCAGCTACAAATACAAACCGCCGCAGCAGGAGTCAAAATCACGCTGCAGCCGTGCATAAATGACGCTGCAGCCATGCCACAAATTTTTTATCTTTGCAAATCTCGCCGGAGCCTCAAAAATCAAACACCTCAACCATTAAATCTAGGATATAAACTATCAACCTAATCAATTTCAAACCTAGATTCGAGTTATAACATGAAATAAATTATAAATTCAAAAGTTTGAACCAAAATGGAACTTACCTACGTACTTGGGCGAGAAGAGCTTGTGGCGGGGAGGAGATGGCGGCGAGGAGAAAGGAGGAGGGCAAAACTTGGGCGGCGAGGAGGGGGGAAGGCAGAACTCGTGTGGCGAGGAGCGGGGAGGAGGGCGAACTCGGGCGGCAAGGACGGGGGGGGGGGGGGGGGAAGGCAGAACTCGGGCGGCGAAGAGCGGGGAGGAGGGCGAACTCGGGCGGCGGGAAGAGGCGAGAACACGCGGCGGCGAGGAGAGGCAGAATATCGCCAGAGAGGGTCGGAATTGGGAGGAGTGTGAGAAATGAAGGAAAGAAAAGAAAAAGAAGATTTTATATGTGAATTTAGGGTAAATCGCAATTTCTCGCCGCAGCGAGGATTAGGCACCGCTGCGGTGAGACTAGTTATGGGAAAAAAAAATATCTCGCTGCAGCGAGATTTAGGCACCACTGCAGCGAGAACTTTCCCACAATGGTCAATTTAAGCATTGTGGGAACATCTCATTGCAGCGATGTTAATTTCTCGCTACAGCGAGATTTTTTTCATATCTCAGTTCCATTATGCTTAGGTTAAGCGGTGTGGGAACTTCTCCCTGCAACGAGATTTGTACGTACCTACGGCGAGGATCCCACAACGGATCCATTGAGCATTGTGAGAGAGTTGTTATCCGCCAATTTTCCACAATGATTAGCTTAAGCGTTGTGGGAACTTCTCGCTGCAGCGAGATTTGTACGTAGATGCGGCGAGGATCCCACAACGGATCCATTAAGCGTTGTGAGAGAGTTGTTATCCTCCAATTTTCCACAATGATTTGCTTAAGCGTTGTGAAAATCAAAGATCCCACAACGTTTGTGGATAAACGTTGTGGGAAATCGGTCTTCCCACAATGATTAAAGACAAACGTTTTAGGATCTCTGATTCCCAGAACGCTTATTCTTAAGCGTTGTAAGAATCCTATTTCCCACAATGCTTATTATAAGCGTTGTGGGAAACCCGTTGTGTGATCCAACATTTGTAGTAGTGACTACACAATAATCGTAATGCCAGAATCTGAATTTGGTGGATAAACACTTATGTCGTCGTAAGGTATAAATTCTCTAATTTGTCAACCGTATTTCATTATGAATGTTAAAGATATTTTGTCAAATATCACCAATATTATCGATATATTGTTGTGTATATTCTAATAATAAAATGGTGTTTTATAAAATGATAACTTTGACCGTGTGATATTTTATAGAGATTTTTTAAAAATTCACTACACGGATGGTATTTGGCTGTACACATACGTACGTACATACATACATATATATACATACATATATATATATAAACTTTAATATTACCCTTGTTATTCAATTTTAAATATGTTTTTTTGTGGTAGCGTAAAATTTTCATTCTTATTTAAACAACTTCCGTTCACTTCAAAGAGTCTAACTTTACATTTTTTTTTATATTTGTAACAATAAAAAGCATCACAACTTCTTATTTAAATACGGTTAATCATAAAATTGAATATGATAAAAAATTGTTATTGCCGGTTTTCACCACGAGGATATTTGAAAGGTGCTCCGACAAGACTTCATCGGAGCCGCCAAAGAGAGACACGTCGGCCTCCTTGGTCCAAACAAGGACCGACCAGATTAAGGGCATCCAAAAGTGGTCGGCCGACCTCCCTTGGCCCATACAAGTGCCGACCGGCATGAAACCCTCCTCAAATAAGGCTGACCAGCCGTACAAGCCTCCCCCAGAGGGGCCGATCAGCATCCTTGGCCACACTCGATCGGCATGCAGACTAGCCGGCCGGCCTTCACGTCTAGGACGATCGGCTACCCCAAGGCACACGCCCAAGGCTCTCCCAAAGTCTATAAATCCAAACCTCTCCCCATAGGTTCAGGTAACAAACAATTCGGCAAGAACATTCTCTCTCGAATCCCCCATCCCTCGGTGTACACGACAATTCTCTCCCGACGAGAAGGATTCTCCTCCAAAAAGATCCGAGACTCGATTCTTGAAACGCGGTTGATCCAAGGATTCTCATTTCGCTCAATCTCGCCGATCCCTCCTTGTCATCCTAAACTCCACCCACATTTCACTAATGTTGAGTGTCAACGTCAGAGAGGTAAACATAGGACTCCCCTCTATTTTTCATTTATAGTTCACGTTCGTTCATTTGTTTCAGAGACCAAAAGAACTCGAAAACCTCCTAATAACCAAGAAATGATCAGGTACACCGTTTAGATCTCTCAACGTTGTCCGAATTTCAGCGACAACAAAAGATAGTTTGAACAACATTTATAGAGCACAAAAGTCTACTAGATGATACTAAAATATTAAAAAAAAAGGTTCGTTAATAAGTCGAAACGGACCTTCTTATTTCTAACTTCGAAGAGAAGACGAGAGACTCGACATACGACTAATCAAAAGAAAATTTTCACGTGTGAATTAATAACACCCACCAGGTCCGCATCAACAATAACCACTCACTTAAAACAATTACGGATATCTCAAAAAAAAGATTGAGGTCATGAAATTAATCACTCCACGATCTCAAGTAACCAAGCATTTAGCCCACGTAGTACAATTACCAAATATCAATATCAAGAAAATGACACAGAAGAGAATATAAATTTTTTACACACACACAAGCACTCGCTGAATTTTCATCTACAATTTAACTCTCCCATAATATATATTATTTTTTGCACTATATTAATATCTTACCTAAAATATCCTTGATTACTCGATATTTGATAGAATTTGTAAGATATCGTTGTACTAATTTTATTTTACTTGTTAACAAAAACACATAGATATGATACCTCAAGTGTTATGCTTGATATATACATTATTGTAATATAACACAATCTCGTCTTAATTTTCTTATTTTAATATACCTTCCAGGTGATTCTACCATATTTCAAATCTTAATAAGCTATTAAGAAAATGGTAAAAGAAGGTAATAGCCCTATAGATGTTTACTAATTTGGTTTTGTCCATTATTTGGTAAAACTTTAGTAAATGTCCAATATTTGAAATAGCCGAAAATTTGTACCTAATTTACCCCGAAAAGTTTTCCCACTCAAAGTTATTTTCGGCCAAAAAATAATTAATTAAACCAGATAAATTGAAAAATAAATAAAGAAGTTAATTAATGCTATTGAATAGGCGAAACATTAGTTGAGGTTCCCCAATTTGTTTTCCCGCTCAAACATTTCCCAATTATAAATTAATTAAAACGGATTAAATGGTAATATTAAAAAGGAAATTAATTAATCCTCTAAAACCGGAATATGGAAACATAAAGGTACATAGATTTGGAGAGAGAAACACAATCCATGCAACATCGAAATATGAAGCGTTTTTTTTCTGAAAAAGCACGTCGAAATAGATTTGGAGAGAGAAACACAGTGTTTATACTCGAAAATAAATCTTCTTTAATTTCTTGAAAACTCTTAAAACAATCCTGGGAAGAAGTCGAAGTTGAAGAGGCGAATGAGGAAACGTGAAAGCCATAAAAAATTTACAGTTTGATTTATGTATTTCAAAAATCAATCCCTAAAATATTTTCGCAAAATTTCAAAAACTTTAAACCGGTTATTGAAATTTAGTCGGAAGAAAATCATCAAACAATTAAGTGATGTTTATGATATGCATGCAAGAAAAGATGGAGTATATGTGCTGTTTCATTTTCCTTTTCCAAAGCTATTCCATTTTCTTGATAATGAGAATATCGATTTACAAAAAAAAAGTTAGGGTTTTAGTCGGAAGAAAATCATCAAACGATTAAGGGATGTTTATGATATACATGCAAGAAAAGATGGAGTATATGTGCTGTTTCATTTTCCTTTTCCGAAACTATTCTATTTTCTTGATAATGAGAATATCGATTTACAAAAAAAAGTTAGGGTTTTGATTATGAGTAAATGATTGTTCTACATATGGTAAATCGATTATGAGTAAATGATTGTTCTTTTTTGGTCGTCGATAAATCGGAAAACCTTTTTTTTTTTTAAATAATATTTAAGTAAATGGTTTTATCTTGTGTTCTTCATTATTACCGATTATTATTATTCTTTTTATTCCGGTTAGAATATTGTGAACTAAAAATGTTATTTGATTTTTTTAGTTCAAATGACAAAAATGGAAGTAGTGGACAAGTCTGAAAGTAAGAAGAGACAACATGGAGATTCGAAGAAAGGAGGGTCTATAGACAAGTTTAAAGGGTCACAACAGGTATGTTTTAAACTGATTTAATAGAAAAATTATTTACTTAATTAATTGATTTGAAACATTCTATTTACTGAAGACAATGAACAAGTCTGTTGAACAACCCAATATAGAAGAAGATGATCACTCCATTGCTGCTCCAAAAAAGTCGTTGGTAAAATTCTAAACATTTTAATTGTGCATATAAAATGGTATGTCATTAATGATGTTAATTATCGATGCAGTTTAAGGTCCCAAAGGATAAAGATGAGATTACAAACGATAATGCGCCAAAGAAAGTACAACCACCGATGGAGAAACCGCCACAAGATATTTCACCGCTGTTGGGAGAGGAAAACACCAAAAATATGACTGCAGTAAGATATTTACTTAGTTAATTGTGTATATGTTTTTTAATGTGTTATTCAAAATTATAATTAAATGGTATGACAGGAAAGATTACAACAGCTTCAAGATGATTGGTTATTTGCGGTAAATGAAGTGTTCCAAATGGATTCTAACAGAAACTTTTATGAACAGGAGACCAACTACAAACGACTAAGAAAGGGACAACAAAAAAAACAAAGAATTGGTTAAATATGACCAAGTTGTTGAAGTGAGTTAAATATTTTGTAGTTACAAAAAGATTATACTAAAATTGTTTTTACATTTCAGGAACTCAATGCCTTGTCAAAAAATCAAAAAACAGCCAAGAAGTTGCAGCCTCCAAAGATAAGTAAGATAATTTACTAAGTAAATATACAGTTACTTTATTTTGACAACTTAAATAAAATTGAAACAGACTGATAAACCATCTCAAGAAGAATCACTCGTTCAAGGAAGGCAAAGAAGACAAGTTAAAAGGTCGGTTTACATGCAACCACCTTATACTGAGGAGAAGCGCCCCAAAAAAATGAAAACTACAACAACTGTCAGCACAGAAGAAAAACTAAGTAGCCAGCCATCGTTTGATCTCGGAATATAATATATAAATAATGTTTAATATTGGGATATTTTTTTATTATGGTGTTTATTTTGGCTTATGTTACAATATGTTGAAGGTATAATTTTGGGACAAGTAATGATGTTGCCATATGGTGCTAGTATTATAACTTGGGTAAACATGTTGAAGGTTTAGGACGGTTATATTTTGAAACTTTGATATGATTTATTTGATACAAATTATGTTTACAATTTTTGTTTAATGTTTAGTTCTTAATATTTAAATGATGTCGGTTACATTGAATTTGTGCCCTATATTGGTAAATGATACTAATATTTGAGTTGAAATTGAATTATTAAATTAGTAAATTAAAGTTCATCATATAAATCATCACATAAAGTTTACGGATTTAATTAGTTTACAATTTATGTAAACAATAAATGGAATAAAAGAATTTAATATTTTACTACGTAAATGAAAAACAAAGTAAATTAATGACTAATTTACCATTAAAAATGATTAAAAAAAAACAAACAACAACGAATACAAATGTTTCTTACTATTAAACTTAAACAAAATAAAATTACAAATCAATAACTAAAACTTTTAACAAATAAAAAACAAACAACAACGAATATTTAGTTCTTGCAACAACGTTTATTGTGGCCGGTTTGTCCACAATTTCCACATCGTTGCACATAAGGATGATTTTTTTTAGACTTTGTTCGATATCGCTTCTCTTTTGGCCTCCCTGATTGACGCTTAAAAAAGGAGGTTTAATCACGCGTGCACCTAATGGCAAATCCCAATCTCCTTCATGAGATATCGGAAACACATCTTGTAAATACGTCAACCGAAAATACTCTTCAATGTAGTAGGGAGAAACAAAGTCATTTGGATGTAAATTACGTCTATACAAGGCAGCACAAGCATGAGGACATGGAAAATCTTCAAGTTGCCAAAAACGACAAGTGCACGACTTCTCTTGAATATCAACAACTTTACGAATAGCCTCATCAACAACTTCAAATTGAAATTAATTTATCGCATTTACCTATGTAAAAATCATATATTGTTAATGGCGTAACCATTTACGCAGTAATTACATAATAGTTTAAACATCGTTAATGTTAACTTAATTTACTTAATGCTATACGAAAAAATTAAAGACGTAAATACTTACATTCATGGTACGAGCAGCTTCTTGAGCTTCCTTCAATATTGTAAATCCAATGTCAGTTAAACCGGAAACCGTCTTAGGAATGAGAGCCCTCTTCTTGACTATCCATCTTTGGATCAGATCTCGATAACTCAAAACAAGGCAAGACACAGGCCAACCCCTTGCTTCATGCAAAACTGAATTCAAACACTCCGAAATGTTTGTAGTCATGATGTTAAATCTCTTCCCAGGAAAATGACTACGAGCCCAAACCTTTGCATTTGCATTTAGCAAATATTTTTTTATTTTGCGATCCCCAATAGAAAGAATATTTAGCCAAAAATCAAATTCTCTAGAAGTGTAAGCCTTAGCACACTTGTAGAAGAGTGGCTGAATATGACTACTACCAAATTGAGCTAAAACATTACCCCATAAATGTTGCATGCAAGAAGCCCATTCTACTTCCGGGAAGACTTTGTTCACAACTTTTTGGATGGATTTGTGTCTATCCGATACAACTACCATCTCATCACGTACACCAAAAACAAGACGAAGCTACCACGACCATGATTTATCATTTTCTGAATCCACAATACAAAAAGCAAGAGGGAACAAATGATTATCCCCATCTTGAGTTGTAGCAAGAAACAACGTCCCATGCGATTTTCCCTTAAAAAATGTACCATCTACCGGAATGACAGGACGACAATATCTAAACCCATGCACACAAGCTCCAAACGCAAGGAAAAAATATTTGAATTTTCCATCTTCTTCAAGTTCTGTTTTAGTGTACAAACCTGAAAGTAATTTACGAGATTAAATTCAATTCACCAAGTAAATTGAAGAGTTATTAACAAAGTAATTTACGAAGTAAATTCACTTCACCATGTAAATTGAAGTTAAATTAACAAAGTTTTGAATTTGTTACCAGGGTTTTTCTCACACATCAAATCGCTAATGATAGGGAGATGACTGTAAGAAGAATCAAAATCACCACGAAGATCAATCAAGGCATTTTTTCGACCCTTCCACGCACGATAGTAAGAAACTTCAACGTTCCAACGACTCCTCATTATCTCAGCCACTCCTGTCGGTTTAAACTCGGTTGCTAATGAACCCCTAAAATCATCTTGTACACATTGACTAATAAGCTTAGACGATGCATGCTTATTTTTGTTGATAACAACACGACCAAAACATGAATGATCTTTCAAAAAACTCCTAACTACCCAAATCCCTTATTTAGAGCTCACATTAGCATATAACATCCAAGAACAATTAGGATCATTGCAACAAACACGATACCGAGTCTTGTTAGATTTTATAGTTTTAAATTCAAAACTATTTCTCACTGCTAACATACTCAAAGCAGTTTGTAGAACAGATTTGGTAGTGAACACATTTCCAACGTTAATATCAATTGTCATTGGGAAATTATTCAAATCTGCATGACCAAACATGACTACATCATCCTTCTTAGTATCGTTGATATCAATACTCTCCACATCACGAGCTTGAGAACATTGACGCTCGAAAATTTCAACTGTAAAAATATTGACGAAAATTAAACAACCTCGGGAAAAAAAAAACAAACAGAATTGAACAAGATTAACAATGTCAGGGCTTACCGGATTGACGAAACGAACTCTCACCATGCACAAAAACCATCTCGCGTAAATTAAAAATCAATAACCGTTTGTAAAAACATAAACAAAAGCCACGACAATCCGGTAAATAGAATAACAATTATCGAGAGAATGAAAATATGGTAAATAAGATGACAAGCAGAAAATAAACACGTAAATTAATTGAAAGTCAACGATATTAATTAATAACAAAAGCCCATACCTAACGTTTAATTGCTTTTAAATCTGATAAGAATAATATTGTTTCCAATTAAATCTCATCGTATATGTTTAATTGCTTTTCAAATCAATAAATCGGATGAGAATAATATTGTTTCCAATTATATGTATAAAACGGTTACATAGCCAAGTCAAATCGAAAAAACAAGATTTTAGGACCTATAATCGGATAGAAATAAAAAAAACAAAATTTGATATCAATCCGGTATTTGAAAACATCTGAAATTAATTAAAAATTTGAAATCAATCCGATATTTGAAATCAATCCGAAAATAATTCAAAATTTGAAATCAATTCGAAAATAATTCAAAATTTGAAATAAATACGAATTTAAAAATAAACACCAAAAATTTGAAAATCAAACATAATTAAAACTGGGTAGTTAAAAAAGGGTAAAGATGTAAATAGATAAATAAACAAAAAAGCCACGTAGGATTATTGGACATTTACTAAAGTTTTACAAAACGTTGACCAAAACCAAAAAACGTAAGTAAGATACGGCCAACTCGCCAAATTTTTGTTAAGAAAATGACGTTAACCGACGTCAAAGAATGTAATTAGAAAGTGAAACGAAATAAAAATCAATAAAGTACGAAATAAATATACTTTTTTTTAAAAGTAAGTTTTGCTTGCGGCGGTGGGGATCGAATTTCCATTAGGCTATCCTAGTTAGCACAAATAAATATACTTTTTGAAATAGCAATATGTTTTATTTTTAGTTTGTAACTAATATTGATATGTTTTAAAAACCTTTGTTTTTCTTCTCACCCTTGATCTTCATGATTTAGTCGAGTCTCTATTCACGAGGAGCTTAGTTTGTAACTTGTATTTAATAATAGTAAAACGGTTTACCGAATAACGGCTCTCTAGGTATAGTTTGGATTAACATTTCTATTGACTGCATCACTTACTTGACGTCCCCTGGTGCTTGAATAATTTTATCATAGAAACTAGTCCTGATTTATGGCATCTTAAACATATTACATTTATCAAGGTATATTTAATTTAGATCTTTCAATTTCATTCAGGTGTTTTCATGACACGTAATTTAAAATTTTCCAAGAATAAAGTTAGATATGACAAATAATCGGTGGCAATAGGAACTACTCAATCTATACTCAATCAGTCCAAATGAAAAGTAAAGAAAGTCAAAAAGTTTTCTGTAGATCACCCAGGCACAAGCATAGATGCCCATAGCACGCTCCTACATGAGCTGGTTTATTATACCCTACTTTTCTTGTTCCTCTATCAAAGGAATAAAAAAGAAAATAAGTTATAATAAAGCAAGGATTTGAATAAAGTCCTCACACAACCGTGTAGACAAGAAGCTTTTACGAATAATCACCATGTTCCATGTAATCTATACATATATATATATAGATAGATACTTTACCCTCCTTTTTAAATTCCCTACAACATATACCTCATAATATACATTTCACACTATAATCTTTCTTCGTCCCTCTCTTCTCAAGGAAACCATGGTTAAAGTAACCGGAGTTCTTCTCTGCCTCTTGATCGTGGCCATCGACGTCGTTGCTGGGATTCTCAGCATCCAAGCAGAAGTTGAACAAAGCAAGGTTAGTTTTTTATTTTTCAGTTGAAGGGTTTTCCGCTGTTATTGGGCATGATTTTTTGATACATAAAAGGGTTTATTGGTTTGGGATGCGAAAAGGTGAAGCACATGAGGCTGTGGATATTTGAGTGTAGAGACCCGAGCGAAGAGGCGTTCAAGCTGGGAATGGCTGCCGTGGCACTTTTGGTGGTGGCACATGTTATGTCAAACTTACTCGGCGGTTGTCAAAATTGCATTTGTTCCCAAGATGAGCTTCATAAGGCCTCTCCCAATAGGCAACTCTCTCTTGCTTGCCTTATTTTCACTTGGTAAGTTCTACACATTGTTTACAGAGTTAATGTAACTATTAGTCATGTAAATTATATAGTATTTGGATACACCTATGTTTCATAAATTAACAGTTAACACTATTTATGACTTTTTGAAATCAATTTAGACCGAATATATTTTCTTCCTCACTCTAAAAATGAAATGGACAAATCGATAAAAAAAAAAAATCGAAATTAGTATGCACGTAAATATGTCGATTATTTTCAACAAATTATCTGTTAAATAAAAATCTCTTATATTTATAAGTCAGGTCATTACCCAAATTTTCGTTATTTATATTTCTGTCGCTTTTCTATTGTTTTGAAAACCTAGATTCAATTGTTAGTTTTAGAGAAATTAGTGGACGTCCCTTTCTTATATATTTTTGCTTTTTTGTAGTGCATCTCTTTTGTGGGCTCAAAACTGTAGTCTTGAAAATCTAGTCATAAAGCTAGAATATATTTCTTTATTTAGACATCCGAAACAAAAAATACACAGCTTTTCGTTTACACATCTTTTTTGTTTTTACTTTTTATCATTTATTTTTTAGGCTACTTTATCATTTGTTAGATTTTGAAATTGACACTGATAAGTAAAGGCATGAAATGATTGTAAGTTTTAATAAAAGTTTTTAAAGTGGTATTATTTCATATATCATTACAGCACTGGATATATATATATATATATATATATATATATATATATATATATATATATATAGTCCCATTAAAAATAATATTTTTCTTAATGTTAAAATCTTAAATGAATGAAATATATAAATCGGTATACATTTAATGAATGAACACAAAACAGTTATTAGACGTTGTTTGAAGGTAAATCAAGTTCTTAAAAAAGACCAATGTGTCATTGATAATATAGATTACTTCCATGCTAAGCAATATGAAACCACATGCCAGACAGTGCATACCTAGCTCAAGTTCACGATCTATCCACTTGACTAAACAAGCTTACGTTTTTCCGCTCTCAATGTTAGTGAATTTAATATTTGCAAATGATTATCTAACAATGATAGATAACGCTGCTTTACTCCATAGCCATCTCATGAACTATTTAGAGTAATTATTCTTACCAAGATACAGAATGTGGAATAATTGACCAAGTTCAAAGGGGCCTTTTAAAAGTAAAAACAAATTAATAATTAATGTGACTCCAAACATATGTATGACTCTTAACCGATATAGTGTGAAACCAAAAAAAAAGTCAATAATGAAGGAATCGTCATGATTGATCAGGATAATATTAACTGTTGGAGTGTCGATGTTGGTGATCGGTACATGGTCGAACCACAAGTCAAGAGCTTCGTGTGGGTTCACACACCATCATTTCCTGTCCATCGGAGGCATTTTGTGTTTTGTTCATGCGCTCTTTGCCGTCGCTTATTACATTTCTGCCACTTCCTCTACAGACTAATACTATCTATGCTTTTTATATTTTAGTCTTTACTAATTTGTATCTCTATGATGTTTCTGACCTCTCGGTTTAACTCGTGTACTTTATCTGATCTATCTCAACGCATACTTACTTATGCAACTATAAAAATATATTGACATCTTATTTCTTGATAATTAAATTGCAAATATTTTATTCATATATATGTCTATATACTTAATCAAGCAAAACATGAATTTCCTTTCACTTAGGACTTATTCTATGTTGAACTGATATAATATGTAAGAATGTACATGGCTTTCCAATTTTATATTTTACAGAGACGCTACCACGTGACACGATGAGTACGATCCGTCAGTAAGTAAAGATTCTTTTCTATTATATATAATAAAGAAAAATAACAGATTTCAATTCTGGTCGAGGGACAAGAGAAAATTACAATAATTGATATGACTAGATATAGCAAGGACAAGGTTTATTCGGCACCAAATAAATCAACACATTTGTAGGGACAAGTGCCGTATATACAGCGAAGCAATAAGCAAACGGCGTGAACGATCGATACAAAGTAAAACACAGATTCTTTTATTTTCTTTTCCCTTTAGAATTTGAGTACCAAAAGTATGTTATTACCTTCAAGCAAGAGAAAACGACGCTCCACAGAAATATTAAACATAAAACCAAAAACACCCCATGCATACACCAGAACACAAACTCCAAAGCTGTCTAGACCACTCTTTAACCCTAATAATTCACACGAATTCAAGAGCACGATTCATGCAACTTTGTTCTTGCTTCAGAGGTAAAAGAAAGGAAATCTAACTAATTTTGTACATATCAAGGAAACGAGTATGTGACCTTAAACCGTGTATTGAAGTTTGTAAACATATCTCTTTCCGTCAATAAATTGAATTTATGTTTACCTTGTTGTTCTGGTCAAATGAATCAATTTCATTTCTCTACATCCGATTTAAAAATACATGCCAATTTTTATCTTGTACACTCAAATATTTTGGGTCCATCATTGAAAACGTCAAAATATGAATACAATACTATGTTGTGATTAATATTAGGTTAGATTCACATATCTTGTGGTATTAATATGTTGTGATAATATGCCTTTAAATCAAGTGATTTTATGGACACTAATATTAGGAAAGTTTGATTCCCGAATATAAAGTTTTTAAAGACCTTCCTCACTAATTGTGTCGTATTAAAGACCAATGAAGTCTTAAAGAAGATTTTCTGTGTTGGATGCTATAGAAGGACGAGTTGTTTCCTTTAGTCTTCTTTATAATTTTCAAAGAGTTCATAGAGTTCTTAGACGTGAACGATCGGCGGACTGGGAATCTGAAAACTTTGAGAAAAGCGGTGAAGAATCATTTCACCCACTGTGACTGATTCATTAGATCTGTGTAATATGTTAAAGAACTTGTCATGTGTTAAGCCGATTTTTGGATTAACTTTTCGGACACGTGGCGCAAGCGAGATCGACCACGCGTCGTCGAGTTTGTGCGACTAGTTACGAGATTTATTTCATATCAAGTGAAAAAAAAATTACTAACCTAGGCAAAGTGCATAAACATGTTGTTGGAATAGGTCTAGGGTTAAATTTTTTTATCATTAATCATATTAATGGCTGAATATAAAGATTTTTTTTACTAGTAAAACAATTTTTACTAACCTAGATATATTACATATAAATTAAAAACATTATTTAATTACTTGAAAGCTAACATTTCTTTTGTAGCTTGATCTTTAATGGATCTTGGGAAAGGTTTATCTTCTCTTCTAGCTCGATTTCTTCAAGTCTAAACGTGAACTCGAGAAACCTAAAGTTTCTATTATAAGAGTCTATAGAGGTTTAGAAGGATTTGTGTGTGGGCACAATAATACACAATAACTCAAGAGTAAGTCTATGAGCTAAAGAGCTAATTTAGTCTAAGTCTAATGAGGACTTAGGTGCCAAAATAAAAGAAGTATTTTGAGAGAGAGAGAGAGAGAGAGAGAGAGAGAGAGAGAGAGAGAGAGAGAGAGAGAGAGAGAGAGAGAGAGGAGAGTGGTCAGCCAAAAATTGAGAGAGAGCAAGAATGAAGCTTATTTTCACATCTCTATGTGAGACTCTATTTATAGTTGAAGAAAAAATCTATAAAGATCAATTACGCATTCATGAAAGAATAATGCATTCATGACACAATATTTGATTTTCCCTCCCCTTTCTCTCCTAAGTTGGCCGGCTGTACCTCAAGTAAGGAGGAAATTTGTTTCCTCACTAAGCTTATTTATTTCCTTCTCAAGGAAATTTATTTACTCTTTTCCTTTTTATCCTTATAATTAAAGGGAAATAAAACTCTCCTCTTGATGCATGTTGGCCGAGAATCTACCTAGGGGGGCTTCTAGATGCTTCCTTATTTCTTTTAAGACAATTCTTAAAATACCTATTGTAGAATTATAATTGCACAAATAACGAAATTAATTTCATAATGCCTTAAACGACTTTTCGGTTTTAGAAAATAATTTATATTTTCATCATATGAAAATATTCAAAATCTTATTTTGACATTCACATCATTTTATGTCCATGTGGACAAATATACCCTTTAGACATTTTTCGAGAAAAAGTCTAGTTCAACATTTGAACTTATTTTGACTTAGCTTTCAGTTTAACAATCCTACTCTAATGACCTGTAATAGTGACCTTATGGATCCAAATGAACAAAGCTTGAAATTCTATACTCGGACTCAAAAGTTCACAAACTTTTTCCGAGTATTAGCTTAATGTCAACTGACTCCACTAAAGAGCTGACATTGAGAATCTCTCGGTTCAAACGAATTTATTTTATACTCAAATTCAACTTAATTATATTGAGAGGATCCATTGAATGTTATCTATGTCTACCCTTCATGAATATCATCAACTAGATGGGATTTATAAAATTACCATTTTACCCTTCTAGTTGTTATTTCCTCAACTCCTTTATAAGAGCGAGAGGGAGGGCGGAGGAGGGCACGGAGGGAAGCGGCGAAGATGAGAAGGGGAGGAGGGGGAGGGACGGAGGCGGGGGAGGGGGTGGCTGGTGGGGAGAAGGGGAGGGACGGCGGCAGCGGTGGAGAGGGTGGCTGGTCGGAGGGAGAGGGGAGAAGGGGGTACGGGTAGGGAGGAAGGGCGGGGGAGGGAGAGGGGGTGGCTGGTCGGAGGAGGGGAGGGACGGCGGCGGCGGAGGAGGGGGTGGCTGGTCGGAGGGAGAGGGGAGAAGGGGAGGGACAAAACCTGGGAGAAACAAGGGGAGGGGACGGCGGCGGGAGGGAGAAGGGCGGGAGAGGGACGGCGGCGGGAGGGAGAAGGGCGGTGGCGGCGGGAAGGAGGGGGCTGGCCGGATCTTTCTAGGGAGAGTGAGAGGGAGAGTGAGAGGGAGAGAGGTGAAGAAATAAGGAAAAAGGGAGGCTTGGCCGGTTTAAAGCCCTAGAAACATTAGAAGCGACATTAGAAGCGACTAGTCGCTTCTAATGTCGCTAAATAACCAAAACGACACCGTTTAAATAGGTTGGGGCATTAGAAGCGACATTAGAAGCGACTAGTCGCTTCTAATGCCCTAACTTCTGCACTTGACGAAATTTTTGGCGGAGGGAATTTGGAGCCAAAATTTTGGGGCATTAGAAGCGACATTAGAAGCGACTAGTCGCTTCTAATGCCCTATATCTATACTCAGTGAAATTTTTGGCGGAGTGAATTTGGAGCCAAAACTTTGGGGCATTAGAAGCGACATTAGAAGCGACTAGTCGCTTCTAATGCCCCAATTTCCATACTTAGTGAAATTTTTGGCGGAGAAAATTTGGAGCCAAAATATTGGGACATTAGAAGCGACTTTAGAAGCGACTAGTCGCTTCTAATGCCAAAATTCAGTAATTATGACTATTAGAAGCGACTAGTCGCTTCTAATTGTCAAAATATTGATAATTTTGTAAATATCGGGGTATTGAAGTTAGAAGCGACTAGTCGCTTCTAATTGTCAAAAGTCGCTTCTAATTCACCCTGTCGCTTCTAAAAGTATCTTTTGTAGTAGTGTTAGTACGTGTGAATAAGTTAGAAACAATGTATTGACGAGGAGCTAACAAGTCACATTGTTTCATCAAATAAAGTCGCTACCTAATTTTGGATATATACTGCACAGTTCATTTATTCACAATCCAAGTAATAAAGCATGAGGTGATATATATTGCATATCAACAATCTTGTACATAAATTCTATATCTATGAGAACTTCACAAAGTTGGTTCATGACATCCTCATAACTTAATATCGCACCAACTGGCCTAGTCTAGAGCACATAATGGATCTAGAATTTGACTTTCTCAAATGAGAGTATTAATGCTATGAAATGACATATCTCATTTCAATATTTAGGTAAGCATGATGCAATTCATACATAGTGACCTTGATATAGAAGATGTTAAATGGTTTGTTCTTTCATTGTCTCTGAATGTGCACTAGTCAATTCAGTATCTTCGAAAGATACACTGGAAAAACTATAGAGTTCCTAGCTCTCTATGTCTCGTAACCAGACATCATAGATTCTTCCAACAATCATACTAGGATCAATAATCTGTTGATCTTTAGATTGTAAATATTTTATTTTAACCAAACCATGAAGAGTTTGTTCAAACAAATCTACATTTGTCTCTTCATACATTATTAGGTTTGATTAAGGACTATAAAACTATTGAATATCATAAATCTTTAAAAAAACCAAAAATGAATGAATGAACGTTTCAACTTTTATTAATTTAATCAGAAAATTACAATAAGAACTTATGAAAGATTTATATTACATGAATATGTAAATAAACAATTTTGTTGTGGGCATCTCTTCCAACAAATATGACATATTAGGATTTGAAGTGGCGTGTTGGAGTTTGGGGTTCTTACATGTTAAACTGACATGTTAGGATTTGGAGTGATGTGTTGGAGTTTGGGGGTTTTTACATGTTAGAATGACATGTTAGGATTTTGTCATGTTGGAATCTTAACATGGTCGAGTGGTCGTGTCGGATGTTTAGCATATAGGAGTTTTGGGTTTTGGGCTAATTGGGCTTATTATTCGGGTTGGACCGTTATATTTATTAATTAGAAAAATACCTACTAACATTAACCCGTAGTTTCCTTTGAAAAATTGTTTATTAAGAAAAAATAAGCGTTCTCATTGCAATTGATTGACTATGGGCTTGTTTTTGTTTTCGGTAGGGCTTCCCGGTGTCTGCTCATGACAAGAACTTTTGGGGCGAAATTTGTGCTTTTCTTAAGGTGGATTTTGAATTTTCCCTTATTTCCCTTATTTTTATATTTAGCCTCCCATAATAAAAAGTAGTATTTTTAGGATTTTGGGATGAAAACCATTATTTAACCATTGTTGAGGCAGCCACACATTCTCTTCTAGGTGAGATTTAATTTTCTTTTCAACTCTGCCGTTCATTTTTTTTCTTCAAAACTTTTAAATGCTCAACATGCGCGGCACTCTGTTTTGCAAACCCTAGAAATTCTCCCATGACGTATTGCGAGTTTGCTGCGGATCTCGGCGATGGGCACGGAGGGCGTCGTTCCAGCCCCGACTTGCGTACCCATCGAAGATCTGCCTCTGTACCATTGAAGCTTGCTCGGCCGGTAGTTTTCGACAAATCATCGTCGGTTTTGTTTGCACCGGTGCTCGACTCTTCGGCGACCATAACTCCGAGTGGCGGGTTTGGCTCCATCTCCGGCCTGTGTAATAAGAGACAAGCTGCCTCCGTATCTTCGACAGTAGCTCGGCCGGTGATTGCAAGTTCTGGGCGTTTTGCGGGTCTGCCCTGCACGCGCGAGAAGAGGCGGTCCGACGTGGTTCCTTTCTTAAAATTTGACCTGCTTCTTCGGTTTTTGGCGTCGGGTGTAGATGGAGGCTTGAGAGAGGGGGTGTATTAATTGTTATAGGTTGCTCCATGATTGTTTGACGTGCGTGACTTTGTGCGAACCATCTTTTGGCTCTCTTCCTAGTGTCTCGAGCTCATTGTCCGCGTTGGTGTCGCCGATGGCCGAGTTTGGTCGAATTCAGCGGTCGTCGAAAGATAGCGAATTTTGAGAGGACCTACCACATTTGTCAGGAGATCGTCCCATAGGTGCAGTCCGTGTCTGCGCTTCCGACTCCGTAGCTCCTACAAATTTGGAGGACCGTCGTTCTGCGAAAGACCCGGCCTTGGGATTTGGAGATTCGGCGCAAAGAGGTGAACCTTTTAACTTGATTCCCTGCGTGAATGAGATTTTGAGTCGCGACAGGTTGATCCGCGACAAGGCTTCAAAAGGTCCATTAGAGTCGATATCGAAGAGGAGAATATCGACTCTAGGTAAACTTAGGCGATGTGCAGACGTCTAGATTGTGTTGGTCGTCACGTCAGCCCCTCCGGAGGATCCAGACTATTATCCTTCCGATGTGGATATGGTTAAATGTCCTCGTGGTAAGGCTAGGCGTAGGTTGAAGAAGTTTCTTGAAGATGGGGATCCGCTAACCCATCGTCGAGGTCACCCTTGTAGTCCTGCGTCTAGTGGTCTTGCATTGGGGTCACGTCACGTTTATAGTCTCGATGTGCTGAGCTCAGCCACTCCTTCGAAGGTGGTGAAAGTACATGATTATTTTAGCTGTTTTGTCTTCTGTGAAGTTTAATGTACCTCAAAGCGGGGATGTCCAAAGTTCTCAGCGGGAGGGGTTCGTCGCCGTTCGCCTTGAAAGCCTACGACAGGGTATGAGACTTCCTATTCAACATATCCTGCAACATTTTCTTGTACTTGGGTTGCATGCCTTGCAGTTGAGTCCCGCCTGCTATTGTTTCGTTGCGGCATCCCATGTGGCGTGGTTCCGGAGGCGTCGTTGCGCCATGCCTCTTTCAGAGCTTCATGCCTTGCTCACTTTTTATCTCAGTCTGGACACGTCCGGATTGTGTTCTCCTCGACGTCGTCCCAACGTCTGCTTTTTTAAGGGTTATCCATTATACATTCCTCGGTCTTGGAAGTCTGATTGGGTTTGGGTACCTGCGCAGTTGATGGGGATTGCCCCTAGACGGTTTGGGGTGATGATTCGCTTTTCTCTTGGTAAGAGTTCCTTTTGCGTTCGCGAGTTCGTGGAGGGGTTGGCGTTCACCATGGATGTTCTAAGCGCTTCCCCCTGTGTCGCCTGCACTCACGCTCGAGTGTGGAGCGCTACGCTCTCAGTTTGTTGCGGGACAACGTTCTCACAGGTGGCTAAGCGATTCAACATGTTAGCAGTCTGTAGCAATAAAATTCTCTTGACGGGTGTAAGGTTTTATTAGTGATTCAGAGATGAAATTTCTCTGGTGAGAGCCAGTATGAGTTATTTTTGGGCCCCCTCCTTCTAACGCCAAATTGTTAAGTCTTTTTTTGGATTAACATTTACGAACACGTAAGCGCGAGCGAGCTCGACCACGCGTCGTCGAGTCTGTGCGACTAGTTACGGGATTTTTCTCTTATGAAGTGAAGAACAAATGGATTGATTTTCCGAGCTCTTAAACACTTTTATAGAGAGAAAGTAATTTGGCTTGGAAGCCGTTGAGTATGAGAGAGAGTTAACCTCTTCCAATATAGAGAAATTGGGAAAAAATTATTCCTCTTTTGGGTGAAGTGTTTGTAGATGTTTTTGAGTTTGATTCTTGTGTGTCCTTGATTCTGTTCCAAATTATGTTTTTTTTATGGGAGAGATGGTTGGAGAGAATTTGGTATAGTTTTTCCTAGCGAGAGAATAGGATCCTTTTATGTGTTTTGGTTTTGGGTATTTATAGGGGGCTAACGAGTCGTTTGGGCAGGTTTGTCTTTTTACCAGACGAAGCGTCATTGGTCACGTAATTGCATATGGTTGAAACTCGGATGTGCTTGGAGTTTAAACATGTTGTCCTTACATGTTAGGATTTGGAGTGGCATGTTGGAATTTTTACATGTTAGAATGAGATGTTAGGATTTGGAGTGGCGTGTTGGAGTTTGAAGTTGTTACATGTTAAAATGACATGTTAGGATTTGGAGTGACTTTACATGTTGGAATTGTAACATGATCGGGTCTGGTCGTGTCGGATGTTGAGCCTATTGGAGTTTTGGGTTTTAGGTTGATTGGGCTTATTTTTTGGGTTGGGTCGTTATATTTATTGATTAGAGAAATACCCACTAACATCACGCTTGGAATTATTCTTGTGATTGAAAGAAAACTACGAAGAGTGTGCCTTTGGTGGATCTTGAGGCACTAATTTAGGGGTAGGATTTGAATTAGGTTTTACTTTATTAGTTGAGTAATTTTTGCATTATTGTAAAGGTTGTTCATATAAGTCCATCTTTGTACTAAAAACTATTTGATTGGTGAAATCATTTTCACCGAGTTATCATACCTCACAGATGTAGGTGATATTGCACTAAACCGAGTTACTAGTTCTTGTGTCCTATTTATTACTTCACCTTATTTCTCTAATCTTATAATTGCTCTATCAAGTGTTACATACACTGTAGCATTATTTCTGTGTGACATCTTGCTGAACGGCTAATAGAATTTCAATCAATACCGGAGCAGGCACCATTGAACTAGAGTGGTTTCCTGCTGTTGTTAAATTCTGTTTCGTTGGATAATTTCAGGGAAGGTATGTTGGGATTGGTGCCCACAAATGAGATATTAGACATAATAAATACTTTGTATTTGTTTTTTCCGAAACATTACATACTCATTCTTGATTATATTTGTGTTTATGTATGTTTGCTACGCTCTGAAACTGTCATCAACGAAATGGGTGCTAATACAGACTTGACAAGATAGCCCCTTATGACTAGTTTAAACATTAGCTCGCAATCTAAAGTTCGATAGGGCAATCGAATCTGAGTAATGATTGCTTGAATGAATTAGGATATCTTATCTTGTGATATAGAGAGTTGTAACTCTGTGTTTCATTCTTGATATCTTACATAAGATATTGAACAAGACCTGTGATACTCTGAAACTCGAGATAAAACTGTTTAATCACTCGAAACTCCAAGATCACATACAAGGGGTATTTTGGTATTTACTTAAATTCTGAAGTGAATGCATAATCGATGTGACACTTTATGACATTTGATTTGTTAATGGGAAATGGCTAAATTGAAGTTGTACCTGACCCGACGGTTGGTGTCATAATGCTGTTATGTTGGGTTATGTGATTCACACATACGGAATTCATGTTGAAATAGTGCTAATTCATTAGTATCACACTATGCTTTATTATGAGAGTGTGAATGAATAAACCAAGCTTGATATTCATCGAATATAACATTCTTTGATTAAATCATGTGACATGTAAATATATCTCACTCTATGTTTTTCTCATTCACGAATAACAAAGGAGTTAGTGAAATAATAACTCGGGGGTAAAATGATAATTTTATATTCCTCTGAGTTACTGATACACATGGAGGGTAATATCGTAAAATACTATATGGATCATGTGAAGAATTGTTTTATCTCATCAAACGGAAAATAAACGCATATTAGTGCTTCAGTGGAATCAACTAATATTAAGAATTAAAAGACGAAAAAAAATTGTGAAAACGTTTGAGTCCGATCTTTATTCTAAAGCTTCGTTTATGTGGGTCCATAAGGTTTAAGTGATAGACTCTCGGACGAGGTTTATTGAACTAAACGATTAATTTTCTCATTGAATGTAAATTGTGATTTACACTAAGAAAATTAGTTTCTCAATAAATAAATAATTGATTATTTATTATTACATTTATTTAATGAATCGTATTATGTTATTATATTGATAGTAATATAATTTGATGATTCAAATAAATAAAAGATAAAAATAAATATTTTCTCGTTTCGTACTACTTTGAGAAGTATGAAAAGAATTAATAACTTGTCATTAAATAAATGAAATGTTCTAAATTAATTAAATATTATTTTAGAAATAAATCACTTAATATTAGGGAAATATATTTAATCATGGCCGGCCCTATTTATTGAACATGGCTGGTTATTCGATTAAATAACTCATTAAAAGGTTGAAAATTGCTTAAGTTGACTATTTGGTTTGACCTGACTTAAGCCCGTTTTCTTTTTAATATAAATAGGGAATTTTGAGTAACCCTAACCCTAATCTAATAACATATCACTCGGCCAAAACCCCCTCTCCCTTGTGAGTGTGTTGACCGAGAGTATTGAGAGAGAAAATGGATCAAGAAATCGTTTCTTGATTTATTGGTTCAACCGTTGAGTGTTCCCTATTCTCGTTGTTCCAATCGTAGAGCCCATCCTCTTAATCTCTCACAAAACCCGAGATTGATATCCATGGATCTATGTGGTGTTTGAGTGACGTGATTTTGCAGAGAACGAGATCAGAACACGAAGAAATTGAGCGAGACGACGAGGCTCAAATCTACCTCTCAGTTGGCTGGACAGACCACCGGCCGGATAGACCCTCCCCAGGTGCGCCAAGGCCTTCACGCGCGTCCTGTTGTTTTTCTGCCCAGTCTAGCGCCTCCAACTCGTAGTTCCAAGTGTCCTCTTGGTCCTTGTGCAAGTTTGGCATTTCAAGTCGACTCAAGAAACTCATAGTCGCACAGGCCCACAGGACCCATCCGGCTGACCTATCCGACCGGCCAAATTCCAATCCGGCCAAACAAATATGTCTGTCCGGCGGGCCTTCACCTTACTCTATCTAGCGAGGCTGTTTTTGGCATTCCGACGAGCCTGCCCTTTCCTCTATTCCGACGAGACATTTCGACGAAAGCGAGCCGTGCACGAGATTGTTTACAATCTCACGTGTAAGTCCTTTCTAATGAATTGGTTTGCAATTTTATAAATCATTTATAGGTTGCTAGAATTAATTGTTCAATTGTTGTTTATATGTCTAAAAATAAAATATTTATTGATATGTAATTTTTAATGCCTAGATTAATTGAATATGTTATAAATTCTTTTTAATATATTTGGTCACATTATATAGTTCCGCCATATTTAGATATGTTATATAATTTTATTCCTTAATCGTTAATCAATTTCCAACAAGGTAGATATGTAAATTTTCTTCCTATACCAGATGACTATAACTATGGATATTCGAAGGCTCAGGTATGTGCTTTCTTGAAATCTGTTGACAACAAAACTTGGAAATCTGTCATAAGTGAATGGCACTCCTACATTTGGAAATGAAGAAATTGGTGTGAGAAGTTTGAAGCCCGAGAAAGATCGTACTGCTACTGAAGATGAAGAACCTCTCAGAAACTCTAAGGCTCTTAATTCTATTTACATAAAGTTGGCAAGAACATATTCAGAATAATCAATACGTGCACCAGATGATGAGGTATTTGGAGATATTAGAGGTTGCAAATGAGGGGACCGTAAAATTTTGCAGTTCTAAGTTTCAAATGCTTACCATTCGATTTGAAGCCCTGATCATGAATGAAGATGAAACGATAGCTGAATTTAATGTCATAATTCGTGATAGTGCTAATAAATATTTCTCTCTTGTGTTCCTATGACACATGAAAAGTTTTTTCGAAAGATAATCAGGTCACAACTATAGAAGAAGTTTATGACCTATCCACCATGTAACTGGATGAATTAACTGGATCTCTTATGACATATGAACTATCTATTCCTTGATATGATAAACACAATAAGAGTCTTGTCTTGGAAAGCTCTCTCAATGAAGCTATTTATGAAGCTATTGTGTTCATGTCTAAAAATGTAGAAAATTGTTCCATCTTATCCAAACTAAACGTTGCAATTGCAAACTACCCAATGTTTTGTGCAGATAAATACTCATTTAGTCTTATGTGACAAATTTTATGGCAATTGCATTTACAATTATGCCCTTTTTATTAATTTTTTAATTAAATTTTCAAAAGTTACTAAATCTCAAATATTAACGTAAATTATTCATGATTTTAGGAATTCACATTTTTTTAAGTTTTCAGAATTGAATTAGTTAACTAACCTACTTCATTATTGTTTGAAATAGTCAACTGAACAATTAACGTTTTATCGTAGATTTTACTTTTCTTTTAAATATATTTCATTAATGTTTCAGTTATTTATAGTAATTAACGTTTGAAATTAATTTTGATTAAAACTCGTCCAGATGAAATGCTTGTTAATTTCTGTTAATTTTGTCCTCTAGTAGTCAACGAAAAATAAATGCATATTTCCTAATTTCATGCAATTTGTTTGGAAGTTGTTATTGATTATAAAATTAGTTGATATTTCTTTTTTATATATAATTAATATAGTCAATAATTGAATTTTGAATCAGTCGAATATAATCTTAAATTTTGAAATTTAATTTTTGATTTTGCTACTTAAAGGCTTGTAACTGATTTGAATAAAAAACTGATTTATGTGTTATTTTTGGTTAATTTGTGTCTCTGATGATAACGTGGTGTACAGTAACGAATTTCTTGTTAAGTTGATATCAATTATCTCACTGTTCAAGGGCTATTAATTTTCGTTAGTTTCTGATACGTTAGGTTCATAGATTTGAGAATCATTCATTTCTGATCAGTAGTTTGGTTCAACAACAATTAATTTTGCTTAATTTTTTAACATGTACACTCTTAGTTATTGCATTTTGTTCACAGTTATTCATTTGAATAAAAATCATGTTTGAAATCATTCCTCATCCTGAACCATCTTTATTTACTCATGTCCTGCTGAACCATCTAAAACAAGGAATGAGTATCCACCACAAAATCTCCAATCTAAACAAATATTAATACTCATCAATTTTCGTTAATTTATGCGACGAAAGGGTTCATAACGATTCTAGGGGAAAAGAAACTACAGATCTAATTGCAATATTTGAGTGATAAAAAAACTACATATCTAGTTGCAATAAAATAAAGAAAAAACTATACGAACGATCTTTAAAACAAAGATCACTCAAGATTCGTTGAAACACATCAAGGCAACATATTTCTAAGCTTCCTGAGCAAGTTTCTCGAAGATGTTGTTGATGAAACTGCTCATGATTCCCATAGGCTTACTCGAGATCCCGATGTTTGGACAAACCTGCTTGAGAACCTTGAAGATGTAGATCTTGTAAGTCTTGACGTTCTTTTTCGTCTTCTTCTTCTCTCCGCCCGTTGCGGAACCACCTTCTTTCGGAAGTTTCTTTCCTGGTTTCGGCTTCTTCTCCACCGAAGCTTTCTCCGCCTCCAGAGTCTTCTTCTCTTCCACCGGCTTCTTCTTCGTTAGCTTCTTTTCTGCCTTTGATGCCATTGAAATCATAGATTTTTCTCCGCAGAGAGAGAGAGAAGAAAGGAGAGAGTAGTATCAGTTTTAGGGAGAGAGAAGAAAGGTTGAGTTTTAAAAAGGATTAGAGTTTAAGAGATTTTATTTAGTATATAACATGCCCCAATATTAATTTCTCCAGCCCAAACATATTACACCATTAATGTTTTCCTTATTTCCAAAAAATCCGGCCAATTAATTAGAAAGAGAACGTTTGAATGCTTCCCTAATTAAAATACGGCTTTAATACTGTTAACTTTTAAAAATTATTGTTTCGAAAATTTATAAACTAGAAGGGTATATTAGTCCTTTAACTCTCGTTAATTTCTTCTATTGAGTATTAACCAAAATTGTTAATAAGTTGGGTATTTTGCAAATTCAATACTATAGAAGAGTATATAGCTCTTTTGCCCTCTAAAAACTAACAGGGTGATGAAGAAATTCAACGAAATTCAACTTAAAAATGTTCCACAATATGTCAGAGATATTAACCTCAACAACCGTTTCAAAGAGGAAATAATTCTCAGAGATTTTATAAAAACGGTGAAATACAAGCTGGATCCAAAGGAAAAAGGATCCAATGTCATGAATGTAAAGGATATATTCGTATTCAAAAAGAGTGCCCCAATTTCTCGAAGAAACAGAAGAAAGGATACAATGGATACAATGCACACTCTTTCGGATGTTGAAAATGATGGTGAATCTAATAACACCATCAATTTTATGGCTTTCACGTCCTCCATTTCTAATATTTAAGAAAATGAGGTTGAACATATTACTGAAAACTCCATTGTTTCTACTATTAAAAAATGTAGGCGGCGTTGCACCGAATAGTGTTACCAATTCTTGTGTCCTATATATCATATGCGTCTTATTATAGTATCATCTTATAATTCCTTGATCACGTGTTACACATATTATTACATTATTACATTGTTTTTGTTTGACATCTTACCGAGTGGCTAACAAAATTTCAGTAAACATATCTCTTTCTGTCAATAAATTGAAATTATGTTTAGCTTGTTGTTTGGGTCAAGTGAATCAATTTCATTTCTCTACATCCAATTTAATATTAAGTGCAAATTTTTATCTTGTTCACTCAAATCTTTCGGGTCCATCTTTGGAAACGTCAATTGATGAATACAATACTATGTGCATTTTGTAGACGACTTTACCAAATTCACTTGGTTTTATTCTCTTTAACCGTAAAATTCGATTGTATACAAAACGTTTTCTTGATTCCACAAATTCGTAATAAATCAATTCAACGCAAACATAAAGCGGCTCTAATAAAATTGAAAATGTCAACATAGTGCCAATAAAAAGAAAGCATATTACCACCAAAATTTCCGTAAGACGCTGTCATCAACATGCTTATATTTACATAATCAACTATACATCGTTTTCATCTAATGAGTTGTATTTTGACAAACACTTTGAGCATATTGTGATGCTAGACTTTGTCCTCGCATAGAAACGTTCGGGCGCAAATTATATTATTAGATGCTTGATCCTGACTCTTAAAAATGATCTGGAAGAAGAGGTAGGCTGAAATATCATCTTCAATCAACTCGAACTCCACACTAGGAGTAACACGTTCAAAAACATCACAGTTGTTTCCTCGAGATTCAAACCACACGCATCAACGGTAGCACATATACTGTGCTGGATAGACCAAGTCTGCAACGTCAAGAAAAGTTATATATAAAGAGAGAAGTTATAAGAGCATCTTCAATGGTGCATCAAAATGACTTTGCAAGTAAATATTCATAGTTCTTAGCTAATAGTTACACTACTATTTTGCTTTTTTCATATTAGCTTACTAGCTCTATAGAACTAAGTTGCTTAGCTAAATATATGGGACCCGCTTTGATTAATATATAAGTTTTTATCTAAAATAATATAATTTTAGGCATTAATATATTTGTTCTTGATTTGATTTAATAATTTAATTTTAATTGATAATGGATGAGAGTTTAGAAAAATTATTGCCATGCGGATACAAATTTCATTTCAGCTAACTAATAAAGTTGAACTTAATTTAAGTATGTTTGATTTAAAAATATGATTAGACAATTTAAACTATTATTTAGCTAGGAAAGTGGAGGGTTTTAGATTGGTCTGAACAGAAGTATTAGCCACGGGCCCGACTTTAGAACTTTTGAGGATTAAAACAAATTATTTTTATTAGACTTTTTTAATACCAATTTATATAGGGTTAATGTATATAATAACCCTATATAGTTTTGTAAATTTGGTTTTGTCCAACATTTTGTAAAAATTTTGTAAATGTCAACACCTTTAATTAACATAAAAGTTGTTTCAATTTTACCCCAAAATAATAGTCTCGCCCAAAATATAATGAAATTTAAAATATCTAATTTCCGAATAAATGGTTCCTAAATAACCGCATCACATTACTTTTATTGATATACACAATCTTGATGAAAGAGAAAATTACTTCCGCATGCAAATTAATGTTTTAAAATTTTTTCTCTTTAAAACTCAAATCTATCGCGAAGGACAATTCTTAAAAACTCAATTTATGCTGTTATTTTTACAACCAATTCTGGGTTAATCGGTCGGCAATTAACAAGTATTTATGTTCTTTTTTTTATTTAATTTGTATTTGGTTTTGAAATCTTTATGCTCATCGATTTTTTTGAATCGAATTCTTCATCTATTGTTTCTGGTTAATGTTCTTGACTTACATGAATACGACATCGACGATGAAGAAGAAGAAAAATGATGTGAAGTTTTCATGGAGGAGAAGGATGTGAAGCTTTCATAAACACGAGATTCGTTCTTAATTATCTTCTTGTTTTTCGTGTTTTGATTTTGATTTCAAATTCATTTATGAAATTTTGATTTCTTTCTTATAATAAAATTAACAAAATCGTGTGTTGTTAATTAATATGCAATTAACGATGAAAAAATTCAATTTACGTTGTAAAAATCAATTAATGTTATAAAACGTAACTCAATTTACGTTAGAACAATCTCATTTAAGTGTAAATTGAATATCAATTAACAAACATAATATTGGACGATATAATTGATGAATTTTAAAAAAATTATGAACAACTAGATATGTTACGAAAAGAATTAAAATTTCGGCAGTTATGAAATATTTCCATAAATAAATGGTATGAAGTTGTAAAAGATAATTAATGAATAAAATAAGTAATAATGCTGAAATGAATGAGTCAATTAACTACCCTAAATTGTAGGATCTTATCTACATTAATTAATCCGAAATATTTTATATTATTAACAAATAAATTTCAAATTTGAAATTTTTTTAAAATATAAATAATTATGAAAATACAAGGGTATAACAATAACTTAAATGCGTAAATTAAAGTGCCACGTAAGCGTTTGAAATATTTACAAAAATTTTACGAACCAAATCACGTTTATAAATTAGGGTCATTTTGCCAAAATTTTGATTTATATATTTATACTTAAAAAGTATATTTGATGCTTTTTTTATAATTATGCTTAAAAATTAGGTCTTTTCTTACATAATTCAGACTACTTATTTGCCAATTACTTTACTTATCTAGATGTTCGTAAAAATGACGTCATAAAGTGTTCATTTTGATTCTTGCATCTTCATTTATCGTCGAAGCTAATGTGTACCCCAACCTAATAAAGAAAAGTACAAAAAAGAATTGGAAAGCAAAAAAAAATGCAAAACTTCTAAGCTATTGAATAATATCTAGTTTTATTTTCTGTACATCTGAAAAAGGCCGTATTTTCTTCTTTGTAATAGAACAACGATGTCACAAACTAAGATTCGTCGTCCGAGCTAGAACTAGAATCATCCTCGACCCGCCGCCCAGCACTGGCCGGAAAAAGCCTCTGCCGGAAATCAGAGAGCGAGTTAACACTCTCCGACGAAGAACCACAATGATTCCTAGCCGTCGAAACCCTAGCCACAGGCCTCGCTGATGACTCGGAGGCTGCCTTGACCTCTCTGCAAACCTTTTCCACCATAACCAAGAAATCCCTCACGATGACGAACAGCCTAAGCCCCTCGTCCTTCCCCGCCGCGCTGCCGTGAAAGTAGTCCGTCGTGCTCTTCACCAGACCCATCGTCCTCTTCTCTCTCTCCGCCAACCTCGCCACGTCACCCTCCGCTCTCTTCACAAACCCAACCAAAGCTTCGGAGAATTCCCCGCCCTCTTCGGCGGCGACATTGCTCATCTCTCCGTCGAGAAACTTTCTGGTCCGGGCGAGGGAGGCGCCGAGGCGGGCGACGATGGCGGCGACTGCGTCGGCGTCCACGGCGGCCGCTCGCCGGACGTCCTCGAGCTCATCGGTGAGGCCGGAGACGACGGCGAGGCCGAGGGCGGCGCTGCCGTGGTGGTGGGAAGTCTCCGGCGAGGCGGAGCGGAGGGCGCGGTCGCCCTCAGAGCGGATGATCTCGTTGACAACGAAGTGGAGGAGCGTGGTCTTCCCGTCGGTGCCTCTCACGTCCGCCAGTTTCAGCAGCGTGTCTAGCCGGAAAGCCTGGGCCCCGCCTCGGTACGTTCCGTCGTTCATTCGGTTTCCGGTTTTGAGTACGGCTTCTAGAAGCTTCAGGAACAGTCTACTGCTTCTCACTTTGTTGCATGCCACCTGATCTCATTCATTACATCCAAATAAGATCTCGGAAGTAAAGTATCTATTTCAATAACGTGAGTTTCTCTATTTTCCATGTTTTGTTTATGTTTCTTGGAACGAAACATGTATGGTAAAATCTGCATTTTTTGTTTATGTTTCTTAAATTGACAAATAATTTCGATAGTATGTATACTAGGGACACAACAAGTTCAAAACTCGGTAGCCGATGAATCCATTTCACGAGAATGGTCGGTATAAATAAACTAAAAATAACTAGTTGGATTCTCACCTCGAGAGTAGTGAGAGATTCAGTAATGCTAGAGGACTCCTCTTCGAAGGAGCACATGAAAAGCAACGAGTCTAATCTTTGAAACGCGTACGGTATATCCACCACCACTTTCAGGAACCTCTCTGCCGGGCCCAGCTGAGACGGCTCGCCGGAATACAGTCGGAGCTTCAGCTCTTCCTCCGTCGTTGGGGCGACCTTCAACAATATCTGAATCAGATCTACCGGAAGCTCATTCCCTGGGAAAATCATCAAAACGTGCGTGAGAAGCGAAATAATATAGAGATTGAAAATAAGGAATATGATTTTATCAAGAGTGGGAATAAGTTTGCCTCGTCGTAGAGCGTCGACGACTTCTTCCGTTGTCACGTTGAGCGCTCTGAGAAGGATCGAAAGGTTTTGCGCCTTCTTTGCCTCAAGGATCTGAACGTATTTTGGAGATTCCGAACCCGACGAGTCTTTCTTGCCGTGGCTTTTGTTCTTGTCCGAGCTGCTGTACCCGAATAGGGTCTCTATCATCTCCTCGTTGAATCTGTACGAAAGAAAACGATAAAAATTATACGTGATTCTCAAAGCATAAAATACAACTTGTGTCCATCGTTTCATGTCATCGATTACATGTCCCATTTTCTTTGTCTCATCTATTCTGCTCCACTGAAAGTCAGTCATGTTATTTTTTGCAAGACTTTTAAGCTAAAAGAAAAACATATACAATTAAAAATGCGATGACCTAATACTTTTGGATGCGAGACAACACACATCAGACGAAGATTTTCATCGTATTATCGTACCGAAGTTTTGATTTGCCAAGTATTGAACATCGATAAATATTTATACCGATATCGACAGTTTATCAATAATAATAAAAAATTATATAATAATTATATTTTTTAAATAACCCAAATTGTATATATATATATATAGGTCAAAACCAAATATTTATTTATGACAAACAATAAATTTAAAGTCAGTTGTACTACGTCGAATATAAAAAATTTAAATTGTCGTAAAAATTTATAAAAAATTAAAAAATCGGAAATAATTTTTTTTTTTTTGTAATACATGCGGTTTTTGACGGCATATTAATATCGATATTGATACCAAAGTTTTGATTTTATGAGTATATCTTAAATATTTTAAACTGTCATGTTAGAGAACAAAGATCGAAAACATTCGTTTACGCTAGAAGAGACATAAAATATTAAAGTGGGATGGAAAAGAAGATGCTGAAGAAGGAAGGGATACTTACTGGAAGGAGCCGGAGCTGATCTCATTCCACACCATAGACTGATCGGTATTAGTGAGAACCGTTTTGTCCCAAAAGAAAGGCTTGAGCTTGGCCTTTTGTGACCCAGACTCGTCATCGCTGGACTGAGCTTTGCGTTGTGGTTTCGGAGCGTTGGATGGAATTTTCCCGGGCAGGCCTTTCGGGGGAGCGGGCGGCGGTCGCGAAGGTGGCGCTGGAGCGGCTCTTACCGCCGGTGGAGGAGGCGGCGGCGGTGGCTGTGGCGGCTCCAGCGGTGACTCTGGCGGATCATTTCCCAGAGGGGTTTTGGGTTGAGGAGCTTCGGAAATTTGTTCTTGGCTCCCTAAATTGGTTGATACCTGTCCCTCTCTTCTATTCGCCTCCTTGTTATCTGACCTACTTAGCTTCATTGAGCTGTTACGTGATGACCCTGTTCATTTCGGTTAAGATGAGATCTCATCTTCTATTTTCAATCGTAAACCGTTCAATTACTATTTTCTTCATTTCGGATCAATTTGTTTATGGTAAGTCTGTGAAATTTTGTGGAATAAATATTTTGATTTAGAACCAAGGGTTTTCAAAAACGTTACATAATAAACAAGTGACCCACATTAATTTTAATACAAGTGGAACTATCTCTTACGTCAAAATCCCATTATGGATGTAAATATTGCTCATATTAGCTGTAACTTCCAAGTTAAAGATGTGTATTCAATTGTTTCTCAAACATGACATGACATGAATGGAAGAAATATATACAGCCGGAATATTGTAGATATAGGGAGACTCAAAACTCATGATGCACTAGAAGTTGCACTACCTTTACTTCAGTATTCTTGCTAACTTGCACTTAATTAAAGGTTTCATATATATATATATATATATATATATATATATATATATATATATATATATATATATATATATACATAGAGATATATTTGGTTGTGTATTCTACGCGATAATGAAATGAAAAACTAACCTAAAAAATGAAATGAAAAACTGAAAATAAGAACGAAAACATACCGCCGGAGTAAGTAGTGGAAGATAAAGCCAGAAGAGGCTTGTCGTCTTTATTTCCGTTCCGACCTTTGCCACTTCCAGCGAGACAGCACAGGAGAAGAGCCCCGACGGCCACGAATATCCCTGCACATGTTCCGATGACCACCAATACCCGTGTCGCCCCAGGTGTTCCCTCCACCGTTGGAAAATAAACCGGCGCCGGTGGCGGAGAAGAAGAAGAGGGTCTTTCAAGCGAAGGAACCGGAGCAAGCTCGAACATTCCGATCGGGAGATACACATCTTCCGGCGAATAAACCGGCGCCGGAACCCGTGGAGACTCTGCCGGAGAAGGCGCCGGAGGATCTGAAACCCGTGGCGGTGCAGCTATGACGCGAGTCCTGGGCCGGGTTCTGTAAGCTGACTGAGATATCGTGTAAGTCAGGAATCTCCGACCAGACCGGCTTGGATCAAACCGATCAACGGAATAATCTCCTCCCTGACACGAAAGGGGTTTTTGGTTTATCGACAATGAAGACTCGGAATCACTCCGAGGAATATTTTTCGTCAGATGGTCAAAAGCTTTTAGAAAGGCCTGAAACTGATTATTTCTCTCAAAAGCAATCTATGAAGAAAAAAAATAATAACGTTCATATTTATTGCATTCTGTAGAATCATTTGAATGAACGTAAAATATATATATATATATATATAATATACATATATATATATATAGAAAAGAAATTTACGTACCGTGTTCTCTTCGTCCAAGCCATGTCTGGTCTGGATAAATCTTTCAAGCGTATTTCTCTGCCCGTCTGTGCTCTTTGTTATTGCCAGAGCCAAAAGAAGAAGAAAAAATATAACAGAATGAAAGCCTCTTTTCAACACCACCATTTCTTCCAAAAAATCACATTGCTCATTTCATTGAGCTAACACAGGAACTTGTGATGATAAAAAAAATATAAAGTTGTGAAACAAAAAAGCAAAAGTTTCTCTAAACTCAAAAGAAACAACCTGTGATCAGTACCGGCCGATTCTGCAAAACGACTTAGCGCCCCCCAAATTAGGGACGCCCAAAAGTTTTTGCTGAAAAATAGGTTGGTCTATTATTATTTTAATTATTTTTATTCCATTATCATTTATCCATCTATTATTTGTTTGTGTTTTTTTAACTCGCATAATGTGTTCCAAACATAACGGCGGTTAGAATAATATCTGGATATAATGCTCAACAATATTTGTAAACGGCCATATACTATACAATTAATTCCGGTATTACAAATAGGAGATTATTTCTAACAAATACGTGTACTATGTAGTAAAATTATAATACAAATTTTTATTCCTAATTCCTATAACGCATTTCTTTCGTTTGTTAATAATTGGTATATTATCAACATACCAAAATCACATATGCATAATTGAAATGGAGTACGTAGCTAGTGTGAGGTGGAGCGTAGCAGCGGAAATCTTAAATAGTTAGTTTTAAATATTATAATTTACAAGTTGAATCTACAATAGCATGTCGGGGATGTAGCTCAGATGGTAGAGCGCTCGCTTAGCATGCGAGAGGCACGGGGATCGATACCCCGCATCTCCAAATCGTTCATTATTGTCTTTTGTTTCTTTTTTTTCCTGATTACAGAAACACTCTCAATTCTCCTTTCTTCTTTGTTTAGCTTTTCCGTTACACTAATCATGGTTTAAATGGTTGATTCTTAGATTTCTAGATGATTTAGTAGGAGTTGAAATTTGATAAATGTCTTTCTGATCAACTGTCGGTCTTATTTCAAGATCGAGGTCTGCATGGTAGGTGTTTGATGAAATGCTGGACAGGTGAACTTGATGATGATAGCTTAGCAATAGAAGCTCCGAATAGAGCATTTTATTTGAGTGATATCTATATTATGTATGTAAATTATTGAAACTACAATAGCTTCGATTTCCATTGTCATCTAAAACCTAAAGAGCCGTGCAATCCAGTAGAAGATTCCACCACCACCGTCGACCTTCATATCAGTCTCTTTCGCCCACGGGAACGGCTTCTCGGGCTTCGTTGCTTCCATGAGATCTTCGATCGGAATCTTCGGCCTCGACGGTGGCAAAGGAACAATCCGGTGGTTGTATATCTCCGGATCCGGACAGAAATCCTGAAATCACCGTCAATGAACAACGCTAGGTCCAAAATCGAGAACGAGCTATTCTTGATCTCACTACCAAACCTGATCAGCGTGCATTTTCTTCACGAATGACGCGAACAGATTGAAATTATCGGTGCGCATGAGATCGGGAGAGAGCCGGAGATACGTCACGCCGTACATCTTGCGCTGGGGGGGCTCGAGCTCGCTGACTCCGTTGGGGCGAGCGTTCAGAAGGATCTGGTTATAAGCCTGGCCGTCGTACCTAGCGAGCGCGTTCTCTCCGGCGACTTCGATTCCCTCTCGCCAACCACTGCTCAGAGCCTGCGTATACAAGCTCGAACGAGGTAATATTCGAATAGTCCTGTCTCTGTTCAGAAATCTATGTTTCGTTTGCAATGATGACCTGTTGAACGAGTTCCTGAGGAGCGCTTTTGGCGTTTCGAGGCTGCTCGGAGTTCCTCATCTCAAGGCACGTGAAGTTGAGAACGGCGTGGTGCCTGGAGAGCACCCTGGCTATGGGGCCGTACCCGTCCCTGTCATCCAAATTGTAGTAGCCTGCCGTGAGCTCAGCTGCGTGGCTCGGATCTCTGTACCACCAATGGATTCCCGACACCTGGCCAATCATCGACACTGCTGTGTAATTCCGGTTTTGAACTTTTACACACAGAAGCTTCAGAAATCAGTTTTCATGATCACGAACAACCTAGTTCCGGACTTTGATCTTTCACTATCAACTCTTAGAACAACAATTACAAGAATCGAAAAATGATTGATAGAAAACTTTAGAATTATCCCCAATTACACAAATCGCTCAACTTCGGTGTTAATTTCTCTAATTCTCTCTTCCTGTCTCTAATTCGAATACTTAATACATATATCTTAGCCTTTGAAACAGCTCGTTGGGAGCTATTTAAAGACTTGTTTGGCAGATTTTTTAGAAGTTAAGTAACCATTGGATCGTATCAACGAACTTCTAACTACGTAATGTTTGTGATTAATACAGCAGGCCTCTGTTTTCAAGTCCATACTTACTTTGATGGCAAGGGTGAGTTTGCAGCCACGGAAGGCCTTGTTGGCTTCCTCGAGGGTATCATCGGCGTGGGCGAGAAGCTTGTTGGAGTACCAAGTCAAGAAGAACTTGCCTTTCTCAGTCGAGTAAGTCCCACCTCGCTTGAAGAACTGCGTAGCTTCAGGGGTGTCGTTGTACTGTCCGGCGTCGTCCGGCAATTCCCACTCGGGATGGCCCGCCTCAGCCGCTGCAGCTTTGAACTCCGCTTCCAGATACTTGTCGTAGCACTGACATTTCAGCCCGTTAGGGTTACGTTGCTTTCGGCACTCGGAACGTCAAGATAGGATGTTGTGAGTCACCTGAAACTCTCCGATCCCGGGGAAGACCCACCCTTGAGTGGCTGGGTAAGACGGGTAGCGGAGCTCTCCTGCGGGGCCTAGTCCGACTTCGACGTCGATTATGAATCCGGAGTCTATGAAGTCCGACATAGCCTCTCTAAAGCTCTTCATGAAGTCGCTGTAAAGCTATAGACACGAAAGGAGAAAACAGAAGATGTAAGGTGTTCGGAAAAGGTGCGAAGTTTGGGTACCTCAAGAGCAGTTCTGCCATGTAAGAGGCGTTGGTGGTCACACGGCCAAGCTCTCTCTAGCCTTCGCCGAATACTCTCTCCCTCTCTTCTGTTTTCTCTTTGTTTTTTCTCATCGGACCTAGGGTTTGTATAAACTCTTTGGCTCGAAAGACTGGTTATTGAGTCACACTGTTTAATATGCCCTAAAGAACTACCTTAATAGCTCGAAGACACGGGAAAAGAAATGAGAAAACATAAGATCATACCCGGCTCTGGAATTTTTAAGGCCCAAAGCAAATTTTTACAAACTTTTTAAAAACATATATTTAGACTACTCAGATAATATTTCACCATTTTGGCGTAAAAATATATTCAATATAGGGCTTTTTTCTATCTAATTTAGACTTATTTAGTTTGCTTGATCTGAATACCTCAATAGCTGTTCTGCGGTGGAAGAGGCGCTGGTGGTCAACCCCGAGGGAGAGGTACTCGGGATTCGCGGTGCCCCTGCGATCGGTGTAGAAAGCTCCGGCGGACTGGCCGCCGGAGGAGAGCCAGGCGGGCAAGGGGAGGAAGAAGGCATCCCCAATGTTGCCGCCGCACTGGTGGAAGGACAAGATGGCCTGAAGCTTGAGGCCGCAGCGCTGCACGAGCTCGAAGAGGCTTCGGTAGCCGCTCCAGTCGTACTCTTTGGGGCCCTTGGACTCGACGATGCCCCACCACACGTCCGTCATGACTCCGTCTATGCCGATCCTCCGCAGCTCCCTCAGCTGCCTCTCCAGCGCCTCCGCCTCGCCCACAATGTTCTCCCTCCCCACGGCGTCCAACTGTAATTCAAGTCCCACATTCAGATTCATGGTATTACATACCATCTCATGTTTTACGTATTCACTCACCGGAAGCATCACGTACACCGGCACGTAGTTTGCCACCATATTCTCCTTCGAACCCTGCATTTTGCTTCACTTGCTTAGAGAGAGAGAGAGAGAGAGAGCTAAGTACTTACTGAGCCTCCATTTGGGTCAACTCATCTTGCCTCTGTTGTTGATCATTCTTTTCCATGCTTGGTTTAAATATTACTTATTTTTATCATCAATATATCGCCACGTTTTCCGTTTTCCGTTTTCGTGTCATATTGTTGTAGTGCCTTTGCTTGTAATTGAAGCATGTGAATCAAGCAGCGAATAACAATTTTTTTTTCCTTTTCGTCATTTCATCTCGGTTATTAGATCATTACATATTCCATTCGCTATCTCAACACGTGATCATTTTTGCAAACGTCGAAAACGAAACCGATGTCTGTAATTTGTCTCTTAGTGATATGTAGTAAAAAATACAAGTAAACCATAGAGCTTTTAATAAAATATTGAAATCGAATGGTATGCGTAGCTTTATATTTATTTATTGTTGTTAAAATCATTATAACTGGAAATGTTAACGTGTATGTAGAATATTCGTGTTACCATGATTTTTACTCTTTCTTTTACCTCTTGTTCTGTGATCGGAGTTTCTGATGCAACGGCTCTTAGAAAACCCTTGATTGGGATTACATCGTCAATTTTTCGCTTCTTGGCTTGGCTCATCTGTTGCACATGCTTGATAGCATTTGAGATTGGAGTTTTCCGGTGAAACAATTTTTCTCCTAAACATCCCACTTTTGAACAAGTAATAGATGCCATAGTGGCCACGACGCTTCATTCTACTACGTGAACACTAGATAAATATTGGAAAGCACCAAATGAAAATTGCCATTTTGGCATAAGAAATCTTGCTGCAAAGGGATAAAATAGACCAGAAGAGTTTTTATTGCCTTGGGCTTCTGTTAAGTCCGAAATCATTGGAGTCCTCAAGTATGTAAGGAACATAGCTGATTGAAGAAGTGGTGGGAGTTCTTCTGATCCCTTTGCTAGCTTAACTGAATTAGGATCACTAGTTATTTATGGTCGTGGTTTATTTTTTAAATTCAGATCTCAGTGTCAATTTCGTGCATTTTGTTTGCTTTCCTTATTGCCAATGATCGAATGAAACATCAATCGCATCTTAGAAGATTCTTTCAAAAGTATAACTTATTGGAAGAATTCGTCTTATTTTATTAAAACTTGAGTCTGTATGCCAATGCATGTCAATGAAATAAACTATTTATTGACGAATATGTCATGAAAAACAGTTGAGGAGGATGAATGAGATAGTAGAGTTTTTTCACTAGGATATTTTAAATTCTTTATCCTAGATGTGTCATTTTAAAAAGAAAAAATTGGCTCTATAGTCTTATAAAACGTTTCTAATTTGTATATACCCAAGGTTTCGTTAATGGATTGAAAATAACCAGTCATATTCGTTTACATATATTAACAGTTTATTCCCTTATCTTTTTTATTAATTATTATTTTATATTTTAATATTTCGTTTTCGTATTTGAAATTCAATTTTTGAATTTTAAACGTGGATGTACCAATTTGTACGATTTCTACATTAAATATCTATAATAAAATTTTACTCCATCACACACGTAATGCATGGAGTGAATTCATCGACTGAATCTTGGTTTAGGATTTTCGAACTATGTCCATGCCCCTTCCCTTGACTACGCCTTGTCATTTTGGTATAATGTTTTTCATATTTGTGTAAGATCACGAAAAATGGTGGACTTTAGGAGAAAAATACTAGAAATGGTCGGGCATGGTTGATGAACACAAGGGAAGATGAAGAGGCTCATTAAAACGGGTTTTTAAGTTTATACTCACCTGGAAAACCGTTGTGGTGGTCGAAGGTCGAGTCGTGACGATCGACGAACAGCGCTTGGTGGCGGACGGACGACAACCATGATCGAGGAAAGTTGGGGTTTTAGAGCCACTGGAGGACGTGAGTCCGGTCTATAAAATAATTACATGTAAAAAATAGGGTTTAATAAGTTTAGGAGAGTGAACAAGGTAGCATAGTCTTTTTACTAGGGTGAATGGGGTAGCAAAGTCTTTTTACTAGGATGTTTTAAATTCCTAGTCTTAGATGTGTCATTTTAAAAGAAAAAAATAGTAGTATAAAATAGACATAATTTGATCCTATTTAGGAAAATTTCTAAATAATTTATCCAGTAAAATTTTACTCTATCTCACGTGAGGTGTATTCGTCGCCGGAGTCTTGTTTTAGGGTTTTCAAACTCTGTGCATGCCGTTCTTTTGACTTTGCCTTGTCATTTTGATATGATATTTTTAATACATGCGTGAGATTAAAAAAATGGTTGAATTTTGGAGAACAAAATTATAAATGGTGGGACATGAAAGATGAACACAAAAAAAGATGAAGATGCACATTAAAAATAGTTTTCGAGCTTTATACCTATTTAGGAAACTGTTGCGTAAGTCGGAGGTCGAGTCATGACGATTTGTCCGTGGCGTTTTGTGGCGGACAGATGACAGCGACGATCGACGAAGATTAGACCTCCAAATGAGGTTCCGTTGGAGGACTTGAGGTCGGTTGGTAAAATAATTAAATGTAAAAAAATTATGTTTAATCAGTTAAAAAGAGTGAAGATGGTAGCAAAGTCTTTTCGCTAGGATGTTTTACATTTTAATTGTTCTCTGTTATTTTTTAAAAGAAATAATAATCCTAAAGTAGAAATAATGATAGAATTTGCCCTAACTAGTACTTTTTAGGGTCCCTATTCCAGAAATGTAATTATAAACTTAAAAAGACAAAACTAGGAGTAGGCATTTGAATGAGGGTTGTACAATGTCCTAAATACCCATATCTCCCTCATCCTTTCTTTATTTCCTTTTTCTTCTTCTTCCTACTTCCTACGTCTTCTTTCTTCTTCTTCTTTCTTCTTCTATTCTTCATTCACCAACAACCGGCCATAAACCCATATCCATCTCCTCACTTACCTCCGTCGTCAAGGTTTATTTCTGGCCACCCTAAACTTCCACAAACTCACACACCCATTTCGTTGTATTTTTTTCCCGACCAAAACCCCTATTGTCAAACCCACGCTGATCGTTGCCTCCCTCTGTCGCGGATCGTGCCGACCGACCTCCATTTGTTGCTTTCGCCGATCGTTGCCTCATTTCCCAGGTATAAATCTTCCCCATTTAGGAAGTGACTGTTCATCTTCCCGGAAATACCATTTTTTATTTTTCGCAATTTTGTATTTTAGGATCTTCTAGACGTATAGAGAGTTTGGAGAAATGAGTCATCGGCCTAAGATGAAGGCGCATGCAAGTACACGGAAAACCCCATCACCGGCTAGTCGTTCTCGTCCCAATGTCGAGGACTCCAGTCCACAGCGAAGTGAGCGGCTGTCGCCGAAAAAGTCCCGCGGTGGATATTCAACTTTGAAGATCATAGAGAAAAGGAGTGGGTCTGCACCAAAACCCCCAGAACCCAAAAAAACAAAGCAAAACGGAGAATCGTCGGGATTGGCTCTTACAGAACGACTGTTAGGGACGTCGGTAAGTTTTTTTGTTTGTTGTTATCGGATTGTTTTCAAAGTTGAAGTTACTAGTTCTTTGATGATTGAACACTAATATGTATTAGTTACAACATACGTAGTTGTGATGATAGAACACTAATCATGAGTTTGAAATTCAATCACTGTGTAGTTACCTTTAGTTCTGCGTAATCCTGGAAATTTACATGCAATAGTCGTCATTTAGTTCCTATTAGTTTCAAATATTCACTGAGTACTTAGCAATATTTAGGTGTAGGTACAAAAGTTTGTCTCTATTGTCTAATATAATTGTTGTTATAGTTACATGTAGTTCCAATTAGTTCGTAAGAGTAGTTACATTTAGTTACTGGTAGTTCCTCTTAGTTCCAAATATTTTGTCTGAATAGTTACATTTAGTTCCAAAATATGGCTGTATAATTACATTTAGTTCCTATTAGTTCCAAAAAATGACTGTATAGTTACATTTAGTTCCTATTATTTATGGTTACATGCATAATTTCATAAAATCGTTACGTGTAGATATGGTTAGTTATATAATAGAACTGTTGTTTACAGCGTTGGATGAGGTATGTCCCCGATGAAATGGAGGTAAATTTCAACTTCAACTTCCATGGGAATGTCATGACGTTCAAGGAAGAAGCAATGATGACGAAGAGGCATGAGGACTTGTTCCGGGAATCATGTTTCGGGCAATTTCTTGACATGTCGTCAATCACGAGGTCCTCTAAGATCCTGAGCACCCTGATGTTGAGGACTAGATATTTTGAGGGAGTTGCCACGTCGAAGTCGTCATTGCTGATAGACGTCGGTGGAGACCCCCGAGGGTTCACTCTTAAACACTTCAGTGAGATTATCGGACTTAATGTCCAGGAGGGGTTCAAGCTTACCCAAGCGAACGTTTTTGAGACTGAAATCCCTGGGAGATTATATGTCGAGACTTTCAAGTGTGGTGTCCTTGCCACAAGGGCGAATATTGGGCTATTTCTAAAGGACAGTGAACAATGGGATGACGACGAGAAACGCGTTCGGTTTCTCCTCGTCTACTTCCTGTACAACGTGGTCCAACCGAGGCAATGGACTGTGGCCGTGGAGAACAAGTCCTTCATCAAGATGGTGGACAACCCGTGCGAATTCAACGCGTTTCCATGGGGGAACGTAGTTTGGGAGCATTTTTTTGGGAGCGTACAGGCGTTGCTCCAAAAAGCTCAGAACCACTCAAGCACCGAAAAGACGAGAAAGGTTCACGTAGAAGGATTTTTACTACTCCTACAAATATGGGCCTACAAGTGCATACCCAGGTTGACTCAAATGGGATTATGCAACGTTGTTCAGCCAAATGCCACCCCGCTGATGCTTCGATGGTCGTCCACGGCTAAAGTGCACGCTCTGAAATTGGACGACGTAAGTTTTTGTAACCTTTTTTATACAATGAATTTCGTATGTAAACTTTTTGGTTGTGGTTTGTGATTGTAGGCTGAGTTTAAGCCCATGGGTACGACATGGCCAGAGAAAAACATGCAGATAATCTCGTCGCAGGTTGGGGGTGAGGACGGTACTCCCCCCAAACCTTCTGTTGGTGAGAACTCTGCAAATTTTGAGGTAATGTCTATTAGAAGTAGAAGTAACTAGTAGTAACTATAAGTAACTAAACATAACTGGGAGTAACTAATATTATCTAAGCATAAGTAACTAAACGTAAGTGGAAGTAACTACACGTATCTACAAATATGTGCAAGTAACTGAATAACGGTAACTGAAAGTAACTACTAGTAACTACAGGTAACTACACGTGTTATCTACATGAAACTAATTATAGTTACTTATAGTTACGTTGGATACAGTAATTAGGTACGTTTATATACTTGTAGTTACATTGGATACAATAATTAGTTACGGTTAGATACTTGTAGTTACATTTGTTTCAGAAAGTAGTTATGTTTAGATACTTGTAGTTATATTCGGTGGGTTCTTTTGGTTGTATGAGAGGTTGTCAAACTTGGAGTCGGACGTGCGTCAACTCCACGTTGACTTCACCTCTCTTGCCGACAAGGTGAAGAGAAATTCCGATGACCTTGCCCACGTTGTAGGGACCATCAACACGCTGATGCTACAAAAAGCAGCGAAGGAAAAGCTTCGTGAAGAAGAGGCAAACAGGTCGGCGCAAAACACCCCCACCAAACCGAATAACCAAAACCAAGAATGTGATTCTTCAAGCGAAGAGTCCCCCGGTGACGAGGAGGAGAGCACTGATAAAGAGGACGATGTGGTGAATGAGGAGAAGAAGGACGAGAAGAAGGCCGAAAAGAAGTTCGAGAAAGAGGAGGACGACGACGACAGCGACGACAGTAGTGATGTGAAGAAAAAAGACGACAAGAAGGACGAGAAGGAAAACAAGAAGAAGGACGACGACAAGGAGTCCGACAACAAAGACGACAAGAAACACGAGAAGAAAGATGAGAAGAAGGATGACAAGAAAGAAGACGAGGCCAATGAAGACACGAGTAAAGAAGAACACGGCACCCTCGGTGGAGGAGATCGAAGTCCTGACGAAATTTCAGGTACACTGCAATATCTTCGGTCTCAAAATGCGGACACGTATGGAGGACTTGAGTGTTTTGGTCCAAGGCGCGACGTTGAGAGTTCCGAGGAAGAGAGTTCCCAGATAGTAATTAACATTACATAATCTCCGGAACGACCCAAGCGCGTGAGGCGAAGGCCTATTATCTTCACGCCCACTACCCAGCCTGAAATTTTCCATACTTTCAAGAGGGGTCAACCAAAACCTATGAAACATCCGCTCGCCAACCCATTTACGCCAACTAATCAACATGAGAGGTCATTACTGCAAAAGTGGATACTGACTGGGATTACGAGGTGAGTTGGACTTGATTTGTACTTTGTAGTCATTAATGCAAATGTGATGTAACTAATATGTAATGTTTACAGGGTAGTAGAGTCCGACAGGATGTACTCCGAATATGAGGACAAAATCCGCCCTAGATGATTTGATTATCATGTCGAGGTCGTGGAGACCAAGATGTGGTTATACAAATTATGGACCTACGCCGCCTGGCTTACCGGATCGGTAAGTTGTTAGGGTATATGTGTGTTTGAATGTTGTAAGAGGAACTATATGTAAATCATAACTATTAGAAACTACTGCCGGTAAGTAGTTACGCTCAGATACCAACAGTTACGCTAGTTAACGTAAATAGTTACCTTTAGTTACCTTCAATGCAAATGTACCTAAATGTAAGAATTTCATACCCTTTAGATCTAATCTCGTTTGTGGATGTAACTATTTATATTTATATGTATCTAATCTCGTTTGTGGATGTAACTATTTATATTTATATTTATATGTATATTGTTAAATTGTAATGTGAAATGTCAAAAATTAGTTTTCTAAGTACCTAAATGTAAATACCAACATGATGCCCTATATAAGAAGTTCATACTCCCTTCAAAACCCTAAATACATATTATTCAACCAAATATAAAACAATGGGAGACAAGCCGACACCTTCAACCAACGAATCTACTACAAATCTGAAACCAAGAATAGATATTATAATCGATAAGTCCTCTTCGCCAACCACCGGTACGTACAAGTTATTGAAGAAGTTCGCCGTCGACCACAATGAAGAAGAAATCAATGACTACGTCGAGAATAATGCGGGATGCCAAGACCGTAGTCCAATACTAGTAGCTCCATCTGTGCTGGAGGAAATATTTGGAGATAACTACGTCGAGACTTTGAAGAAAGAGGGTCACCTAATTGAAATGGCGCCTCCAAAAGAAGCATTGCCGGAAGATATGAAAAAAATAAGGTCGTCGGAATCCAATAATGAAGAAATAAGGTCAACAACGGCATTAATGGCGGTAGTATCCGCCAACCACTTTTATTTACTATCATTTATGTATTTACAATCATTAAGGGCTTTCATCATAATATCTTTAATGCGGTTAGGCAACCACTTTTAATATCATTAATGCGTTTGGCCAACCACTTTTAATATATACGTAAGTAACGATTATATGTAACTAAAATGGAATATAAGTAACTAATCTGTCAGAATTATGTAACTAATGCGATCTCATAGTAACTAGACATAACAAATTTGAACAAAACAAGTAATCTCGATTGCATGTAACTAAAATGGAATATAAGTAACTAATCTGTCAGAATTATGTAACTACTACGATCTCATAGTAACTACACATAATAAATTCGAACAAAACAAGTAATCTCGATTGTATGTAACTAAAATGGAATATAAGTAACTAACCTCTCAGAAATATGTAACTATTGAGATCTAATAGTAACTAGACATAACAAATTCGAATAAAACAAAGTAATCTCGATTGACTGAATCCCCCTCCTATTAGAAATATAACCACAAACGACTCAAATAGAATTTTATCAAATTGACATCTTACACGTTGCCTTATTGTGTCCTCCACGTTTCCATCGAGAACATTTTTTCCCACTTCCAATATACTCCTCACCTTGCGACGAGATTCTTCTCTTTTTCGGCCTGCCAGGCGGTCGTCTCATCATCATAGGTGGTCTGACAATTATATTCATGACATCCTCGGGTATATTCCAAGATTGCGCATCCCCGTACGGATGAAATACTCCTGTATAAGAAGAATTCCAATACTTCGTCGTATAATACGCAGAACAATAGTCTTCAACACCATAATTTCGGAAACGACAACACGCAATTCCGTGTGAGCATATAAAGTTGTTAATTTGGAAGACACGAAACGTGCAGGTCTTTCTTGATAAATTGACCTTTCATGAATGTCCAGTGCGATCAACTACTTCAAACTCGCAGACTGATGACGGTCGTACCTAATCGGAAACATGTTCCCGAAAGAGTTAAACTTGTACTGGAATGTAACTACCTAGAATTAAGGGTAACTAAACATGTAGGAGAATGAAACTACCTAGAATTATGGGTAACTAAACATGTAGGAGAATGTAACTATCTAGAATTAAGGGTAACTAAACATCTAGGAGAATGTAACTACCTAGAAGTAAGGGTAACTAAACATGTACTGGAATGTAACTAGTTGTAATTATGGGTAACTAAACATGTAGGAGAATGTAACTACCTTGAATTATCAATAACTAAACATTTATTGGAATGTAACTAATTGAAATTGTGGGTAACTAAATACGTACCCGAATGAAAAAACATGTACCTGCATTCCACAAGCGTCGAAAATGTTCTCCAGAAGTCTCTCGTGCGGTGCCACAGCCAGTGTAGTTACGGTTTTAGAAGCCTTCTCTCTCCTTTCATAAAACCATTTCGTCATCCTCTCCCTCAAGAAATCAAATATTTTTGAAATAGGAAACTCCCAAGTTTTTACGAGCACCGAGTTCAATGATTCTGCATTATTCGAAGTCATAATGGAGTACATCTTTCCAGTACAATACGCCCGAGATCATTTCTCATTCCCTACCTCTTTCTCAAGGTAGGTTCGGATATCAGGATCCCTATCGTCAAGCATTGACATAAACTTCTCCCACTCCGCGGGTGTGTATGCGTTCGCAGCGCTGGCAAATTTCCATGACGCTTCTTTCGTCAAACCCTTGAATTTATTACGCACGTTCTTTAACAAGTGGTACATGCAATATCCGTGGTCGAATTTTGTGAAAACTGAGCAACTACGTTGATAATTCCTTTATTTCTATCCGACACAATCACATGATTCTGTCTCTCGCCAATTGCATTTTTTAACTGTGTCAGAAAATAAACCCACGACTCCGTAGACTCTGAATCTCCGACTCCAAACGCAAGTGGATAGATCTGTTCGTCTGCATCCATTCCACAAGTGGTAAACAAGGTGCCTTTGTAGTAGTTCGTCAGAAAAGTCCCGTCAATTATGATAACGGGACGAACATACTTCCATCCCCTTTTCCAAGCGCTCAGAGACATAAAAAAATATTTAAAAAATTGTGATCGAGGGGTGGTCTTTAGGTCGAACGTCGAACCTGGATTTGCCGTCTCCATCATGTATTTCAACGCCGGCAAGTTTGAAAACGACCCATCTTCAGTTTCGTACAACGACTCTAACGCTTTCTCTCTAGCTCTCCAAGCTTTTTTATAACTCATTTCACCCCATAGTCTTGTTCCATGTGTGCCATGATGTCTCTGGCCTTACACGGTGATAAAGTCGGATCTATTAGCCTATGTTTTACGACTTCACTGACCAAATTTATTGTCGCTTGAGGATGGTGTCCTTGCCTGTAATGCTCGGCGTCAAACCTACAACATCAAAAATAAAATGTAACTATACACACAGAAGCAAATGAAAATTTTAACTAAAAGTATCTACCCGTAACTAAAGCAAATGAAAATTGTAACTAAAAGTATCTAAAGCAAGTGAAAATTGTAACTAAAAGTATCTACCCGTAACTAAAGCAAATGAAAATTGTAACTAAAAGTATCTACCCGTAACTAAAGCAACTGAAAATCGTAACTACAAGTATCTAAAGCAAGTGAAAATTGTAACTAAAAGTATCTACCGGTAAATAAAGCAAGTGAAAATTGTAACTAAAAGTATCTACCCGTAACTAAAGCAAATGAAAATTGTAACTAAAAGTATCTACCTGTAACTAAAGCAACTGAAAATCGTAACTACAAGTATCTAAAGCAAGTGAAAATTGTAACTAAAAGTATCTACCGGTAAATAAAGCAAGTGAAAATTGTAACTAAAAGTATCTATCCGAAACTAAAGCAAATGAAAATCGTAACTAAAAGTATCTACCCGTAACTAAAGAAAATGAAAATCGTAACTACAAGTATGTAACAGTGACTAAAGCAAATGAAAATCGTAACTAAAAGTATCTACCCGTAACTAAAGCAAATGAAAATTGTAACTACAAGTATCTACCCATAACTAAAGCAAGTGAAAATTGTAACTAACAGTATCTACCCGTAACTAAAGCAAATGAAAATCGTAACTAAAAGTATTTTACCCGTAACTAAAGAAAATGAAAATTGTAACTACAAGTATCTAAAAGCAAGTGAAAATTGTAACTAAAAGTATCTAAACATACCTTTGAATATGAAATATACGAGTTTTCTTCAATTGGACTGCACGCACGGCCTACGCACAGGACTCATCACGGCAGACGACGTGGTAATATTTTGTGGTAGACGTCCTGACCTTGAAAGTGAAGTGGTTTTTTATTGTATACATTGCCAAATGTTTTTGCAACGCAGATTTGTTGGCATACAGTCCTCCTTGTCGTAGCCTTAAAGGAGAATGTATATCCATTACGTCCAACACAGTAGAATCGCCAGACTGAACATGTGTCCCTGAATGTGATGATGTACGACTGTGTGGACGTCCTGCATCTGCTTTGGAATCTCGAGAAGCCCCCGGTCCTCTGGCGACGGGCGAGGTGCAATGTTCTCCAACATCAGGGGGGGTGCTGTGTTCTCCATCACCATGAGCAGCGCTTTGTTCGCCGTGTGTTGGAGGAGTGCTCGGTTCACGCTTAATATCGTTTGTGTTCGGATTGGAACCGACATGCGTAGGCGACGTTGCCAACGACTCAATTTCCAAGACCAGAGACATTTTAGATGTGTTGATTTTCTCCTTCCGGATATGTAAATAACAAACTAAACTGATGTCCGAGTCAATGGTCACAGGTTTTACCAAGCCCTCTGTCTCGTACTTCACGCTCAATACCTTTTATGGGTATTCTCATGTAGTCTCCCACCGGAACACGTGAACAACAATTTTGTTAGACCCTCAAATGTGGTGGTCGGTGGAATGAGGGCTGCGAACGAACCGCCGGCTTCGTAATAATCATCTCTCAACCATTCGCCACCGTGCTTGACGTACGTGAAAACATCCCCTTTCATAAATGCATTGGTATACACAGTTCAAAACTCAGGTCTTAGTTACGTTAATTTCATAACTATTCCTATTTAGTTACATTTACCAACCACAATTCAAAATTTTACCTTTTCCTCGGATCTAAAATCTTCGCTCTTTCTAATTCTTTTACGCAAATGAACTGATAATTTTAGGGCCAATGTCATGGCGGAATACTCGACCGAAACTAACGTAAATGATCGTGGCCGGAAAACTCGATGAAAAACAGGGGACGGCCGTTGGGAGAGCTGCAGCTGTGATAAAATTATTTTAATCAAATATCGACGGCAAATGAAAACCCAAACTAGATCTCCGACGGAGTTGTATTTCAGACCTTCGACCGGGAAAATTTAAAAAACAGAGGATGTCCCAAAAAACCGACACAAATCGCAGATCGGCAGAGGCACATCTATGAGAGACTAACCTGAAACGTTGAGGACCTCGGACTGTATGGAAATTCCCACCTGAAACGCCGGCGACTCTGAGACTCGAAAAAAAAATGGGTTCCAATACCCAAAACGGGTCGGCGACAAACAAAACCCGAAGAAATAATATTGGGTGCCAATACCGACGCTCGTTTCACGCTTGCCGGCCGACCTTCAACGCATCAATGGAGGAGACGAAGAAAAAATTGTAGCTGCAAGACATGGTTGAGGCCGGATAAGGTTTTTAGGTACACAAATGGTATTTTTGACTTTTCTCTTGCCTCTCTCCTTTGACCGAAACTCTCTCTCAGTTGACTACTCCTACTTTTGTCTTTTTGTAAACAAAATGACATTTCCGAAATAGAGCCCTTGTAAATTACTACAATTGTCCAAAGCTCAAATAATAATCCGCATGCGTTTGCCCTGGATTGTCCTAGCTAGCATGATGGGTGCTCAAAGGTCCTAGCCCATGCCCATGACTTTTATTCTGGGGCTGCTCTCTGTTTTTGTTTATTATATATAAATCGAAACATAAAATCTTCGTAAACACCGCACCACAGCATAAACCACTACTAATTAACAAATTAAAATCAACACTTCTTGTACTCTCTCACTCACAATTACACTTGTCGACCTATTAAATGGCGTTCACGTGACACACACTCTCCGTAATCACCATACAATAATCCAAATGCAACCCATCACTCACACATTTCCTCTAATCTCACTCTCCTCCCCATCGACAATGCACTTCTCTTCACCACCATGAGAAAGAGAAGGAAAACTACCCACATTCTCTTCTAATCTCAACCCCCGAATTCCCAAATTCAAACGAAATAAAAGAACGAAACTTCCCATTTCCCAGATTCAGAAAGATGATGTGCTATGTGGGTAAAGCAACAAAGATCTTCATCTTCATCGTAACGATCCTCGTCGTCATAGGGCTGATCTTGGGCTTCGGCCTCCTACACCGCGGCGTCCACAAATCCTCCCACCACTGCTCCGACGACACGTGCCTTTCTCCGCCGGTTGTGTTTCCGAACCCGAACCCGAACCCGAACCCGAACCCGATTTACTCTCAGACTAGCCCACCAAGCCCATATCAGAGCCCAAATCAGAGCCCACCGCCTCCCGTTGAGTCTACTCCGGTCATCTCCGCCACGCCTCCGCCGCCGAGCCCGGACGTGAGTCAGTCTTCTTCACCTCCGCCGCCGGAGCAAGCTCAATCGCCGCCTCCACCTACGCCGCCGGAAGTGATTGTAGGGCCTGGGCCCGTTGTTAGCCCACCGGGTCAGGCCCAGCTGACTCCAGGCCCTGTCCCGTCTTAGTAGTAAGGACATTAGTTGTCATTGAAGATAGCGATGTTATTCGTTTTTTTATTGTTACTTGGCCAATTCTGATCATTATTTTTGCATTGGACACTAATGATGATTTGTATAGGGAAAAAATTATTTTTTTTGCTCATTAGTTGTCACTTTTTCTAATCCTTTTCTTTTATTCATCGATTTTCAGAATTGATTTCATATTTACATTGAATTTGTTTGGAACTTATGATATGATATCCTAGTAGCTGTATATATTTTAGGAAGAGAATATTGGTAGCATCCTTTGTTTGACTACTCAAGAGAACTAGAGTTTTTCGTTGTTGTTGGATTGTCCCTATAAATAGCTATATTTGCAGTTAAGTCCCTTGATTAATGATGCAAAGAAATAGAAAAAGATGTCCCTCCCATTTGTTCAGTTAATTAATGCTATTCATTGTTGGTGCAATCTCTTCAAACGGCGTGAACTAATGAGTGATTGTTTTAGATTTAGAGATCACCGAATTTAGGTTCGAGTGTCATTTGTCTCACTTGTTTGGTAATTCTTAAAGCAATGAACCGAACTAATCATGACGCTTAAGAATGTGCGTCTCAAAAGTCACCCGCGAAGAGGTTGAAGAGTCCAACACATTTGCCGTTAATTATGTTATTATTGAGTATCCTAGGGAATAAAGTTTTAGTATGTTATTGCACTACGAGCCTTCGAATCTTCAATGTCAAAACTCAGAATATAAGTTCATCGTTAGCAACATGAATCATGATGTTGATTTAGTAAAATAAAAAAAATAAGAGTTCATAAATGAATAAATAACAGAAAATGTACAGAAAGTAGATGCAGGGAATGATCGTCAGCTGGCAGACGCAGAATCCTTTGTGCCATGTCAGCTGAGATTGGGCTTTGCGTCTGAAGCAGAGAGAGATCTGATGACTGTTTCTGACAATGTGTTTGATTGGCCTATGATCTTTCTTAGTTGTGGAACGAAGCTAAAGGTACTTTGTGACAGTCGATGAACATTGACTTGCATAGAGATTATCGCCAACATCGTTTTATTTGATGCTCGTGAGTTATATACTTAATAGTTGAGTTAATACTATAACGCAGATGGGATCAAAATGCATCTTTGCAAGTGAACAGTGTGATAGTGCTTCTATCCATCGTTATTTCACATCTGCTTCAAAAATATTTTACAAAAATTAGACGAAATGTCAATAGTTCACAAATTCATTTTGAAAATGATAAACATTTCGAAAAATTCGTGTAAATGTATTTAATTTTTTTTCAATGAACATCGAAGTAAATGTCCAATGTTTTTACCATCTCGAGATATCTCGCAACTCTTCTTGGATTCATTTCGAGATATGCACAGTCGCTAGAAAGTTTAAGTGTCTTATCATTGGGCGTGAAAAAGTCGAAAAAATATGTTGACTAACCTGCATGATGATTTTAATTTGTCTTACAATCATTTACCTATCATTCGTCATATGATTTCACTAAAAAAATCCGAGTAAGTTATTTAATCATTTGGTACTATTCTTTAATTTGCACTTGTTTAACATAGAAACGTTTTACATTATTAATAATAGTTTACTTGGTAAATTGCATACAAGTTCGAATACTATTCAAGTATTTTTTTCCTTGCATTTGGAGTTTCTTTGTTTGATTTTAAGCATTGTCGACCAATGATATCGGTGAATGGTACTTTTTTTGAAGAGGAAGTCAGATGGGACATTGTTTCCTGCTACAACTCAATATGGAGTTAATCATTTATTTTCTTTGGCAATTAGTATTCTGGATTTTGAAAATGATAATTCTTGGTAGTGCGTTATGATGCAATTTCGAATTAGTTACGGTGTTCAACAAGATATGGTGATCGTTTCAGATAGACGCAAATTCATACAGAAGCAATTAAAATTGTATTCTCGGAAGTAAAGTGGGCCTCTTGCATGCAACAATTGTGGGGTAATTGTTAATGCGGGACTTCGTCCCCTTCAGCAAACGACACCGTTTATGCACTTCGGTGCTAAAACGATCTCAAAAGAGATAAAAACAACAGTATGTCGAAAAACGACAGTATGTTGAAAAACGACGACAAGTCATAAAACGACATGCTGATCACTCGAAGTACCAAATAGGCCTTACGCCTAAGGCCCACCACGGTTTTAACTCATAAAATCCCTTCCTTTCAACCAAAGTCCAGACCTTGTTCAAACGGGCTGATTTCTCTCTGAAATCCACTCTTCCCGAGCTATTCTTACGGAATGAATTAGCAAGCAATACGTGGTCAGCAATACACGTGGTGAAACGAGCAGGAAGCATGGGGAAAGAGTCAGTCAAGATAGACGTTGCTAGAAACAAGGAAAAAAGACGTTGTAATCAGCCTTTAAATACAGCACGTATAGAATAGAGGGGGGACGGAATTTCCGTTTGTAACCATTCGAGATTATACTTGTATTCACCTTGCAATCAATCAAAGCTCTTTATTTACTTCGTATTATTATTATTCTTAACACATTCTTACTCGCCCGAAGTGGATCCGTATAAGGAATTTGAGCTCGTTCATCTTTTATCTCGTAATCGAAGTTGCTATACTTCGTGACAGTTGGTCGTGCATATTCACATCAACAGTTTGGCGCCGTATGTGGGAAACATCTCAAGTCATCCTCTCAAGAACGAAGCCATTCGTCAAGCCAAAAATGGCAGGATATGGATCCAAGAAGACCTCGATCCTCGTCTCATCTGCTCAACCCGAAGTCAGTCCGGCACCACCGCTGAAAGACCCCGCTGTCAAGAAGATGATGGAGATTCTGGCCGCACTCGAAAAGGGAGACGAAACGAACAGGGAATTCCACAAGAAATTGGAAGACCTAAGTTCTAACCAATCCCGGATCGAAGGAACTCTAACCGAGGTGATGGGTTCAGTCCGTTCCCAAATCTATGCACCTCGTCACAACGCGATCCCCGGTAGGACCCTGGATTTCGATCAAACCTTGGACACCCCCGGATCTAACGAGGTGAGAAACACCGCGTTGCTAAACACAAACACCACAGCCCCCGCAACGGGTGCTAGGTTACTCAGCTCGGGGCAAACTTCTCAAGAAACTAACCCCGGGAACAGCCGATACGCCGGATCGAGGTCCACGACGGGAGGAGACGGGTCTACTCAAACGGACACCGATTTCTTCACCCCGGCCAGGAAAAACGCGATGTTCAACGTGACCGACGAGATTCCACCACCGCCACCTCCCAGGTCGGGGTGCGTCTAGATTGCGGACACATCAGAAGATCCAGCACGTGAAAATAGGGGAATCGATCTAGTATCTCCCCGTCCAGTTTTGACGGAAGAAATGATACGTTACGACCCCAGAAAACCTTTCGTAGAATTCCCAAGGGAATTGAAAGACAGCGTCAGAGAAGTCCAAACCGAAGTGAAAGCGGTTAACTCGAAGGTCCGCAAGGCCACCTCGGCAGCTCCCGAGATCGACCGCCTCGTCAGGGAATCGATGTGCACTCCCTTCATGCCTCAGATTACCAACGTGATAATCAGAGACATCGGGCGGGTGAACATCCCCCGTTATGACGGGAAAAGCGACCCTAGAGCACATCTCCGCGCCTTTCACATTGCAATGGCCAAAGCTAACCTCGGGCCCGCCCAACGAGATGCCGGGCAATGTCAAATCTTCGCCGAACATCTCACAGGAAACGCACTAGACTGGTTCTCAAAAATGGAACCATACTCCATCAGCTCATTGATCAGCTGACTGCAGCCTTCCTGTGTCAACCGATACACCTCGATCGAAGACGTAATGCACCGGGGCAACAATTGGATTAGGGTGGAAGAAGAACGAGCTTCCCTAGCAGCAAAGTTCGAACCAACACCCACGACATCATGGTCAACCTTCCAACCAAAGCCTTTTTGGGAGCAAAGTCAGCAAACGAACAACAACCCTCGAGGTGGCCACAACGGCGGTAACCATAAACGAGGTGGTAACCCCCCGGGATTCATAATGAATTTTGAAGCACACGAGGTGAATGCCTCGTACGGAAATTCGCAGCAAAGTGATCCATGGCCAAAGGACCCTAAGGCATACTGTAAATTCCACAAGGTCTATGGTCACGCGGTCGTTGCTTGCCGAAAGTTCCAAGCAGCTTTGGCGGAGCAGTTCGAACGAGGTTAATTTAAAGACCTCGACATCGAAGCCCTCAATCCCAAACTCCAAATGGATGAGGCACCAAAAGGCGACCCCGATAATTCCAAGAAACGGAAGCTCCATAAGAAGAGAGACCAATCCCCCCGCGTTGAAGGCCCGAGCTCTCCGAATGATAAAAAAGGGAAGCAAATCAACGAAGTGGAAGGCTCCAAGCAGCCACAAAAACCACAGATCATCAACGTCATTATGGGAGGATCGCAATAATGTAAACCAACAGTCAATTCGATCAAAGCCAACCAAAGGAAAGTCCATACGAGCTCAACTCGACTGCCCGTCCTAGGCCTCGAAGCCTTGATCACATTCAAAGATAGTGATGCAAGACAGCTCGCCGGGCCACACGATGACGCACTCGTGATGTCACTCAGTGTCAACAACTGGGTCACAAAAATGATCCTCGCCGATAATGGCAGTGTGGCGTACATCATTTTCTTATCAACCCTGAAGATATCGATAGGGTATTGGTTCCATTGATCGGATTCGGTGGCCACTCAATCAACACCATCGGGGAAATAAAATTTCCCGTGTTGGCAGGAGGAGTAAATCTGCCCACAAGATTCTTAGTCATCGACTGTCCATCACCGTATAATGTCATATTAGGGAGGCCATGGATACACGCGACGAGGGCGGTACCATCCACGTACCACCAAGGCATACAGTTCCCCACCGAAGAGGGGATCAAAGAAATCAAAGGCGATCAAGCCATGTCAAGAAGATGCTACATGTCAAGCTTCTTGCTCGCAAAACAGAGCACAGAGGACAGCGCGTAGCAATCAAAGAAACTCGAGGTGAACGACGTCCGAGTCACCTCGGATCACGATTCACCAACACTCGAGATGGTCAAGCAAGTGCCCATCGATGGAGAAAACCCCGATCACACTGTCGGAATAGGCTCCGAACTGAAGGGCGAGCTTTGTAAACAGCTAGTCAAATTCTTGAAAAAGCATAAAGAATTATTCGCATGGACACACGAGGACATGCCGGGAATAGACCTCAAATTCATATCCCACCAACTGAACGTCGATCCCAGTTTCCGTCTTGTAAAACAAAAACAAAGAAAGTTGGCCCCAGAAAGGTCGCAAGCCGTCAGTGACGAGGTGCAGCGACTCCTCCAAGCGGGATCAATCCGCGAGGTGAAATACCCAGACTGGCTCGCCAACACGGTGGTGGTAAAGAAGAGTACAGGAAAGTGGAGAGTCTGTATCGATTTCACGGACTTAAACAAAGCGTGGCCAAATGACAGTTTCCCACTTCCCCTCATCGATAGATTAGTCGAAGTAACATGCGGGCACGAGCTCCTATCCTTTATGGATGCATTCTCGGGGTACAATCAAATACTAATGCACCCCGACGACCAAGAAAAAACAGCGTTCATAACCGAACAAGGTATCTTAATGCCCTTCGGACTGAAAAATGACGGAGCCACCTACCAAAGACTCGTAAACAAAATGTTCTTGGAATACCTCGGGAAAACCATGGAAGTCTACATAGACGACATGCTAGTAAAGTCAAAACACTCGGGGGACCACATCTCCCACCTCAGGCAATGTTTCGAAGTGCTTAGAAAGTACCAAATGAAACTTAACCCGTCCAAATGTTCTTTCGAGGTCTCTTCCGACAAATTCTTAGGTTACTTGGTGACTCAACGAGGTATCGAGGCAAACCCCGAGCAAATTGGAGCCCTCATAAACATGCCCTCACCTCGTAACATCAGGGAGGTCCAAAGACTCACCGGAAGAATAGTTGCCCTGAACCGTTTCGTGTCAAGGTCCACAAACAAATGTCTCCCATTCTACAAAATGCTGAAAGGGAACAAGAAGTTCGAATGGACCCCGGAGTGCGAGCAGGCTTTTCAAGAACTAAAGAAATACCTGTCCACGCCCCCCATATTGGTAAACCCTATCACACGATCATGGTGATGACATTAAAGCCACTACGGGCAATACTCCACAGTCCAAACCAATCCGGAAGGTTATCGAAGTGCGCCATCGAGCTAAGCGAGTTCGACGAGGAATACAAGATCCGGACATGTGCCAAGTCACAAGTCCTAGCTGACTTCCTAGTAGAACTGCCCACCGACCAACCAGAAGGAGACACCTCGGATAAAGCCTGGACCTTGAAAGTAGATGGGTCGTCCAACCAAGAAGGATCAAGAGCCGGAATCCACCTCGTATCGCCAAGCGGCGAGGTGATAGAATAGTCGTTCAGACTGAAATTCAAAGCTTCAAACAACGAAGCGGAGTAGGAAGCAATGATAGCAGGACTAAAATTAGCCCGAGCTGTCGGAGCTTCACGAGTAAAAGCACACTCAGACTCTAAATTGGTGGCAAGCCAAATAACTGGGGAATACGAAGCCAAAGACCCAAGAATGAACGCTTACCTAAAAGTGGTCAAAAAACTTATAAGCTCTTTCACCGAGGTTGAAATCGTGCAAATCCCACGTAGTGAAAACACCCAGGCAGACGCTCTGGCCGGGTTAGCAAGCACCTCGGATCCTGAGGTAAAAAGGATCATCCCAGTGGAAACGATAGACTCGCCAAGCATCGACCTCGGCATAAACAATATCGAACTGCAAGACGACGATTGGAGGACCCCATTAATAAAATATATCAGGGATGGGGAATCACCTCGAGATCGCCAAGAAGCAAGAAAAGTCAAGGGAAAAAGCTCGAGATTCTGCATGATCGAAGATTCCCTCTATAAAAGGAGTTTCAGGGGACCGTACCTAAAATGCCTCGGAAAAGACGAAGCATTAAACGCACTCTACGAGGTACACGAAGGAACATGCGGAAACCACTCCGGCGGACGATCCTTGGTAAGCAAGATAAAACGGCAAGGCCTATTCTGGCCCACAATGCTAGAAGATAGCGAATCTCACGTGAAGAAATGTGACGCATGTCAAAAATATGCTCCAACAATCAAACAACCGGCTCTAAAGCTCTCGTCCGTAACCGTTCTCTACCCCTTCGTGAAGTGGTCAATGGATATAGTAGGACCTATGTCGGCCGCTAAGGGCATGGTAAGGTTCCTGCTTATCGCCACCGTCGACTTCACGAAGTGGGTAGAGGCGAAGGCATATATCCTCATCAAGGACACCGACGTGGAGAAGTTCGTATGGAAGGACATTGTCTGCACATTCGGACTCCCGAAGGAAATCATAGTAGACAATGGCCCACAATTCATCTCGAACAGATTCTGTGCCGAGCTAGGAATATCCTTGAACACATCATTGCCAAGGTTTCCCCAAGGAACCGGACACTCCGAAGTGGCCAAAAGAACGATCATAGATGGGATCAAAAAGAGACTCGAATCCAAAAAAGGTAGATGGCTAGAAGAACTCCTCGGAGTACTTTGGGCATACCGAACCACATCCAGAAGGGCAACGGGTGAAATACCCTTCGCGTTGGTCCACGGAACCGAAGCCATGGTGCCAGCCGAGGCAGAGTCACTCAGCCTACGACGAGAATATTGCCCCGATAAAAACGACGAGAATAACGAGATGCTCCTCGACAAGCTCGATTATATCGAGGAAAGGAGGGAACGAACACTTCGGAAAATCACCAATTATCAAAGGGTAGTAGCAAGGTACTAAAACACAAAAGTCCCCTCGATCATTCGAGGTAGGAGATCTGGTATTGCGCAAAGTATTCCAAAATACAGCAGAACCAAATTCCAGCAAACTCGGGATCAACTGGGAAGGACCATACATAGTGTCCGAAATAGTCAAACCTGGCGTTTACGGATTAATGAACTCGGAAGGACTCAAAGTCCTACGAAGTTGGAACACCCAACATCTCAAAAGGTATTACTCCTAAAAAGGGTACCTCACCGAACTACGCAGTGGCTTGATCCCAGCAAACTTGGGTACGTAGGCAGCCCGACGAGGGCACAACCCAAACTCCCTTTTCTTTTCCTAAAGTGCAAACATCCACTTCGCAAAAGAAAAAGGGGGGACAGGGAGTATACACTCACACCAAATCTCCGATTTTCTCACAAGTTAGCCAACATCGAGACTGAAATTGTTTCAAACGAGGTAAACAAAACAACGAAAACGACGAAGTGCAAGTCGGATAAACCAAATTACGTTATTTAACGCACCCCGGTTAAACGAGGTGAAAATCCAGAAATACAAACAAACTTGGGCACCAACGCCCCTAAACAAACAAAATTAAGCATAGCCCAGGCCGGACTCCCGGCCAAAAAAGGCATTGTTCGAAATTTAGAAAACAGGGGCACCAACGCCCCAAAACAAGCAAAATAGGAAGAGACATCACGCCCCCTCCTCACCTCCTTCACTGTCACAAACTTTTTCTTCTTCTTCTCGACCTTCTCCGTCGTCGCCATCTCCCTTGCTCACGTCTCCCTCTACTTCCGTCTCCGGGGCCTTGACATCCTCAAGGACCTCGTCCTCAGCTCGAGCAGCATCGGGGGCAGCAAGCGGGGTGAGACCACCGGCGGGGGCGGCGGCAATTGCGGAAGGAACAGAGGACGAGGGGGAGGCACCAAGCGCATAACACCTGGGAAAGGAAACCCAGCACACTAAGTCCTACGGCGACACCACCGACAACAACGAGCTTGCAAAAGCATCCAAAATAGTTCGAACACTCACCTCGGGACACGTCGGAGGTCGCCTGCTTCTTGAGCTGGGCCCCCAGCTTGGCAATCGTCTCATCCCGGCGGTCAATCTTCTTCTGAAGCCTCTCCGACGCCTTCTTCACGGCGAGACGAGAAGCAGTGAGCACCTCGTTCCTGGCCTCTTGAAGCTCGGAAGAGGTGGTCACCAGGTCAGCTCCGACCTTCGAGATATTCTCCCGCAGAATCGCCACTTGGGAAGCCTCAGCTCGCAGGCCCAAGGCCTCCTCGTACAGGGCCCCAGAACGTTGGCGCTCCTCGTGTAGTTGGCTTTGGAGAGTGGACTCGGACTGGCAGAGGTGCTCCAACGCCAAGTTAGCACCATGCAAATCCTCCTCGGCTTTCTTCAGCCGGGTCCCTAGTCCGAGCAGCTCCTTCCCCTTCTCGGCCAAACTGGCCTCCAACTCCTTCACACGGTCTTCGGACCCCGACGCAGCAGCCCTGGCTAGCTCGTAACGGAAACCCGCGAGGTCCTTCTCATACGCCAAAACCATTTCGTTCAGGTGCGTCAGGAACTGCAGCGAGGTAAAATCAGCATGTATTTCACCCCGCCGGCATCCTATAGGAAGGATCCAGAAAACTTACCCAGACAGAGGAATGCGCCATCCGCTCGTAGTCCTTCTCATGAGAGAGCTCCATCACGTCGAGGGGGCGTCCGATGTGGACCAAGCTGGCCACGTACCTCGCCGAGTCAGCCAGCGATTTCTTGGCGGAGAACCTCACCAAGATGCACTGCACCCCTTCCTCATCGGAGACCGACCGGCTCCCACTCGCGTCAGACGTCTCCGCGCCCTTCCTCTTCTCCTTGGGTCACTTGCGAACCACGGGGTGCCCCTGCGGATTCGACCTGGTACGAGGTGCCGGCCGCTCGGAAGTCAACTTGCTCTTCTTCGGCGGAGCAGCAAGAGCGTCGTGGAGATCTGACGAGCGGCCACGTTCTCCGACCGGGGAGCAATGACCAGCGCCACCTCGTGCACCTCCACCTCCATACCAACGCCCGCCTCAACGCGTGGCTGGGTAGCATGCGCAACCACACCCTCAATCTTGACGACGCGGGTGGATTGAGCCTCTTGAGCCTTGGCCACCAGTGTGTCGAGCGAAGCACCCTCCGAAGTCTCATCGCTGGGAGTGGAGATCACCTCGACGGCAGGAGTCGAGATCTGGTCTCGTCTTTTACTTGTCGCTGGTCCCGTTCGAGGACTTCATAGACTCCTTTGGGACTGCGCGACAAAGACACAAATCTTTCAGACAAATACGAGGGTGAATCTCCTCATTAGCCAAACTGAAAGCGTCTCGAAAGACGAGAGCGAAACTAACCAGGTGCTCTCGGGGGAGCCGGCGAGACTGGGGGACCACGTATGCCTCGGAACCTCCAGTAGCCGGAGTGACGGATCCGCTCGACCGGAAAGTCCTCCCAATCAAGACCATTTTTTGGGAGCAACTTCTTCTTGAGCACGCGTGACTGTTCCTACCTGAAATACAAGGTGAACAAAGATTCAGAAAAACCCCCTAACGCCTCACTTAAAGAGGAAGCCCCACAATACATAAAAAAGGAACTCCATAGCCCATCACCGGCCGAGTTCCACCCTGGTGACCTCGTCACCGGGGTCTCCTGTCTCTGAACCAGAAGAACCTCTCCGTCCAACCACCTCGCACGTCGAGGGTGTTGCGAAGGATCTTCCTACTTCGGCCATTGAGGTCCTCCTCGAAGCCTTCCCGGATCCTTTGGCATGGTACAGGGGGGCCAAGTCGTCGGAAATAAGGACCAATCCATTCTCCCTGGCAACCACTCCCAACGCAACTAAGTTGCGATAGGCATTGGGAACGAGTTGATCCAGGGCGAGCTGGAGGTGGTACAGATACTCCAAGACCACCTCGGACACTGGCAGCTCCAGTCCGGCCTCCAAGAAAGCCTCGTAGGCCAACGTCCACCCTTCCTTCAATGAGAACGGATGTTCTCCTTCCTCGGGCGCCAAAAGCTCAATGAAATCTGGGATATCGTATAACCCCCGGAGCTCGCGCAGATAGTCGGATGTGAGCACAGAAGACGGAGACATGTCCAGCAACCGCCAATCTGAAGTGCTCGATGCCATTATCGAGAGATTAGAAAAAGAATGGAACCATAGAGAGAAGATGAAGACGAGAGTATGTTGTGACGAGTGAAGATATAAAAAAAGGGTTTAAAAAGAAAACCTTACTCACCCACGATTTCTCTCTCTAAAACACACGATCTCCAATGAAACAATGATGGCTAATTTGGCATGAATAAGTGGGATTTTAATAGCCCCATCACGTCCGAGAAAAGTTCGGCAATCCAGGGATGCGGTTAGCATCACACACGTCACATTGGCCAGCTTTTTGGGCAGAGCGAACTGTTTTTCTCCTTGGTCATACGCAAACCCAATGGCAGAGTGACACGTAGACAAGTCATGCAAACAGACCTCCCATTTCGACCGCACACATATTCAAAATTAAGGGAAGCAAATTTTGTTTGCCCGCCCAAATGTATCTGATCTCAAATAGATCCATTATTTATTTTTTAGAATGATAAAAATTATTATTCTAAGGAAATAAAAGACCAAATCAGAAATCGAAAAAACGTCATTGACCATCCACATGCTAAGTCCACGAAGTGCACTAGGGGGCTCACTGTTGATGCGGGACTTCGTCCCCTTCAGCAAACGACACCGTTTATGCACTTCGGTGCTAAAACAATCTCAAAAGAGATAAAAATAATAGTATGTCGAAAAACGACAGTATATTGAAAAACGACGACATGCCATAAAACGACATGCTGATCACTCAAAGTACCAAATGGGCCTTAGGCCTAAGGCCCACCACAGTTTTAACTCTTAAAATCCCTTCCTTTCAACCAAAGTCCAGACCTTGTTCAAACGGGATGATTTCTCTCTGAAATCCACTCTTCCCGAGCTATTCTTACGGAATGAATTGGCAAGCAATACGTGGTCAGAAATACACGTGGTGAAACGAGCAGGAAGCATGGGGAAAGAGTCAGTCAAGATAGACGTTGCTAGAAACAAGGAAAAGAGACGTTGTAATCAGCCTTTAAATACAACATGTATAGAATAGAGGGGGGGGACGGAATTTCACTTTGTAATCATTCGAGATTATACTTGTATTCACCTTGCAATTAATCAAAGCTCTTTATTTACTTCGTGTTATTATTATTCTTAACACATTCTTACTCGCCCGAAGTGGATTTGTATAAGGAATTTGAGCTCGTTCATGTTTTATCTCGTAATCGGAGTTGCTATACTTTGTGACAGTTGGTCGTGCATATTCACATCAACAGTAATTTCAAAGTTCAATTTTGTAACAGTCATATTTAGCCTCTTTTTTAGAGGTGTGCAAAGGCTTACACAACTAGATAATTTGATTTATGGCTAAATATGTTGTTCAACAGGGATCGTAAAATAAAGAAGTATTTGCTAAAAGAAAAGCCTAAGGTATGAGCAAACATTTCCTTGGGAAGAGATTTGATATCATGACTACCAACATTTGGGAATGCTTGAATGCCGTTTTGCGTGAAGTGAGGGGTTGGTCAGTTTCATGTCTTGTCTTTAATTACCAACATCCAATGAGAAAGTGTATTCTGAAGATGATGTTTGGGTTAGCTGCAGTAGGTTTTCAAACTTTGAGGGATGCACAAGAAGCGGCTCGTTGAAAGAATCTAAGTTTAAAGTTATGTTATTATTTGTCAATCTATTTTTTTCGTTAATTGCACTAATATTTACTGTATAAAATTGTTTTCAATTTTACAATATTAACCATGTAAACTCTAATAATGAAATAAAATTTGAAGTTGTGGACGGGATCATCCGAAGAGTGGTTGATGATGAAGAGAAGTCATTTACTAGTCATTTTTTGGCAGCTTGAAGATTTTCCATACTTTTATGCATGCGCTACCTTGTACGGTAGAAATTTAAATCCGTTGACTTTGTTGGAAATTAATTAACGTTTAATCAACATTATTATATAACATATCTTTATATGGCGAAATTATATCATAAGATCTAAAATATATTAAAACACATTTTACATATTTAAAAACCTAGCCTTTAAAATTCTTAACATGTCAATAAACATTTTATTCTAGACATATTCATCAACATATAGAACACACTTCAATCTAGCAACCGATGAGAAGTGCACAGGCTCACCGGATTGGCGAATCAGCCTCGCCGAACGAACTACTAGTCGGATTGGATGTTCGTCGGACTGCCTGCTCGCCAGACAGGAAATGTGCCTATGAGCTTGCGGTTCTGTGCGCCTTGCTGGAGGTGTGGGACTTGTTCACCTAGGTGAACAAGGACTTGGGACATGTGGATGGAAGGTTGACTCGCCTTGGAAACGTGCATGTCGCCTGTGAGGAGGCAGGCCCACCTGAGGTTCCTGGTCGACCGAAATGGCTGGCCGGCAGGCAGGCTGACTGGCCGGTTTGAGCCTTCTTTGCAGCTAGCTTGTTTCTCTTTGAATTTTGGCAGGTTCTCTGCAAATAAAGATCACTCAAACAGCACAATAGATTTGGTGATATTAATCTCGGGTTTTATGAGAGATTAAGAGGGTGGGCTCTTCGTTTTGAACAATGTAGAAGAGAATCACTCAAGGCCGAACCAAGAAATCAAGAAACGATTTCTTGATCTCTTTTCTCTCTCAATTCTCTCGGCCAACACTGTCACTTGAGAGAGGGGAAGTGACCGAGTGATTTGATTAGTGTGAGGATTAGGGTTAGGGTTTTCAGGAAAAACCCTTTATTTATATAGAGAGAAGATGGGTTTAAGTTAGGTCAAAACTCGTTAGTCAATTTAAGCCCTATTCAACCTTTTAATGAGTTATTTAATTTAATATCAAGTCATAATTCAATAAATATGGCCGGCCATACTCAAATATATTCCCTAAATTTAATTGATTTATTTTTAAAATAATATTTAATTAATTTAGAACATCTCATTTATTTAATGACAAATCATTAATTATTTTCATACTTCTCAAACAAGTACGAAACGAGAAAATATTTGTTTTCATCTTTTATTTATTTGAATCATCAAATTATATTATCATCAATATAATAACATAATATGATTCATTAAATAAATGTAATAATAAATAACGAATTATTTATTAAATTACTTAGAAAATAATTCTCTTAGTGTGAATCACAATTTACATTCAATGAGAAAATCAATCGTTCTAGTTTAAATAATTTTGTCTGCGAGTCTATCACTGAGACCTTATGCACCCACATGAATGAAGCTTTAGAATAAAGTACGGATTTAAAAGTTTACAAATCTTTTCCGACTTTTAATATAATATTAGTCGATTCTACTAAATGACTAATATTGAAACTCTCTAAGTTCATATGCATTTATTTTCCGTTTGATGTGGTAAAACAATTCTTCACACGATCCAAGTAGTATTTTACGATATTACCCTTCGTGTATATCATTAACTCAAATGATTGTAAAATTACTATTTTACCCTGAGTTATTATTTCACCAACTCCTTTGTTATTTATGAACGAGAAAAACATTAAGTGAGATGTCTTTACATGACACATGTTTTATTCAAAGAATGTTTTATTCGATGAATACCAGGCCCGGTTTATTCGCTCACAATCTCATAACAAAGCATGGTGTGGTACTAATATCTCAGTATTGTTTCAAAATACCGTATATGTGAATCACATAATCTAACGAAACAATATTATAGCACCAACCGTCGGGTGAGATGAAACTTCACTTAGTCATTGCACATTGAAAAATCAAATGTCATAAAGTATAACAAGAATATATGTATTCACTTCATGATTAAGGTAATTACCAAAATACCCATCGGACGTGATCTTGGAATTTCGAGTGATTTTAACGGTTTTATCTCGAGCTTCAGACTTGTTCAATGTCTTCTTTATAACATCAAGAATAAATCACAGATCACAACTCTCTATATCACTAGATAAGATATCGTGATTCATTCAAACAACCAATGCTCAAATTCGATTGCTCTATCGATCTTTAGATTGTGAACTATTATTTAAACTAGTCACAAGAGGGTATCTTGTCAAGTCTCTATTTAACACCTCTTTCGTTGATGATAGTTTCAGAGCATAGCAAACATACATAAATACAAACTTAATCAAGAATGAATATTTAATTTTATTTAATGTTTCAGCAAAACGAAATACAAATGTATTTATAATGTCTAATATCTCCTTTTTGGGTACCAATCTCAACAAACTTCGTATCTCCATTTTACAAACAATAATATTTTGATATGATGTATGTGCAAGATGTTTTTCCAATTTCACATGAAGGTTATTGATGATTGCCACCTGAAACTTCTGTGATCAAACCCCCTATTCAAAAGCGTCAAGCCGGGAGGCCAAAAGGGAAGACATATCGGTCAAAGTCTGAAAAATATGACCCATATGTGCAGTTTTATGGTAAACGCGGTCAAACTGATCGCAACAAACATGGTTGTAATCGCTAAATATTTTTATTTCGTGATGTTTTTTATTTATTTTATCGTAACACTTTTGGAACCTTTTGTTTTGTTTTATTTTGTTTTACTTATAAATGTTTACAAAAGAATGTTGTTAAGTATTTAGTTTGATCATTTTACATTATTACTTTAATTACAAATCTATTTACCCGAATAGTATTATTTAAGTTAAAAAAAAAATTTCATCAATTTACATAACTTAGTTAATTACAAATCCATTTAACCGGATAGTATTATGTACGTTTATTGTTAACATGGCCATTAGTGTAGAACCTATGTTAATGTTTTAAAATTATGAACAACATAATGCTAAGATAATTAAACAAAAAAATGGATAAAAATATGTCCCAAAATATATATCATGTCTTAAGATTCAAAAATTCACATGTCCTAAAATAACTCATACAATATTACAGATCCAAAAGTAACATAATATTTAACTAGTTCCAAAACATTTCATTTCAATTAACCTCCTAAACATTTCTTGGCTAATTTTTCATAAGTCTAGTGTACTAAGGAGAAGGATGGTTGGCTACTTGGGTCGTCGTACTCGGTTACAGTTGTTGTTGGCTCCATTTCTTTGGTTTGAGTTTTATCGTTTGCTGCCATTGTCTTAGTTTTCTTTATGTTCTTCTCTGCAGTGTAAGGTGGCTGCTGGTAAACCGATTTTTTTACATGTCTGTTTAGCCCTCCCATGTTGTCCAAGTTGTTCTTGAGATGATCGGATTACCTGTTCACATTATTTAACACAAAAAATTATTATGTAATGAATTATGTTAAATAAACCAAATGACTTACCTTTGGAAGTGGTACGTTATTTGTTTATGTTGACGTTGTGTTTGGTACCTTTGTCAAAGCTGGTACTACCTAGAAATTGACATATGATTAGTACTATAATTTGGTCCAAAAAAATGCAATAATTTTTTGCGTCAATTTTTGGGCTTTTGTAATTCCCTTTCGAAGACGTTTAAACTCGTCTTCAGCCTGTAGAGAATCTGACTTGATTTTTGTTATGCATTTGTTCATAAACATTTCCCTCAGGTTCCAGGTGGATTACTTTATTTAATGTAAATACCCAATCATCTTGGAGCTGTAGTGATCTTTCCTGTTAATAGCATAATGATTTACTTCTAGATAACTCACAATTATTTTCAAATTCAATGTAAATTAGTTGTTTTTACTAGAGTCATGTTGGCTGTCTTTTCAAATCCAAGCACCGGTGAAATGTCTTGTGGCGGAAGATCACCTTCTTGTTGGACTTTGGTTATTTCATTTGATTTTGTCTCAAAAGCCTTGTTTTTTTATCCTTAAACTGTTAACACAAATTACGGAGTTAATTGGCCCAAGTTAATTACTACACAAATTAATTTAACAAATAAAACTTACCATTTTGGTCAATGTTAGTTGCTCTTCTGCTTCTATATTTTTTCCTTCTCTGTATGTTCATGTTTTTTAGATCTTTGTTCTTGTTTCCACAAAAAAAAATGTTAATTTACTTAAATTATTATTTTTATGAAAATTTATTATGAAGTCTTACTTGAATTTGATATGTGATCTTCAGGTTTGTTCTTGGAGAATGTCTTGTCGCGACTTCGACTTTTGCTGACCCAATTTACTTTTCTTTTCCTTTTGGATCAATTTTTTTTGGGTTGCATTGAGTTGTTGTTGCTATTGTGGGCATTGTGGGGGCCCTTTCTTCAGTCGCCTCTATGATAGAAGTCTTTTTTCCCTTCTCCTTTTGTAACGTTTGTTGCATCCACCTATAAATTGACAAGTTATTAGTTGTGTATTGTAAAAAGTATAATATTCTAAGACTATTACCTTGTATTGCTCGACCTTTTCTTTTTCTAAGTATACATTACTATTTCAAGCATAACTTCGCACGATACCTTACATTTGTCGACTATTTTCTTTAATACTTCGATCTCATGCATGAGGGCATCGTCTAGTTCATTGTAAATAAGCTTCATTTTTTTAGGATTACGTAACCCTCAATAATTTTTTAATAGCTGGCTACGTCCTTCCCCCTTGGAGTTATCTGCGGCGTGTTTACGTCGTTAGGGATTGGGAACATTAGTTTCACTTAGAACGGGTCCTCCTCTTTCTAATTCCTTTGCTTTTGTTATACGATTGTTGAATCCGAGCTACAATTTACACGGATCAAGGGTTAATAATTTACAGTGTAAATAAACGAAACATTATACTAAATTGACGTTATTTTTATACATTTACATCCTCGAAAATACAACTTATATCGTCGTATTCTGGACAAAAGTGGTATGAGCTTCTCAGCATTCTTGGCATTGTAAATGCGTTGTTCAATTTTTTGAATCTGTTTTCTACAAACATTGGGATCAGTTCAAACACTCATGCGATTTAATGGGTTTATAAATCTGTCAACGTTGAACCCTGTTTTGTTGCCTGATAATTTAATTATTTATAAAGGATTCACACAAACGCATAAAACTTACCCTTCCCCATGGGTAAGTGTTGAAGAGTTTTTCATTTGTTTCCATCCCCAATATGTCGTTAGAGATAACGTGTTGTTGTTCTCTAGGCAACAACAACATCTCTATTACAACCACGTTCACCATTACAATCCTTTCTTCAGCTGTACCGCCAAATTTACCTCGGAAAAGTCCGATTAGGACATGAGCTTTTTGTGTAGCGGGGACGTGGAGAAATCCATCTTTCAACGGGTTTCCAATGATTAAGTCTTCCTTGATATCGGGCGTGTCATCACAGATTAACCCTGTAAATGAAGACTCCACTAGATTGATTCAGTAAATCTTGCATTAATTTACTTAAAGAAATTGACATCAACTCGAACTCTTTTATTGTGAACCGATTAATATTGTTGCGAAACTTGAAGTGCATCTCATATGATTTTCCAAATTTCACTTGGTTGAGAATCAACATCTGCACCAATGTTTTGGGCAAGATCTCTCCTTTGAGGTATTGAAAGTGAAAGAAAGGTGATATGAAAAACATTTTGAACTGCTGCTCAGAATCCAAAGAGGAGAAGATTTGTTTCATTGCACTGAAGTTGGTGTATACTATAACTCTTTTAGACAAATCTCATTTACTAGGATCTATTAGATTTGTACCTACTCTTTTATTCCAGATTAATTTACAATAAAAACAATATTACCTAGTGTGTTGCTTTGCTTTGATCGCCACGGGCTCGCTTCTTGCCCACACTTTGATCGGTAAATCCTTTTTTGCCCATGGTCAACTGATATAAGCATAGTATCATTTCAAAATCACTAATTCATACCTACATACACTTAACAGATAACACATGTACAGAACATGTTTCATATCGGTGAAAAAATCATAACCATCAAAATCGATTAACTTAGAAGTCAAAACAATATACTAGTACACAAATCTCAGCAACAATATCATAACACGATTACTAATCGCACTTTTATTAATGAAACACGATTTCAAAAAAAAATTCTCAAACATATGATATTAATGATACTTGGATTCATAAATACATAAGTCCCTAAGTACATATCAACGTCATTGACACGAAATCCCAGAATTTAAGAAGCTATATTAAAACTAATATTCAGAAGTTTTGCATGCATTGATAGTATGAAAATCTATAACTTCATGAACATTAACCAGAGATACATCAACAAGAGATTTAAAAACGATTTGAAAATAACCGGTGATTACCCGAAATTTTTTCAAAACAAAAACAAATTAGGGATAAAACAAAACAAAATACATGTTAATCACCAAATTTTTTACGTCATTGACCTCTCTAAAATCTTTCTAGTGAAGATCAATTTGATGAAAATGGGGTAGATTTATTCGTGTTTGGATTTTATTTTCAGAAAGAATTCTTTTTGAAAATTTTGCATGCATTTGGTATTTTCTCTCTCCTAAAATTCGAAAAGGTATATTTGAATTGATGAGTTTCGGTTTAGAAGGAAGTAATTAACCTCAAAAATTAATTTCTTTTTTTAATTCAATATTACATTGGGCCGGAACTTATATTTTGGGTCAATTTCGGTATATGAAAAATTTGTAAAACAAAGTGGTGGATATTTACACTAGTTTTACGAAATGTTGGACATTTCCAAAATGACAAACATAAATAGGACTATTATATACATTAACCCGATAATTAACATAATTTTTCTCACTTTAATTTCATTAATATTATAATTTTTTATATATAGTACTTTTATATTTTAAATTTGCTCAAACTAATTATTCTTTTAGTATTACCATATTTATATACGTCATAACAATCTGGGGTCTTTAAGGTTTTAAAAACAAATTGTGACTGTTATTAATTTTTGTTATTTTTATTTCAATTTTCTAGGTAGTAATATGTCGATTGATTGTAGTAATTTTAAATTTGTAATGCTTCGACTTTTTTTGTAGCAGCGTGGCTTAACTGTAGTAGTATTAATTTTTATGATATATAAATTGGGGATGTATATTAAAATGTATACTTAAATGGTTATATTCAGTTGAATTTAAGCAATATGATTAAAAGTATATACAATGCTGACAAACTTGTACGTACAAAGTCAAAACAGGCCAAATGTTAAATTATTATCTTTTCTATTAAAAGTATATATATCACAACACTGTATTTACATCCGCGAAACCATAACTTGGCTGATTTGCCTGTTCAAACCATCCTAATAGCTGATGTCCCTTGATCGATCTGCTTCGAAGTAAAAAGAACAAGCTCCTCGAAGTGACATGCAAAGCCAAAAAATCCAAAAAATCTCATAAACCAATGTTCCTGCTACACCCAGCCGGAGTTTAAGGATTGAAGAGTTTCGCCGACAAAAAATGGCAGAGAAGAATGGGGTACCGCCAAAGAAAGCACTGGGCCGAATTTTCTTCGAAAGAAAAGGAAATGGCTACCGAAAGACAAGATCCAAGGAAACGTTAAGCGGACAAAGACGCACGATTCATCTCTAACCACTGTCACAAAATTTATTGTTGATTCAACATCAAATTTAAAATCAAAATCAAATATTTTTTAATCTCCAACCAGGACATCGCATTTTACACTAAAATATTATTCACCATTACTGTATTATTAATATTATATCATCTCTATAATAAATACATTTTTTAATTAAGTAATTATTATTTATTATTTACCAATATTTAACAAAAGCCAAATTAAATGAATAAATAATATTACATTACTGAAAAAAATTAACATAAGAAATATGCATTTGAAAAATAACTTACATAATACTAATTATCGAAATTAGCATATTCATTATACAAATGCTCAATTATTTAGTGTGTTTAATTTTAATTTTGATGTGTTTAATTTTTTTTATGTTTTCAATAAATTTTATTTTTATGTGTTTTTTGTAATTAATTTATGAATTTCGGTGTATTATATATAAAATTTATATTTTCTAAATATAAAAAGATAAAAAAATTATACCGTGTGAACAATATCACGCCCATAGTTAGCGTGATATTGTTCATAACACTTAATTTGGTGTCCACTGTACCGTACCTTGTGGTTGATGGTTTTTTCTTACACTATATTTGGTGTTATAAAACCATCTCAAACTCACCATTAAGTTGGGTGGGGGTGAGACATTTTTTGGGTGGAGGTGCTCCAATCTACCCCAAATATTCACCCAAATTTGAGTATGATGAATATGATTTACCCAAATTTGAAGTCCAACTATTCATCATCCAAATTTGGTGATAAAATATTTTTATTTACAAATTCACCCATGAAAAATATTAATATGTAATTTTGACCATGTTTTAAATGATTTATACCAAAATACTATTATCAATAAAAAAGTATCAATATTTGTAGTCTATATAATGTTTATGTAATATTTTTTTTCTATTAATATTATCCAATATAATATTTATTTTTATTAGTTAATTTTTATATTTTAATATAGTAATATTAACATAATATTTAATATAAAATTAATTTAATATTGTTGACATTCAAAAATAAATTAATGTTTAATAAGATTAATATTGACATAAGATATTAATAGATGGGTTAATATGAAATTAATATAAGTAATATTGAAAATTATAAAAAGAGAATATTATTTTTTGGGGTAAAATTTGGTGTTATGAGTTGCAGTAAAAACACTGTAGTTAGACCAAATTTGGTAAAATGTTAACTCAAATTTGGGTTTTAGGTTGGAGATAATTTAAGAACATCTCCAACCCACCTTTAATTTAGATGGGGATGCGACATTTTTGGGGTGGAGGTGCTCCCCACCCCAAATATTCACCCAAATTTGAGTATGATAAATAAGATTTATCCAAATTTGAGGTCCAACTATTTATCACCCAAATTTTGTTATAAACTATTTTTATTTATAAATTCACCCATCAATATATTAATATGTAATTTTGACTATAGTCTAAACAATTTATATCAAAATTCATATTATTAATACGAAAAGAGTATCGATGTTTGTAATGTTTATATAATATTTATGTAATATTTTTTTCTATTAATATTATCCAATATAATATTCATTTTTATTAGTTAATTTTTATATTATTATATCATGATATTAACATAATATTTAATATAAAGTTAATTTAATATTGTTAACTCCTAAAAATAAATTAATGTTTAATCAGATTAAGATTGACATAAGATATTAATAAAAAGGTTAATATAAAATTAATATAAGTAATACTGAAAAATATAAAACAAATAATATTTTTTGTTTAGTAAGATTTGATGTTCTAGTTTGAAGTGAAAATACTGTAATTATACTAAATTTTGTAAAATATTAACTTAAATTTGAATTTTGGGCCGGAGATATGTTGGTTTAAAAAGGGCTTCGATTCACCGTGCTAAGCATTGAAGAATGTGTTGAGTTGATGGAAGCCAAATAAAATCTTGGTGAGTTTTCTTGAATGATTTTAGTTACAGTTACTTGCATTATGATATTAGTATGGTTTGTGTAATTACTTATGAGTGTAGTTTATCATTTTAGTTTAGTTTGAATTTGTAGTTTAGTTATATGGTTTAGACACACTGTAGTTAACTTGTTTTAGTTACACTGTGTTAATTTTATTAACTTCTTCTAGTTAAAGTGTAAATCTTGTTGGTGGATGGTTTAGTTACATTTTGAATGTTGTTATATGTGTTGGTTATATTGTGAATGTAGTTAACAATTTTAGTTATTTTAGTTACAATGTAAATGTAGTTGGATGGTTTAGTTACACTATGAATTGTAATGAAATTGTTTAGTTACATTGTGCATGTTGTTGGATGTTTTATTTATAATGTGAACTTAGTTGGATAATTTGTATAAGTGTAATCGATCATTTTAGTTTAAATTTTCAGTTTAGTTGAATGGTTTAGTTACCTTATGAGTATAGTTGATCCATTTAACTTAAATTTTTGTTTATTTATATAATGTAACTACACTATGAATGTAGTTAACTTATTTTACTTACATTGTAAATGTTGTTATTGATATGTTAGTTACACTGTGAATGTAGTTAATAACTGTTTGATTGATGTGTATTATTAGATTTAATAAAGGATTAAATTACCGATACCGATACCGTTACCGAGTCTGATTTTTAGAGATAATCGCATATCAACGGATATACCAATGAGTATTCTATAAAAAGATTTTTAACGACTACCGATTATACCGCCAAATTATCGAAGGTATACTGAACACCGACATGTATACCGACAAATATCATATAACACATATATTTCTAAAATCCAAAATATATATATATTTATAATCTAAATTTTTAAATTCAAATTCAATACCGAAATTGACAATTTCATATTTTATAATCACAATCTTATATTCAAATTCAATATCAAAATTCACAATTTCATACTTCATAATCATAATTTTATTTCTAAATTCAAATTCAATATCAAAATTTACAATTCCATATTTCATAATCATAATCTTATATTCTAAATTCAAATTCGATATCAAAATTAACAATGATATATTTCAAAATCACAACCTTAAATTATAAATTCAATATCAAAATTCACAATTCCATAATCACTTTAACGACTTTATACTATAAATTCAAAATAAGAAATCACAATTCCATAATCCATAATCAAAGTCAAATCCATAATCCATAATCAAATTCACAACTTTATATTATAAATTCAAAATCAATTATCAATTAACAATCTTATATACAAAATCAAAAGTCACAATTTCATAATCCATTATAAAATTCTAATCTACAATACATTAATCAAATTCACAACTTTATATTATAAATTCAAAATCAGTTATCAATTAAGAATTTTATATTCAAAATCAAACATCACAATTCTGTAATCAAATTATATTCTGTAATCTAAATTACAAACAATATTTTAAGTTTATAACCACTATCGTCGATAAGTATAAAAAATGCACTGTATGATCGGTAAAAATCGGTAATTTGACGATAATTTGGATTTTATAACTACTCAAATTAGTTCGGAAAAAATCGGTAAATTGGCGATATTTTGGACCGGTATTATAAAACTTGGACGGTAACTCTTTGTTTTTTGCCGAGAAGTTGATTTTTGGGTATACCAGCAGTAACCGTAGTTATTTTAAACCGTGGATTTGATATGTATAAGAGGAGTCAGTTAGCCAATTTAACTTTAAGTTCCAAAAAACATAATATTGTTCAAGAAAGAAGCGAGTATCTACAAAGAATAAGCACAGGAGTTCAGAAAGTCATTATTTTGGATAATTTTTGCATATGTTTTCTATAGTCCGGTCCTCAAAGATCCCCATTAACAATTACTTCGAGAATTAGCAAATCATATTGAAAGTAAATAATATAGATTGTTAATGTTCCTCCATAATTCACCAGGGAACATTTTGTTGAGAATTAGTGTCCTATAACCGAAAGAAATATGAGATATTTACGCTAATCGATTAGAAAAAACTTTATGTTATATAAATAAGATCTAGCTTTTACGAATTTAAATATTTAACAATAGGAAAAGAGTATCAAGCAATCATATAAAAAGCAATAAAAAATCCAAAATCATAGATAATTTACATATTAGGCTCAACAATTGATCCGAAATCATAAAGAACTTATATATTATGTGGCAGCAGTCGGTGTTACATTATTGCATGTAGTGTGGAAGTTGAATGAGCAGGTACCCTTTAGGGAAGGTGATTCCAATAGCCGGTAACTTTCACAACAATATCACACAAATATGTTCGTTTAGTAAAATAAAATGCTTTGAGAAATACATACATATATATATATATATATATATATATATATATATAAGAACGCGTAAGAAGCCATAAATTATAGTTAGATGCAAAATTTTCAATTTTTTTATATATATACATATATATATATATACTAGGTATGTAAACGTGCTATTCACACGTAATGGATCGTAATAGTAGGAATGTTTTAAAAATCTGTTACAAATGTAAGGGGCCGTAAGAAGAAGACAAATAATTGGGCTGGACCATGAAGTGACCTCCAGAAATACCTTGTTATTCTTCGATTTGATTCCTCATTCCAGACTCAATACCCGAATGAAACCCCAAACTCGATGGAGATGACACACCCACCGGAGATAGCAACTTCATCCCAGAAGACCCATCACCTTTGACATCCTTCTTCGAATCAACCCGAAATGTCCCAGAATGGTTCTCAGCCCATCCACTTAACAATCTTTTTAATATGATCAATGTATTCTTTCTTTTCAGCTAAAGGATTTGCGTCATCAAACCTATATAATAAAAGAAAGAATCTGTTCAGATCTTAATTTCCAGAAAGTCTCAAAAGACAATCCAAAGCATATTGACTGAATCTATAAATACAGACACGTAAATACAAGTTTCTCTAAGATATATCAACTTCTTTTATTACCTTATAATTACATTTAACAATTGCTTCACTCTAATTTCAACGTTCAGTAACATAGCATGTCAAGTACAATTGAACATTTTCTATGTATTGAATTCTCTATCTTCTTGTATGTATATAAATGCATGTATATTACATATATATGCATGTCTTTATGTGTGTATGTATGTATGTTTGTATGTATCTAACACAACTATAAGAGCAATTCAAAACCTTAAAGAGCAACCTCCTCTCTCTCTTTTGCCAATCCAAAGCAACAAACATTGCCTAAGCAAAAAAGAACCGGCTAGAACATGACAAATTTCGAAAGCATGATAATCTAAATAATAACTATGAAAACTGAAGTGATTAACAAACCTTTGCATGACCAATATGCAGACCGTGCACTTTCCTTTCAAGAATTCAATCTGTATCTACACTTGCCCTAACCGAGAAAATCATTTGGTTCGGAGAAAATCGAGTAAAAAAAGTTCCTCCTGTGCATTTCAAATGTTCTTCAAGCTTATCCTTTGTATTGCAACACTTCATAATTGAACCATTGCTGAAGAAAACCTCAGTATGAACCTGATTAAACAAAAGAAATGTATTGAAAACAAAAGACATGTATGTGAAGCTGGGGTGACCATGTTTGCTCATGTGACTCGTTTTACGAACTGAAGCTCTTAACATAGGAGAAATAACCTTTTCTTCTTATACCAATCACATCGCATAAAAAATATAAAAGATAGAACTAAAAAAAAAATCTACTATTTCTTGACATGATATGAGCAGCTTATCTTTACCAGGCTGTTCATTCCAGTTACTACTAAGTGGGTTGAGGTGATAAATCATTCTTACATAGAGTTTGATCTATTTTTGTTCAGCATTCTGAGTCTTTAGTAGTGTTACCTTAAAGTTTTCCCCCCGTTGCGGAAATATTAAGTATGGATTGACATCTTCTTCCGACGGTTCTGAAGCAACAAAAATAGTGCTTTTCTCCTATGTAGTTGGAGAGAGAAAGTTGTTAGTCTAATGTTAAGTGATACTGGACAAAATAATTGGAGGACAAATCGTTACACCAAGGCCTGATAATCTTATCAAGCTCTAATATTTTAATCTTTAGTTTCTTTTTTAAATATAACTTGACGAGGGAAAAAAAGAGCAACTAAACAACTTTACAATAGTAGGCTTCTCTTTCTTCTTTTTTACAAGCTTCTCGTCATCTGTTGCGGGTCTTTCTCCAAGCAGTTCAATCATTTTTTTATGTACGAGCTCCTGCTGTAAAAGAAGACAAAGAAAGAAAATCATAAGGTCAAACCGCCAATATTATTAAATGAAGAAAAGGAAAATCAATATATATATACCTTGACAAGCTTCGGGTCAGCCCATGGAAGCCTCTTCAGAAGATGTGCAAACAATTCACCATCTGAGAAGTAGCAGAATATGAAATAAAATTTCAATGGGTAAAAAATAGTGCAAAATAAAGCGAAAAAATTATTCAACTTCGATAGTAAAATATACATTTCACAACATACTTAGAAAAGGAGAGACAAATAGTACCATTTGTTTTATAAAAAACAACAACTTGCACTTTTATTCTCGTTGCACTGACTTTTTCTTTTTGGGGGTTATGTGCTATATTCTACGCACCTCTCTATGTATATGCATGGGATAGCATATAGATATGAGCTTATATGTATATGTTCTATATTCCGGAAGCTCTTCCGGCGAGCTCCCCTGAGCAAGAAAAGAATAGAAAAACAAACATAAAATATTGTTAAATTTAGCAAAGAAAAATTGTTTGAAAAAAGGATTGAAATGTGCATTAATACATGTACTGCCATCTCGACCACCCAATTGTTAAGATAACCGAGGACAAGATTGATCACACCCCTCGCTCCCGTGGATGACCCGATATCAATCCCAAGCTAGTAGTATAACATCATGGTTGGCATGAAGAAATAAAATTAATAAGTCATTACTTCTAATTAATCGGTACTTGAAGGATCAGTCATTCAAAGATAAGCTATCTTTTATTCTTATTCCTTGCATGTTTCAACTACGAAAACACAAAAGTAAACAAACAGAACACAAAGTAAACGCTTTTAATTTGTATATGAAAATACAATCTGTAAGATCTGAACAAATGGAACGCATTTCGACATATTGAAAGTAGTTTCAATTCGTTAATTTCGAAATAAACTATGTAAATCTTGTATAGTCAACAGTCCATTTTCGAATAATTTAACGTAGCGAGTCTAACATTTTCGAAAGTAGTTTCATGGTTGAAGATAGTCTATTTACCTTGAGAAGCAAAAGAACCCGCTTTACATTATTATGTGGGATGCCGTAAGCTAAAAACACCTAAAAGGGAAAAATGAAACAAAATTCCATTTGTCATAAACCGCTAAAGACTAAAAGTTTTAGAAATAAAAAAACCCCGTAGAAAGCTCCGGGAGATGGGAAGTTTTTTAGGGTTAGGAAAGGCTACGGTTTCCTTGATGAGCTCGTCGTCGAATTCTTCGGCTCCGGCGACAGTTCCAATGACAGAATCCAATTGGTTTTCCGGAGCGGACACATTAAAACAAAAACAAAATCGATCTGTGACCGTCGAAGCCGGGATCTTTCTCTGGTCGATTTTCTTCTGCGGTCAACTTAGATGACGTTGAAAACAAGAATCTCCAAAAATATCCCAACAAATATCTTCAAAACCTACCTTCAAAAAAATGAGCGGTGGGTTATAATACATACACTCAACCCAACTTGACCTGACAATTGTTCACACTAAAACTGCCACATATCTTAAGTGCGAAGAACCGTGGTCACGTGTCTTTTAAGTATGAAAAATGTGATTGGTTGGAACTTATGAACAGTAAAATAGTATACGTATTTATAATATTAGGGTATATATATATATAGAAGCAATCTAGAAAAATTCAATAATATTTTAAATAACAATGTAACATTTAATACAAATTTCTCGATAAATTTATACTTTTTTAATAATTTAGGAGGGTAGTTACCCATTGTGCTCATCTGACTCCGCCACTAACGAAGTTAATAATTTCAACAATTTATTATTTTTTTAAACAAAAAATTGGATATTTAACCAGCATAAACATATGAACTTTGAAAATAAACAACGATTTATAAATATGTTGTAAATAGTTATCGTAGTTAAATTACAGTTGTTTACATAAAATTGTGCACCAAATTATCATTTTCTATTTTGAGTAATTTTAAAGATTTTTCAAACTAAATTGATCCAAATAATACTGTAAACATATTGGTCTAATTATTTACTACACATCTATAACATATTTTCATAACTAATTTATATGGCTAGTAAATAAAATAGTCCTTAAAATGACGGGAAAACCATAAAAAAAAACACCACACCGTAACTATAAAAAAAAACTATAAAGTTAATACTTGTAAGTAAATAATCTCTGCGGCACGATTTGTAAATTATAACTTGCAACGCCGGGATAACTTAAGCCTTCGTACATTATATAGTACTAATACCTTTTTTAAAATCTTAACAAGTACTACGTTACATAATCAGTACGTATAGTACTAGTCTCTTAAGTCCTGACTGTATTATTTATTTGTACTCCTCATACATATAGTTTTTTTGTGTGTTTATATATGCAGTGTCTGATATTGACTGTGCATCTGATCTGCGCATTCAGATCATACCATCACGGAAGTGGCCGGAAAAGGTATCCCTCTTTGCTACGTGCTTAAAAATTAAAATATTTTCTGCTCAAAGAGTCTATATTATAAATCTAAATCTAAAATTAGTTACAGAGAATGGAATGTTCGTGAGATATATTTACTCTATATATACATATAGAGTGGTGACCCTGATATCCTGGTTTTGTTTTCCACAACATTTGTTGGCATAGCTCAAGCTGTTTTGAGATTAAGGTAAGGTAATGTACTAAATTTTTAAGCGTATATCGTAATTATATATTTCAATTTTTTTTTTTTTTTGGTATTATAGCACAAGTAAAGCTTTTAGCATGTGGTGAAAACCGTGATTAATGTTAACTGAGTCAAACCACGGCACCGTTGCTCCCACAATCACATGCATTTCGTATCTGATCGTATGATTAACAAGTATATTATTAAGATATATTAAACATAGAGGACTACATAATTATAAATTGGCTAAAGTCGACTGCTTCAAAGTCTAGTTGTATACATAGTCCATAACCACAAAGTGCATACAGCTAATGTATAATATTAAAAATGTAAAGAATCTCTTTGTCGTGGGGATGGAAACGTATTTTTTGTTAACTAAAAACTTCGTAGATGACCACTATTTTTATGATCATATATGGGTTGTAGAGTTGTTATTTCCTTTTCATATAACGCGCAGCGTTAAGTAAAGTTCAATGTATATTTCTGTGCATGTTATTTAAACATAACTATAAACTAATAAAAATATTTTAAATTTTAACGACGCACCTGAATAATAACGTACATAAGAAAACTTATAGAACCTTTTTAAGTTACAAAAAAGTTACTTTTTATGATACGACAAACAAAATATTTCTAAATGTAATTTAACTTTTTAGCTTCATGTAACATTATATTGATGGGTAATTGTAATATATACCTATCTAAATCATAATTATTTTGAAATTACTAAACGTTTAATAAATAAGTTGTAAGTAGTAAAAAAAATTGTTTCCTTACGAAAATGGTCAAAATTGTTGGAAATTAAGCAAAATATTAAGCATAAAAAAATCAACTGTAAAGATTTAAGTAAATTATATTTGTTATTTACGATTTATTTACAAAATGTTGGATATATTCAACTTGCGAATGTTTGAAGTGGTTATATAGCCAATTTTTTTTATATTTATCATATTATAAAATTTACTATTTACCATTGAAAAACGCTATTCCGAAGTTATAAGTTATAGCATTCCCTAAAATATTGATCAGATGATAAATTTTTCTTCCTATACATAACACATTACGATTCTTATATTGAAAACGCAACACAGTCAAGCATTTCTTAAAAACAAAATCACAGAAAGAAGTAATCGAGAACTTGATAACTCAATATAATCAACCCAATGAATCAAAAGTTTCATGTAATAATATATCATCCGGGCTAAAGCACAATACAAAAACGACATCATCCCAATTAAAACGCAAACATCATCCCAACGGCAACAAATGCCCCAAACAACGGAAAACCGTATCTGGCCGGAGCAGCACTGGGTGTAGGGCTCGGGGACATAGTCGAAGGCGCAATCGGCGACGACGTCGGAGCATCGTCCTCCGGCGAGGTCGCAGGGGAAGAAGCGGTCGGAGCAGAGCCCTCCGGCAATGGAGAATCGGCGGTCGGAGCAGAACTCTCCGGCAATGGAGAATCAGCGGTCGGAGCAGAACCCTTCGGCGATGGAGACTTGGCGGTCGGAGGGACTCCGGCGACGGGTTTGGGCGGCGGAGCAGCGGCGGTGGTGGCGGGTGAAGGATTGACGGCGAGCTTCATTCCCATACTGCAGTGACCCATGGTGGCGCAGATGAAGTATCTCTTCCCCGGGGATGGGAGAAGAATCTTTGTGTTTCCGTCGCTCCACGAGGTGATTGGGTTGGTCGCCTGACAGATGTCGTAATCCGATTTGGACACCTCCATCACGTTGTGCATTCCCCCGTAGTTGAAAACTGAATTCCAACCGTATGACCAAAATCAAATCATTAACCCGCACACAACTATGTATACTCATATAAAACAAAATAAAAAAGACCATTTAAATTTGACAAGGATAAACAGGTAATGAAATTTGTAAATTATACTGTAACTCTAAATATTTTAGACATTTATAACAATTTTATAAAACGCTGGTCATTTTTATAATATGTATGTTTATGTTAGCTAGTTAGCTATAATTGATATATATCTATATATATGGTTTGCACTCACCAAGGCTGTCTCCGACTTTGAAAGATTGAGCGGAAGCCCAGGCCGGAATGTTGCTGCTGGTGTCCCATCCTGACGTAGCGCCTCCAACAATGTGATCCACCGCGGCGGCTCCGAGCTCGACGAACATGGCAATGCAAGCCAAAAAGCTTACTATTGTTCTCACCCTCGTTCTCATTATTCCAATATTTGCTACCTAGCTTTGACTTTAGATGTTCAAAGGAGGGATGATTACTTGCAATGGTTATCACTCTAGGTCACAGCTTGAATCTTTCTGATGTGAAATACGTTAAGCCAAGTCTTTATATTAAGAGAGAATATGTTTTTATATATATTTTTATGTAATAGTCGTTGAGAGTTGGTTTTAGTTAGAGGTAATGCCAGGTTGTTCAGCTTGCTATAATTTTCATTAATTAAATAAAAACAAGTGGAGTTGTGTGCATTATTATTAATCTTGAACGGTGGCCGATCACTTTAGAGGTACAAGTTCATAACTAAACTAACTTGATTTGACTTAGACAAATGCTTTACCTAATCGTTAGTTGCTTAGTCTGAAAAATAAAATAAAAATATCGAGAGTATATATTTAGTAGATACGTACCTATTATTTTTCTAAATTACCGACTAAATGATATATTACAGATTTATTTATGACATTTTTAGTTAGGTGAGACTGCAAACCTTTAAAAAGTTAAATGCTATTATGTACCATTATTATAGATATTCAATGTCATTTCATCCTGATATTTCAGATTTACATAAAAGTAAATAAAAATTAGACAAATTAATGGTTAACTTTCACCTGTCAGATAATGACGATGAAATTCTTATGGCTCGATTATCTTCGTATCTTAAACCCCGATTTCCATTAAAATAAGTACAGATACTACGTTGTAGTTATTTTGTAAACTTAATTTTTATTTTTAGTGAATATCTAGATGTAACATTGAAGTACTTTTGTGCAGTGGAGCTGGTATATATAATGGTTTCACGTGAAAACTGTATCTAATCCTATATATCGTTGCTCCAAAATATCCAAATACATACTAATTTATTTATATCGATTACATATTATCTATCGGTTTACGATATATATTTTTATAACAATTTCAATATAATGACTATGGATAATATCGAGTATATATTGACAAACAATTATAACAAATAAATGTGTTAAAAACAATCTGGAATATGTATGTAACTTATCAAATTTATGAAAACACAAAATCAAATATTAAAACGTTTATGACAATAAATGAACTTGAATTTATAGCATAAAATAAAATAATTCTCAGATGTTACAAAAAAATCAAGCTTTCAAATTATGTTTACGAGATCGGTTGAGTTTTGAAACGATTGAAATGTTGGAGTTGCACCATCTCACTTTGACATTACGATTCACGAGATGTACAACGAATAATGTTCCATTAAAGTATGTATATGTATTTTATAGTTGCATTGATCCGTACCAATGAAAGTGTTAAGTATATAACTCTGCATATTCAACACTCAACTTTGAGTTACAAGGTACATTATTCTTGGATGCAGATATCAAAATTGAATTAAATTTCATTAATATCATTACTTGAAACATCATATACGGGAGTTGTGAATGTCGGAGAAGCGCTGAGAAAATAATCAAATTTCGATAACTGATCTAACTTTTTATCACCTCGATCAAAATCGCTACTGTCACTAAACCAAAATACCAAAATTAGTTGGTTGCAAAATTTACGTCCATTTCTTTGGCCCCTTGGATCATTATCACCCCGATCATATTCGCCCCCCATAATCACTACTATATTATATCCACCACTTGCACATTGAATGCATTTGTCACGAGAATAACCACCATAGAGATACTACAATCGTGTGTACCACTAGCACTAGTATTATCACTATCGTGACCAACATCACCCTACACAACTCGATCAACGTCAATACTTAAATTTTGCGTCTCGATATCGCATCTGATAAAGCTTTCACATGCAACATCTTGAGTATATATGTGACTTTCTCGATGTCAAATCAGAAAGTGTTATATGTATTCTATGTAAATCACTCTTCACAATATAAACACTCGTCGGTCAACAAATCTTATCGTCTTGCACTCTTCTCCTTGCATTATACTTGTCACGGTACCAAGTGTACTTGAATAAAAATTATATGTATACAATGTCGTCTTTTATTCAATTGTAAACATGGTACGCATCGACAAGAACTCATACATCGTTGCTTTGAGTCCTTTGTCGAGTATCACGGTGACAAGTCTGAACTCCACGCTATTCACTATAAGCAACTTGATATTGATGAACGATTTGAAAAATCTCGATATACAATTCGTAGAACTCTTTAAACACATTAGAGTCACTAGCCTTCATTTATAAATTTGGTTTTGAAACAAAGCATTGATTAGCACTTATTGCATTGAATAGTAAAAAAAAATGTAATTATCTTTTATTTTTTTGCAATAAACTTGAATTTCTTTACATGCGTAGTTTCGAAAACATCAACTCCAGTTTCTTTCATGACTTTCCAATTAACTCTACGGTTGAAAACATCACTTTAATATTTATGAACAATGAGATAACTTAGAGATTTACATGGATGCATAACTAAACAATAATTTGGATCCACTTTAGGAACACATTTGGTATAAATGTACCACTTTGCCATCTATTTTTGCTAATCATCTAATACTACCAACCTTATTATGGAACACATTTCTCATATTGAAAAATAGAGTTCTTGTACTTTATTTCAACAACTTTATTATTTCTAAGATGGTTTATAACGAAGATTAAAGCATCTTCTACAATCTGTAAGTTTTTGTAATGGAGCCTTCAGCCGTTACGTTATTTTTTTCAAATATTTTAACATTTCAAGGTATCTTTTGAAGGGGTACATTCAAATCATATGCACTGGGCCATTTCTCAATTTTTTCTCCGGTAAATGAATCTTAAAATGAACCATGTTCGTGAACATAAGTGGAAAAATTATTTCAAGCTTAGAAAAGATCTCAATAATGAAATCTTACGCTTCCTCGATATTTTTCCCACTCAATGTTCTAGAAATTACTAGTTTCGAAAGTTGAAAAGCTCGAATATCGTCTCTTGTATATCTTTTGGCACAAAATGACAGACACCAAAATCATTTCTCTATCTTCAACTAAAAGCGAGATTAGTAAACTGTTAAATAGTTACTCAAATTTATTAATTTCTCGGAATGAAACAGATTATAATAGTAGGAGAAAAATGATTAATAAATGAAAATTTGGTAGACGCTTAATCTACTGTCACACTCAGCTGTTGTAACAATGCGTGTAACACTTGGTCAAGCAAATATGAGATAGCAGTAACAACACAAAATAAATAATAAAAGATACTTACAATTGGTAACTCAGTTCATAGCAACGTCTCCTACATATGGGGGGTGTGATAACCCGGTGTAAATTAGTTCACTAGATAAATAGTTACCTATACAAATGGATTTATATGAACAACATAAACATCAAATCCAATTATAACTATAATAGTTAAATCTAATTTAGTCCCCTGAATTAGTGAATCCTCACAGTCCCACGAAAGACACGCATTCACGTGTTCTTTGATCAGAAGAGAAACTCAAGCGTGATTAGTTCATTCACGAGCAAATACAGATCCAATAAGAGAATCAATCATAGTAGGTGATCTGATTCTACATGCTCTTCACCGAGTCTAAAGTTTCTAAGCCCGCCAATCTTGCACGTCTAGAAAAGGAGGCTAATGGCAGCAACCATGCTTTTATAACGTCCAACATAGGAAGGTACTCGCTAGGGTATTTTTGGGGTCAATGCGTCAACACCAAAGAGGACGGCCTTTTAAAACACTTAAATTGAAAATGACAAAACTAACAAAATGTAGCCATCAGAATCGCACACTGTTAACGCAGAGGATCTCGATAAGTTATTGTGACAGATCACATGCATAATTCTTGCCTAATTAAAATCAACCAATAGATAGTAATAACAAAAAAATAATTGTTAATGCCTGAACATGGATCAACACTTGAACCGGTCCGCGGTTTGGTCTAAGGTCGGACCCTATGAACGCGCGGTGGTCGAACGAAAAAATTATCTCAAAACTTCCTGCCCCCGCCGTCACAGAAATATGTCTCTGGTGGCTCTTCGCCTGTAAAATAGAGAAACGTGAGCTAGAGAACCGCAAAGGAGTTTCCTCTCGGGACACTCCGACGCTCAACATTAGTTCGAGCGTTATCTGAGGTGAATAGAGATTCTGTTTTTGGTAAGGAATTCTAGAAAGAGAATGTCTAAGATGAGAGAGAAGCAGAGGTTTGTTAAGTTGTGAGAAAACTTACCTCCAAATGAATGAGTTGGAGGTTTTTATATTGATATGATGACTCGGGGTAAATTCGTCATTTGTTTATTCTAACAAAATTTGAGTAGGGCTTGCCTGCTCGTCGACATGTTACTAAGAGCATGCATGTTTCTAACATGTTAGTGAGAGCCCGACTGCCTGTATGAGGATGGTCTCACTTACGATACGTTAGGCAAGACATGCTTGTTTGGTGAGGAAGACCTCCCTGCTTGATGAGGAGGGCATGCTTACATGCCTAGTGAAGAAGGTCTACTTTACAATACTTTAGGCATGGCATGCTTGTTTGGCGAGGAGAGCCTTCCTACCCAGTGAGGATGGCATGCTTACATGCTAGTGAGGAAGGTCTGCCTTACACTATGTTAAGCATGTCATGCTTGTTTGGTGAGGAGGGCATGCCCGCCTAATGAGGATGGCCTGCCTGATGAGGAGGGCTCGCCTGCCCAGTGAGGAGGGCATGCTTATATGCTGGTGAGGAGGGTATGCCTTATGATACATTAGGCATGGCTTGCTTATTTGGTGAGGAGGGTCTGCCTACCTAATGGGGAAGACCTGCTTGCTTAGTGAGGAGGGTCCGCCTTACGATACGCTAGACAGGGCATACTTGTTTGGTAAGGAGGGCATGCTTGACTGCTAATGAGAGACCTGCCTGGTGGGGAGGGCATGTCTGCCTTCTGACGAGGAGGGCCTACTTGCTTGCTTCCTAGTAAGGAAGGCTTGCCTGCCTGGTAAGGAGACACCTGCCTGGCGAGGAGGGCCTGCCCGCCCGTTAAGGAAAGGAATGCCCAGTGACGAGGGTAAGGCTGACTGGAAAGTAGGGCCTACCTACCTAACGACAAGAGGGCATGCTTGCCCGTTTGACGAAAAGAAGTCATGCTTGCTTGTTTGACGAAAAGAGGGTCTGCCTGTTTGACAAAAGGAGGGCCTCCTTACTCGTTTGACGAAATGAGGGCTTGCTTGTTTGACGAAAAGAGGGCCTTATTGCCCATTTGACGAAAAGAGGGCCTGCTTGCCGTTTGACGAAAGAAGGGTCTTCCCGTTTGACGAAAAGAGGGCATGCTTGCCCGTTTGACGAAAGAAGGGTTTGCTTGCCTGTTTGACGAAAGGAGGGCTTGCCCGTTTGACGAAAAGAGGGCCTACTTGCCCATTTGACGAAAAGAGGGCCTACTTGCCCATTTGACGAAAATAGTGCATGCTTGCCCGTTTGATGAAATGAGGGTCTGCGTGCCCGTTTGACGAAATGAGGGTCTGCCTGTTTGACGAAAAGAGGGTCTGGTTGCCTATTTGACGAAAAGAGGGCATGGTTGGCTGTTTGATGAAAGGAGGGCCTACTTGCCCATTTGACGAAATGAGAGTCTACCCATTTGACGAAAAGTAGGCATGCTTTCCTGTTTGACGAAAGGAGGGCATCCTTGCCCATTTGACGAAAGTAGGGTCTGCTTGACCGTTTGACGAAAGGAGGGTTGTTTGCCCGTTTGTCGAAAGGAGGGCCTGCCCGTTTGACGAAAAGAGGGTATGGTTTCCCGTTTGACGAAAGGAGGGAATGCTTGCCCGTTTGATGAAAGAAGGGTATGCTTTCCTAACAACATGTTAGGAATGACATGTCTGCTTTCTGAGAAGGGTCTGCCTTCAAAAAGGAATTTTTATGATCGAGCGGAACTTTTCCAGTCATCATCACGATCTCCCCTTACTGAACTCTGACTTTTCATTTTGTCTCGGGCTGACTTGCCTTATTCAATTTTTTGGGCTGGGTTTTTGATGTTTTCACCTGTATCAATAACAATAACAATATATTATAAGGGATGAAAGAGAAGCAAATCGAGGACCGTTCGATGGTTTTCTTAAAGTAATATTTCCCTCTCACTGTTAGAAAATCATGAGCACCTTACCTCCCATGATACTACGGTTGACGAGAAGGTCTTTGAGCAATAAATGAACTTCTTCAGCGAATCAAATTTGTGGCTAAACGTACCTCGGACTTTAAAAGTAAATTAGAACTTCGGAGAAGGAAAGAGGAAGAATAAATTTGAGAGAGATCTTAGCTTGTTTTGGTGTTGTATTTGGAAAGAGAGCACTTGGTCTTTTATAGCCTAGACATGGTCGGTTTGAGCTCACATATCCATCCACCATTAACCGCTCTTAATGATTCTTAACACATCTTGATTAGGCTCGGTATAAACTTCCAAAATGTTTAGCATTTATTTCAACAATTGCAAATCAAAACCGCAGGAAAATTGAAACTGTAGCAAATGCTCAATTAATTATGAATATAGCATATAATTTATTTCCGGAATTAACTCTTAATTGTGAATTTTGTAATAAAAATAAAGATTAGGTCCGAAAGCCCAAAGACCAAAAAAAAGCTCAAGATCCAAGACCCTGGCCTGGCTCGGGTCGGCGACGGCGCGCGTGTGTGCGCGCGAGGGGTTAGACAATATAAAAAATAAATTAAAGATATACTAATAAAAAGGTCCCTAAATTGTTCACAAGTCTAGGGCACCCAATGAGTTCGGGCCGGTCCTGAGTTAGAGTTAACTCACTCACTCTCCTTCCTTGAACTTGGATACCACCTTATGGAGGATAATCCTATATAACTACACCAACTCTCCTTTCGTGTGACTCTTTTGGATATATTATTGAGTGTTTCTCTCCACTTCTATACAACACGTAACAAAAGAGAAATATCATTTTCTAAACCCAAAAGTATAAATAATATCTAGATTAGACCTATCTTTTTAAAATATCTGAAAATGAACTTTAACCCCAAAATCAGACCAAGATACGCTTATACTCAAATTTTGTATAACATCGTATCTCATCATATAGCATCCTATATCATTGTATCCTATCGTACAAAAAGTTATCGTATCTCGTCGTATCCTATCGTACAAAAAGTTATCGTATCTCATCATATAGCATCGTATTACATCATATAGCATCGTATGTCATTATATGAATTTTTCAAAATTTTGAGTACAAGGGTATTTGGTCCGATTTTGAGGCTAAAGTCCATCTTTAGATATTTTTAAAAAGATTGGTCTAATCTAAATATTTTCATACTTTTTGTCTAGAAAATGAAATTTCCATAACAAAATGTGTTTTTAAGCATACTTTGAACATTAATTCTTATTCATCATAAACATGATTTTGGCAAATAAATACTTAATTTTATATCCGTCGCAACGACGAATAAAAATATGAACATATTATTCAATTTCGATGAGTGTAGCTCACTCAAATATTTAGCCATAAATCATCCATATATTATATTAATAACATTTTATTAACATTTTTTTTCGAACATAAACGTAAACATACTATTTAGTCAGGTATAAACCTCCGGCACCCCTTATAGACTTATAGTTCATTTTTCTACTGTATTTACATGTGAAGAAGGTCAAAACTCTCCTTCCGACTAGACAAAAATGAAAGTCCTAGAAAGGTACAACTCTGAACTCATGCGAGACAACATGTGATCCTTTTTTTTGGCATGAACTCTGAACTCTGATACTCTTCGTAGTGATCCTTTTTTTTGGCATGAAGATGACAACATGTGCACTCTTATCGAGAAATTTACTATTGAAAAAAATAATCATGATGAAAAGGTTTATTTAGCGAGCTGGAAGTTGAGTAGCATGTCGCTGCTTTTAGAAGCTTTGCCAATTAAAATAACAAATGAGTTTGACCTTTGAAAAAGATTAAATATGGATAGAAAATAAAATGCGGTATTTGCAAGCACGAACAACTTAGTCAATGGCTTGTGCAAAGGGAAAAAGATATGCATATTTGAAAGAGAGAAAAACAATTAATGAAGAACGAAAAGAGGCGGGTCAATATAAGCTACATAATTGGTATATTATAACTAGGGGCATCATGAGACATTGATGTGTATCATCCAATGATAGATGTGGAAATCAAATTTAATTTACCTGCATCAGTTATTTCAATACTCAAATTATCGGATTTTGGAGTTAGCGATGATATGCTTTTTTTTAAATATTTTTTATACTGATAACATGGTGGTAATGTAGGTATACATACATTTGTGATCATTACGAGTAATTACAGCACTAAGTTTTTTCTGAAAAAAAAATTACAGCACTAAGTGATCGTGGACAATAATAATAACATCGTTAGTGCTAGTGACTGAGTCAACACAATTATTATTTTTCTACGTGCAAGTTGCAATAGATGAACTCCTTCGTGATATATATATATATATATATATATATATATATATATATATATATAACTTATCGGAGAGGGTTAATTTTTAAAAATATAACTTTACGAGGATTTACTTATCAATTTTCAAAGTATAGAATGTAAACTTTTTTGAATGGCAAAAAAAGTGTAAAATAATTTTTAGGAGGGTTCGAGCTCTCGTCGCCCTAGCTATAGCTCCATCCTTGTATATATTGTTAAAAATTTTAATTTCAATTTATCGGACTTGAAACTGGATAGCGAAAACGTACCTAATCTATGAATGAAAACACCGTGAGTGGTCTTCCAATTGTAAATTGTCTAAGTGTCCGAGTGTTCTTGTTGATGAGGATACAAAAACAAGCGTTACATCTACAATCAGGGTCCTATCCTCTAATAATTGCCTTTTGGCAGTTACTAATTATTATTGCCTATTTCTAATTTGGCCACTCATCAAATTAGGTTAGCACTTATGGTAGTCATATAATACTTTCATGACAAATACGTTCTTAAGTCAAAACTTTATTCCAAATTAGACCACATCAATTTGACTTAATAAAATAATGACTCAACATATTTATTTTTTAACATAAATAGTCCCAAAATTCTAACAATCTCTCACTGGACTATGCATGTATAAAATAAATGTATCAACCTTAGACATGTCAAAAAAGAAAAAAAAAAGTCATTACTATAATGTGACGTATTACAATCTCGTCCATCAACTATATCAACACATGATTAAAGTGATTTCCGTTGTATCAATCACAACTAAACCCATCACTGGTCACATACATCAATATAGTCAAATGACATAGATAAATTTATCATGAATATGTAGTAGATAAAATTATATGTAAAGTGATCTAATCATATCAATTTTATCTGATCCAACTTTAAAGAGATCAAATTTATCCAAAATATGCAAAGTGCACTAAAATAAATTCCATAAGTCTGACCAGACATAATAAATGTGGTTGATTACAAACCACACAAAACATAGATAAACAAACAAACTCCCACTGAATCTAGATATCCTGAAACTTTACAACACCTTAAATGAAGTGTGTTGTCGAAAGACCTTTCGATATTAAACTTTTTGCAAGAGAGTTTGCTATTATGGAGTTTGTTCCCAAATGTTCTATATAAATATGTCCACTTTGCATTCTTTTCTTAACAACTAAGAACTTGACTTTGTCAAACTCATGTGTTGGAATACTTTGTTGGAATAGGTTTAGGGTTAAAGAAAAATGTAACATTAATCAAATTAATGGCGGAATTTAAAAATTTCTTTTTCAAGTAATTTTTTTTTACTAACCTAGAAAAAGCATATACATGTTATATATTAAAAGCATTATTTAATTTAATAGAATAACAACCTTTCTTTGTAGCTTGATCTTGAAGCGTCTTGAGAAAGGTAATTCCTCTTCCTTGGCTCGCTCGTCACCTTCACACCTAATCTTGAACTCGAGAAACCTAAGATTTCTATTACAAGAGTCTATAGATGTTTTGGAAGGATTTGTGTGTGGGCCCAATTAAACAATATGAACCAAGAACAATTCTCGGATCATAAGCTAATTCTCTAGATCAAGTATGGATCTAGGTGCAAAATAAGAAGAGTATTTTCTAGAGAGAGAGAGAGAGAGAGGGTCGGCCAAATGAGGGAGAGAGAATGAGAAAACTTAACCATCACATCCCTATGTGAGGCTCTATTTATAGGAGAAGGAAAAATCTATAAAGGTCAATTATTCATTCATGAATGAATAATGTATTCATGACACAATATTTGATTTTCCCTTCCCCTTTCCCTCTTAGTTTGGCCGGCCATACACCTTGCATTAGTGAGGAAATATGTTTCCTCACTTAGCACATTTGTTTCATTCTTAAGGAAATTCATTTCCCTTTTTCTTTTGAGTAATTATCCTTATAAGAAAAAGGAAATAAAACTCTCTTCTTGATGCACTATCTTGGCCGAACTCTACCTAGGGGAGGAGCATCTAGATGCTACCTTATTTCTTTTAAGACAATTCTTATAATACCCATTGTAGAATTATAATTGCACAAATAACGAAATTAATTTCATAATGCCTTAAACGACTTTTCGGCTTTAGATAATAATTTATATTTTCATCAAATGAAAATATTCAAAATCTTATTTTGACATTCACATCATTTTATGTCCATGTGGACAAAAATACCTTTTAGACATTTTCCGAGAAAAAGTCTAATTTAACACTTGAACTTATTTTGACTTAAATTCTAGTTTAACAATCCTACTCTAGTGACCTGTAATAGTGACCTTATGGATCCAAATGAACAAAACTTGAGCTTCTATACTCGGACTCAAAAGTTCTCAAACCTTTTTCGAGTATTAGCTTAATGTCGACTGACTCCACTAAAGAGTCGACACTGAGAATCTCTCGGTTCAAATGAATTTATTTTCTACTCAATTTCAACTTAATTATATTGAGTGGATCCATTGAATGTTATCTATGTTTACCCTTCATGAATATCATCAACTAGTTGGGATTTATAAAATTACTATTTTACCCTTCTAGTTGTTATTTCCTCAACTCCTTTGTTACTTGTGAATAAGTCAGAAACAATGTATTGACGAGGAGATAACAAGTCACATTATTTCATCCAAATAAAGTCGCTACTTAAATTTGGATATTGCGCAATTCATTTATTCACAATCCAAGTAATAAAGTATGAGGTGATATATATTGCATCTCAGCAATCTTGTACATGAATTCTATATCTATGAGAACTTTACAAAGTTGGTTCATGACATCTTCATAACTTAATATCTCACCAATAGGCCTTGTCTAGATCACAGATTGGACCTAGAATTTGAATTTCTCAAATGAGAGTATTAATGCTATGAAATTACATGTCTCTTTTCAGGATTTAGGTAAGCATGATGCGATTCATACGTAGTGACCTTGAGATAGAAGATGTTAAATGGTTTGTTCTTCTATTGTCTCTAAAGGTGCACTGGTCAATTCAGTATCTTCGAAAGATACACTGGAAGAACTACAGAGTTCCTAACTCTCTATGCCTCGTAACCAGACATCCTATATTCTTCCAACAATCATACTGGGATCAATAGTCCGTTGATCTTTAGATTGCGAATATACCGTTTTAGTCAAACCATGAAGAGTTTGTTCACGCAAATCTACATTTGTCTCTTCATACATTGTTAGGTTTGATTAAGGACTATAAGACTATTGAATATCATAAATCTTCAATCAAACTGAAAAGGAATGAATGAACGTTTCAACTTTTATTAATTTAATCAACAAATTACAAAGATTTATATATTACATCAATATGTAAATAAACAATCTTTTAATAAGGACTTTACAAAGATTTATATATTACATCAAATATGCAAATAAAATATTTTCTTGTGGGCATCTTTACCAATAATAACATGATATAACTCCACCATCAACATATTGATGTAGTTTGATGGATTCTCACAAAAACGAAGTCAGAATAACCAATGATCTCCAAATGGTTTGACCTCCTATATGTGAGCATATAATCTTATGTTCTTTTCAAGTACCTCATGAACCTTTTGGCTGCTTTCCAAAGATTGATACTTGAATTGCTTAAATTATCTTCCTAAAATTCAATAATATACGCAATATCCAGACGCGTATAAACCTTAGAATACATAAGACTCTCAACTGTCGAAGCATAGGGAATCTTATTCATTTCTTAAATCTTAATATTTTTTCTTTCGATAATAAGTCTTTCATTTCTATTTCAATAAATGTTACCTGATCACTTATGTCATAATGAACTTGAATTTTCATTCCTTAATTTGCCTTTCATACCGTATGATTCCACATTTAATGTTTCATTTTAAGAAGCAATAATTACAAGCGCTTAAAGATTGTCATAAATAACAAATGAACCGGTCCCAACAACTTTAGAATTAATAGATAAACTGAACACAATATCTTGAATGAACACCATATCCCAATTTGTCCAAATAAGAAATATAAACCAAATTCCGTCTAAACAACGGTACAACAAAAGTATCTATTAAATTCAAATAAGAACCAATACTTAATAACAATCTGAAATGTCCAATTACTTCCACATCTACCTACTTGCCATTACTAACATAGATGCATCTCTCGGCATCTCTTAGCTTTTGGTAGCTCAGACAACCCTTTCTTCTTACGCCATAAGTGATATTTAAGACATTCATCCTTCTCATGTCCAGGCTTATTGCAAAGGAAAATTTTCTCCGAAAGTATCTCTCGGGTATGTGTATTTAGTGCCAGACTTTTGCCACTTTCAAAGGTACTTGCCAAATGAGCACTTTCAGTCTTATATTGCTTCAATCATTCCTCCTCTTGAACACAAAATGAAATGAGCTCGTTAAGAGACCACTTCTCTTTCTGACAGTTATAACTAACCTGAAAGTGACTGAATTTATGAGGGAGAGAAATAAGGACCAAATGGACAAGCAAGTCATCCGACAACTTAAGTTTAAGTTCTTTAAGTTTTGAAACAATATGAGAAATTTCCATAATGTATTCCCTTATATTTTCATTTCCCTTGAACTTCATTGAAATAAGTCTCTTTAAAAGAGTTCTAGTTTCGGCCTTATCGCTCTTTTTAAAGCGCTTTTCAATTTTGGCAAGAAAATCTATTGCATCGGTGATCTCTTCATATACCGCACCCTTAAAAGCTTTAGGTATGCCGCGCTTGATGATCATAAGACTTATTCGATTGGAACGGTCCCACTTCTCATAGATCCGCTTATCATTAGCGGAACTAACATCCGTAAGAGAAGTTGATTTATCCATTCTAAACGATAGATCAAGATCTATGCAGCCAAGAACAATCATCATGTTCTCCTTCCATTCCTTAAAGTTGTTACCATTAAGGACCGGAACCGAATTGAGATAAGCAGATACCATAGTAATAGCTGAAAAGAACAATATGATCACAATAAGCATATATACACATAAATTAACCTTAATAAAATTAATAAAATTCAAATAATGATAAATCTCATTCCAAGATACTTAATGCAACATCAATATCAAGTTTTTGGACAATAATATCGATTGCTAATGGTACTCTTGTTGTAACGATCAAACATTAACAATAAACTCGTCAAATTATTAATGTATCTTTGGATCAATTAATTATTCACAAGTAAACTTTACAATTGTTACCTGTTTATCATCACAATAATGTATATCTAATTTGGTCAGTCACTAATTTTCCTTTGGACCGATTAGTATCCGCATAAATTAACACATACACGACATACAAAATTCTTCATAAATAATTTACACAATAGAAGTCACTTTGGCGACATTTTTTGTTTCAATTATTAATTAAGAATAATGAATAAATATATAGAGAGAGTAATTTCAATTACCAGTTATTTGAATTAACAAAACTTTACTTATGTGTATATATACTGTGTAAATATCATGAATAAAAGAAACAGCGATACATAATAATAGACATAAAATAATTCCTCAAATACTCAGTCAATTCATTTGGTACAGTTGCCATATTAAATAAACGTAAGTTCAAATTTGCTGAATCCATTATTAACGCTTTTATATTAATATATAAAGTAATACTAATTATAAGTACTGCAACAAAGCAATCAATGTATATCTTATACAGAGAATTCTTTATATCGTAAAGTGAAGGATTCTATATCGCATATTACAGGTAGGAAAAAAATTGTGATATAAAAGCAACGGGAAAAAGTAGCGCATATCATATATCGCATATGGGAAGTTATCGTGACAGAGAGCAATGTCGGATATTAACAGCTAAAAGTATCGCAACAGAGTGAGAAGTATGTTCTCTATTTCGATTATCAATGAAATAGGTTATCGTAAATTCCAGAGTATGTATCGGACCGCATGATAAACCAAGAATCATCAAGTTCGACTACTTCATAACTTATTCACAAAAATTAAATTAGGTTGCTCTGATACCAATTGTTAGGAATTTTAATCCCTACTTTATGATCCTAATTCAATTTATGGGACTTAAAACTGGATAGCGGAAGCGTACCTGAATCCATAGATGAAAACACCGTGAGTGGTCTTCCAATTGTAGATTGCTTAAGTGGCTGAGTGTTCTTGTTGATGGGGATACAAAAACAAGCGTTACATCTACAATCAGGGACCTACCCTCTAATAACTGTTTTTTGGCAGTTACTAATTATTCTTGTCTATATCTAATTTGGCCCCTCATCAAATTAGATTAACACTTATGGTAGTCACATAATACTTTCATGACAAATACGTCCTTAAGTCATAACTTTATTCCAAATTAGACCACATCAATTTGACTTAATAAAATAATGACTCCACATATTTATTTTTTAACATTAATAGTTCCAAAATTCTAACACATATCACCCCAAAATTCAATCAGAACACATATTGACTAAATTAGCATTATATTTACTTATATTTGATTTACTGAAATCTACTAGATATATTTACGTTGGTATAAAATTAATAAATATTTTTATAGATATATATCTAAAAGACTCTAAATGTTTTTAGAAGTAATTATAATGTTTGTATGTTTTAAGTAAATAACTAAATTTATTTACACATACGAATATTTAACAAAAGTTAAAATATATATATAAATTTTAATGTGTTTTTTTGTATGAATTTTGGTGTAGCCAACAAAAAGCTTTCATGGCTAGTTCTTTTTTGGTAAACTGAAGGGTTTATCCCAAATATATTCTTAAATAAATTAAAACGAGCTTATTAATTTGATATAATCTTTTAATCAAGTGTATAGCATTAAAATGTTATCTAGACTCAGCAAATTCCTGATCGAGTATTGAAAGCGTGACTTAACGGATAAGACCGGACCGTCCGGTCCGTTAAGCCTTTAGTCCGATAAAAAAGTAACCGAACCCTTAAAGTGTGACTATAAAAAAATTAAAAAAAATTCATTTACTGACATTTCAAAATAATAAAAAATAAAAGAAAACTATTTTTTACCGTTGAATTCTACATCCAGCTGTCAGATTTTAAAAAAAAAAGACTAGACCTAAAATTTCGGTGAAAAATAGCAACAGATCATTCCGATCTGGTCCAATAAGTATAATAACCAAATTAGTTTGTTAAATTCTACCGGAGCGGACGGATCAAGTCCGGTTTGGTAGGCCACGTTTACAGTCCGGTCGAAAGACTGCATAAGACAATTTGTTGGATTCAGGACGCAATAACTGTTGGAATATAATTTTGAATAAAATAAACTAATGACACCGACCAAATTTTACTGATCATATAACTCGGAAAATAAATATCTTCCAAATTGTCATAAAATTATAATTTTTTAACATTGAACTCCAGGACCTAGTTCCTAAATGAATTTTATTTCAGAATTTCATTATTTACATAATCTGTAATATAACACATGATCCATATTGTTTAACATTCAAGCACAAATTATACATATATATAAACATTAATCTATGACGGAATCTCTTACATCAGGATATTTGAATCATATGAATCGAAAGCTGTAATTCAGTGGACCTATATTTAACGATAGCCATGACTAATAGGAATCCAAAACAGAATTTCGTAATAATATATGCATGATAATAGGATAATTTCTTTTTTATGTGTGATAAAACTTTAACAAAATTTTAAGTTGTAGTTGATTGCGTTAATCTCGCAAAATTTAATACCAATTATGATATATTATGATAAATTTTTTGTTAAAAGTCTCTTTTTTTCACATATGTCACATAGTAAATTTTTATGACATGTAAATACATATATTATGAAAATTTCCCACTTCTTTTACCTCTTGGACAAGAAATTCAACATATTAGTAGAGAAGCATATGTACTAGTAAGAGTAAGGCATAAAATATGAAACGTAACCCACGCTTAGTTATTCAGCTATATAATAGCATACAGAGTCTACACACACTTAATTAGCATGGACGAATCGATACACATGATCTAGTTAGTGAGCGTCTACAATAGGATAAAGCTCATATCGAACGTAGCAACTCCCACCAACAACCCGACCGCCTATCTTCCCGGCGCAGCACTTCGGAAGCTCGGCCACGGCGTCGTCCAAGCACTTCTTGCAGTCGGGCCCAGACAGGTCCCTCGTGCACTGGGCCAGCCCATAAACCGTCCCATCCGGGCCCGGCCCATCTCCCACGGCGTACTTCGGCACCGCCGCCGCCGAGTCCACGGCTTTGGATCCCAGCCCGCCCAGCAGCTCCGCCACGTCAGCATCGAACCCCTCGGGGTCCTTCGCCACGTCGTTCACGTTCCACATGTAGAACCGGTTCGCCACGTCGACCAGGCCCAGGAAGTCCTGGTCGGAGTACTTGACGAGACACTCGTCGTACCAGATCACCGCCGCCTTGTTGGAAGGGCACCGGGTCTTGAGCTCCTCCCAGGCCGCGGCGGCGCACGACTTGCACACGGCGGGCTTGACGTCGCCGCGGCACAGCGCCAGGCCCGTCGCTTGGCCCACCGTCGCCGAGGAAAAGCCCGTCGGGATAACCTTCAGAGACACTTTCTCCGCCACGCGGGTCAGGTCTGCGGCGAAGGCCGACCCGCGCGTGTAGTTTTTCGGGTTTGAACAGAAGTGGAAGAGAGGCTCGAAGGCTGTGGTTGAGCCCACCAGGATACTCCAGATCAGGATTGAGAGGAAAGTCGTTTTTGAGGATGACATTTTTTTTCTGTTTTTTGTGTTTGTATTTGAAGTTTGAATAAGTTGATAGTCAACAAATGAGAGGATTCTAATTTTCTATAAAGCTGGACACCTCTATTTAAACAAGAAAACTAACTTACATTCTAGATTATTATCATAGAGCTGGGGGAAAAGAATTGAATTCGTCGTGCTTTGACTAATACATAGAGATATTATGAGTAAGTTGGACAGGGTAGTCAGTCGAAATTTTTGACTTTTCTTTTGAGTAATGAACTTGCCTTTTAATTATTCTGATCTGATTGTTTCTTTTCTCTCTCTTGAGTATATTATCCTAATCTAACTTCTACAAATACCACGTGGCGGCATTACAATTTCCATCTTTTTCAAATATCTATATTGCTCATCTATCTCTTACTTAATATGTAATTCACTAGTGACACGAGCTAATTTCCCTTTCAAAAGAAACTAAAATTTTACTTATTTATTAAAAGATAACTAATGAGTTCGTAGTAAATTATAATAATTAAATTTGTTATTTAGCTTATTTAATTTTCTGAGGACAAGTGAAATATTTAAAAAAATCTTACAGTTGAATTATGATCACTTATTATAACATAAATAAATATGATTCTTTATTTGGCTTACTTATGGCAACATATGTTCTGGAGTGGGTAGATCTAACCGTATTAATTTTTCCTTGTCGTGAGAGATATAAGGTTTAATATTTACGTGCTAAATCATAGTTAAGTTATATAATAAATCGATGCAAGTAAAAAATTCAAAACGTTATTGAAATTATGTTAGCCGCTCGGACAAGTGTCACACACAAATACTTAACAATATGTGTAACACTTGTACAAGCAAATATGAGATGACAATTAAAACAGTGTAAATAATAAAATGAGCATGCACAATTGGTAACCCAATTCCTACATCTGAAGGTGTGATAACTCGGTGGAAAAGATTTCACTAGTAATTTTCTGTACAAATGGACTTTTATGAACAACATAAACATCAGAGCCAAATTACTAACTATAAAAATGAAACTTGATTCAGTCTTCCTCTAAATTAGTGAACCCTCATAATTTCACGAAAGATACGCCTTCATGTGTTATTTGATCACAAGAAATTCTCAAGCGTGATTAGTTCATTTACGAGCAAAACAAATCCAAAAATGCGAGTCAATCGCAGTGGGTGATCAAATTCTACACTGCTTTTCACCGAGTCTACAGTTTTCCAGGCCGTCGATCTTACACGTCTAGAAAAGCCTATAAAGAACGTATCAAAGAGGCTAATGGTAGCTACCATGCTTTTTATAGTGTCCCACACATGAAGGTCTTCTCTATGGTTTCTTTGGAATCCACACGACAACACCAAATAGGAAAGACCTTTAAAAACTTATCTCCGAAAATCATGAAACTGGCAAAATATAGAACCACACGATCACAGATTGTTAATGCGAAAGATCTCGATAAGTTATTGTGACATATTACGTCAAAACAGTTACCTAATAAAAATCAGCAAATCAATACTGATAACAAACTCCCCCTTTGGCTATTTTTTAGGCAAGCACACAATTGAATCTTGTACACCGTTCTGATTCAAAATAGATGATGGACCATGTCTCCCCCTGATTGCCTCAAAACATAGAACAAAGACAAGGATATACCAAGACAAATGGAGAAATAAAATAATCTCGCAGTGAACAAAAACTTCGATATCCAAAATCAACGAAGTCTTTAAACAAAAGCACATAATAGTTTGTATCATAGAAGCAGTAGAATGATAGTTATCTAGAACAAGCATCACACATATAATAAAGATAAAATACAAAGTCTTGATGTTACAAACCCAAATAAACAAGCAGTACTAAGCAAAGACTGTTGCATCAGTAGTATCAACGGTTGGAGCCTCAGTAGGAATAACTTTGGTTGAGGTAGAAGCGGAAGACTTTGCATTATCCTTCATGGATTTAATTATACCCTCTACAATGGCCTTGCGTCTGGTAGAAGTTTGAATAAAGTATTGAAGAAAATCTGTTTCCTGTATGAGGGTCTGAAGGATATCAGTCTGAGCAGAAGCACTCAAAGGAGCAACCAATGCAGGAGCACTGTTGATGTCAACTGTTGGATCACTTGGACGCTAAATAACACACACATGCCTGCCTTTAAAAAATTTCAAATGAAACGGAAGAGGAAAATGAACTTTTCCCAAAACATAATCTGACCGGAGGAGACCTTTCTTCTGGTCAAGGAGCAGTTGAGTAATCAGGCATGAAAATCCTATTGGAATTTGAGTTGCAAATTTGCACAAAGTTTCAATTTGATAAATAAGTCGGCCTACTTCAATAGACACAGTGGAACCATTCAATGTGGGTGCCCAATTAGCAGTAGCAATACGAGCTAAGACGTAGTACTTAGCTATGAGATTTGATGCTTGAATTCCACCTTTGGTTGGCTAGAGAGCAGTCTCATCACCCGTGAAAATTTTTGCCATGATGTCGAAGCTCGAGATGGGGTCTGTGACAGTGGAGTTGGTCCCGCCCAGAGTGTCATTGATCATTTCGGGGGAAATAATGAACCATTGACCGCGAACTTCAATTTGAACTTTCCTTAATTTAGCACTCTTAGGACTCTCCATCTCTGGAGACAAACTAACAATAAACTCTTTCACGAGTTTTGGATAATATGGAACAATTCCAATAACTGTCTTTAGCAAACCAGCTTCTTGAAGTAGATCAAGGATAGAGGAAAACTTCATAGCATCTTTCGATAGTTGTCTCTCACGAAAGATGGTCCTCTAAGAGAAAGTACACATTGTCCAGAGGAGCAGATGGGATATTCTTCGTAAGCTTCATCTAATCCTTGTACTTCCTGGTCTCCATCAGAAAGGAAGGTGCTACTTAAAATTCTTCCTCATTAAAAGAACAGAGTGCGGTGTAGGGATTTTTTTGGACTTCTTCTTCTTATGGAGACCTCTCTTAACCTTCATGGTGTTCACCTTCACAACCAAAGGCTTATTCCCAGAGACTTGTTGATGAACATCAATATCAAGCTGAGTAGCAAGGGGCTCATGCAGAGGAGAATGAGGGACATCTAAAACAGTGGGCTTGGGCTGAGAGGCTCTTCTTGACTTCTCATGTGCAGTGATGATCGTGCCTTCATCATCTGGAATATAATCAGGTTGAAAGGACTCTTTCCTCTTCAAACTATAAACAGAATTCTCAACAGAAGTTGACAGTGTTAGGAATTCATGACCGCTTGAGAAGATACTTATGTAAATTCTCGTTGATATTATTAATAAAATAAAGTTTGGCATTTATGATTTATTCGAATTGAAATGGTTATTTCTTATGTATTAAGATTTATAGAACATTCATCATCCCGTAGCCTCTATATCAAACTGAGTCACGTGTTGGGCACCTGAGTTCAGGCAGTCTCCTAAAACAAGGTCGATGACTGATATACGCTTGGAGAGCTATATCGAAAGTCATATATGTGGAACAAATGAGTGAAGATTGATCACTATGTGGGAGCATTCTACACTTGTGGTAAGTGTATGATCTTGACAGGCCTTGGGATATATGTGTCGTTTAAGGATTGTTATAACGTACTAACTGAGGTTACTATGATGGTCACAGTGAGACTTGATCTAAATCCTGAAGTGGTCATGGACACTGAATTATGTCTCTGAGCTCTTTAACTCATTCTCTAAAAGGATATTCATGATAATCAAAACTTATGTGAGAAGTGATTCGAGTGATGATTCGAGTGAGAAGTGATTTACATATATGCAATCCAGCCTCCTTGAAAGGAGGTCAATTTTTACTCACCTAAGAGTTGATTCTAGAACCGATTGATTGCCCGCACTCTCGAAGTAAGTTAACATTCGAGAGAATCCTTCGCTAGGGAAGCAACAATGCTTAGGGATGATATGTATCAAAAGAAGTATAACGGATTAAATTGACTTCTCTTGACACGGGTTGAACCTGGAGGATCTTTATCACGAACTGCCTATATCAATGGACACTCGTCACGATGAGTAAATATAATTATAGTATTAAAGAAGGGTTCAGCCTTTGATTACATAGTAGATTGATAAAGACTAGACAAATTGATGGAAAGGAGATAGGACTATATCGTCTTTTTTGTCAGTTCGTTAAGCTTCTACTACTAGGTCATTAGTCCTCCATTAGACTCTTATATAGGCGGATAAGAACTTTCAAATAATAATGTTGTTCATTATTTAATCTCACTTGCTGTAATAGTCATTGATAACATTAATTTTGGAAAACGGGTATTCACATAATTAAATAAATGTTTAAAGCATAATTGTTTATTTATTGTTGGATCAAATAAATAAATAATTAATTAGATTTTTGGGCTTGGGAATTTCGAACTGGGCTTAGCCTAAGGAGTTGATCGAAAACCCCCTAGGGATATGCCCTAGGGCTTGGGCGAACTTTCTCCCCATATCCTCCTTAGATTTCTCTCTTAGGAGAGAAATTGTAAACCATAGATATTGATCTAATGAATGAAAGAGAGTTTATATTCACTGCTGAGATCTAATGACCCAAATTAAATCCAAAGGAGATAATAGCTCTAGAAGGAGAGAATATCTCAACATAAAGGATATAAAATATATCATGGGTTATCTTCCTACCAATGCTATATAAATAGGAATAGATTTGGAGATGAAAAGGAATTCCATTCTACACAGAATAATCAGCCAACATCCTCTCTAGGCTTGGCCAAATTTTTCCTTCCCCTATTCCTCAGAATTGCTAATTCCAATCCTAAATAATAAGAGTGAGATCCCGAATAATCTGGTTTCGAGATCTAAGTGTGATATCGATTGTGCCCACTTATATTTTTTATTCGTCTCGGAGATTACGGTTCGGAAGACTACAGTGTCATCCTCGAGTACTAAATCAGACGAAGGAGTTGTGAAAACTTGAAGACTGATCGAGTATAGGATTAGAGCATTATGTACCTGAGCCAAAATTCATATGAGTTTACTAATCACTTCTTTTATTTATTGGTTATTGAATTGCTTTCGTAATGGAATTAAATTAAAAAATTAATAAGTCTAGATCTTGTTTAGTAATGATTATTATTAATTGGCTAATGTGAGCGTAATTAAAAATCTTCCACATTTAATATGGTTGCTAAGGTGAATTAATCACCAACTGTCAGGACATTCTAGGTCGACAACAGGTGGGTTTTCATGATTCTCATTCAAGCCTAAAATTCCTCTGATGACTTCGAGATCAGCATGACAAGGTTACATATTTAGAAGCAAGTGGGAATCTCCCCTTGTGTTACTTAGCGTGGGAGAATCGTTACATGTGTCTTTAGGCAACTCCGGAGGGGGTTGAACATGTTGGAATCGATCTAAGATTTAATAATTTATTATCTATCATATATGGTAAAATATAAATATAAAAGAATTTAAAACGTGTAAAACGATTTTACTACCTAGACAAAGTACATGAACATGTTCTTATATAAAACACATAATAAATATGAAAATAACTTAATACTTTTTTCTTGTCACTTTATCTTCGAGAGCCTTCTCAGATGAAGATCCTTCGCCTCGCCTCGCTCCTTCTCGCCTTTTGATTTTCGAGCAGCCACAAGAGTTTCTATCACAAGAGTCTTCGAGTGTATACATAGTTTAGTGTGTGGGCACTATTAACCACTATGAATCAAGACTGAGTCTTGAATCAAGAGCTAATTCTCTAGATCAATTGAGGATCAAGGTGCTAAAATAAGAGATATTTTAGAGAGAGAGATGGTCAGCCAAAATAGAGAGAGCAAGTGCCAAAAAAACTTATATTTTCACATCTCAATGGATTAATTTATAAGATAAGGAAATCCAAGGAAGGGTAATTACTCTTTCCTATTGTGTATTCATGACACAATATTTGATTTACTCTTCTCTTTCTCTAGGGAATGGCCGGTCATACATGTGCATTAGTTAGAGAAATTTGTTTCCTCACTTGTCACATTCGTTTCATTCTCAAATAAATTAATTTTCTCTTTTCCTTTTTGAAAATTATCTTCATAATTCAAGGCAAAGAAATTTCTAGATATAATTTCTCTCCTCTCTTTATGTTGGCCGAACTTTACCTATGTGCGGAGCATCTAGATGTTTCCTTGTTTCTTTTTAAGACAATTCTTAAAATACCCACTATAGAATTTATATTGCACCAATAATGAAATAAATTTCATAATATCTCAAACGACTTCTCGACTTTAAAAAATAATTTATATTTCCATCATATGAAAATATTCAAAGTCATATTTTGACATTCACATCATTTTATCTCCATGTGTACAAAAATACCCTTTAAATTATTTTCGGAAAATACGTCTAGTTCAACGATTGAACTTATTTTGACTTAGCTTCTAGTTTAATAAACTCTACTCTAATGACTCGTGATAGTGACCTCATGGACCCAAATGAACAAAGCTTTAACTATGATTCTTGGACTCAAAGTTCACAAAGTTTTCATAGTCTAGCTTAATGCCAACTTACTCCACTAAAGAGTTGACACTGAAAATATCTCGGTTCAAGTGAATATATTTTATACTAAACTACTTATTTGTGATGAGTGTATCCACTGAATATTATCGAATCATTACCCTTCATGAATATCACCAACTCGATGGGATTCGCAAAATTCTCATTTTACCCTTCTAGTTGTTACTTCCTCAACTCCTTTAATACTTATGAATAAGTTAGAAACGATATATTGACGAGGAGCTAACAAGTCACAACGTTTCATCCAAAAGAATTCTTTATTCAATTTGGACACCGGCCGGTACATTTATTGAAAATCCAAGTAATAAATCATGAGGTGATATACATTGCATTTCAGCAATCTTGAACCTGAATTCCAAATCTATAAGAACTTCATAAATTATACTCATGTCAACTTCATAACCCAATATATAACTGAAAGAACGCATTTACTTCACACAGCTTGGATCTAGAGTTTAACTTTCGCAAATGAATATATTGAGTTATGAAATGACATGTCTCATTTCAGAATTTTGGTAAGCACAATTTAATTCATAGATAGTGACCTTGAGACAGAAGAGGTTAAATGATTTGTTCTTACATTGTCTCTAAAGGTGCACTGATAAATTCAGTATCTTCAGAAGATACACAAGAAGAACTATAGACTTTTCAGCTCTCTATGTCTCGTAACCAGACATCATAAATTTTTCCAACAATCATACTAGGATCAATAGTCCGATGATCTTTAGATTGTGAATATTTTGTTTTAAGCAAACCATGAAGAGTTTGTTCATGCAAATCTACATTTGACTCTTCATACATTGTTAGGTTTGATTAAGGACTATAAGACAATTGAATATCATAAAGCTTCAAACAAACGAAAAAAGAATGATGAAAGTTTCAACTTTTATTAATTTAATCAGCAAATTACAATAAAGACTCGTTAGAGATCTATATTACATCGATATAAAAATAAATAATCTGCTTCTCGGCATCTCTACTAACAAGCTCCCACTTGACTCAAAGACGATGAGAGTAGTCCGTCATGCCTAACACGTCTCTGTGATGCACGATCTCTCTAATCAAATGGTATTCCTCTCAATATACTTAGAGCGCTTATGGTTACTAGGTTCATTTGAGTTAGAAACAACCTCATTATTATCACAATAAAGTGTCATAGGCTCGTTATCATTTGAAATGACTTCCAAATACTTAAGGAATTTTCTAAGCCATACAGCCTCTTTGGAATCTTCACAAGCAGCCACATATTCTGCTTCCATGGTCGAGTCAGCAATGCAAGATTGCTTGATACTTCACCAAACAAAAGATCCACCATTCAGGATGAACAAAGATCCTGAAGTGGATTTCCTGAAATCCTTATCCGCCTGAAAGTCGGAATCGATATACCCCGTTATAGTCAGGTTAGTACGTGAATATGTAAGCATCAAGTTCCTAGTTCTACGAAGATACTTAAGAACATGCTTAACAACAATCCAGTGCTCGGGTCCAGGTTTGATTGGAAACGGTTAACTACGCCAATGGAAAAATATATATTCGGTCTAGTGCACAGAAGAGCATATATGAGACTTCGTACGGTAGAAGCATAGAGAATCTTTCTCATGTCCTCAATCTCTTGTGTAGTCTTGGGAGACTGGTCCTTAGAGAGTGAGACTCCGTGTCTAAAGAGGGTCTCACCCTTCTTAGGGTCATTTCCCTTTTCCTTTTGGGTAATTATCCTTATAATTAAAGAGAAATGAAACTCTCCTCTTATATGCATGTTGGCCGAATTCTAGCTAGGGAAGGGGCATCTAGATGCTTCCTTATATCTTTTAAGACAATTCTTAAAATACCCATTGTAGAATTATTTTTGTACAAATAACGAAATTAATTTCATAATGCCTTAAATGACTTTTCGGCTTTAGAAAATAATTTATATTTTCCTCGCATGAAAATATTCAAAATCTTATTTTGATATTCACATCATTTTATGTCCATGTGGACAAAAATACCCTTTAGACATTATCAGAGAAAAATTCTTGTTCAACACTTGAACTTATTTTGACTTAGCTTCTAGTTTAACAATCCTACTCTAACGATCTGTAATAGTGACCTTATGGATCCAAATGAACAAAACTTGAGCTTCTATACTCGGACTCAAAAGTTCACAAACCTTTTCCGAGTATTAGCATAATGTCAACTGACTCCACTAAAGAGTTGACACTGAGAATCTCTCGGTTCAAATGAATTTATTTTCTACTCAAATTCAAATTAATTATATTAAGCGGATCCATTGAATATTATCTATGTTTACCCTTCATGAATATCATCAACTAGTTGGGATTTACAAAATTACCATTTTACCCTTCTAGTTGTTATTTCCTTGACTCCTTTAGTGCTTGTGAATAAGTTAGAAACAATGTATTGACGAGGAGCTAACAAGTCACATTGTTTCATCCAAATAAAGTCGCTACTTAAATTTGGACACTGCGCAGTTCATTTATTCACAATCCAAGTAATAAAGCATGAGGTGATATATATTGCATCTCAGCAATCTTCTACATGAATTCTATATCTATGAGAACTTCACAAAGTTGGTTCATGACATCTTCATAACTTAATATCTCACCAATACGCCTTGTCTAGATCACATAATGGATCTAGAATTTGACTTTCTCAAATGAGAGTATTAATGCTATGAAATGACATGTCTCACTTCAGGATTTAGGTAAGCATGATGTAATTCATACATAATGACCTTGAGATAGAAGATGTTAAATGGTTTTTTCTTCTATTGTCTCTAAAGGTGCACTGGTCGATTCAGTATCTTCGAAAGATACACTGGAAGAACTATAGAGTTCCTAATTCGCTATGCCTCGTAACCAGACATCATAGATTCTTCCTACAATCATACTGAGATCAATAGTTCGTTGATCTTTAGATTGCGAATATATCGTTTTAGTCAAACCATGAAGAGTTTGTTCACGCAAATCTATATTTGTCTTTTCATCCATTGTTAGGTTTGATTAAGGACTATAAGACTATTTAATATCATAAATCTTCAATCAAACTTAAAAAGATAAACGTTTCAACTTTTATTAATTTAATCAGCAAATTATAATAAGGACTTTATAAAGATTTATATATTGCATCTATATGTAAATAAACAATCTTCTTGTGGGCATCTCTGCCAACAAGTGTAACCAGACATCATAGATTCTTCCAACATTCATAAGAAGATCAATAGTCCGATGATCTTTAGATTGTGAATATTTCTTTTTAAGCAAACCAAGAAAAGTTTGTTCATGCAAATCTACATTTGACTCTTCGTACATTGTTAGGTTTGATGAAGGACTATAAGACTATTGAATATTATAAAGTTTCAAACAAATAAAAAAGAAATGAATGAAAATTTCAAATTTTATTAATTTAATCAGCAAATTACAATAAGGACTCATGAGAGATTTATATTACATCGATATTCAAATAAATAATCTCCTTGTGGGCATCTCTGCCAGCATATATTCCATGGAAATCACACGCTTTCTAAATAATTTGAAATGAAAATTTATAATTTTGAAAATAGAGTTGTGTACGAAATGTAATATTGCATTTCTATGACTTTATCTCATACATGATTGGTCTACGTGGTTTAGACAGGTACATATGCCTAGTAATATATTTTTAATCTAATAATTCATCGTCTCCAAATTTCATTCATGGTCTTTTACTCCAGTCAAGTCGAGTAGGTGGAAATTATAAAATAACAAATAGTTTTCATAGCATGGATGTCACGAAATTACAAATTATCATCACAAGAGTAAACGGTCTTCATGATAAAGTCGTTACATTTATTACCTCATGTGGTAAATAAGGTCAGGAAATTTGTGACTAAGATATCACGAAGCCTATAAATAGTGATTAAGAAAACTAAAACATTTATAAAAAAAACTACTTATCTTGACATTCCATTTAAATTATAGAATTTAGAGATAAATAGAAATTAAAAATTATAGTTTCAAAATTAGCTTCGTGTGCAAAGTACAACGTTACACTTTTATGACTTGATCTATTATAATATTGGTCAAAACATAGTTCGCACATGCACATGTATAAATTTGTATTTTTTTTTAAATCCAACCATCCATTGTCTCTTGTGGTTTGAACCACACCATTTTACTCTATGTAAGTGGAGGTGAAATTAAAACTAACACAGAGTTTTCGTGATAAGAACGTCACAAAATTACAACTTATTGTGACAAGAATATACTGGTTTTGTGATAAAGACGATACATATATCTCGAATTCGTGACCTAGGTGGTGAAGAAAGTCAAGAAATTCGTGACCAAGACGTCACAAAATGAAAAATTAACTATTTTATATATAAAACAATTATGCATCTTGATATTATATTTGAATTATACACATTGTAGATAATTAGTTGTGAAAATTTAAAATTTAAAAACAGGTTTGTATGCAATGGATAATACTAAGTCTTTATAACTAAATTTCTTATAGTTTTGGTTATGCGCATATATATATATATATTTAAATCTACCTATTCAATGTCTTCGACACCTCAACCACAACCTTTTACTTCATTCAAGTAAATTTAGAGACAATGAAAAAAGCAAATAATTTTTGTGACAAGAATGTCACAAATTACAAGTTATCGTCACACGAATATATAAATGTTTTGTGACAAGGACGTGTTGGCAAGATATAAAATTGGAGAAACGAAGGGACAGAGCTTCAAGAAAGAGAGTATAGGTGAAATGTATGAGAAAATTGGAAAATTTTTGAACATAATGAGTTGGAGTTCGAGTCCAAAAAAAAGAGATAATAATTTATATCAGTTCGATCAAATCGCTTGCAATTTTAAAATCAGACGGAGATCTCTGAAGGATCTAAGATACATGTAGCATCTAGTTTTAAATTCTAGAGAAAAATTCCATCAAATTGTAAGATCCTTTTATGGGCTAAAATAACCTGTACATGCGAGATTCAATGAATTGAAGGATGCTTCTGGAGGCAGGGTGCTCGTACTCGCGGTCTCGTTTGCCGTGTTCTCAGTTCTTCGAAGGAAGGTTACAACGTTTTATGCGGGCAATGGGTTAGCGTTATGTGCCGGGTGGATGTAGAGATGGAGGGACGGGCATTTTCCGACAACTGGGTGAGGGTCGTGTTTTAGTTTCTTGTCTAATTTTGATGTACTTTACTGGTTTATTAGTTCAGTTGGCTGGATAGGTTTTTTTTAGTTGATAGTGGTGTTTTATTTTGGAGTGAGAGATAGACAACTAGTTTTAACCGGAAGAAAAAAAAAGGAAAAGTTTGTGAATCGTTTATGTCTATTCTCTGTTCTTGGTGCCCGAATTACAAGTTGGCGACGCTACGTGTGCGTCGTAGGATTCGCAGAAGACCTTTGTTGAAGGGGTCCGTGATTGTGGTTGTTGGGCTTTGTTTTAGCCTATTAATAGCACATCGACTCTTTTGTTCCGATTATTCATGTTTTCTGCTTCTTATTAGTGTTTCATATTATATTGTGCGTATGAGATTCCGGCCTCTATCCGATTCAGTTGTAAGGCTTTTTCCATTTCTCTTTGCTAATGAGAATATCATTTTTCAAAAAAAAAAATTACATAAAAAAGTGTCGTTGTCTCGGCAAATTAAGGAATATGATTCAAGTGCGTGATCATCATTTTTTATGTTCGTGATGTGAATATTTTTTAACCTAAAGAAAGAATTTGAAATGCAAGACCTTAGAAGACAAATATTTTCTTTGCTTAAACATTGAGCACGTGACAAATATACTTATGCATCAATGGTATTGGACAAAAAATATTTTCTTCGTTTAAACATTGAGCACGTGACAGATATACTTATGCATCAATGGTATTGGGCAAAAATGGTGATTAAACGTTTTCATATGCACAGATCAATTTTTTGAAGTACTGTAATGGTCGTCTATCTCTTGATGTGGTTAAAAATCACATGTTGTGGTAATTATCAGTTGCAACTTGCTACTTCACGTGTTGATCAATAAATTTAAGGGTGACAATAAATACTAAATCTATAAAAAATAGAATTTGATGGATGAAATATAGAAATAAATATTTGGGTCTCTTTTTTATTAATTTTTTTTATTTAACGAGAAAAACGAGGAAATTTAAAACTTAATAATTTAATTCTATTTATTTTAAATACAATAACGATTTTTTGTCTTAAATTTAAAAATAATCAATATTTTGATATTTTTTTTCTTCTCAGGAGAATGACTTAAAAATATTTATGGCAACAATACCGCTATATATAGTATGTGTTATACAATTTTAGTATATGTAATCTATATACATTTATAAAACAATGTATATTATATGGACAAACTCAGGGTTTAGTACCACTGACAATTTAAGGAAAGAAAAAAATCGTGCCATAACTCATTTGTAAATAATTATTACATATAATACTTTAAAACCCCTCAACATATTTTAATAAACAATTACAATTTATATTTGAAAATAATAATTCATAACTTCACAAATATTTGTAATCATGTCTATGATTTCTATAAATAAAAAATTAAGAAGGCTTGAATCACGCACATAATCGTTTACTTAAATAGTATTTCAAGTACCCAAAGACGTATTAGAGTCAAAGCATTTGCCGAAAAATTCCAAAATGTTATTACGCTGTGATTGGCGTTTGTGATTGGCTTATTTTTATTAAACAAGAGTATTAACTGAATTAATATGAGAAAGCTTGTCGTGATAACTTTCCTGACATTCTGTCATTCGACTCTCTTTATTTGGACAGTTTGAGGATCTCGTTTTAATGGCGCTATTAAAGATCCCATCATCTTGAAAGCTGATCGTTGACTTCGTGAAAAACCCTAGCTTGGATATGTGTCTTTTTGGACACTATAAATTGCAGCGTTGCAGCCTCTTGCGTCCTTGTCGCTTTCGTTTGATCAATATCTTTTCTAGACGTGCAAGACCGGCAGACTGGAAAACTTTTTTATTGAACTAAAGCACTGTTGAATCGGATTACCCACTGTAATCGATTCCTGTTTGGTATCATGTTTCTGCGTGAATGAACTGATCACGCTCTTGAGATTTCAGTGATTGAAGAACACGTGAAGGTGTGTCTTTGGTGGATCTGTGAAAGGTCACTAATTCAAGGGGAGGACTGAATTAGGGTTATACTTTATGGTTAGTAATTGGGCATCGATGTGTATGTTGTTCATTTAAGACCAATTGTACTGAGAACTATTATCATAGTAAAATCATTTCCACCGGGTTATCACACCCCCCAGATGTAGGAGACTTTGCTCCGTACTGGGTTACCAATTGTGCGTGTCGATTACTATTTCATGTACTGTTTTACTATCTTCTTTATTGTGCTTGCAAATTGTCAAATACACTGTTACAATATTGTGTGTGACAGTTGGCTAAGTGATTAACATAATTTCAATTGGTATCAGAGCAGACACCTTTACTCTAGGTGGTTTCATGTGTGTTTTCTTTCTGTTAAGATGGACAGTTTCAGAGAAGGTGGTTATGTTAATCGACCTCCTACTCTCGATGGATCTAATTAGGATACTGGAAGGCTCGCATGTGTGCATTCTTAAAAGCTCTTGATAGTAGAACATGGAAGGTTGTTCTTAACGGTTGGTCACACCCTATTGTGACAAATGAAGATACTGGAGTAATAACTCTTAAACTTGAAAAAGACTGGACTGCTGCTGACGATGAAGATGCTCTTGGAAATTCTAAAGTTCTTAATGCTATTTACAACGCTGTTGATAGGAATATTTTCAGAATTATTAACACTTGCAACAGTGCTAAGGAAGCTTGGGAAATTCTCGAAGTGGCTCGTGAAGGAACTGCAAAAGTTCGAAATTCCAAACTTCAAATGCTTACTACTCAGTTTGAAGCTCTTACCATGAATGAAGATGAAACTATTGTTGAATCCGATGTTCGTGTTCGAGATATTTCTAATGAATCTTACTCACTTGGTGTTCCTATGACAGATGAGAAGATTGTTCGAAAGATTCTTATATCTCTTCCTCCCAGGTTTAAAATGAAAGTTACTGCCATTGAAGAAGTTCAAGATCTCTCTTCTATGAAACTGGATGAATTAATTGGGTCTCTCATGACTTACGAGTTATCCATACCTCGTACTGAAAAGAAGAACAAGAACCTGGCTCTCAAAAGTTCTATGAAACAGGCGTCTAGTCAGGTATCATCTGATTCTGATGAAGATATTTATGATACTATTGCCCTTCTTTCTAAAAATTACAATAGAGTTATGAAGAAATTTGCTCGTCTTCCTCCACGAAGTACTCCATCTGAAGGTCGTGACAATCTATCACAATATTCCTCTCAACGTGGAAATTCTTCTCAGAGATATAACAAGAGCAATGACAAACAATCTTCAAATAAAGGAAAAGTGGTACAATGTCATGAGTGTGAATGTTATGGTCACATACAGAAAGATTGCATAAACTTTCAGAGGAAACAAAAGAAGGGATATGCTGCCACTCTTTCTGATGATGAAGATGAGAGTGAATCTGAAAATGACAATAAGTTCCTTGCCTTCACGTCCGTTATATCTAATCTGGAAGAAAATGAAGAAGACATCACTGTAAGCTCTACTTTATCTTTTACCATATGTCCTGAAGAAGTTAACAAGATTGATGCTTCTAACAAGCTGAATGATGTTATTCTAGCATTAACAAATGATAAGACAAGATTGCTGGAGACTATTGTTGATCTAAAGGCTGAGGTTGTTCGCCTAAATCGTGAATTTGAATTCAGGAACTGATGATCTGGATAAGATTCTCACCGTAGGTAAATCTACCAAGAACATGAATGGTCTTGGCTACTCCCATAGTAGAAACACCATGCAAACCAGATTCGTTCCTCAGAGTGTGAAGAAACTCTCTGTGGGATTTGGTGCCAAAACCTGAGCACATAAATATAATTGGCACAAAATGGATTTACAAGAACAAGTCTGATGAACATGGGAATGTTACTCGAAACAAGCAAGACTTGTTGCTTAGGGATATACTCGAGTCAAGGCAATTGATTTCGATGAAACTTTCGCTCCAGTTGCCAGGTTAGAAGCAATACGCCTATTACTTGGTATTTCATGTCATTTTCGATTTAAATTATTTCAGATAGATGTCAAGAGTGCGTTCCTAAATGGATATATGAATGAGGAGGTATATGTTGCTCAACCCAAAGGTTTCATTGATCCACATTTTCTAGATCATGTTTATAAACTCAGAAAGGCTCTCTATGGCCTCAAGCAAGCACCACGTGCTTGGTATGAGAGACTTACAGAATTCCTCAGTCACAAGGGATATGTCCGGGTGGGGTTCACAAGACTCTATTTGTGAAAAATGTAAATAATCAACTCATGATTGCACAAATCTATGTTGATGATATTGTTTTCGGAGGAATGTCTCATAATATGGTCTAACAGTTTGTGAAACAAATGAAGAGTAAATTTGAGATGAGCATGGTTGATAAACTAAATTTATTCCTTGGATTTCAGATCAAACAAATGTCCGATGGGATATTTCTTTCTCAGAGTAAATATGCAAATGACATTGTCAAACGTTTTGGTCTTGCACAAGAGGACCCCTGCAGCTACACATATTAAACTGACTAAGGATGAAGATGGTGTTCCTGCTAATCAGAGTCTCTACAGAAATATGATTGGAAGTCTCTTGTACCTCACTGCCAGCAAACCCGATATTACTTAGTGGGTTTTTGTGCAAGATATCAGGCAAATTCTAAGGCCAATCATCTTAGTCAAGTGAAGAGGATCACTCGATATGTCTCAGGAACTGCAGATCTTGGTTTGTTATACTCTATTGATACTACCTATACTATGGTTGGATATTGTGATGCTGACTGGGCAGGAAGTGCTGTTGATCGTAAGAGTACATCTGGAGGTTGCTTTTTCTTGGGAAATAATCTGATTTCTTGGTTCAGCAAAAAGAAAAATTGTGTTTCTTTATCAACAGCTGAAGCTGAGTACATTGCTGCGGGCAGTAGTTGCACTCAACTTTTGTGGATGAAGCAAATGTTGATTGAGTATGGTGTCTCACAGGGTGTCATGACATTGTTCTGTGACAATCAGAGTGCAATAAATATTTCTAAGAATCATGTTCAGCATAGCAAGACTAAACACATCGACATTCGACATCATTTCATCAGAGAACTTGTTGAAAGTAAAAACGTTCATCTCGAGTATATTCAAACTCAAAAACAGCTTGCAGATATTTTTACAAAAGCTCTTGATGCTCAGACTTTTGAGAATCTTTGTGCATCTATTGGGCTATGTGTTCTTGACAAATAGAAATTACAGATTATATGTTGGGCTTTTGTATATGTGGCCCACTACGATTGCAACATTATTCGGAGTATATACGACATAAAGAGGTGTCGTTTTCAATACTTTGTGCATGAGACGATTCAATTCCCAACGAGCTTGTTGTGGTTTTGTCTCAATTACATTAACTCCTTTGATCGAAGCGGTTTCAACTGTCAAAATTCAAATTGTTCCAGTAACCATCTGTGTTTTGAAAATTATTTTCTCAGCAAAATGGTTGGAACAAGAAGTGTAATTCATACATCCTTCCCTCACAAGCCTACGATAATGAAGAAGAAGAACAAGCCTCGAAGGGTGATTCGCGACCATGCAAAATCCGACTGTTCTAAGGGTTTGGGACAGACCTCCACAGTTTGTGCCGATGGTCAGGCCGGAGGTGCATCTGTGCGGGAAAAATCCCAAAATATCCCTTCCATTCAGAGACCTCTCTTGACAATCTGCGACATCACTGGTCCTCCTTCAAGTGATTCATCTGAGAAGACGGTGTCCGCCACTACTCCAAATTTTTCTGTTAACTCTCAACATCACTCTCCGATGAAGACAATGTCAGGTACTCCCACTCCATGTCCTGATAAAATTGATACGAGTATCCCTCCGAATGTCATTCCTGGCTATGCTGATATGGAAATCATCAATAGATGTTTGGGTTTGAATGACGAAAAAGATAAAACCCCAAATGTTACCCCAAACTGTTCTGACAAGTTTGTGTCAGTGTCTGTTGAAAACTCTGAGTCCAGTCTTAAGAGAATGGTCCGTCTACTTCTGAGGTTGTTCCCGATGATGATGATACTATTTTGAGTGCTCTTTGTACTACTAAGAAAAAACTCAAGAATGCCTCTGATCTTGTTATGAGTAATCAACCCACAGACTCCGTCGCCACTCCTAAGTCTCGTGTAAAGACTCCTGCAAATAACTCGGTTGCTTCCGCTCCTCAAAAGGCTTCTTCTATTAGCAAGAATAAGTCCCCTGATCACCAATCTGATGTTATGAAGAATCAGAAACGTGATGTTAAGAAGCCCAAAATGAAGAAGATTTCTAAATTGTCTCGGAAGAAGAAGCAGACTACTCAGCGTCATCCTCCTTAACAAGTTCCTTTTGCTGCGGATGAATCTTCTGATGACTCTCTTTCGCATGTTTTGGAAAGAAATAAGTACAAGGATGGAATGAAGATCCGAGAAATGTTCCTCATGCTCCTCTGGATAATATTTCGTTCCGCACAGAGGCTCAAGTTGCAAAGTGGAAATTTGTCTATGCTCGCACTATCTTCCCTGAACGTGAGCTCTCTATTGACACTACAAATATTTTGTGATTATTGATCTGTTGCAAGAGTCGGGTTTGTTGACGACTGTCTGTCATGTGGGGCCATACTACCCGAGACTTGTTAAGGAGTTCATCATCAGCTTGTCTCCTGATATGGACTATCCTGATCGCCTTCATTATGGAAAGGTTCATCTGCGTGGTCATACGTTTACTTTCACTCCAGCTCTGATTAACATTGCCTTGGGTCGATCTACATCCACTCTCTGTGACCCCCTTCTCATCAGAGATACAATTGCCAAGGTTCTTACTGGAAATGAGAAAGCTATTTGGCCTATGAAGACGGGTCTTCCTGCTGCTGAACATACCGCCAAATACTCTATCCTTTCTCGCATTGCTGCCACTTCCTGAGTTTCTACTTCGAATGGTTCTCTTTGCTCATTCGAAGCTGCTCGCCTGAACTATCAAATCGGGACCCATGCCAGGTTTGATTTTGGTGTAATTGTGTATGATCATTTATTCCGTCACGCAAGATCTTATGCTGGTCAAATGCCTATAGGCTTTCCCTCTCTTGTCACCAAGGTTATGCTTGATCAAAGTAGAGACCTACTGCGTCCTGATGATATAAAGAGAAAGACACTGTTTCTGCTCAAGTTCCATCAGAAGCATTTTAAAGGTCGTGATGTGTGTGACATTGATCCTCCTACTCAACCTACTGCTGGTGACAGTGCTCAGGATGTTCGTGTTTATCTCATTATTTCACAACAGAAGGATACTTATCAGCTTTTGCTTTAGGAGGCTCAGTTTCTTCAGGACCTTATTGCGACCTCTTCCAAGCGCAAAATGATTGTGGACTGCATGATCAAGACTATGAAGAATTCTGCTACAGCTTCTTCGTCTGATGCGCAAGATGATGCAACAATGTGTGATTCATTCTCTACTTGATCGTTTTTCTTCTGATCTGTCCTCTGTTTATCTTCTGACTTGGACTTTTTGTTCTTCTGTTTTTGTCTATAAGGTTGTCATGGCATGTTGTGATACAGCCTGCTTGTGGTTCAAAATTTATGCTATATCTTTCATCGTTTGTTTGGTATTTCATACTTTCTTGTCTTTTCTCCCTTTGTTTTGGTCTATCCTTGCCTTTGTTCTATGTTTTGAGGCAATCAGGGGGATATATTTTCAGTTACTTGAGATTCAGATCATGGTAAAAGAATCGTGTGAGCTTGCCTAAAAAATAGCCAAAGGGGGAGTTTATTATTACGTCCTTGTCGCTTTCGTTTGATCAATATCTTTTCTAGACGTGCAAGACCGGCGGACTGTAAAACTTTTTTATTGAACTAAAGCACTGTTGAATCGGATTACCCACTATAATCGATTCCTTTTTGGTATCGTGTTTCTGCGTGAATGAACTGATCACGCTCTTGAGATTTCAGTGATTAAAGAACACGTGAAGGTGTGTCTTTGGTGGATCTGTGAAGGGTCACTAATTCAGGGGAGGACTGAATTAGAATTTCACTTTATAGTTAGTAATTGGGCATTGATGTGTATGTTGTTCATGTAAAACCAATTGTACTGAGAACTATTATCATAGTGAAATCATTTCCACCGGGTTATCACACCCCAGATGTAGGAGATTTTGCTCCAAACTGGGTTACCAATTGTGCGCGTCGATTACTATTTCCTGTACTGTTTTATTGTCTTTTTTATTGTGCTTGCAAATTGTCACATACACTGTTAACATAATCTGTGTGACAGTTGGCTAAGCGATTAACATAATTTCACAAAACATGTGAGTAAAACGTGTTTCTAAAAAATAATGAGAAATATCTAAATGTTTGAAATCAAAATCTGAACGCAAGCATGTTTGATTTCGGTTCAGACGGTTTTAAAAGAACCAACGTTTAAAATGTCAGGAGATTTCGTCGGTATCTCGGTGAAATTTCGGAAATTTTGGAATACCGGCACGTTTGTGCCTTTTTTTCGTTTCGGAGTTTTTTGCCGCCGGTATGTCGTCGAAATTGCGTCGACTTTTCGGCAACGACATTTCGGTATATGTCGTTTACAAGTAGTATAAAAACCCCCAAAAAAAACGTCATTTCCCCGAAAACATAGAAGCCGAAACCCTAAAATTTTCGTGGAGCTGAAAACCGGAGAAATCTTCCTAGCCGACGACATACCGACGAAATCCAGGTAATTTCGACCGTCTGTGTAGAAAAACAACAATTTTTTCCGGTATTACCGTGATTTCGGCGGCATCTCGGTGTGTTGCCGACAGGATTGTGTCCGTCAAAGAGAAAGAGGTAGATTTAGGTAGGATACGAATTTTTTTAGGAAAAGTTTGTGAAATGAATAACGTTTGTAATGATGATGTGGTTAACATATAATTTTTTCGATTTTTTTTGGAAATTCGAAGTTACGAAATCTGATTACGTTTTGGTTATTTTTGTGTTTTTTTAATGAAATCTGATTATGTTGTGTAGATCTTTGTGATTTTGATTAAAATATGATTAAGTTGTTGGCATCTGTCATGTTTTTGGAAATCTGATTGTAGAATGTGTTTTCGGAAATCTGATTTTAGATTTGGTTTTCGGAAATTGAAATCTGATTTTAGATTTTGTTCAAATGTATTTTAGAATTGAAATTGATTAGAATTGAATTGAAATTGATTTTGTTCTAGGAAATCTGATTTAGAATTGGATGAGAAATGAAATTTGAAATGGAATATGTATTGTTGTAGGAAAATGGCGGAAGAAGGAGTACGTAAGTATTGTACGAAAGTAGCCGGGACATTAAATCATTTCACTTGTAACTATTGTGGAATGACGACAAAGGGAGGTGGCGTGACGCGAATGAAACTTCATTTGAGCGGATACGATCCAAAAAAGAACGTGAAGCGTTGCGATAAGTGTCCTCCAGAAGTGAGGGATGAGATGCGCGCACTATTACAGGAAAACGAGATGAAAAAGAAAAGCAAGGTAGCCATGGAGGAGAATATACGGAGAGAAATGCGTTCTACCCTCGGTCCAGTTGACGAAGAAGGAGAGTATGAGGTTGACATGGAACATGAGTTGTACAAGACAATGAAGAGAAGTCGACAAGAAGCGGCAACAGCTACTTGGAGATCCGGCCCTGGTGGTGGTTCGGCTTCTCAACGAGACCTGGGAAGTGGGAGATCCGGCCCAGTTTCACCATCGCTGTATCGATCCTCGAGTGCACGTCAACCAGAAATTAGTCCCGAGACGAAGTCGTCGTTGAAGAAACGTCTTGGAAAGTTTACAAGCCGCTTCTTCATACACGAAAGCGTACCGGCGAACAAGGTGAAGTCGCATCATTTTAAGAATATGATGCACGAAGCGGCTGAGATTGGTAAGTTAATCCGCTTCTTGTTGATTTATGTCAACGTTAAAGTTAATCCGCTTCTTGTTGTTTTTTTTCATTTTGTAGGCCGTGGGATTCCGTTACCTTCTCCGTACGAGGTTCACAACACTTATCTCAAAGAAGAGGTAATGGAAGCACAACGATATGTGGACGAGCAACGACCAATTTGGGAAGAGTATGGATGCACCATAATGTCCGATGGGTGGACCGGGCCAACGAGATTGAGTATTATCAACTTCATGGTGTATTCAGCCGGAAAGACTGTTTTTTTGAGGTCAATCGATGCGTCCGACCAAATCAAGAACTGGGAGTACATCTACAAGGCGCTTTGCGATGTAGTCAACGACGTTGGAAAGCACAACGTGATACAAGTCGTGACGGATAACGGATCGCCGTATAAAAAGGCTAGGAAGAAGTAGGGATTGAGACACCCACGTTACGGAAGTTAGCCATAAAAATCTTGTCCCAGACGTCGTCTTCTTCAGCGTGCGAACGAAATTGGAGCACTTTTGCTTTAATCCACACAAAGCAAAGAAATCGTCTAGCGTACAAGAGGTTGGAGTCACTTGTTTTCTGTACTTATAACATGAAGTTACAACTCCGAGATCGGAAAGATAGGTATGAGAACAACGAGAGGCGAGATCCATTGGAACTCCTTGAGGTGGCTATGCAGAGGATGGGTGAGCAGGTGGACGATGATATTTTGCTTGACTGGATTCGACCGGTTCACCTTGATGATGACTCTCAACAACCCGACCCGCAAGTGGCTTCGCAAGCTCAATCGGAAGGTATTGATGTGAGCCGAGTACTTAGTGAAGAGGTCGGTCTTACTTCCTCTGATGATGACGACGGTGGTGACGGCGGTGGTGACGTTGGTGGAGGTGGTGGTGGTACAGTTACTGGTGATGTTGGTGCGGGTGGTAGCGGTAGTGCTCCTCGTCCACCGTATGACCCTTGGACTATGGAATCCGGCTATCAACCTACTCAAGATCAGGATCACGGAGCACGAGAGAGGTACTTTTCTCTTATTATGAGTGCATCAATTTATTTCTTATGCAAATTGAAATGTATTTTAGGACTACGGATGACTTCTTCGACTTCGATACGGAGGTTTACACTGGCGGTAGACAAGCGGCGCGTGATTACGACGTTGACTCTATGTCTACCCAATTCGGATCAATGTCGTTTGATCAAATGTCCAATCAATCACAAGAGAGTCAAGGTTCGTACTCATATCCTTACCCATACCCGTATCCATATCCCGTTGCCGTCACCGTGCCCGTCGTTGAAGTTCAAGGAGCAATACCCGAATTCCCGATCCTTTGCAATGTCGTCGGGGGTGATCAATCCAACTACAACAACCACGTGATCAACTACACATCTAACTACGCTAGCTACATGACGTGGTTGGACTACTGCAACTTACAAGCACGTACCGGGGGATTCCATCAACCACATCGTCACTCGAGTTATTATTGAATATTTTCAATTTCGAACTATTTAATGTTTGTATGAACTTGAAATATGTCTAAAACTTGTGTGTGTTTGAATTTGAAGATTACTTATATATGCTTTATGAATTTCATGACATTTTAATTCTTGCTTATAAGTATGTTTTTTATATTTCATATTTATTATTTCGCAACATTATTTCCGTCGCAATTTCCGTCGGCAACCGCGATTTCTCCCGCAATTTTTTTTTTCAGATTTCCACAATTTTTCCGTCGCAATTTCCATCGACCACCGCAATTTCCGTATTTTCGAGTTATCGGCACGTTACCGACGCGCGCAATTTTAATCGTTGAAAAGAACAACCCATTGTGTTGTTTTAGAAGTTACGACTCTTCATAAACGATGATTTTTGGCAAAAATTGCGGCACTAAAGTTGGCAAAACCAAATCGCCAACTACAAGAGACTTCTAGAGCTTCTATGCATGTACCAAAAAATCAATTGAATTCTTTACTTCTTCATATCCAGCAGCTACCCGAGCCGGAGCTGATATCGTTAGTGGCAACACCGAACGAAACTGATGGTGAAAATAAAAAAAGTGATAAAGTTTCGCTGCTTCACTTCCACCGCACTTTTACATGCCATAAATGTAAATCAACTACGTGTTAAAACAATCATATCACAATTTATTTTTTCTGAACATTACAGTAATTCTTATAGTTAATTAATGTGAGGTTGAGCTTGAACTTAATTAATTTATCGGATAACTAAAACACTTATCAACAAATCTATATTTAACTTCAGTAAAGAAACTTTCTGATTTCGTTCATGTAATGACATAACCATAGCCAACAAAACGATCAAATAAGATTAAAATTGACACTTTGGTGTACTCAACTATTTTCAGTCTCAAATATATAGGCACATAATATTCTTCCTCTTTTTCTAAATAATTTTCTTGCTTTGGGAGATCAGCTTGCACATTATTCTCGCAATAATCTCTACAAATCCACAAACTGTAATTTTCACTTTCTTTTCTTGGTTCTGGTTATTTTAGTGTAATAGATATCTTAAGAATAGGTCGTCAGACAAACAAATGTCACATTTGCAACTGTGTCCTCAATATTTTCGATGAAGACACAAATACCGGATTAGGGCTTATCGTTCCTTAAATCATTTCTCGAATTTGACCACATGGGTCGCTCTCGAGCTGTATCGAAGATCTCAGATGACGATCCTAGCCAGAGGTCAATACTTCACTTCTCTCAATTCGCTTAATTTCCAAGATTTGACCTAATTTTTTTTTCCATTTAACTCGTTAAATTGATAGATACTGTACTTTTATGGTGCAGATCGTCGAAGAGAAAGAGGGTCGCTTCGAATGCAGAAAATTCGGAGACCGGGAGTTACAGTGGCGTTCTAGGTCAGGGAAATGGCGACCGAAAAGCACCTCTGTACCACTGCAATTACTGCAACAAAGATATATCGGGGATGGTTCGAATCAAGTGCGTGGTTTGCGCGGATTTTGATCTCTGCGTTGAGTGTTTCTCTGTTGGAGCTGAGATTTATCCCCACAAAAGCAATCATCACTACAGGGTCATGGTCAGTCACTCAATTGTTACTTAAAACAAAGTGGACTCATTTCCAAAGTATCATGGTTCTTACATAACCTGGTGTCTGAACAACGATGTGTATCCTTTAAGAAGCTTAATTGGGTTTGTAACAGGACAATTTGGCATTTCCACTTATTTGTCTGGACTGGAATGCCGATGAAGAGACATTACTGCTAGAGGTAGTTTTTGGAATTGATTTTACTGATGTTTGTTGCAAAAGAAAGTGCAAGTTTGTGTTTTTGGGGCTGAACAACCTCATGCATTGTTTAGGGTATTGGTATGTATGGATTCGGGAACTGGGCTGAGGTGGCGGAGCACGTGGGAACGAAGAGGAAAGCACAATGTATAAACCACTATAATCTCATTTACATGAACTCTCCGTGCTTTCCCCTCCCAGTAAGGCTAGTTTAGTTCTACATTGTATCTCTATGTGTGCTTGTAAGTGCCTACGAAGATGACTAATTTCATTCTGGGTTCATGTATAGGACTTATCTCATGTAATGGGAAAGAGCAAAGACGACCTTCTTGCAATGGCCAAAGGATCGGGTGACGTAAAGATCGGTTAGTTTACGTTTTCTTGGCCATCAGTGCTCTAGTTTTCTTTTTGTTTGTTATATTCTATCCTCTTTAGAACTCCTGTGGATGGTTTTACCGATTGCTAATCTTTGTTGTGTGCTCGCTTGCTTCCTTCGTATCTGTATCTCACTCTGTTTTGTTGACACAAAAGCATTGCTCTATTGGGCATAGCCCTGAAAATACTCGCTCAGAAACGCCTTGAATTGGGCAGGCCTTGGAAAAAAAAGGCCCAAATGTAAAGTATTTAAGAAACGCCATAATTATCACACTTGATTGAGATTCATGAAATGTATTTAATTAATCCTTAATCTTTAAGGCTTACACCCTGCCTAAAATACAGAAAGACCGTCGATTAACGTTTATGCCTTTTAAAAAATAGAGTAAGAGGAGTGCTATTTAATTGCACGTACAAAGTGCTAGTTAAGCTGTTAGAATTCTCGATGTCTATTTGCCGGCATGCATGACGATGTTTATCAATTGTAATTTTATCAGTTTCTTTTATGTACTGCAGAAACTGCTATAATTGAGGAGCTTCCAGTTCCACCCAAGGAAGAGCCAGTCAAGTAAGCCTACGTGTGTTAACACTATTCTGATAGAAACGTGTTTGCTTATTCTTTTGTTTTGCGTATCAGATATGAAGATGCAAGAAAAAGCACAGCTCCACAATCCTCAACTCATCCCACTACTGGTACAAAAGTTCACAGGCTTCCTTGATTTCCTCACTATCACAGTGATATAATAATATATATATATATAATAATATATATATATATAATAATATATATATATATATATATATATTATCCTTTAATGTGTATATCAGAGACTATGCATGGCTCAGTTACAGGCTCTGCAAAGACCAGCAATAATGTTTTCCTAGTTAAGGATGAAACTAAAGTTGAAGGTATGGTTGATATTGTTCTTGTGACGCTTTTAGAAGTGTTGGGTTTCAGTTTTACAAAAAAAAATTGTACTTTTTAATTTCGGCAGAAGCTCAAGCAGACAGAAGTATAGGGGGTAAAAAACTTCGGGATGAGGGACCTGTGACGGAGTTGAGTGGGTATAATTTCAAGCGCCAGGAATTTGAGATCGAGTACGATAACGATGCGGAGCAATTGCTTGCGGACATGGAATTTAAAGAGACTGACAGCGAACATGAACGAGAGCTGAAAATACGAGTGTTACGTATCTACTCCAAAAGGTACTTCTCTTGTGTATTTCTTGTGTTCTGTATCATATCATTTGGCCAGAATTAGACGAAGATGAGTGTTGACCATATTCCAGTTTGTCAAATCTCCTTAAATCTTTCTTAGAATTCAGAATGTTTTGCTGCCTTTGGATAGGCTTGATGAGAGGAAACGAAGGAAAGACTTCATTCTAGAAAGAAACCTGCTTTACGCTGACCCCTTTGAGAAGAGCCTCTCCCCTGAAGAAAAGGAAATATATGTGCGCTTCAAGGTCTTTGCACGATTTCACCCAAGAGAAGATCACGAGGCATTGGTTCATAGAATAATCAAGGAGCACCACATTATGAAAAGAATAGATAATCTCAAGGTGTGCAATTTCTGTTTTTTTTTTTTTTTTTTTTTTGTAGTTTTTTTTATTAGGGTAATTCTAGTTACTCCATTTAATATTTTGATAATAGACAACGTTTTGTAAACATTTTTTAAATAGTCAGACAAATCTGTTTACAACATTAATTGGACCAATATAGCCCAAAGTTCAAAGTGCACAAAACTACTGTAATAAACGAAAGGTAATCCGGTCTATAACTTCTTGTAAACGACTGCCACGTTAGCACATTGGCTATTAATAACATATTTACAGAATGTTGGCGATTTCTAAATTCCTTTTAGGTTTATGTTGGTTAAAAACCCAATTTTTTGTTTTTTTTTGTTTAATTATGTGAATGAATAGATTATTTAGCAGATTCTGCAATCCAATGCAGGAAGCCCGAGCTGCGGGATGTCGAACTGCAGCAGAAGCAAACAAATTCATCGAGCAGAAGAGGAAGAAGGAAAACGAAGAGAGAATCAAGGAAAGTCCTCAAATCAGTGCAAACGGAAAAGCCTTTCCGAAACCAGAAGTCAGTCCACGAGGTCCCATTAGAATACCCGCCGATCCGTTTTCCGCCGGAAAAGATCAGAACTCTGCGATGAGGCCCATCATGAGCGCTTTGGACGAATGGGACATCACTGGATTAACGGGCATTGATTTACTCTCTGAAACTGTAAGTACTTTCTCGTTATTTATGTTCACGATGGTTTCAACATATTCGGATTCTTTTTTGTTCATGCAGGAGAAACGACTGTGCTCGGAGATCAGAATCTTACCTGTGCATTACCTTAAAATGATTCAGACCATGTCCGTACAGGTGTTGAGTGGCAATGTAACAAAGAGATCCGATGCTCATAAGCTGTTTAAGGTCGATTCATTCAAGATTGATAAAGTCTATGACATGCTTGTGAAAAAGGGAATAGCCCAATCTTGATCCCAGCTTAATAACTCTGTTTTAAGATTATGTACAGGTGTCAAGTATACAAAAGGGATACGTTTACCAGCGCAGGAAAAAAATCTTGGCTGTAATAATAGTAGCAAAACTAATTTTTTTTCTTACTACTGACAACACAATAAATGGAATATACATCAAATGCTCTATTAAATAGTAGTAGAAATATGTGTATGGCGAATCCTGAATTATAAAGCAAGTAAATTCATTATCTATTGTCTGATAAATTACTAGGAATATCATGTTCAATATTGAACCCTTTTCAGCAGCCTCGTATTATAAGTCTTGTAACAATGAGAGTAAAAAAATTGACTGAAATGAAGGCACTCGTGGGATTTTAAGATTCACGAAGAATGTAAATTTCATGTTCGATGTCGGCTCATTCTATGGCCAGCATCATTTACGCAGTTCCCCTCAAGTTATCATAATGAGGAGGTCATAAACTTGACGAAAAGTGGACACATTATATCATAGATATGGATGAACAAGTAGAGAACATATAATACGATTGACAGTGATTAGGTTCACTATCGGTCCCATGGTTGAACAGTATAACAATTTCCGGCTGGAGAGGAGACCACGACATCACAATTTGCGTGATGATTTCATTTGATGTGGATAGTGTCCACGTTAGGCATGCAGCTCTTCAATCACAATGTCCGGATGTGGAGGCTATTGTGGTGTTTGTAGTGTCTCTATTAGCCCCCCTCAACCGAGATGCACATGAAGGTTTTCCTTTAGACGAAGAAAGCACTACGCAGAAACACTTTTGGTGAGGACATCATTGGTAGTAGTAGAGAAAATTAAATCTCCAACTGACGATCAACAACCATGTCACATATAAAATGCTGATTGATATCGATATGGTTTGTATGAGCATGAAACACGGGATTAGCCTATATGGTCGCTGCACCAAGATTGACACACCACACAACATGTAGGAGCTGAACTGACACACATAGCTCAAGTAGAACGGCTCGAATCCACACGATTTCTGCAACCACATGCGCCAGTGCTTGGTACTTAGACTTTGTGCTAGATCGTGCAATACCACCTTGCTTACAAGATCTTCAACAGACCCAGCAGCCAGCCATAAATACACACACTACTATAAATGTTGGATCCCACAACGGGTCTCCCACAACGCTTATAATCAATATTGTGAGAAATAAGGTTCCTACAAACGCTTATTCTTAAGCGTTGTGGGAATCAGAGATCCCACAACGTTTGTCCGTAACCATTGTGGGAAGACCAATCGCTTAAGCTAATTATTGTGGAAAATTGGCGGATAACAACTCTCCCACAACGTTTATTGGATCCGTTGTGGGAATCTCGCTGCAGTGAAGTACAAATCTAGCTGCAGCGAGAAGTTCCCATAACTCTTAAGATACGCGTTGTGGAATTGGGACCACACTTTTTCTGGAAAAAAAATTTCCGCGGCGAAGTTGAATCCTGGCTGCAGCCAGAGGGTCTCGGCGCAGCACAATCTCTTCATCGCTGAGGCGAGATTGCTCCAGGGACCACCCTATTTTTTGGAAAAACATCTCGCCGCAGCGAAGTTGAATCCTGACTGCGGCGAGAATCTCCTACAACGTATAAAACCTCCGTAGTGGGATCTCTCCGCGGAGAGATTTGTACATTGCCGCGGTGAGGTCTCACAACGGATGTTTTTAAACGTTGTGCGAGCATTTAAAATGAAATTTTTTTCGAATTTTTTCAGTTCCCGCCCAAAACAATTTCGACCTAAAATGATATTTTGGCCTTTCTCTTTCATATTTTTCATTCATTCTTCTTCCCTTTCTCTCATGCTCTCTCTCTCTCTCTCTCTCTCTCTCTCTCTCTCTCTCTCTCTCGCCCACCGTCCGGCCCGCCCTCCCTCTCGGGGTCTCTCGCCCGCCCTCTCGCCTCCACTCTCTCCGGCCTCCCTTAGGTATGTTTAAAAAGAAAAATTAGGTATGAGTGTTGATTGTGTATAAATTAGTATATTAATGTTAATGTGGATTATGTATAAATTATAATGTTAATGTGAGTGTGAATTATAATGAATTAATTAGAATGTTAGTGTGAGTTTGAAATATAACATTTTTTTGTTGAAATTGAATTAGAATGTTTTGGGTGATAATTCATTTTTGTTGGAATTGCGTTTAATTTGTGTTTTACTAGGTTCGATGTCGTCTACTACCACGAAGAAATACTCTTATAAGGCAAAAACTTTAAAAATTAAAAATAATCTCGCCGTAGCGGTGTACAATCTCCGCTGCGGCGAGATGTCCCACAACGGTTTGTATATCCGTTGTGGGAAATCTCGCTGCAGCGGAGATTGTACATAGTGTTGTCGCTGAAATTTGGCCAACGTTTGGAGATCTAAGCGTTCAGATCCCGGTCCGGGCGAGTGACCCTCGCTTCGGCCCTACGGTCTCCCGGATCGTCTCTTAACTGTCTTGGGGTCTTCGAGTCCTCCTGCTATCTGAAAAGAGTAAACATGCGTGAACTAAGAAGGGAAAATAGAGGGGGGCTTGTGTTTGATTATCGGATATAAGGTTTGGGCAGCCTTTCCTTTAGTGAGAATTTCGTACATTGTTGGTGGAAGACCTCGGCTATTTATAGCCGAGGTTGATGAGAGACTCGGCCAGGGGGAGGGCTCGCCGAGCCTAGGAACGCGATCCTCTTGCTCGGCCGGCCGACGCCGTGTGGGCGAGTCAGGGACTTGGCCGGCCGTCGTCGGTTGAGGGGGCCTTCGGGATAGCTTGTCAAGGCCCTGTGGCCAAGTAAGGGTTCTGGCCGCAGCCGCCGGCCGAGGGAGCCTCCAGGACAACCGCCGGCTGAGGGAGGGTTTCGAAGATGGCCGGCTGGCCAAGCCCAAGGTGGGCAGCGACTCGGCCGGCTGGCCAAGCCCAAGGTGGGCAGCTACTCGGCCGGCCGAGTGGTCGTGTCTCCTTCCTTCCTTCCGCGTGTTGAGTTGTTCCTCGACAGCCCACGGGCCGCCACTACCACGGGAAGGCGAGATGCTTTAAATATGCCTTCGCTGGAACGCAGTGACAACATTAGCTCCCCGAGTTCGATGTCGATGGTGCGATCGGGAGCGAACTCAGGTCCCAGGAACGACACATACGACCGAGAAATGGAGCGCGTGAAGTCCCCGACGGGTCGGGCCGGTGAGCAGCGGGCACCAGGGCTTCCTAGGAAAGGGAGGAGGTCAGATAATAAGTAGTCATTTCTCTTTTATTTTATTATTTCTTTTTATTTTTGCCACGCGTCATGGGTGATTCGTCCTCTTCCCCTGGTGGTGGGCCTTCGGACGATTTCCCCAATTCTTTTTTATCTTTTCTCGAAGAGGGCAATTTCTTCCTATTTTCTCCTCCCACAAATCCCGAAATTCTCTCTCCCGCCTTCTTCGACGACGACGCGCTGGACGCGTGGATGGCAGTGAAAATTTGACCGACGTCAGGGCGGCGATCCATGGCGGACTGTGCGCGGTGGAGACGGGCAGAATGCCCGGAGACGCGACTGGTGGCGAGTGCTTCGACCTAGGGACCCGGGCACAGGCTCGGCCGGAGCCGGGTATGCCGAGCGAGGGAGAATCGGCCAGCTTCCTGCCGGTCGAGGGATTATCGGTCCGTGAGAGGGGGGTGCGGTGGACCGGGAGCGCGCATGCGGGGGAGTGGGAGACGGGGACACCCGGCACACGCGAGGGTGTGGACGCCGGTTATCGAGAAAGCCTGGGAGACGAGGTCTCGGGCGACCTGGTGCCGGCGGGAGCGGGGGCGACACCCGCTGGGGTAGCAGGCGCGGGAGCGGGAGCAGCGAGGGACTATTCAGCCTGGGGCGCGTCTCTCTGACGATCGGGTGAACGAGGCCACAAACTCCTCGGTCGGGACGTCACCACCTCTTGCGGCGCCGGCTTCTCCCATCGACGTGGAGCACCTAGATTTCGACTCGGATTAAGCTTTATTTCATTTGCCCGCGAGTTAGCGTGCTTTGTTTTGCGCCGTTGTTTAGCGCCTTTTGCATTTTGATTGATTTTGCAGAATCCTTCGAAAATTTCCTTTGCTTGCATTCTTGCAGTATCCGCCTTCTATCGAAAGTTCTTTTTTTCTCTTATACCTGCGTGATTGTCGCTTTTGCTCGATTCTTATGCTGTCAATAGCCGTGGGCTTATGATGCATTCCCTTGGTTGGGGACTGATAGCAATCAACGTCTTCCGTCGCCGTCAATGATCTGTAGGACGCATGACCCATGCGATCGGGAAAGTTGGCAGTATGTCACTCGCCTGATGTGGTCGATGGTGGAGATCTTGCTAGGTCACTCGTTCAAGTAACCTCAAGGGCGCTCGGACTTTAGGAGCGATAGTCGTCTCGCCTACTTACGCCCCACTTACATGGTGTCATCCGGGCTCGCTTTCTTCGGCGCGGGCATCTTTGCCACGACCATGTTTTGAGCACTTTGTCCATGAGCCTTCATCGATGGCCTATCGGCTTGCGATTCTGCTCTATAGAGGGAATCCCCGGATCTGGCGCGATTGATGTCCTGTTGGTTTACGACTCGCCTTGTGAGGTGTTGGTCGATGCCTTGTTGGTTTACAGTTTTCCATTTGGGCTTCGCGTGCATTCTTCTCACGGGTATTCGGATTCCGCCTTAGGATTGGGTTTGACATTGACCCGGCCGTGCGCTAACCGGGATTTGTCAATCTTTCCTCTGATCCATGGGCGTCCAGATGCAAAGTTGTTGCCTTGTTACTGAATTTGGTGAATTTCTCCGGCCATGGGCCTATCACGTCATGGTTTTGCCTTGTGGGTGTGATTTTCCAGAATGTAAGGTTGTCAGGCCTTGTTATCGGTTCTCCCAAATTTGGGTTCATCCAGGATGCAGGGCTATTCGGCGCTGCTACCGGTTCATCCTAGCCCCCCAAGTTTCATGAAATTTCGATTTTTAGAAACTTTTAAAATAAGGAACAACACATGATGACACAAATAAATTTTTATTCGATGTTCAAAAGAGTACATTTGGGACTAAATTGAATTGCAACAATTATTGTGTTTACATGGAATGAAATTGGGCGCGAAGTCGCTGCTACTATTGGTAATATTGCCTCAGGTGCTCGGCGTCTAGGAGAGATCTGCTGACATAGTAGACTGGCCGTTGGCATTGGCCTTCTTCCCGTATGAGGACTACACTCGTGGCTTGTCGGACACCGTGAGGTACAATATCAGGACCTCGTGGTCGACGGGTTTCGCCAAGAATGAGGGAGTCGCGAGGTATGATTTCATCTCGCGGAATTCCCTTTCGCATTCTGGGGTCCACTCGAACCCGTCCCTCTTCTTCAGATATTGGAAGAAAGGGTGGCACCTGTCGGTAGCCTTGGAGAAAAATCTGGCTAAGGCTGCGATTCTTCCGGCTAGGCTTTGCACCTCATTTGGCTTCTGGGGGGATCTCATCTCGAGGATGGCCGTGATCTTTCCGGGGTTGGTTTCGATCCCCCTCTTGCTCACCATGTAAACCGAGGAATTTCCTCGATTCGACCCCGAACGCGTACTTTTTTGGATTTACCTTCATCCCATACTTGTGGAGGATCGTGAACATGGTTTTGAGGTTATGGATGTGGTCGGGAGCCAGCCGGTTCTTTACCAACATATCGTCTACATAGACCTCCATAGTCTTGCCGATCTGATCAGCAAACATACGATTGACCAATCGCTGGTAGGTGGCATCAGCGTTCTTTAGGCCGAACGAAATCACCTTGTAGCAGTAGAGACCTTTGTTCGTCACAAAGTTCGTCGTTAATTGGTCGTCTTCGTGCATCCGGATCTGGTTATAGCCTGAATAGGCTTCCATGAAGCTGAGCAACTCGTGGCCCGTTGTCGCATCCACGGGCTGCTCTATCCGGGGAAGGGGGAAGCTATCCTTAGGGCAGGCTTTGTTAAGATCTTTGTAATCTATGCAAGTGCGCCACTTCTTGTTGGGCTTCTTTACCATCACCACATTCGACACCCACTTGGGGTGTTTCGCCTCTCTTATGAAGTTGGCGGCGAGGAGTTTTTCAAATTCCTCTCCTATGGAAATATATCTTTCCCTGCTAAATTTCCTTATGGGCTGTACCTTTTGGGGTACATTATGGTAATCGTTTAGGCTATGTACCATAATCTTTGGGTCAATGTCTGGCATGTCTGCATGTGTCCACGCGAAGATGTCTTTATGCTCCCCGAGGAAGGAAGCCATCGACTCTCGCTTTTCAGCGGAGAGCTGGACGCCAATTTTGACCGTTTGGTCAGGTTTGGCGGGATCCAAGGTGACCGTGACGAGGTCACACGTTGACGTTCAATTTCGTCGCGCTGGTCCAAATCAATGAAGGTCCCTCCTTCCTCGGGTTTGCACGGGAGCTCGTCGTTAAGTTGATAAGTCGTGCGAACCTCGTTCTTCCCCTCGAGCTTGTCGATCTTTTCGCCGGCGGTGCGCACATGACATGACCGCGCCATATCCTGGTCCCCCATCATGCATGCGATTCCTCTCTCGGTGGGAACTTCATCATGAGATGGTATATCGAGGTAATGGCCCTGAGGCCATCTAGGGTTGGTCAGCCAATTATCATGTTATAGGCCGTCGGTTCGTCAACGATCAAAAACGTCACGATCCGAGTGACTTCTGCGCTACCTCGGGTTCCGAAGGTGACAGGAAGATCTATCGATCCTTCCGTCCACACCTTTTCCCCGGAAAATCCGTAGAGGGGGGTTCGTATCGGGGCGAACTTTACTCTGTCGAGTTTCATTTGCTTTAGCGCCGACTTGAATACAATGTCCACCGCGCTACCATTATCAATCAAGATCCGTCAGACCTTGTTGTTGGCCACGGTCGCAGATATGAAGAGTGCGTCGTTATGCGGGTGGAGGATCCGCTTTGCTTCCTCTTCGGTGAAACGGATCTCTTCTAAGGGAGTAGGTGGGGGAGCGACGAGAGTGAGGTTAATGCCATTTCTGACCTCTCATTGGTTGCTGCCCTCAAATACTTCTTCCTTTGGTTGCTTGACTCGCTACAGTCGAGTCCCCAGGTGATCGTTCTCACGATGTTCATCTCGGAGGCTTCGGACTCGTCGTTGATGGTGACGACTACCACGGCCTTGTCTTTGGCTGGGCCTCTGTTTTGGACCTTCGGGCGATCTTCCGGGATTGTCACCCCGGCAGCCCTCATGATAAACTCTTTGAGTTTGCCGTCCTGAATCAGGGCCTCTATTTGCCACTTCAATTGGTAGCACTCGGAGGTCACGTGTCCGTGATCCCGACGATACTCGCAGTACTTGCTCTTGTCCCGCGTCGCAAAACCTTTCTTCAACGGTGCCGAGAATCCGAGTTTGTCTTGATGAAGAGCCAAGATTCGGGCCGAGGACGCGTTGAGTGGGGTGAGAGATTCTCCCCGGAATTGGTCAGCAAAAGGCCTCCTCGACCTTGGCGGGGGGTCGTCGCTGGTGACGCGGTTGTCCCTCCCCCTCTTTCCCCGAGCGTCGGGGCGATCTTTTGGGCGAGGGCGATTGCCGCGCCCCTCGCCTTTCCTGTCGTTGAGGTAATCCTCAATCCCCATGTGCGTCCTAGCGCACGCCATGAGTTCGGCCATATCTGTCGGGAGCCTCCCCACAATCGAATTTAAAAAGTCGTTTGGTTCGGCGCCTTCCGTGATGGAAACTATGGCATCCCGATCGTCGAAGTCTTCGACTTTGTGGGATTCCTCGGTAAACCGAGCCAAGTACTGACGCATGCTTTCACCTGGTTTCTGCCTTATTGTCCAAAGGTGCGTCTTGGACTTCTTCTGCGATACCAAAGTGGCAAACCGGGCGAGGAAAGCCTCCCTGAGAGCGCGGAACGAGCCGATTCTCCCAGGTTTTAGGCTTCTAAACCACTGAAACCCTGTTCCGGTCAATGTCAGGCTGAATGCCTGACAGAGCGTCGCATCTGGCAACCCCTGCATCATCATCAACGTCTCGTAGTGCTGGATGTGGAAGTTAGGGTCGGAGCGCCCGTCGTACGGAGGCACAATAGGGAGCTTGAATGACCCCTCCGGGTGGTTGCGCGAGCACTACCGCCACGAATGGAGAATATGACCCTTCCAGCACGTTGTAGGGTCTGGAGCCTCCCGAGCCTGCTTCACGCAGCTCAATGATCTGATTCTGGAGTCCCTGAATCATTGTGATCACCTCGAGCCCGTTCGCGGCCCCTATACCTGGCCCCACCGGCGTGGGAACTTGTCGCTCATTGGACCCTTGGTCAATGGCGATCGGAGGAGGATTCCCGAGGGTGGTGGCCCCGGCAACTGTCGACGGGCGTCCAACTTCCTCCTCAAGTCCCCCTCACGAGGATCCCAACGTGGCGGGTTTGCAAGTCTTCTCCGGCAGAGTGCGAGGGTCTAGCCGGCCGAGGGCAACCTTCGCGGTGGGTCTTGCGACTATCTGTGCCGGCGTCTCCCCTTCGGGAAGATGTATGGTGCGCACGTTGAGAACCCTCGCGTCGCGAGCTTGCTTGGGGTCGTTCTGCCTGTGGCCCAATGGAGCGTCCCTCGCATTTGCCACCGGCGAGAGGGTGAACGTTTGGCTCGTGTCCGTCTCCGAGATTACGTCGTCTCCGACATAATTTTCATCCCGGGTCGAACTACCCTCTTCCTCGTATCCGAGGAGGTTTACTAGTAAACTTTTGTTCACCCCCAGTCGCATTAATAGCTCCGTGAGGCGGCGGCTAGTTTCGTATCTCAGGCCTCCTTCGTTATCACGAGCAGCAGAGGCAGCGTTCCCGGAACTCCTTACCATAGGCTTTTGCCCGGTCCCTCGGCGGAGGAGTTTCCGGAACTCATATCGTGAGCTAGCGGCCCGAACGACGGGATTACTCGATCGGGCAGCATCGGAAGATGCCGGAACGTCACTCATTTTTGCGAGTGGATGAGAAGTAAGAAGAAAAGGGAGATGTGGATTGGAGGAATTTCAATGTCGAAAAGCCCCCTCCTTATAGCGCCAAAATCTTGTCGCTAAAATTTGGACAACGTTCGGAGACCTATGCGGTCAGATCCCCGCTCGGGGCGAGTGACCCTCGCTTTGGACCTAGCATGTCAAATTCGGTGTCCCGGATCGTCTCTTAGCTAACTTGGGGTCTTCAAGTCCTCCTGCTATCTGAAAAGAGTAAACATGCGTGAACTAAGAAGGGAAAACAGAGGGGGGTCCTCTATTTACTTCTCCGACGCTCAACATTACTATAATGCGGGTGGATTTTATAGGATGACGATGTGGAATCGACAAGATCGGGTGAAACGGAGGCCCGGAGGTCGATCTCGTTTCAGCGCTCGAGTCTTGGATCTTCGAAGGATCCTTCCCGTCGGGAGAGAATACTTGTGTTTGATTATCGGATATGAGCTTTGGGCAGCCTTTCCTTTAGTGAGAATTTCGTACCTTGGTTGGTGGAGGACCTCGGCTATTTCTAGCCGAGGTTGATGAGAGACTCGGCTGGGGAGAGGGCTCGCCGAGCCTGGAAACGCGATCCTCTTGCTCGGCCGGCTGACGCCGTGTGGGCGAGTCAGGGACTTGGCCGGCCGCCGCCGGTTGAGGGGGCCTTCGGGATAGCTTGCCAAGGCCCTGTGGCCGAGTAAGGGTTCTGGCCGGCAGCCACCGGCCGTGGGAGCCGCTGGGACAACCGCCGGCCTAGGGAGGGCTTCCAAGATGGCCGGCCGGCCGAGCCCAAGGCGGGAAGCTACTCAGCCGGCCGAGTGGTCATGTCTCTGTCCGTCCTTCCGCATGTTGAGTTGTTTCTCGACGGCCCACGGGCCGCCACGACCATGGGAAGGCGGGATGCTTTAAATATGCCTTCGCCGGAATGCGGCGACAACACATAGCTGCGACAATTTTTTTTTGGAAATTACGGGATTCCCACAATTGATACTAAGCGTTGTGGGACGTCAACGCTCCAACAGCGGATACTAAACTTTGTGGGAAATCAATTCTCCGACAACGCTTAGCTATGGTTGTGGGAGTTTCTACAACGCAGGATCCCACAACGCTTAGTAATAATTGTGGGAGATTTATTCATTATAAATAAGCGTTGTGGGATCCAGTTTTTGTATTAGTGACAATACAAACTTCTGGATCTTTTGGATTGATGATCGTCGACATAACTAGCCCATTTGGCATCTGCAAAGCTCGTAAGAGTGAGAGATGAGCCAGGTGAAAGGAGAATGCCATGAGACATTGTACCTTTGAGGTAGCATAGGAAATGCCTGAAGGCCAGCCAGTGGACAATGGTCGAGGCAGATAGAAGTTATATGAGCTTGTTAAAGATAAGTGTGATATTTGGCCTTGTGATGTGAGGTACCGCAAAGCACCGATGACACTCATGTAAGTGAATGAATCACTGAGAAGTTCATCATCCTGACGAGTGAACTTTTGGTTTAGAGTCGCATGTGTGGAACACGTTTTAGAGCCAATTAGTTGAACCTTACAAAGAAGGTTAATAATGTACTTCGATTAAGATAGAAATAAACTAGAAGTGAAACGAGAAACCTCAGTTTTGTGATCGCCCACGTAATTTAAATCAAATTTGGCATTCAAGCCATGAGTCAATTGTTTGATAGAAGTTATTGAGGTACCTGTGAGAATAATATTATAAACGTAAAACAACAAAACAATGAACACATATGTTGGCTACGAGGCATAGAGAGTTAGGAACTCTATAGTTCTTCCAGTGTATCTTTCGAAGATACTGAATTGACCAGTGCACCTTTTGAGACAATAGAAGAACAAACCATTTAACATCTTCTATCTCAAGGTCACTATGTATGAATTGCATCATGCTTACCTAAATCCTGAAATGAGACATATCATTTCATAGCATTAATACTCTCATTTGAGAAAATCAAATTCTAGATCCATTACGTGATCTAGACTAGGCCTATTGGTGAGATATTAAGTTATGAAGATGTCATGAACCAACTTTGTGAAGTTCTCATAGATATGGAATTCATGTACAAGATTGCTGAGATGCAATATATATCACCTCATGATTTATTACTTGGATTGTGATTAAATGAACTGCGCAGTGTCCAAATTTAAGTAGCGACTATATTTGGATGAAACAATGTGACTTGTTAGCTCCTCGTCAATACATTGTTTCTAACTTATTCACAAGTACTAAATGAGTTGAGAAAATAACAACTAGAAGGATAAAATGGTAATTTTATAAATTCCAACTAGTTGATGATATTCACGAAGGGTAAACATAGATAACATTCAATGGATCTGCTTAATATAATTTAGTTGAATTTGAGTAGAAGATAAATTCATTTGAACCGAGAGATTCTCAGTGTCAACTATTTAGTGGAGTCAGTTAACATTAAGCTAATACTCGTAAAAGGTTTGTGAACTTTTGAGTCCGAGTATAGAAGCTCAATCTTTGTACATTTGGATCCATAAGGTCACTGTTACAGGTCATTAGAGTAGGATTGTTAAACTAGAAGTTAAGCCAAAATAAGTTCCAGTGTTGAACTAGACTTTTTCTCGGAAAATGTCTAAAAGGTATTTTTTGTCCACATGGACATAAAATGATGTGAATGTCAAAATAAGATTTTGAATATTTTCATATGATGAAAATATAAATTATTTCCTAAAGCCGAAAAATCGTTAAGGCATTATGAAATTAATTTCGTTTTTTGTGCAATTATAATTCTACAATGGGTATTTTAAGAATTGTCTTAAAAGAAATAAGGAAGCATCTAGATGCCCCTTCCCTAGCTAGAATTCGGCCAACATACATAAAAGAGGAGAGTTTTATTTCCTTTTAATTATAAGGATAATTACCCAAAAGGAAAAGGGAAATGAATTTCCTTAAGAAGGAAATAAATAAGCTAAGTGAGGAAACAAATTTTCCTCCTTGCTTGAGGTGTATGGCCGGCCATCCTAAGAGAGAAAAGGGGAGGAAAAATCAAATATTGTGTCATGAATACATTATTCTTTCATGAATGAATAATTGACCTTTATAGATTTTTCCTTCTCCTATAAATAGAGCCTCACATAGAGATGTGAAAGGTTAAGCTTTTGCCTTGTTTTCTCTTGCTCTTGGCCGACCTTTCTCCCTCTCTCTCTCTAGAAAATATTTCTTTTATTTTGGCACCTAAGTCCTCATTAGACTTAGGCTTAATTAGCTCTCTAGCTCATAGACTTGTTCTTGAGCTATTGTGTTTAATTGTGCCCACACACAAATCCTTCTAAACCTCTATAGACTATTGTAATAGAAACCTTAGGTTTCTCAAGTTCAAGATTAGAAGTGAAGGAATCAAACCAAGGAAGATGATCTAATTTTCTCAAGACGCTTCAAGTTTGAAGATACAAGAAAGGTTAGTATTTAAGTACTTTAAATAATGTTTTTAGTTATAACATGTATATGCACTTTGTTTAGGTTAGTAAAAATTGTTTTACTAGTAAAAGAAATTTTTATATTCCGCTATTAATGTGTTAATGATAAATTTTTCTTAACCCTAGACCTATTCCAACATTTCTTTGACAGTGAAACAAATGTGTTAAGTGAGGAAACAAATTTCCCTCATTAATGCACATAGTATGGCCGGCCATCCCCTAGAGAAAGAGAAAAAGAAATCAAATATTGTATCATGAATACACAATAGCAAAGAGTAATTAACCTTTATTTTATTTCCTTCTCCTATAAATAGAAACTCATATTGAGATGTTAAAATAATTTTTTTGATTTGGCCGACCATTTCTCTCCCTCTCTCTCTCTCTAAAATATCTCTTTTATATATGATATGATAATTAATTATTAAATATAGATCGATTCCAACAACATACTGCTTTGAGAATATGAACAACAAGATTCCATCACGAGTAGACACGAACTGCATGCCAATTGAGTAAGGCGCAATTGATCAAACCACGCTCCTGGTGTTTTTGTCAGACCAAAAAGTGCCTTGTGAAGTTTGCAAACATGATCTGGATAGTCAAATTTGTAAATCTCATGGGGTGAGACATCAAGTTGACATCAAGTTGAGTGATAGGCTAATTATGAAACACAACAAGTGTGAGCACGGCATGAATTGTGAATGGGTACCCCACAGGGATGAAAATGTCCTTATAGTCAACTCCAAGAATATGAGAGTAGTCTTTCGCAACCAATCGAGCTTTAAATCGCTGGATTGAGCCATCGACATTGTATTTGACTTTGTGAATCCATTCATTGTCAATAATATTTTGAGCTAGTGTGGCAAGTACAAGTGACCAGGTATGGTTAGAGGCAAGAGCTTCAAGTTTTTTGTGCATTGCGTGTGTTCAGGTGGGATCAAATAGGGCTTGCTTCACATGGCTCTCATGGACCAAGCCTTAATAAGAGCAGATGCTTGGTGGCTGTGAGGACTTTAGGCACATGGTTATTTGATTTATAGCGCATGAGATTATAGGGTGAATCGCTGCACAAGACTTAGTTAGGGAAGGTTGTTGGAATGTGTAAGCTGATATAGTAGTTTTTGGGAGTCTTGGAAGATGGATGGAGATGGACTGAATATGGATCATAGTAGGAGGAGCGATATGGCTTGTTCATAGTTGAATGAGGCTGATAATGTCATTAGGTGATGAATGTGGTTCATAGTGTTATTGGAGAATAGACTCATACTGTGATTGTGGACTAAACTCCGGTTTTGAATTTGAGGTAGGCACAAGTTAGACTTCAGTAGGGGATATGCTAGGGACTAGGAATGTCTAGTAGGGTAGAATGACTTATAGTTGGTCGATATATAATTCAATTGTATTGAGGAAGCATAGTTTGTATAAGGGAATTCATTTTCACTAATCTTGTAATTTATACACGACCTAAGGGATGAACGCACTTATAGCCTGTTAAGGATGAGATTGTTGTTAGGAATTCTTGCCCGCTTAAGAAGATACTTATATAAATTCTCGTTGATATTATTAATAAAATAAAGTTTGACATTTATAATTTATTCAAATTGAAATGGTTATTTCTTATATATTAAGATATATAAAACATTCATCATTCCATAGCCTCAATATCAAACTGAGTTACGTGTTGGGCACCTCAGTTCGGGCGGTGTGCTAAAACGAGGTCGATGAATGATATACGCATGAGAAGCTATATCGAAATTCATATACGTGGAACGCACGAGTGAAGGCTGATCACTATGTGGGAGAATTCTACACTTGTGGTAAGTGTACGACCTGGACAAGGCTTGGGGTAGATGTGTCGTTTAAGGATCGTTACGATGCACTAAACGAGGCCACTATGATGGTAAAGTGAGACTTGATCTGAATCCTGAAGTGGTCACGAACACTGGATCATGTTTTTAAGCTCTTTAACTCATTCGCTGAAAGAATATTCATGCTAATCACAACTTATGTCTTGGGAGTCCTCTCAGAGCATGATTCGAGTGGGAAGTGATTTACAGATATAGAATCCAGCCTCCCTGAGAAGAGGTCAATGTTCACTCACCTACGGGTTGATTCCAGAACCGATTGACTGCGCGCATTTTCGAAGTAAGTTAACGTTCGAAAGAATCTTTCGCCAGGGAAGCAACAATGCTTAGGGCTGATATGTATCAAAAGAAGTATAACTGAATAAATTGACTTCTCTTGGCACAGGTAGAACCTGGAGGATCTTGATCATGAACTGACTATATCAGTGGACACTCGTCATGATGAGTAAATATAATTCTAGTATAAAAGAAGAGTTCAGTCTTTGATTACACGGTGGAGTATTGATAAAGACTAGACGAATCGATGAAAAGCGATAGGACTATATCTTCTTTTTGTCGGGTTCGTTAAGCTTCTAATACTAGGTCCATAGTCCCTGATTCGGCTCTGATAAAAGGCGGATATAAAATCTTGAACAATAATGATATGCATTATTTAAATCTCACTTGTTGTAATGGTGTTTGACATCATTAATTCTAGAAAACGGGTATTCGCAGAAGTAACTAAATTTTTATAGCATAATTGTTAATTTATTGTTGGATCAACTAATTAAATAATTAATTAAGTTTTCGGGCTTGTGAATTTCGGATTAAGCTTGGTAAACCTGGCTTAACGGACCGGACGGACCGGTCCGGTCCGGTCCGTTAAGCATTGTGGTCCGTTAATATTATAACGGACCGGTCCGGTCCGTTAAGCAAAAAAAATTAATAAAAAAATTAAAAAAACGAATTTTTAATTATATTTAATATAAAAAATTAAACGAATAATTTTTTTGGCCGTTAGATCTTAGATCCAACGGTCACGATTTTTTTTTTTTTAAAATAAAAATTAAAAAAGCTAAACGGACCGGAACGGACCATCCGGTCCGGTAAGAAAAGCTTACCGGACGGACCGGGTCCGTTAAGAAGCTTATCGAACGGACGGACCGAGTCCGTTAAGAAGCTTATCGACCGGACGGACCGGTCCAGTGCGGTTTTGATAAGCCAGGATTAGGGCTTGGCCTAGAGAGTGGCCAAAACCTCCCTAGGGGTGGCCGAACTCTCTCCCTGAATTTCTCTCTGAAGAGAGAAAATCTCTTCCATTGATATTGATGTGATGGATGAGAGAGAATGTAGATTCACTGTTGAGATCTAATGGCCCAGATTAAATTCAAAGGAGAGAAAATCTCTAGTAGGAGGGAATATCTTTTAGAAGGAGAGAATATCTCTTAGAAATGAGATAAAATCTCTCAGAGGTTATTCCCCAAGGCTATAAATAGGGTTATAAGGGAAGATGAAAATTGACTCAATCCTCTCATAGAATTCTCGGCCAACTCTCTCTCTCTCTCTCTTGGCCGAATATTTTCTCCCCCTACTCCGAGGAATTGCTAATTCCAATCCCAAATAATGGGAGCAAGATCCCGAAGCAATCTGGTTTCGAGATCTAGTGAGATATCGATTTCGCCAACTCATATTTCTTATTCGTCTTGGAGATTAAGTTTCGTAAGAATACGGTGTAATCTTCGAGTACTAAATCAGACGAAAGAGTTAGGAAAATTTGAAGAAGAAACACGCATCGGATTGGAGCATTCTGTAGCTGAGCCAAAATACATGTAAGTGTTCTGAACGCCTCTTCTATTATTGATTGCTGAATTTCTTTCGTAATAAAATTAAATTAAAAAATTAGATCTTGTTATCAATCATTATTATTAATTGACTATTGTGAGTGCAATTAATGATTTTTCGCATTTAATATAGTTGCTAAGGTGTATAAATCATCAACAATTGTATCCAATAAACAGACACGTAGAGGACCTTTATTTCATTTTATTCGTGTTGTATGGTCGAAGATGTGGGAATATTGTGCAACCAAACACATAAAATCATATTTGACTTCCTCGTAAATAGTTTGTGACAGTGACTGGTATCTTGAAGGACAATGTAGGTAGTGAGTTTATGACATAGACTGTTGAAGGAAATCTATCCCACCAAAATCGTAGTGAAAGAGTGGCCTAACTCAATACCATGTCTATGTTGTCTCTCTGCCCTTCCATATTGAATGTTAACATGTGCACATATGTACTTAGTTGTGACTCCATATCATTAAAAAATATTGTCAGTGGTCGATATTCACCACTCAGTTTGTTTGTATAACTTAGATTTTTTCATTAAGAGGCTTCTCAGCATATATCTTGAAATGTTTTGAACACCGTGAACACTTCAGATTTTAGCTAAAGTGGATAAATTCACGAGAATCTTGAGAAGTCATCAACAAGATAGACTTAATATTTGTAGGCTTCACTAGATACAGCTAGTGATGGTCTGCATACATATGTGTGGATTAATTATAATGGAAAAATAGACTGAGTCATGATAGAAATGTATATTCCAAGTGTGCCATTTGCACTCTCTACTTCCAAAGAAACATTTTGAGACACCTGATTGTTTTCAACTAGAGGTAGGGACTAAACATAAGTTTTCCATTTAAGCTGATTGAAGGAGCTTGTAGAGTCCAACTTGTAGAGTCCATTTTCAACAGTTTCTTGGACCATTACCTGCCTTGTTTGGTTGTCCTTGATGACACAACAACCAACATGTAATTCAACAAAGACTCCATTCTAAGATGACAGTTTAGAAATGATGATTAAGTTTTACTTGATTTGAGGCACACATAGCACTTCATTCAACTGAATATGCATGGCAATTTAGTTCAAAACATATTCTCTAATATGACATATGGATAGATAATTACCATTCTCAGCTTTGACTTTCCATCGTATACAGTGTTCAATATGAGCTTACTGAGGTTGGAAATGACATGATTTGTTGCACTAATATTGGAATACCAAGTTGTATCTGCTATTGTCTCTGGACCGACGAAGAAAACTGCCTTGAAAAGCTTCATCGAGCATGTGCCAACATGCCACAACCACATGTCCTTGCCTACCCTAAATCTGACAAGTAGGACGTGAGTTTGATCCATAACCACCAAAGAAGTGACCATGTCTCCTATCTCTGGATCTGCCTTTACCACGCATGTCAGTATAGTTTGCTATTAATCCCTTGTAGCATGATGTTGACAGAAGCAGCTCAGTTATAGCTTGTGAGTGCTGATAAATTCTGGTCTCATGTACTCGTGTCATAGCCACGACTTCTTGGGTAGATATTCCAATGGAGTCACCGTCGATCTATTGGATTCGTTTGTTGACCAGTACGACTACCACATCATACTCGACATATATTCCCACCATGATTGCTAGTATCAGGTCATCGTCATAGAGATCTCCACCAGCCAAAAAAATTGAATATGCTATTGACTCCGTCTTTGCGAAATAGTCACCTATGAGAAGCTTACCTTTCTTAGTTATTTGGAACTGTGCATTGAGAACCATCAAGCTTTTCTCTAGTGTTGTCCATACTCCATGCGAAAACCGAATCCTCGTGATAGATATGAGAATCATTGTTGACAGGGACGATAGATGCCAACTTAGTAGAAGTTGATGTTCTCCAAGCCATTGCATTTACTTCGGATTTGTTGCTTTGATGACATTGTCTTGCTGATCGATACGCTCGATGACTTCCTTGGGACATGTCTTTGTCCCAAATACAAATCTTTTGAGATTGTGGCAGATTACAACAGGTTACACTCGACTCTATATAATTAATTAGTTGTCTTTGTCTAGTTTGATTGAGACAATTGAAGTGTGAAGTTGGTCGTGTTCTTAGGATCTCCGATGACTATGGCGAAACTGCATCAGTTGTCACTTTTGTTGCCCTGGTACCAGTAGAGAATGAGAGATAGAGATGTAATATGAAGAATAATTTTTACAACATACAAGTAGTTATATAAAATACTATTGATAGTGACTAAGTTTCTTGTACCGGAACCCCATTATTGAACGACTTCACCGTTTTCAGCAGTTGACATGGTGATTTCATTTGATATGGACATTGTTCACATCAGACATGCAGTTCTTTAATCAGATTCACGTGGATGATGTTGATCAATCAATTGTTTTAGGCCCGTTAAATTAAAATTTAAATTAGGCTAAAAAAGCATAAATTTAAAAAAATTTAAAGTTTAATATTGAAATAATTTAAATAACATGTTAAAAAAAGCCTATAACATGCTTTGGCCTCAAAATTACAACACATTTATTTAAAAATAAATATGATGATTGTTTTATCATGTAATATACATTTAGCGTGTGATTACGTGTTATTGAGTAATTTGTGATAACTAGACATGTTTCGTTTTGCATAACATGCTCTTATTTTTGTGGCGTTATTATATTTACGGCCATATCTTATGGTTATATGTGTATATGTATATATAAACTTTAAAATTTATATATGCCGACATGCATATATTTTTGTACAACAAAATTCCGCAACGGAACAGATAAAGGTTTTAGCTAACGTTTTGCATAAGTACATATAATACAATTTCAAGATCAAGCCAAAAGAATGAACCTTTTTTTTTTGTTTTCTTTCTCATACAACGACAGCCAAACAGATACAATTTTATAGAGAAAGTGAAGACACACGTACAGGTTCACATATACATATAAAATAAGCTAGTAATAATCAGTTCAAAATAATTGAGAAGGAACAAGTTTTTGTTTATCTCGCAGTTCCAGAAGCACAGAGCAAGACCCTGAATCAAAATAACCCCGCCGTCTTTGCAGAGAGAGAGAGAGGGAGAGAGAGAGGTCTTCATATATTACACTCCCATAAATAATGAAACAATGAGAAGAAAATCGTACTTGAAATAAAACTTTTACCAATGTAATTTTGTATTCACACACGAATGTATAAAAAAATATATTATTTTGCTGAAGCCCATTAACTAAAGTAGATAGATACACTACACTCACACATATACACAAACCGCACTCACACAGATATCAGACTAGATGTGAGGAAGTGATCGATACAGCTTCAAGAACTAAACAGAAAGAAGTGAGGAAAGAAAAGAAGGAAAATCTGAAACACCCTTTTTCTGGGTCCCTCGTATGTCTTTATCCAATAAAATAAACTTTTCTTTCCCAATTACTACTCTTTCCAATTCCAAATCTCTCTCTGATGTATATGCAAACGTTTTCCCTCTTGTTTTCCAGCATCAACATCACAGCTACACTTACACAATACAACACAGCATTGGTTCTAATCATAATGTCATCACCGTCGTCGTCTTCCTCTTTGTCGTCGACGCAGAGAAGAGATGCTCGTCGGAGGCGGCAGCAGCAGCAGCAGGAGTTCGAAGGACCGTCGTCTTCGCGGCGGCGCGCTCTGAACGAGGTCTGGCCGGAGCACTTCGTCGAAGCACTTGCCGTTCAAGTCGCCGTCGACGCCGTGAGCTCTCAAGGCCGCCTCGCCGTCGCCGCTGCCCTCGCAAACCTATTCCAGGTACGTCTCTCTCTCTTACACATAGATAGATAGATAGATATATTTTTATTATATGTTAATCACGAGTGGTGGTAAATGGAGTGTTTGTTTTTCCTATAATGATGATGCGTATAAGTAATTGTCAAGAAAAATGATTCTTGCTACATTGTTTTGTTATGGTACATCGGTACATATTTCAATGATTTTTATATTTTTGGTCTTGTACTTTAATTTCTTTTTCTTTTGGGTTGAGTATCCTAAGATATTTAAGCTTTTTCAAATTAGATTCATGCTTTGGTCTTTGGTCTCCTCTTGATCGGCAGATTGTGTAGTTCTCTTTTGTAACAGTTCTGGATTTATATTTTATTTAGTTGTTTTTTTTATTAATTGTATCGAGCTTCCATATAATTTTATTTAGTAGACCACTAATAGCCCTAATCCGAGTCCTAATTTGAGTGAATCTAATTCTCATCCCACGTAATACAAACATAATAAAAAAAAAAAAAAGAATAAAGAATTTGAACAGATAATACTTTTTAAAATTATTATTGAAAGATAGATTCAGCCTTGGTCAATGGATATCGAAAAATTCTTATGAAAAAGAGATCTTTTGGCTTTTGGATTTCTCGTCCTTTTTCTACCCTTTTCCCTTTATTGTGTACAAGCTCTTTTAGACTCTAATATACCCTACTATATTGACTCGAAACTTTTGATTGGTTTTCTAAAAAATTTCAATTTTTAAAGGGGTATGGTTTTTTTATTTCTTTATTAAATCTGTTTTTGTTAATGCGAAAGTTGTAATACCATGTTGTTGAAATGTCGATATCGAAATTTCGGAACCTATTTGAAATAATTGAGAATATATAGCAGAATTTCAGTAGAGGCTATCACTTTCCTTGGTCATATATATATATATATGTATATATATATATATATGTATATATCACTTGCGTTTCTATATTTAGCTAACACAACACACTCGAGTGCTTAACTTGGCTTTTTGACAGTTTATAGATTTCATTTCTATATTTCTGTTTTTGGGCTATGCAATAATCTGCTTATTATATAACGCTATAAAGACAAGAATGTTAGTTTACTTCTGAAGTTGCCTTCTTGGATAAACTGTGGCATGTGTAGAGAGTTTAGCATGACGTGTCATAATTTGTCACAATAACTAGTAATTTATTTAGTGATGGAAAATATGATAAATAAAGTACCTGCCATGATGTGTCTGAGTTATATATATATATATATTATATATTAGGGGATGTCAACAATTCATATTAGATAAATTTTTTTTTTTGAGGAAATTCATATTAGATAATTAGTGCATGTCATATATGAGAACCTTGAGATCTCAGATGTCTGATGGGTTTATGTGTATATATATGTATATTATATATAAACACATATAGATTTAGTCAAAAGCCAGGCATGTGCTGTTTCAAAGAATCACATGGAACCCAATGCCTGGTTCACAAACTAATGTCACCTCAATAGATTATGGTCTTCCTTGGGCTGACTTCTATTTTGTTTGTTTCTTTATATTGTTTTTTCTTTTCTAAACTTTGAGACAGTTGTAATTGTTTTTTATATGCAGAGTGTACATTCATGCTCTTTCTTTTTTGCTTCCCATTAATTCTCTGTGGGATCAACTGTTTCTTTTCCCTTCTCATTTCACTTCAATAGTTGGGTGGAAAAAAGTACATCTCTAGGTCAAACTCAGTCACGGAAACCCTTTCTTATTTTATTTCTTGACATGCAAATATTAAACAAACGAATGGAAAAAATTCAATAAATGAAAACTAGGAAGTTATTTATCTATTTTCAAGCTTTAACTTAGGGGAGGAAAAGTGGAGTATAGGCTATCCTGTGTAGGGTTTTGTTGAGGGTAGAAAAGATTCGTCGCTTTTAACGAGACAGCTCTTCGGCTTAACCTTTCTTGGAAATGAAAGCCAAGTCTGTGGGAAAGCACGCTTAGTACTCCTATGTTTACATCCATATTTTTGTACATAAATTTATATATAGATAATAAACATATAAATATTTTTTTTAGGGATGATAAGTGATACAACCATATCAAACTTAAAAGTCGCTAAATAGTCAAATTTTTTAAAAAATTAGTTTATAACCATAAACGAAAATAAATCGCTTAAGAAGACAACTATACTCCCGAATAAAAATCGTAATTACCAAAAATAAATTCGTAAAAAAACATTTCAACCATCTAATAAATAACTCACGAGTAAATAAACGAATATAAACGAGAAAATAAAATTAACAAAAAGCGGTTATACTTTAAAAACAAATCACGTCATACTTTAAAAAGCGGTTATTATTAATTAACTGAAAATGCACTATTGGAATTGAAAAAAATTAAAAAACAAATCACGTCATACGTTTTGGTTATTTACCTAAAAATACAAAAAAGTATAGTTAAATTACAATAATATTGATTAAAAGTGCTATTTAATCTTTTTTTTTTTTTATGTTTACATTTTGTATGGGCCACCACAATACCATAATTAAGAGTATTAGGGTCAGAGTTCTGTATTTCAGTTCCACTTCTCATTCCCTTTTCTTTATAAATGCTATGGAATATATAGTTGTGTTTTATGGTGTATGTATATTCCATGTTTATACATATGTATAGTTTCCAACCTATGTATATTTACCACTGATGATAATAATACGAATAATAATAATAGAAGTAACACTAATAATAATAAGAATAAGAGGTGAGACCATTCGTTGTACTTATATATTATTTCGTACACGTAATAGTAAGAATATAATATGGTTTGTACCTCATTTTTGTAACCTGGATTGGCCAATTATAAGGTGGTCATGGTTTGTCTGCCCAATAGTAAGTTCTGGGAATGGAGATTCTTTTGTTTCTGGATATAATAGTCACCTTTAAATAGTGTTTTTTCTTTGCCACAAATCACAATCACAATCATATACTTGCTTTTGTTGAATCATATTACTGTTTTTTTGTCGCATTTTTTAAAATCACATTACTTGAAAACTGCAGCCGATAACAGTTATTGTTAGTTCATTTGCTTTAATATATTGATTATTTTGATGAAATTGCATTGCCTAACGTCTATCTTCATATTTATATTTTAAACATGCATGTAAATATAAATATATACTCTAATAGTCTGCTTTTCTGTATTTAGTGAGCTGTAAGCCTGGCAATAGATTATTGTTTACTACATACGCCAATGTGTGTTATCATCTGTATCTAAACAATAAATATTAATTAAAGCATCACCGCACGGCAACTTAATACAGCACTGTTTATTAAATTTAATATTAGAGTAGCTTGTTATTATAATATGGTATATTGTTCATTGTCCTCGTGTACGTCTCATTTGTGTCCATTTGAAAGACCTAAGGCTGATAGCAATTACTCACTCCATAGCCTTTATCTTTTACCAAAGTTTTCTGATTAATTTCCCAGCAAGCAGTAATAGTTATCCTTTTACCTGCTTTCATTAACTCCAATTTATTTCGCGGAACTAATGATGACGTAAGGCGTAGTAAAAAAAATAATAATCTTATATTGAAAGTTGATACATATTTAGGCGGTGCCAAAAGAGTGTTACTTGCGCTGCATATGATAGTTGTGTTGAATATATTTAGTCAAAGAAACAAGGGACATTTTTCGTTGAAAGCTAGAGTTATTTTTGGTGAAAAAGAATAAGTGCTTTATTTTATTTTTCTGGAAGAGGGCAAATCGCTTTATTGTGGAGAGTTCTAGTAGTACTTCACATTACGTACTATATTCTAAAAACAAACATGGTAAAATCAGGTGTATTTTTGGTCCCAACATGATAACTTTAAAAATGAAAACGTACGAACTCTCTCGCTATCAAAACCTTATTCTCTCGTGTTGTGAGTGCATGTGTCATCACGTTTCACGTCCATTCTTTTTGCATTGCATTTGTTGCATGTAAAGAAGGAAAATATCAAGTATTCCTACGTGGCGTTTAATGATCTCCAGGTGTGCACCACGTGGCGAGCAGTGTCGCAATCAGAACTGCTCTGGCACCGTCTCACTCGCCGAATCTGGGGACGGACGTATCTCTTCCACCGTGAAACCTGGCGCGATGAGTTCATCTACTGGCACCAGACCGCCGCAAACTTCCGTACGCGCAGATACGCCCACGCGCTGCACGTCTTCGAGCCGGACGCGAACGACGGAGCACCGCCAAACGATGGTGGCGCATCCGCCGACCCCGACGCGCGCGCGTGCCGGTGCCTGACCCTGTCGGACGCCTACCTCGCCTGCGGGTACGCCGACGGCGCGGTCCGTCTCTTCGACCTCTACACGCACCGCCACGCACGGACCATCCGGGCCCGACCACGAAACGTTCTGGGCCGCTTCTCACGCGCGGTGACCGGGATCATCCTGGCCCCGGCGGGCCGGCTGGTATTTGCCACCCTCGACGGGGATGTGTACGCGGCGAGCGTCGACACTCCTCAGACTCCCCGGCGGGCTCAGTCGGGACACGTGGTGGAGGACGGCGTTTTGGTGGACTTCTCCGGGAACGGAAGATGGTGGGTGGGGCTGTACGCGGGAGTTCCGGGACGCGCTTTCCACGTGTGGGACGGCGCGTCGGAGGAGCTCGTGTACGTGGGCGGGTCCCTGACGGATCCGGAGTCGGTGACCGGGTGGCAGATGCTGATCGAGCTGAGCTTGGTCCTTGGCCGGGTTCGGGTCGTGGGTAACGACATGGCGGTGGCATGCACGGCGGGTCGGTCGATAGTCTTCGACCTGCGCGATCCCGACGGTGCTCAAGAGGAGGAAGAAGGCGGAGGAGTGGCGGTGACTTCGCTGGCGGGGAGCCCCGTGGCCTACGCGGTGGCGGACCTCGGAGGAGTCGCGAGGGTGATCCGGGCCGGGTCGTTGGAAGAGGTTTGCCGGTTCGGGGTGCGACGTGGCGTGCCGGTTTTCGGGGGGATGAACCGGGGGTACGTGGTGATGTGCGGTGGGGGCTCGGTGCGCGCGTGGGACGCGGAGACGGGTTTGTATCTCTACAGGCTGAGGGAGGAGGCGGGTGAGGTGAACGCGCTGGTGGCAGACGAACGACATGTCGTAGCGTGTTCCAACCACTCCACGTTGCATATCTGGGACTTCGGTCCGGGATGACCGAGAGAGAGTATGGGAACTAACTGATTGATTGGGTATGTGGCTAGGCGTGGGACACGCTGTTTGGGGGACTTTTTAGGATAACGAGAGCTCTGTGCTTTGACTCCATTCATAGACTAGTCTAGACTCTCTGGAATCTGGACTGAAGAGAGAGACCCACTTTTTGTTTTATTTTAGAGATTTTTTTATTAATTATGAGTACTGGTTCATGTACAGTTTCTTGTCTGTCTCTCTCTCTCCTCCCCTAACTCATGCAGGTTCCTGGGTCCTCTCCCGACCGGTTGCTTTCATGTTGTACTTTCGCATTTCTTTCTTTTATTGTCTCATCATCGTGATGATGGTTTTCGGGGTATTTAATTTTACCGGGGATATTCTTTCCACTTCCTTGCCAAAGTTGCTAATCTATTATTTTTCCAAATACTCAACCATCTTATAATATTTTGTCAGCCTTCGATTTACCATATTTATTGAAGAAAAGTCAAACATTGTTAATGGTGCCTTATCTAGTCAATGAAACATATACAAAACAGAAATAAAAAAATAAAAAAAAAAACATGAAAAAAACCTAAAATTTAGATATTCTCATAAAATTAAATCACACATGACAATCGATAGGAAGAATAAGCCAATAGTAATAATCCACTACAAATATAGCAATACCATAAGTATTTTTCTGTTGACTTTTTCAAAAATATCAAATTCATACATGTTTATCCTACGACACATATCTTAATCATCACAAATAACTCATGAATACAAATAACTATACATATATAAAATATCACACGCTCAAACGTCTTTTATGTTATAACCAATTCATATCACTCACGCATTGATTTTGAATTTCGTCTTCCACAATAAATTCATTAATGCACCGAATTGTATTAGAGAATTCAATTTTTTGTTATTATATTATGTGTAATCGTATAATTTGGGAAAGTTAATTTATTTTCTTTATTAATTTATATTATCGGATTGTTTATTACTTATTTATTGTTATTACTTATTAATTGTTATTATCGAACATTATTTTCCTAATGAGGTAGATTTATTCACCATTTGTGTACATTCGTGTTCTAAGTTGAAGTTTTTAATTGGCTTATTCAAAATCTGCTCATTAAAAGAATTTTTTTCAAAAAATTTACTCATTTTTGCGTAATTATTTCGTCGAAACATTGCAGGATATTGTTCAAGTATTATTCTTTACAAATGGAATTTTCTGTTCCTTATGGTTTTCAACTTCAAAGTTTAGTACTGTTTTGTTAATTTGTTTTAACAGATTATTTATAATTTAACACATTTAATTTTCAAATATTCGAGTAATTGACCCTGCTTTTCTAACTTAATTTGGAAAAGTCCAACCTTTTATAAGACTTTTGTAAATAGCCCTACAGCTGACGTCTCTTAATTTTAATCTATGTAGTTTTACGTTTAAACCCTTAATAATTTGGCCGAATATTTTTGAATTTTAAATATTAATTTCGTTTGAAAATTCAAATTTGTTTTCCGAAATTTCCAATATTGGCGATTTCAAAAGTGTTTGTTATTGTTTTCTACATTAATGAGTTGACTTTTGATTAAATATTAACTTATTAATTCAAGATTATTTCTTTGTTTTTTGTCGATCAAAATTTATTATCGAACAATTAGTTATCATTTCTATAATCGTAAATGATATATTTTCTGTTTTTTTAATTAAAAGTCAAAATTGTTTCCATTTGTTCATACAATTTTATTATAGTCGTTATTTGACTTTCCATTTACAGGGATCATGATTTTATAAATGTTAGTTATTATTTGATAGTTTCCGTTTTTTTTTATTTTAATTAAATTTTCGTTTGAAAAGTTTAAATTTTGATTTTGTTTTCATTCTAATTCAAATTGTTCAACGAAAATTCAAACTGGTGCATTTTAACAATATTTGTTAGTAGTCCCTAATTAAAGGGGTGGTACATTAACAAAGGTAATTATTGTTATTTCTTGGTTTACTAGCGGAAACAAGCTAATATCTTTTTGATATGCACTTTTTAAATTTCCGATAGCATACAAATTCTAGTTTCCCCTTCGAGAAATAGATATCTGAATTTTTTTTAGTTTAGACATTATTTTATCCAAGTTGTCTAGTCGACAATTCATATTCTATTTACAAGGATCATGAAATTTAACGGTGGCTAGTCTTCATCATTTCGAGGTTCAGGTTGTTGGAATAGGTCTAGGGTTAAAGAAAAATTTATCATTAATCACATTAATGGCGGAATATAAAAATTTCTTTAGAAGTAAAACAATTTTACTAACCTAGATAAAGAGCATATACATGTTATAAATTAAAAGCATTATTAAACCTACTTGAATACGAACCTTTCTTGTAGCTTGATCTTGAAGCGTCTTGAGAAAGGTGGATCTTCTTCCTTGGCTCGTTCGTCACCTTCACACCTAAAACGTGAACTCGAGAAACCTAAGGTTTCTATTACTAGAGTCTATAGAGGTTTAGAAGGATTTGTGTGTGGGCACAATTAAACAATATGAACCAAGAACAATTCTTGGATCATAAGCTAATTCTCTAGATCAAGTGTGAATCTAGGTGCAAAATAAAAAAATAGTATTTTTTAGAGAGAGAGAGAGAGGGTCGGCCAAGAGCAAGAGAGAACAAAGCAAAAGCTTCTTCTTCACATCTTTATGTGAGGCTCTATTTATAGGAGAAAGAAAGTCTATAAAGGTCAATTATTCATTCATGAAAGAATAATGTATTCATGACACAATATTTGATGTTTCCTTCCCCTTTCTCTTTTAGGATGACCGGCCATACACAAGGCATTAGTGAGGAAATTTGTTTCCTCACTGAGCACATTTGTTTCCTTCTCAAGGAAATTCATTTCCCTTTTTCTTTTGGGTAATTATCCTTATAAGAAAAGGGAAATAAAACTCTCCTCTTGATGCTAGTACTTGGCCGAACTTCTACCTAGGGGACGGACATCTAGATGCTTCCTTATTTCTTTTAAGGCAATTCTTAAAATACCCATTGTAGAATTATAATTGCACAAGTAATGAAATTAATTTCATAATGCCTTAAACGACTTTTCGGCATATGAAAGTATTCAAAATCCTATTTTGAAATTCACATCATTTTATGTCCATGTGGACAAAAATACCCTTTAGACATTTTCCGAGAAAAAAGTCTAGTTCAACACTTGAACTTATTTTGACTTAGCTTCTAGTTTAACAATCCTATTCTAATGACCTGTAATAGTGACCTTATGGATCCAAATGAACAAAGCTTGAGCTTCTATATTCAGACTCAAAAGTTCACAAACCTTTTCCGAGTATTAGCTTAATGTCAACTGACTCCACTAAAGAGTTGACACTGAGAATCTCTCGATTCAAATGAACTTATTTTCTACTCAAATTCAACTTAATTATATTGAGCGGATCCATTGAATGTTATCTATGTTTACCCTTCATGAATATCATCAACTAGATGGGTTTATAAAATTACCATTTTACCCGTCTAGTTGTTATTTCCTCAACTCCTTTAGTACTTGTGAATAACTTAGAAACAATGTATTGACGAGGAGCTAACAAGTCACATTGTTTCATCCAAATAAAGTCGCTACTTAAATTTGGACACTGCGCAGTTCATTTATTCACAATCCAAGTAATAAAGCATGAGGTGATATATATTTGCATCTCAACAATCTTGTACATGAATTCCATATCTATGAGAACTTCACAAAGTTAGTTCATGACATCTTCATAACTTAATATCTCACCAATAGGCCTTGTCTTGATCACGCAATGGACCTAGAATTTGACATTCTCAAATGAGAGTATTAATGGTATGAAATGACTGTCTCATTTCAGGATTTAGGTAAGTATGATGCGATTCATACATAGTGACCTTGAGATAGAAGATGTTAAATGGTTTGTTTTTCTATTGTCTCTAAAGGTACACTGGTCAATTCAGTATCTTCGAAAGACACACACTGGAAGAACTATAGAATTCCTAACTCTCTATGCCTCGTAACCAGACATCCTAGATTCTTCCAACAATCATACTGGGGTCAATAGTCCGTTGATCTTTAGATTGCGAATATATCGTTTTAGTCAAACCATGAAGAGTTTGTTCATGCAAATCTACATTTGTCTCTTCATACATTGTTAGGTTTGATTAAGGACTATAAGACTATTGAATATCATAAATCTTCAATCAAACTAAAAAGGAATGAATTAACGTTTCGACTTTTATTAATTTAATCAGCAAATTACAAAGATATATTTATATATATATTACATTAATATGTGAAGAAACATTCTTCTAATAAGGACTTTACAAAGATTTATATATTACATCAATATGTAAATAAACAATCTTCTTATGGGCATCTCTGCCAATAAACTCTCACTTGACTCAAAGAAGATGAGAGTAGTCCTTCATGCCTAATCCGTCTCGATGTTGGTCATGGGTTCGTTGACATTTGGAACAACTTCCAAATACTTAAGGAATTTTCTAAGCCATACAGCCTCTTTGGATGCTTCATGAGCAGCTACATATTCTGCTTCCATGGTGGAGTCATCAATCCAAGATTGCTTGATACTCCTCCAAACAACAGATCCACCATTTAGGATGAACACAGATCCTCCAGTGGATTTCCTGGAATCCTTATCCGCCTGAAAGTCGGAATCAGTATACCCCGTCATAGTCAGGTCAGTACCTGAATATGTAAGCATCAAGTTCCTAGTTCTCTGAAGATACTTAAGAACACGCTTAACAGCAACCCAGTGCTCGAGTCCAGGATTTGATTGGAAACAGCTAACTACGCCAATTGCGAAACATATATCCGGTCTAGTGCACAATATAGCATACACGAGACTTCCTACGGCTGAAGCATAGGGAATTTTTCTCATGTCCTCAATCTCTTGTGCAATCTTGGGAGACTGGTCCTTAGAGAATGAGACTCCATGTCTAAAGGGGTTTTCACCCTTCTTGGAGTTTTGCATGGAAAAGCGATCCATCACCTTATCTATATAAGATGCTTGGGAGAGCGGAAAGGTCCGGTTCTTTCGATCTCAAAAGATTTTAATCCCCAGAATGTATGCAGCTTCCCCTAGATCCTTCATATCAAACTGCTTAGCTAACCAGATTTTAACCTCAGATAATTTACCCACATCATTCCCAATGAGTAGTATATCATCGACATATAATACCAGAAACACAACCTTGCCCTTGTGTATCAATTTATAGATACAAGGTTCATCTATCGACTGTTCAAAACCGAAGCTTTTAACAATATCATCGAATCTGATATTCCATGATCTAGATGCTTGCTTTAATCCATAAATGGATTTAAGCAATTCACAAACTTTTTTCTCTTGATCACTTTCCACGAAACCGTCTGGTTGAGCCATAAAAATGCGCTCGTCAAGATTGCCATTCAGAAAAGCAGTCTTGACATCCATTTGCCAGATCTCGTAATCGAGAGCGGCATCAATGGATAAAAGTATACGGATGGATTTAAGCATTGCGACTGGCGAGAAGGTTTCTTCATAATCGATACCTTCTCTTTGGGTGTAACCCTTAGCCACTAGTTGCGCTTTGAACGTCTCAACGTTCCCATCCGGACCCCTTTTCTTCTTAGAGATCCACTTACACCCTACAGGTTTAACCCGTTCAGGTAGGTCTACAAGTTTCCAGACTTTGTTGACATACATCGAATGCATCTCAAATTTCATGGCATCAAGCCAAAGGTTTGATTCAGAACCAGCCATTGCTTGGCTGTAGGAAACAGGGTCATCCATGTCAGCGACGACTACGAGAGTATCGCCATAAGACATGTACCTGTCAGGCTTTTCAGAAACTCTCCCACTACGTCCAAGTACTACTTGACAAGGTTCTAAATTGTTAGGTTGCGTTTCAGTTGGGGTAAGAACAGTTCTTATAGATGAGGTAGAAGCATCCTCACCCAACTTTTCTTCAAGCACAATTTTGTTTCTAGGTTTCATATTCTTCATATAGTCCTCCTCAAGGAAACGAGTATTAGTGCTGAAAAACGTTTTGTCGTCCTCGGGACTATAGAATGTGAAACCTTTGGTTTCCTTTGGATATCCAACAAGCACGCATAATTCTGACCTACTAGCCTTGCTAGTCTTTTGCCTTAGCACATGTGCAGGGCAACCCAAATTCTGATGCGGCTTAAAGTAGCTTTAGGCCCAGTCCATCGTTCATAAGGAGTACCAGGGACCGTCTTAGACGGAACTTGGTTCAGAATATATGCGGTAGTTTCGAGGGCATACCCCCAAAAGGAATTAGGGAGTGATGAGTAACTCATCATTGATCTAACCATATCCATCAAAGTTCAATTCCTTCTCTCTGACACTCCGTTTTGTTGAGGTGTGCCAGGTGCTGTAAGCTGAGAAGCGATACCTTCTTCTTTAAGAAAGTCATTGAACTCTTCAGACAAGTACTCACCACCTCGATCAGATTGAAGGGTTTTGATCTTTTTTCCAGTTTGTTTTTCCACTAAAGCCCGAAAAACCTTAAATACGTTAAAGGTTTCGGATTTGTGTTTGAGCAAATAGACAAATCCATATCTTGAGTAATTATCGGTAAAGGTAACGAAGTATTCGTATCCTCCCCGTGCCTGAATTCTGAGCGGACCACATACATCAAAATGTATTAGTTTTAGCAACTCATTGGCTCTTCGACCTTTATCAGAGAAAGGTCGTTTGGTCATTTTTCCTTCTATACATGATTCACAAGTCGGCAGTGAGCCTATTGCAGAGGCTTTGAGTGTACCATCCCTCACAAGTCTCTTAATCCTATCTAGACTAATATGACCAAGTCTTAAGTGCAAGAGATATGTTGATTTTATTAGATCAGAGGAGTCATTCAGTTTGATCCTCTTGGGTTCCCTAGTTAGATCATTATCTAATAGCAAAGGTTGTGTAGGATAAAGATAGTATAAACCATTATTTAAACATGCATCAGTGAAAAATGAATTGAAAGAAGTAATACGAATTACATTATCAATAAAATTTAAATAATAATTATGCTCACCATTTGAGCTACAGATATTAAGTTTTTCCCAAAGGAAGGAACATAACACACATTATTCAAATTTAAAGTTATGTCTTCGAAAGACAGTGTCACAGATCCCACAGCCTTAGCAGACACCAAGCTCCCATCACCCCACTTGAAGCAGAATTCGCCATCCTCTAAACTTTTATTTTTCCTGAACCCATTCAAGGAACAACAAATACAGTTAGTAGCAGCGGAGTCAATAATCCACGATGATACATTATCATCTCCTAAACAAGTTTCAGTAATAAGTTCAATACCTTTCCCTTTAGCCTTGAGGACAGTTCCTATGCCAGTGTCCGGGCTCATTGCAATGGTGACAGTTGTCCTAAGACTTGTCCACCTTAGCAGTCCGGGGCATCTTCTTCTTCTGAACCTTGCTAGGGTTCTTCTTGTCGGCTTTATGAGATCTCTTCTTAGATCCAGAGGTGGAGACTCTGTGCTCAGTAGCATGAGCTTCTCCAGTAGTCCTCTTTTTTCTTTAAGAGTCCCTTAGCGGTGTGAAGCTCCTTCATTAGCTCGGTAATAGTGTACCCTAGCTTATTCATGGATTAGTTCAGCTTGAAAGTATCAAAAGATTCAGGGAGAGTTTACACGATCATATCTATCTTGGTTTCTTCATCAATCTCAGATCCAAGGATTTCCATCTCGTTAAGATAACTTATGATCAGCATCATATGTTCTCTAACGGGAGTCCCTGCTTTCATACGACAGTTCATAAACTGTCGTACCTCTTGTTGCCTAGCCTGACTCCCTTGCCTTCCAAACATCTCCTGGAGATTGTAGAGCATTTCATAGGCTGACCCAATGTCACGATGTTGTTGTTGCAACACATTGTTCATCGATGCTAAAATACAGCATCTCGCAATCTCATCGGATCAGGCCGCAAGGGCGTCCTTGTCCTCTTGAGTCGAATCATCATTCGTTTCAGGAGGACATGGGGTGGTGAGAACCCACTTGTGCTTTTCCACGGTAAGGACGATGTCTAGGTTACGTTTCCAATCTACGTAGTTATCACCTTCCAGTTTGTTTAGAGAGGGGGTTTAGAAACATGTCGATGAAAGTTGAAACAATTTATGATTAGTCTTTTGTTTAAGATTTTAAGTTTAATTTTATTTAGAAAAGGAAAAATCCAAAGGTGTTATGAACAAAATGACACTTTACTCCTTCGAGGGAAGGCCGCAAAGAGTCGCCTTTCATAAGTAAATGACACATCATTAATGCATAGTCATGATGCCAATACATCAGAGTTTGGTTAGCCACCTTATAAAAAAGTTTGATCACTCAAAACGTTTCGCAAGGCCTCGAGGGAGGATTACTAGAGTTTGAGTCTATGTGTGTAACCAACAACTTAGTTCAACAAGATCTACCTTAAAAAAAATCCGCCGTGGGGAGGTCTTGTCTCATCGTTTCACTTAAGAACGTAGCTATAAAAGCGATGTTAGGAGCAATGCGTCTATGATTACTCTCATTTAAGAGAGGGCCACGAGGGTGACTCTTAGTCTGACAACATGTCCACTTCACATTAGTGTTGGAGATTGTCGGTTGCAAACAATAAGTACAACCCTCCCACTTAGTTTTTAGGAAAAAATAAGGGGATCCTGGATTGCAAACAAGTGCAATTCTCCCACTTAATATTTGGAAAAATGGCACGTCTACATATAAGAAACATGTTTCCATTAGCAAAGAGAGATAGAGTGGATCACTAGAAAAAAAGAACCCTAAAATCGATATTTGTGAGGGGAGAGCAGTGTCAAAGTACTAAGGCACAAGGAACATACTCGGATCCTTTTGTCTATTAAATTTATTTTTCCTAAGGAAAGTGTGTGTGATTAATAAATCGTCACTTTTTCACTTGAAAGTTTTTGAGATTAAAAATCTCCTAAAACTAATATCTTCATCTTCATGACATCTTCCTTCATGGCATCTTCATGGCGGTTAAGCGCAAGAACGTTGGAAAACCACGATAGCATTAAGAAGACGGGAGAAAACTTGCAGTTGCAAAATCCGGATTAAAAAATCTGGAATCGCGGACTACCGTCCTCGGACGTAAAAAGTCATAAATGACACATCCGGTAGCCGATTTAGCTGAAACCAATTGCATTGGATAGCTAACATCCGTACCTGGTATTAGGCTATATTGTAATTGAATTAGTTGCTGTGTGTAAAAAGTTAAGTTAAGATGCTGAAAACATGTAATCAATATTAATTCAATTACAATACAGCCTAATACCTTGAATTTCTCCAACTCCTCTCCTTTCAAGTAGACATTAACGTCGCAGGTGTCATTACATTTTTCCAGTCGTTGTTTAAGCTCCTTGATCTCATTGAGAGCCTCATCCAATTTGTCGTAATCAGCTCTCGTCTCCGATAAAGTCACGTATTCTTCATGTGATCGTGAGGAGCTGGCTACATTTATTTTTGCTGATAAAGTTTTGGTACTTTGAATGGCATTCTCGACTAGGTGCGCATCCAATTATGGCCCTCCCTTGTCCAATTATTCTTCCTTTGTGGATAGAGTATTGATTTCAAGCTTCAACTTACCCAATTAGTGTGTTAGCAATTTACGTAAAAATAATCAATTTAATTTACTGAAAACTATAAATGAGAATTACCTCTTCGTCCATGAATATATGTTTCAGATCATCATACTCTTCATTGACGTGGTAAGACAACTTTAACATCCTTGGGACTGTCGTCTTTTTGGTGGATTTGGAGAATCCGTTTTCTTCAAATGCGGTTATCAGGTCGTACACCCATGCGACTAGTGGGTGTAGAAACCCGTCAATGTTGAATCATGTTTTACTTCTAGAAACTTTTGTTCTTTTGACAATTTGCACAAACGTAGAAAAATGTCCCTTCGCCATGGATATGCATTAAACATTTCAGTGTTTATGGCCATCTTCATAATTCGGTTGGAGATAATGTGGGTCTGTTCAGGTGGCAATATCATCAATTCTACAATGGAAATTTTGACTTATTCCATCCGTTCTTCATCATTACCTCAAAATTTACCACGTAATAGGCCTACGAAGATGTGTGCCTTTAGAGTGCCTTTCAAACTGAACAATTGAACTTTCAAAGAATTTCCAATTATTAAGTCTTCTTCTTTGTTTGTATTTCATCACAATTTAATCTTGTAAATCAAAAGCAAACCAAATTAGTCAGTAAATTAGTTATACATTTACGCATGTACTACAAAATTTGGAAACTTACCGGACATCAACTCCAATTCCTTAATTGCAAATCGGTGAATTCTTTGGCCTATCTTGAAATGTAGTTCATCAATTTTACCTGGCTGAGTACCAACATATGTACCAATTTCTTATGGAATACTTTGCCTTTAAGATATTGGAGTGTGCGAATAGAGATTTTTCAAACGTTCCAAAATGTTCTTCGGTGTCCAGTGATAATAAAACTTGCCTTATAGCGCTGAAGTTGGTGTGCACTATTTTTCTTTGGCTGATGTCCCATTTATCCGATTCTATTAAATATGTTCTAACCTAAACATTTGTGTAATTAAAATATATATTAATTAACAAGTTAAATTAAACACCAATTAACACAATTTTTTTCCCCTTTTTTCCAATGTTAGATTGATCTCACCTGGCTCTTTTTTCCGCATACTCCGATCACCACATCCTTTCTTTTTTCTTTTCCATTTTGTTTAGGGTTTGAACACCTACCACATTTAACAAACATTAGTCGTTAATAAATTATCTAACCAAATTTGGACATCCACTTACACTCGATGTTCATGTACATTGATGTTCATCGGGTGTTTTCATTTAAAAATAAATAAATAAGCCTCCGTTATTTGTATTTTACCAGACAAACAAAATGTTTTATTTGTAAATCTAATATTCAAATGGAAAAAAAGAGAAACGACATGCATTTACACTGGAACCGCTTTAATGCATGCTTATTGATGTTCATCGGGTTTCGAATATTGTTAAACAAAAAAGGTTTAAAAATAGAGAAACGATTTTGGGAAACCTAAACCATATTTTGTTGCATTTTACCATACCAAAAAAACGGCATTTAATCTGTTAATCAATTATTCAAAGGTAAAAACAAAAAAAAATGTTATACGCGTTGCATTTACACTCGAATCGGTTTAATGCATGTTTATCGGTGTTCATCAGGTTTCGAATACTATTAAACAAAAACTGTTTAAACACGGAAAAACGATTCTTTTTTTTAAAACTTATTTTATTGTTCTTGGTAAAGTGATTTGGAAAAACAGGTAAATGATTATCTGGTAGTCGAACACTCAAACAGAAATAATGATGTACGATTTTTGACATTTACATGCATCGATTTTGGGATGTTCATCGTCTTTTTTTGAAAATGAAAAAGAAAACACATAGATTCAAAACTTACCTGTAATCGGTTATAGAGGTATCTTCGTTGTACCCGGAGATTTTTTTTGACGATTTAGTTTTGGTACATAATGAAGAATTTGAATCGTTTGAAGAAGGTGGACGGTTTATTTTTTGAGTTTTTTCAAAATAACGGGGGAAATATTTTATTTCTCTGTCTAGAATATTGAAACAATTACTAAATGAATTGAATGTGCGTGGCTAATAATAAATGAGCGTAATTAATGTGACGTGGATATTTGTAAATTGATTTTTTTAATTCATTTTCGTTTGGGCGGGAGAATAGTTTTGGGCATTTTTGGAATAAAATGTTGTTAAAACTATTGACTGGACTTTTACCAAAGTTTTACTTAACGTTGGACAAATTAAAATTAGGAAACTTATGTAGGACTATACTATACAATTACCCTTTAATTTTCCAAACAACACAATTTATTTGTTTTTATCGTCTTAATTAGTTTGTTATTTTCAAATTCTTAATTATGTATGCAGTTAAACTATTCAAAGTCAGTGTGATCACGATTCTGTTGAGGAGAACTTTTCCAATTTCGAGCAAAAAAAAACTGAAATACTATTATTTGATGAATCTGATTTGAAAATACTTGTAATACGATGTGTAAAACGACTTATAAAACAACATATAAAACAAGACGGGTAAAACAACATGTAAATTTCTCGGTCTCAATTGGTAACATATGGTGTGCACAATGATACGTTGATGCAAATCCCACTTACTAGGATCCACCAAATAGCTTCACCTACGTAAATTAAACAAATTTACAGATTATGATTTAACATTTAAAAATTAAAATAAATTAAAACATTTGGTAAACAAATTTTTTAACCTTATTATAAGCTCATATATTGCCATAGTTTTAACAAAATAATTTTAAACAAATCTATTAAACTATAAAACTAAGATCAACAAAACTAAAAATCCTACATTTTAACATAGTACAATATACTGACATGCAAACAAACCTAAAGTGTAATATAGTGTAATTTTTCTAAAAACAATAATAATTCATAAATTTCTAGGTATATTGTTTGTCGAATGTAAAATCCTTAAAACTAAACTAACCATTTTACATAGTATACATTTTTTTGTACAAAATCGTTAAACTTAATATTTCAACGACATCATCGAAGGAAAAACTTCTAAAAAACCAAATCACCATTTACTAGAGTACTTCTATTCGTTTTAAAAGCCGTTACAAAATCTTAATAGTGAACATCCGCGTACCTGTTCAATAATGTGATGTCATATTTGATTCTTTTCTGGTTGCACCATCGCCGTATTCAAGTCGTTCTTCGTTAAATTGGTCGGCATTGTTTTGGGGTTTTTGGATTTTGTTTTGATAGAAAATGTCAAGTATATTTCCGGAGTGAGATACAAATTGTGAGATTTGGAACTCAAAAGTCGGGTAAATTGAATTCTTATTTTCCAAATTAATTTCTCAATTAATGTTTGATCAATGTGTTGACGTGTTAAATGTAATCACTGCACACTATTCTTCCTAGATTTTATTTGCTTTTTAATGCATGGAAATTGCGTAGCATTCATATTAGTGAGAATTATTTTGGACATTTCCGACTGAAAGTTGTTTTAAAATTTAATCGGATCTATTAACACAAGTGTAACTAAACTTTGGACATTTTGAAAACCATCTATGTTAATATACCTATATTATTTAATTACCCATTTTTAATATGGCTTGCTATCTTATAATGAAAGTCAGTGTTAATGAAAAGTATGTGTTACTTTTATCTATTTTAATGTATGACGTTGTTGTTTTAATTAAGCAGTAATATTTGAAATTTAAAGATTAATTTCGGCATTTCACTGAAGCATAAAGTAAATGTGTGTCACTATTAAAGGGTCTTTTAGGTATATACCCATAATTATGTTTACCAATTTTAATATACGTAATGTTACGTTAGTTTTGTGTAAATACTCAGTTTAAGTTGTTTAAGAAATATTTCGGCCTATTTTAGCTCTTTAATTTGAATAAATTAAATATATTATTTACACAAAATAGTCCTTATATTTTAGTAAACAATTTACTGTATTTATTTACACAAACGTTGGATATATTGAAATTGGTATAAATAAATATGAGTATAGAGCTAATTTTTTGTTATGTCTAAATGGTAAATATTTAAAAGAAATCATCCATATTGGAAAATCTAACAATCCTAAATGATAACCTCCTGGACACGTTTTACAAATTTCATCTATTAGTTTCATTATTCCCCTGACGTTTTAATGTTTACATTCTTTATATTTGTTGTCGTCGGCTTTACGGCAACGACTCAATATATATCATTCCCAGAATCTCTCAGGATCGTGAGACGTCCAACGCTGCGAGGAGGGCAACTTGGCTCGCCCTGGTCGACCTTGGATTTCCTTGGCCGACCCTGGCTCTCCCTGGCCGACCTTGGCTCGCCCTAGCCGACTCTGGTTCTTCTTGGCCGCCCTTGGATCTCCCTGCCTGACCCTGGCTCTCCTTGGACGCACTTGGCTCTCCCTGGCCGCCCCTACCTCTCCCTGGCCGACCCTGGCTCTCCCTGGCCGGTCCTAAGGCCTCTACTAAGGCTATAAATAGCCCTACTAATCCCAAACTCAAGATGCACAATCATTTCCTAAGGAAATTGCTCTCTCTCTCTCTCTCTCTCTCTCTCTCTCTCTCTCTCTCTCTCTCAAAACACGAGAATTCTCTCCTGACTGGAAGAATTCTCCTAAAGATCTGAGACCCAAACCCCGAAATACCGGCAATCCAAGTATCCCTGTTTCACTCGGTCTCGACGATCCCTCCTCGTCTTCCTATAACTCCACCCACATTATACAAATTTTGAGCGGCAGAGAGGTAAAAAGAGGACCCCCCCCCCCCCCCTATGTTTTCCCTTCTTAGTTCACGTCTATTCATCTATTTCAGGTACTAGAAGAAGTCGAAGACCCTAATACAGCTAAGAGACGATTTGGGACATCGGATCCAACACGCTAAGGTCGAAGCAAGGGTCACTCGCCTCGAGCGGGGATCTGAATGCTGAGGTCTCTGAATGTTGTCCAAATTTCAGCAACAAAAATATCTGTTCTTTTTATTACAAGATTTCATATATATTATGAAACAATTGTTTGTAATATTGTTATTTGGACTGATTTAAAGTGTAAGAAGTATTTGACCATTCGAAATTCTATGGTCAAGTAGCCAAAAGTTTAAATTATCTGATTGAAATTTAGAGATATAATAATATTGGGAAATTTTTATTATTATTTATGAAATTATCATGATTGTAGTTAGCTCACTCGCAAGTTGCGACTTCCTCGAATATAATTACGTATTACGAATATGTTATTATATAAGCAATAATAATCAAATAATGTCTCGTTAGGCAAACATATAATTTATTAAACGTATAAAAACAACATATAAGGAGGTGCAAGGGCTATAAAATTATGAATTATGTCTCGTTAGGTAGGAGTTTATCATGTTAAAAAAAACATATGACATGCGAATAACCATATAAGAATGCAAGATGCAACTATCATATATGGGAGTGACTAATGCATGCATATCTTAGGAATATTGTACGTTCTGCAAGATTATACATTCATCACTGCTATAATCTCTAGACTAACCAGAGACCAGCTTCAGACTTTGAGTAGCAATAATCAATTGATCTAAGTATTAGAATTTTTCTAGGGACCCATTACTGGTACTTTCTTCATCATGATGTCAGCACCGTTGATCTCTGGTACAGTGATCTCGCGAATTGCGACCTTCACCCAATGCACCTCGGAGCGTTGAATATGGTTTTCATCGAGTTATCCAACTAAGAACGAGCTCGTGATCTTCAACTGTTACTTTGAGTACTTGGTGCACAAACGAACATGACCTTAAAACACAAGTCGTTGACTTGTGAGTACCATCGATCTTACCTAAATAATACAATACCTCTTTGCAATAAGTTTCTTGAACCGTGTCTTGGTTCTTCTTTCCAATTTTTTGAGATCTCTTCTTAGATCCAGAGGTGGAGAGTATGTGCTCAATAGTGTGTGCCTCTCCATGTTTCCTATTTTTCTCAGTATAACCTGCAGTAGTCTAAAACTTCTTCATAAGGACGGTAACATAGTACACTAGCTTGTTTATGGAGTACTTAAGCTTGAAGTTATCGAAATTGGAGAGAGTTTCTTATATCATATTATTAGAAATTCTTGCCCACGAGAATATACTTATGTAGATTCTCGCTGATATTATTAATAAAATTAAGTTTGACATTTATAATTTATTCAAATTGAAATGGTTTTTTCTTTTAGATTAAGATATATAGAACATTCATCATTACATAGCCTCCATATCAAATTGAGTCATGTGTTGGGCATCTGAGTTCGAGCGGTGTGCCAAAATGAGTCGATGGCTGATACATGCCTGATAAGCTATACAGAAAGTCATATATGTGGAACACATGAGTGAAGGCTGATCACAATGTGGTAGCATTCTAAACTTGTAATAATTGTACGACCTGGACAAGTTTTGGGGTAGATGTGTCGTTTAAGGACCGTTACGACCCACTAATCAAGGTCATTATGATGGTCACATTGAGACTTGATCTAAACCCAGTAGTGATCATGGAAACTGGATCGTGTTTCTGAGCTCTTTAACTCATTCGTTAAAAGGCTATCCATGCTAATCACAACTTATGTCTTGGGAGTTTTTTATAGCATGATTCAAGTGGGAAGTAATTTACAAATAGAGAATCCAGCTTCCCTTAAAGGAGGTTAATGCTCACTAATCTAAGGGTTGATCCAGAACCGGTCACTTTCAAAATAAGTTAACGTTCAAAAGAACGTTTTGCTGGGGAAGCAACAATGCTTAGGGCTGATATGTATCAAGAGAAGTATAACAAAAAATTGACTTTTCTTGACACTGGTACAACATGGAGGATCTTGTTCACGTACTGACTATATCAGTGGACACTCGTCATAATGAGTAAATATAATTCTAGTACTAAAGAAGAACTCAGTGTTAGATAACACGGTTGAGTATTGATAAAGACTAGACGAATCAATGAAAAAAGAGATAGGATTGTATCGTCTTTTTTATCGGGTTTGTTAAGCTTCTACCACTAGGTCAATAGTCCCTGATGCGGCTCTGATAAAGGCGGATAAGAACTTTCGAATAATAGTGTTAAGTCATTATTTAATCTCACTTGCTGTAATGGTGATTGACAACATTAATTCTGGAAATAAATGTTTATTCGCATCATTAAATAAATGTTTATACCACAATTGTTTATTTATTGTTAGATCAAGTAAATAAATAATTAATTAGATTTTAAGCACATGAGCCTTAAAAATTCATGGGTTGGGCTTAGGATAGGCTTGGGCGAAAATCCCCTAGGGTTATTCCCTTCTGTTGGCCGATTTTGCCTCCCTGTTTCTCTCCCTGAATTTCTCTTTGGAGAGAAAAAATCTCTTCCAACTATATTGATCTGATGGATGAGAGATAGTTTAGATTCACTTTTGAGATCTAATGGCCTAGACTAAAACCAACGGAGATAAAATCTCTAGAAGGAAGGAATATCTCCCAAAAGGAGGGAATATATCTTAGAAATGACAGAAAATCTCTTAGTGGTTATCCACTTCTAAAAGCTATAAATGGAAATAGAAGGGTAGAGGAAAATTCACTCAATCTATTCATAGATACTCGGCCAACTCTCCCTCTCTCTCTCTTGGCCGAATTTTCTCTTCCTTAGTTTACGTTTCAGAAGCCTACGATGTCATCCTCGAGTACTAAATCAGATGAAGGAGTTGTGAGAGCTTGAAGATGGAGCACGCGTTCGATTGGAGCATTATGTAGTTGAGCAAAAATCCATGTGGGTGTTCTAACAACTTAGATAGTATCAGTTGCTGAATTATTTTCATAAATGAACTAAATTAATAAATCTTGATCTTGTTTAGCAATCATCATTATTAATTGGCTATTTTTGATGCCATTAATTATTATTCGCATTTAATATGGTTGCTAAGGTGCATCAATCACCAACAAGTAGTATCAGAGCTAGATTATTTATTAATTTAATTGATTCGTTCTTGTGATAAAATTTAATTCGGTTTGAATAGGTTTATATTGTGTATGAAATTAGTTACAATTCAATATGTGATATGTGAATTGTTATCCGTGGTTGATCATAGAATTATTGATTCCGCATTATTAGAATTATTTATAAATCCGAAATTCAAAGACTATAGGATTTATGTAAAAATTTATTTTTTCAATTATTATCATTGTCATTGTTGTAATCCGACGAGCGATGAGGACACAGAACGGGACCAAATGACAGCCCCCAGGGCTCCGGAACAAACCGGCTGTGTAGCCTTCTAAAGCAAGCGCGGGCCGCATGTTATACCTAGCTTAGGCATTCGGTTAGGCCAGAACTACCCCTTTGCACATGCCCAATCAATTCGAGTCGGGCCCTACCATGGCGGATTGGGCTCGAGGATGATATGGGTTTTGGCCCAGATGTCCCGTGGGCCTTAAGGCCCATTCAAAAAAGAAAAATTATTAAAAGAATTTAAATTTGAAGTTTTATTTAATTTATTTAAATGGGCCGGGCTCAAGTAAATATTATGTAAAACATTGAAAATATCGATTTTTTTTTTCGAAGAGGACACATGATGGGCCTTGATTCAAATAATTTTTGTTTGATATGTTACGAAATGCAAATATTTTGAAAATGTTTTGTTTTCAGTTGAAGCATGTGATTGTGTTCAACTATCATCAACGAACTAATACGATTAGGTTCATCTCGTTTTAATTTATAAAGAGTCAATTATGATACGATTACCACGAATCAAACCATGCTTGCTTTGCTAGTTTATTTAATTGCTTTGTTGTGGTTGTTTGATATAACTTAGATAAGGTATTGTTTGTTTATGACTATCATGGGCGTTCATTCATTTAAAAGATATATAATATGATTAGGACAATAAATTAATGAATGAGTTGAACAGAACGGAAAGTTTTGTCACCAAGCCCATCAGAGGTTAAGTTGGAGGTATTTCAGACGACCCAGTGTCTAAACTTCTTAACTGGGATCTTTTTCGTGAAGGAATGGTTTTATGTTAATCAAGACTAGATTTCATGAATTACCTAAAACCTAAGGGACATCGAAACATATGGTTTTAAGGGTGGCTTAGAAGCATTGACACAACACTGTGAGGATGAAAGATCACTGCGTGACCAGCGCCCTTTCAAGGGATGGACGGTCTATTCCTCATGACAGGATTTTCTGATTCCAGTACCAAGTTGTGTTTCTGACGATAGGTGGGAGGGTTGATCTCTCCGTGTACTAGCTAAGTTAGTGCATATGGGCTAGACTTTTCTCACTGGAATGTTGGGTCAACTCATGTATGAACAAACCGATGGTTGCTCATATGGCCAAAGTATTCATATAAATTGGTAGTTAGTGACAATAGTTATGAAGGGTACATGAACTGTGATTTCTCACTAATATGAGATGGATCCCATGTTCACTAGATGCACTCCGTTACGCCACCATAGTTGTACGGAATGTGGCTATTGGTGATAACTGTGGATAATAAATACTGGGTCTTTTTATATATTAGTATTTTTCCCCGTGCTTGTGAGCATTATGTTTTTATTTCCAAAATCTATATGATGAATGTTTTCTTTTCGAATTATCATTTATGTACTTTTATTTTATATAATTTCAGCATGACTTCGAACAATGATCTATTAAAAGAAATAATGAATACAAGGATGCATGAGGGGGAGTGTGTCATCGACTACATAAAGTTGTTTGACTCATGGGAGGAATTTAGGGGAGCGAACTACAACATAGAGTGGGGAACAAAGATTCCGCCATGGCTAAATCTTTTAGAAATAAAAATTTGATATTGGATTCTGTTTATTTTATTCCTGGTTTCTGTAGAAGCTTGATTTCTGTTTCTGATTTACTTAAATATAAATGTTCTTTGTCTATGAATGAGAATGATATTAGTGTTTCTTTTGATGGAATAATTTTATGTGATGCTCACTTATGCAATGGTTTATATATTTTAACTCCTAAAATTAAATGTTAAATGTAGAAATGTTTAAGCTAGCTAAATCCCCTTCTAATAAAAGAATTAAACTATGTAGTGATGAACAAACTTATTTATAAAAGTTAAGACTTAGTCATATTAATATAAAGAGGCTAGAGAGACTTTCAAAGCTTGGACTATTGAAACAACTTCAAGTGAGAAATCTGCCTGTTTTTTAATAATGTATAGAAGGAAAAATGATCAAGCAAATAAAACTTCACAAAATGATTAAGAGCCCTCGAACCTCTGCAACTAGGTCACTTTGACGTCTGCAGACCAATAAGTAAGGCTGCGAGAGGCGGTTATGAATATTTTGTCAAGTTTAATGAAGATTATTCTAAATATGGTTTCATTTAGCTAATGCAAAAATAATCTGAAAATTTTGTTAAGTTCAAAGAATTTTGTGATTGTGTTGAGAACCTATTAGATAAGACTATTAAAACCTTCCGATCGGATTAGGGAGGCAAGTTCTTGGATACATAAATCACCAATTATATGTTGGAACATGGGATTATTTCGTAGCTATCGGCTCCTGGTAATGTTGGAATAGGTCTAGTGTTAAAAAAATTATCATTAACACATTAATGTGGGAATATAAAATTTCTTAACAAGTAAAACAATTTTACTAACCTAGGCAAAGTGTATAAACATGTTGTTATTGAACAAAAAAACATTATTTAACTTCTTGATTACTAACATTTCTTGTAGCTTGATCTTTGATGAGCCTTGGGAAAGGTAGATCATCTCTTAAACGTTACCTTCACACCGAAACATGAACTTGAGAAACCTAAGATTTCTATTACAAGAGTCTATAGAGTGTTCGAATAATATGTGTGTGGACAGAATTAAACACAATAACTCAAGAACAAGTTAATGAGTTAAAGTGCTAATTTAAACCTAAGTCTAATGAGAACTTAGGTGTCAAAATAAAGATATATTTAGTGAGAGAGAGAGAGAAGGTCGGCTAGAATTAGAGAGAGCAAGACCAAATATTTATTTTTACATCCCTATGTGAGACTCTTTTTATAGGAGAACGAAATATAAGAAAGGGTAATTACCCTTTTCTATTGTGTATTCATGACACAATAATTGATTTCCTCTCCCTATTCTCTATCAACATGGTCGGTCATCCCCTTGCATTAGTGAGAGAAATTTGTTTCCTCACTTATCATATTTATTTTCTTCTCAAGGAAATTCATTTCCATTTTTTTTCTTTTTTAGTAATTATCTTTATAATTAAAGGAAAATATTATATCCTCTTTGGATGTGTTTTGGTTGAACTATATACCCAGGGAAGAAGCTTCTAGATGCTTTCTTATTTCTTTTAAGACAATTCTTAAAATACCCATTGTAAGATTAATATTGCACAAATAATGAAATTAATTTCATCAAGCCTCAAACGACTTCTCGGCTTTAGAAACTAATTTATATTTCCATCATATGAAAATATTCAAAATCGTATTTTGACATTCACATCTTTTTATATCCATTTGGATAAAAATACCCTCTAGACATTTTTCGAGAAAACGTCTAGTTCAACACTTGAACTTATTTTGACTTAGCTTCTAGTATAACAATCCTACTCTAATGACCTGTAATAGTGACCTTATGCATCCAAATGAACAAATCTTGAGCTACTATACTCGGACTCAAAAGTTCACAAGCTGTTTCTGAGTATAGAATAATGTCAACTAACTCCACTAAAGAGTTGACACATAAAATCTCTCAGTTCAAAAGAATTTATTTTCTACTCATATTCAACTTAATTATATTGAGTGGATCCATTGAACATTATCTATGATTACCCTTCATGAATATCATCAACTAGATGAGATTTATAAAATTACCATTTTACCCTTCTAGCTGTTATTTCCTCAACTCTTTTGTTACTTGTGAATAAGTTAGAAACAATGTATTGACGAGGAGCTATCAAGTCACATTGTTTCATCCAAATAAAGTCGTTACTTAATTTTGGATACCGCGCAGTTCATATATTCACAATCCAAGTAATAAAACATGAGGTGATATACGTTGCATTTCAAAAATTTTGTACATGAATTTCATATCTATGATAACTTCACAAAACTGGTTCATGACATCTTCATAACTTAATATTTCACCAATTAGTCTAGTCTAGATCACTTAGTTGACCTAGAATTTGACTTTCTCAAATGAGAATATGTAATCTATGATATGCCATATCTCATTTTGGGATTTAGGTACGCACGATGCAATTCATACATAGTGACCTTGAGACATAAGAGGTTAAATGGTTTGTTCTTACATTATCTCTAAAGGTGCACTGGTCAATTTAGTATCTTCAAAAGATAAATTGGAAGAACTATAGAGTTCCTAACTCTCTATGCCTCGTAACCAGACATCATAGATTCTTCCAACATTCATACTAAGATAAATAGTATGTTGATCTTAGATTGTGAATATTTCATTTTAACCAAACCATGAAGAGTTTGTTAACGCAAATCTACATTTGTCTCTTCATACATTGTTAGGTTTGTTTAAGGACTATAAGACTATTGAATATCATTATTCTTCAATCAAACGAAAGAGGAATGAAAGAACGTTTCAACTTTTATTAATTTAATCCGAAAATTACAATAAGGACTCATGAGAGATTTATATTACATCGATATGTAAAAAATAATCTTTTTGCGGGCATCTCTGTCAACAGGTAACCAACAACAAAATGGTGTTGCTGAAAGGAGAAATCGAATTTCATTAGACATGGTAAGATCCATGAATAGCTATTCTTCACTTTCTACTACTTTCTGGGGCTATGCATTAAAGAAAACCGTGCATATATTAAATCAAGTTCCATTCAAATCTGTATCTAAAACTCTAATGGAAATGTGGAATGGAGCTGATGTTGGTTTGTGTTATTTTTTAGTATGGGGTTGTCTCGCCTATGTCTTGAAAAATAAATCGAGCAAGCTTGAACCAAGAAAAAACTTATGTTTCTATATTGGTTATGCTGAAGGGACAAAAGGTGGTATCTTTTATGATCTTAGTGACAGGAAAACTTCCATTTATACTCATGCTACTTTTCTTGAGGATGATTATGTGAATAACCATAAACCTCGTAGTAAAGTTTTACTCGAGGAAAATATTAGACCAATTCCGAAGATTAACGTCCAGGGGAATCCTTCTCCACCTACAATTTTGGTGAGAGTGGGACATGAAGAAGAAAACACAAACGTTAGTCCAAGTGTTAAACTCCCCCGTTGTAGTAGGAAGGTCTTTAGAGAGCAAGACTAATATATTAGATTTGAAGCAAACGTCGTTGGTTTGGATGCAAACGATGAAGACCCCATGTCATTTGATGATTCCATGGTCGACTTGGACAAAGAGAAATGGCTTGAAGCCATGAATCTTGAGATAGAGTCTATGCACTCGAACTTAGTCTGGACTCTCACAGATGCGCCCGAACAAATGAGAACGATTGGGTGCAAGTGGATCTATAAGAGGAAAAAAGGAGCTGATTGACAAGTCGAAACCTATAAGGCCAGACTGGTGGCTAAGAGTTTCACCCATACCCAAAGAGAAGGAATGGAATACAACGAAACCTTCTCTCATGTAGCCATGTTTAAAATCAAGGATTTGGGGAATGCTACCTTTGTTCTTTCCAGATCATTCATGATAGGAAGAATAAATTACTAGCTCCGTCTCAACGTACTTATATTGATAAGGTACTTGCTCGCTTCTCGATGAGGAATGCTCATAGAGAAATGTTACCAACGCACATGGTTACCACTATCAAAAAAGCAGTGTCCTAAGACACCTCAAGAAGTGGAGGATATGCGTCGAGTTTCATATGCTTCTGCAGTTGGGAGTCTAATATATGCCATGTTATGTACTAGAACCGACATATGGTGTGTAGTGGGAGTTGTTAGTAGATATCAGTCAAGAACATTGGATAGCTATTAAGCACGTCCACAAATATCGTAAGAGAACTATGGACATGATGCTAGTGTACACAAGTGAGGACTTGGTGATACAAGGATACACTGATTCTTCTTTACAAGAAGACCGTGAGATTTTAAAGTCAACGTTTGATAAAGTGTTCACTCTCAATAGAGTAGCGACTGTCTGGAGAAGCTTACAACAATCTAGTATCATAGACTACTATGGAAGCTGAATATATTGCAGCTTTCGAGGCAGCCACATAGGTTATTTGACTTATGAATTTCTTAGCCGAACTAGAGGAGGTAGTTCCTAAGATGAACGAGCCCTAGCAACTCCACTGTGATAACACTAGAGCTATTGCAAACTCGATAGAACCTCGCAACCATAAGAGAGGAAAGCATAAAGAGCAAAAGTACCACCTGTGTTGGAATTTCTTTAACAAATTAAACATTATAATTATATAACACATCCTATGTGGCGGAAATATATAATTGAATCTATACATATTAAAACACTTTTACTATGTTTAACAACCTAAGGAATTAAAATTTAATTTTATGTTTAATAAACTAATTTATTAAAACACGACACTCAACATTTAAACATACTAACAACATACATAAACAATTCATATAATATTTAGCAGTCCAAATCGTTGAGGGAGACTTACAATTTGGATTATAAATAATGCCGACGTTACTCGCTATCGTCGGAATGCCTCACCAAGTCAAAAGCTGGAAAGAAGGTCGCCGGACAGGTCTAGGCACGTCTTCGCCGGACTGGGAACCTTCAGGAGGCTTACATGATAGTGACAGGCTAGACAGAGGTTCACGGGAATGGACTCTCCGGATTCGCCTTGCTGGACAGGGAACCAGCGTACCAGGAAACGCAGGAGATCTCGTCGGAATGGGAACTTGTTCGCTGGACTGGGGGGATCTCGCCGGATTGGATGCTGGTCGTCGGACAGGGAACTCCTGGTCGAACTGGGGCTGTACGCCGGACATGACACTCCTTGCCGGAATGGATGCCCTCGCCGGACAGGACGCCTGCGCTGGGGATTTCGCCGGACAGGATGCGCTTGGAGCCTGCTCGCCGGACAGGGATGCTGGAATGGGATCTTGGCCAGTTTGAATCCTTTTTAAAAACAATTTTTAAACAAAAATTCCAAAACAAAAATTAACAAACACCACGAGTTTAGAATTAACAATATAACACAAGGAATATGTTGAGATCTAGAGGGTGGGCTCTCATGAACTTTCGGGAATAAATCAAGAGATCAAGGAAAACAATTTTCTTCTCTTTCTTTTTGGGAATTCAGCCGAGTGATCAAGGGGGAGAGAGAGACACTTCTTTGGCCGAATGAATTAGGTTTAGGTTAGTGTTATTAGGGTTTTTGAGCCTTTTATAAACATCTTTAAAATGGGCTTAAGCTGGGTCAAACCCATGACCCTAATCACTTAAAATCTCGGCAAAATCTCTCCTCCTACTCGTCCAAATTCATGTATTTAATTACCAAACACTTGATTTATTTCTAAAATTAATTTAGAACTCTCATTTTATTTAATGAAATTTCGTTAAAATAATTTCATAGTTATCAAATAAGTATGAAATGAGAAATTATTTATGTTCTTCTTTTATTAAATTGAATTCCTCAAGTGTATTATTATCAACATAATAATACTCTATGATTCAATAAACAAAATAAATAACTAATTATTTATTAAGTTATAAAGGAAATAATTTTCTCGATATAAATCAGAATTTATATTTAATGAGTAAATCAACAATTCTAGTTCATTTAATCTCTTCCAAGTGTCTATCATGGAGACCTCATGGACCCACATGAACGAAGCTTTAGAATGAAGATTGGACACATAAGTTCACAAATCATTTCCGTCTTTCAATTCTTAATATTGCTCGATTCCACTAAAGGACCAATAATTATACTCTCTGTTCATATGCGTATATTTCTGTTTGATGTGACAAAATAATTTTTCACATGATCCATATAGTACTTTACGATATTACCCTTCATGTGTATCAGTAACTAAGGGGAATGAAAAATTACCGTTTTACCCTTTGAGTCATTATTTCACTAACTACTTTGTTATTTGTGAATGAGAAAAACGTAGAGTGAGATGTCTATACATGTCACATATTTTAATCAAAGAATGTTCTTATTCGATGAATACCTGGCCAGGTTAATTCATTCGCACTCTCATAATATAGCATAGTGTGATACTAATGCATTTGCATTTTATCAACATGAATTCCATATATGTGAATCATATAACCCAATATCGCATCCTTATGACACCAACCGTCGAATCAGATGAAACTATAACTTAGTCATTACCCATTGACAAATGAAATGTCATAAAGTGTAATACCAATTATATATTCACTTCAGGATTAAGGTAAGTACCAAAGTACCCCTCGTATGTGATCTTGAAGTATCGAATGTTTTAACGGTTTTAGCTCGAGCTTCTAAGTATCACTGGTCTTGTTCAATATCTTCTATAAGATATCAAGGATGAATCATAGAGTCACAACTCTCTATATCACAAGATTAGATATCATGATTCATTCTAACAATCAATACTTAGATTCGATTGCTCTATCGATCTTAAGATTGCGAACAAATGTTTAAACTAGTCACAATGGGCTATATTGTCAAGTCCATACTTAGCACCCCTTTCGTTGATGACAGTTTCAGAGCGTAGCATTCATACATAAACACAAACATAATAAAGAATGAATATTTATTTATATCAATGTATCAACAAAATGAAATACAAAAATTATTTCAATGTCTAATATCTCTTTTATGGTCACCAATCCCAAAAACCTGATTAGAGAGATAGTTCGAAGAGGAGACGTGGAAGTTATGAAGATCTCGACGTTAGACAACATCGTTGATCCTGTTAAGGTCAGATTTCGCCAAAATCCCACTTTAACACCTTGCGCGTCGTTTGGGCATTTATACGACATGGATGGGGAGCAAAGAGGTCCCTCACCTTATTTCTGGTCAACTAAGAAGGAGCGACTTATCTTTATACTATCGCGAGCGGGGACGAGAGGACCTTTGCGAGGAAGGTTCTCCGCGAGCAAGCTCATCACACGGGAGGTTTATCGCGAGGAGGTTCTGCCCGAGGAGATCGCGTCCCGAGAGGAAGTCCCTCCACCAGGAGTCTGCGTGGCAACGGTAGCGTGCGATCAGAGATTGGTTTCAGAGAGTCAGCAGAGAAAGAGGCGACAATCATGGGATTAGGTAGGAAATCCCGGAAAGAATCTCGAGAGCGGTCAGAAGAGGGGATCGGCCGAAAGAGGAAACCCTAGCAAAGGAAGAGGACCCTAAAAATCGTCCAGACAAGGAGGAAAGGACTATAAATATGAATGTAAAACCCCAAGATAAGGGTTCACGATTTTACCTGCAATCACAATAACTTTAGTTCATATATTTTGCTCTGTATTTCCTCAAGCTCCCAAGCTAATAAACGAAAGAGACCGAGTCCTCGTAAATATAAACTCAAGGATATTAATATACTGATCCCACCATTATTCAGATTAATCGTTATCTTTAATCCTTGTGACTGCTAAGAGATCTCGTGAAAATCGACCTCTACAATTTGAAACAAGGGTGGGACAGGTGGCATCCTAGGTCCACAGGGCGACGAGTTCAGCGCCAGAAATTGACCGAATGGTCAGAGAAGCGAGGGCCACTCCCTTTTCATCAAAGATCCACGGCGTAGAGCTGGGAGAGCTCCCGAAGGTCAATATCACGCCGTAAAGGGACCTCGGACCCGAACACCCACCTTAAGTCGTTCCGAATCGTGATGGAGCGCATAAACGGTGAAGTGGAGAAGGTGGAAGCAATCCTCTGCCGCCTTTTTGTCGAAAGCTTGTAAGGCCCGGCGAGTGACTGGTTCGCCAAGCTGCCCTCGGAGTCCATCAGCGATTCCGACGATCTCGTCGCAGCCTTCCTCCGCCATTACTCGATGTACGTGCAAAGTGACGCGACGATCACCACACTGTGGAACCTCGCCCAGGAGAAGGGGGAGACGCTCCGCCACTACATTGAGAGATTCAAAGCGGTCATGGTCTGGATCTCCAACCTCGACGGGGTGATCGCGATCCACGCGTTGAAGAAAGGCCTGTATTACACGTCCCCTTTCCGCCCAGAGCTGGAGAAGATGCGACCCTCGACCATCGAGGACGCCCTTCATCGGGCCTCGATTTTTATGGAGATCGAGGAGGAGGAGACAGTGTTGAAGAGAATCCATGAAGGTGCAGGGAAAGGCAAGCATCCCGAAAGGAGGGGCCAACGGGACGGAGGAGAGGAGAGGATGGCGAGAATGAGAGGAGGGGACGAGTGGGGAATCCCCGAAGAAAGGCGAGGTAGGGAGATCCCGAAGAGGGGGGTCTACCAAGTAGAGGAAGGAAAGAATTCCAGCGAGGGGATCCAGCAGCGAGGAAGCTTCCCTGGCGAGCCGAGGAGCTTCCCACAAGGAGGGTTCTCTGCGAGCCGAGGAGGATTCTTAGGAGGGTGCGGGGGCCACGTCGGGGGGCGAGGAGGTCCCTCGGGAGGTCGAGGAGGTCCCGAGAGGAAGCCCTGGCCGAGGGATTCGAGCAAGTTCTGCGAGTTCCATAACATAAGCGGGCACGCGACCGAGGAGTGCGCCACGCTGAACCGCGAACTCCAGAAGAGGTATGCGCGGGGAGAGATGAAGGACTTGGTTCCTAGCCACCGCGAACCGTGGAGGAACGATAATCGAACGTGGCGGAGGCCGCAGGTGGATCAGGCGCGAGCCGGCGGAAGCGGCCAGGAAAGCGCGAGGAGGAACCCCGCCGCCAAGAGGCAGATAGTGGAGCGAGCCGTGGAGGATAGGCCGGCGACAAGGGCTAGGATCGAGGTGATCATGGGCTGATCGCGCCTATGTAGCAACCCGTCAATAGCATCAAAGCCTTCCAACGTCAGGGGAAGGAGCATAACCACGGGGATGCGGCGGACACTGGTCCTCGGACGAAGATTGAGTTCGTCGAGAGCAGAGAGTGCGCGGAGATGCACGACGACGCCCTCGTCCTCGTGCTCGAGATCGGTAATGCTGACATTTGTCGAGTCCTCGTCGACAACGGAAGCGCAGTCGACGTCATCTTCCACGAGTGCCCCGAGAAGATGAAGATCGAGGGATTGGATATCGGGGGACGACGTCGGAAGGTCTCTGGATTCAATGGAGACGTGGCTATCTCGCTGGGAATGCTCTACCTCCCCGTCCGAGCCAAGGGAGTCCGGAGGATGGTAGAGTTCATGGTGCTGGACGTCCACTCGCACTTCAACGTGATCATGTGGAGGCTCTGGATCCACTCTATGAGGGCCGTGCCTTCCACCTATCACCAATGCATCAAGTTCCCTGGAGAAGCGGGAGCGGTCGAAGAGATTCGGGGAGACAGAGACGCATACCGTGTCTGTTACATGATGCACCATCGGCGCGTGCATGGAGAGAAGACGCCGGCGGAGGTAAGCGAGGAGGAAGCTGCCGATTTATAGCAGCTAGCACCAAGCGTCCCGACCAAGATGAATGGAGGGGCGAGGAGCGACCCGCGGCGTCAAGGAAAGATAAGGCACGCGGACTGGATCCCCGAGGTGCTGGAGACGGAGAGCCTCAAAGAGTTGGCAATCGAGAAGGGGAAAGGAGGACCACAGGTCGAGGCGATGGAGCAAGTCTGTATCGACAAATCTGACCCAACTCGAACGACCAGCATAGGAGCGGAGCTCGATCCGGAGGTCCGGACCAGGCTGATAGCGTTCCTGAAGGAGAATCGAGGGAGTTTCGCCTGGACTCATGACGATATGTCGGGCGTTGACCCGTCGGTGATCGCCCATCGCCTCAACACCGATCCGAACCTCCGGCCCGTCATTCAGAAAAGGAGGAAAATGGCGCCGGATAGGAACAAGGTGATCAACGACGAGGTCGACAAGTTACTCTCAATGGGCACCATCAGGGAGGTGAAGTACCCCGAGTGATTGGCAAACACCGTCGTTGTGAAGAAGAATGGGAAATGGCGAGTGTGCGTGGATTTCACCGACCTCAACAAGGCCTGCCCGAAGGACAGCTTCCCTATGCCGCACATCGACCGCCTCGTCGAGGCTACCCAGGGATACGAGCTCCCCACTTTCATGGATGCCTATTCAGGGTACCATCAAATAAGGATGCATCCGGACGACGAGGAGAAAACCGCCTTCATCAGCGAGTGGGGAACCTATTGCTACAAGGTGATGCCGTTCGGTCTGAAGAACGCCGGCGCGACCTACCAAAGGCTGGTGACCAAGATGTTTCATAAGCAGATTGGGAAGAGCATGGAGGTCTACATTGACGACATGGTCGTCAAAACAACGAAGGCAGCGGCGCACATCGAGCACTTGGCCGAATGCTTCGAAATCCTGAACCGGCATCGGATGAGGCTGAACCCCGCCAAGTGTACCTTCGGCATTTCGTCGGGAAAGTTCTTGGGCCATATAGTAACCCGGCGGGGAATCGAGCCAGGTGCTGGTACAGGAGGATGACGGAGAGCAGAAGCCGGTAGCCTACATCAGCTGGAAACTCCTCGATGCAGAGACGAGGTATCCGCTAGTAGAGAAGTTGGCTTTAGCGGTATACGACGCTTCGGAAAGGCTGAGGTTCCACTTCCAAGGCCACTTCATCGTCGTTATGACCGACATGCCGATCCGCTCCATCATCCATAGCGCGAACCAATCGGGACGAATTATCAAATGGTCAATCAAGCTCGGAGTGTATGACATCGAGTACAGACTCCGGACGAGCATCAAATCCCAAGTTCTCGCGGATTTCTTGATCGAGCTCCCGAGGGAACCAATCGACTTGAGCTACGAAGACGGTACATGGAAGCTGCACGTCGACGGCTCTGCCACCGCGCAGGGAGCGGGCGCCGGGATCAGACTCACCTCGCCCATGGGGGAAGTCCTCGAAAAGGCATGTCGCCTCGCCTATCGATCCACCAACAATGAAGCCGAGTACGAGGCCCTCCTCATAGGCCTGAACTGCGCTCTCGCGGTCGGTGTAAAAAACATCAATGTCTTTTCGGATTCTCAGCTGGTGGTCAAGCAAGTCAGCGGGGAATACAAAAGGAGTGACGAGAGAATGGAGGCCTACGCGGGGCTCGTGGATGCGATCTCCAAGAAATTCGACTACTTCAGCTTGACGCAGGTGACGCGAGGGGATAATACCCACGCCGACGCCCTGGCAGGCTTAGGCTCGACGACGGAGGTAGGTGAACTTCGATCCATCACAGTGGAAACGGTAGAAAGACCGAGCATAAAAAGAGAAGAATGTCCGACGAGGAAGAAGCCTCAAAGCGAGGGTGAAGATCAAGAGCTGGCAGCAGGGGAGGTTAGCATCCACGAGCTCGAGGACGAGAGGCCCGAAGACGACGAGCGTGGAGTGGTGGAAAACGATGATGACAAAGATTGGCGAGCACCCATCAAAAAATAAATTATGGAGGGAATCGTGCCTAACGATCGTCAGGTGGCGAGGAAGATCAAAACCAAGAGTGCTCGATACGCCGTCATCGAGCAAAAGCTCTACTTGAGGAGCTTCTCAGGGCCTTACTTAAGGTGCCTCGGCGAGAGGGAGGCCAAGTATGTGATGGAAGACATCCACAGCAGGGAATGCGGGAACCACTCCGGCGGAATATCGCTGCTAAGAAAGACGAAGAGGCAAGGCTTCTTCTAGTACACGATGGTCGCTGACTGCGCCGACCACGCTAGGAAATGCGAGAAATGTCAGCGACACGCCCCAGCGATCAACTGTCTAGCCAAAGAGCTATCCTCGGTGACCGTCCCGTACCCTTTCATGAAGTAGTGCATGGATATCGTGGGCCCGATGCCCATGGGAACGAGGCAGAAGAGATTCTTGCTGGTCGGCACGGACTCCTTCACCAAGTGGATAGAAGCCGAAGCCTACGCTAACATCAAGGATTTTGACGTCGACGGTTTCATCTGGAGGAACATCTTCACGCGCTTCGGTCTGCAAAGGGAGATCATCGCGGACAACGGCTTGCAGTTCATCTAGAAAAGGTTCAGAGATTTTTGTGCGCGATGAAGGGTGAAGCTGAACACCTCGACGCCTAGATATCCCCAAGGGAACGGAAACGCCGAAGCAGCCAACCGAACGATTATCGACAACATCAAGCGAAGGCTCGACGAGAAAAAGGGACTCTGGGCCGATGAGTTTCCCGGCGTGCTCTGGGCCTACCGCACAACCCCCCTCTCCACCACCAGTCAAACCCCTCTCCACAACCCCCCTCTCCAACGGAGGTGGGAATACCAAGTCTTCGACGAGCGATGGCACCAAGCGACGAGGAAGCCAACAACCAGAGCCTTCTCCACCAACTCGACCACGTGGATGAACGACGCGAGCAAGTGAGCGTCCATATTGCCAATTACCAGAACACGATCACTCACCAGTACAACAAGCGGGTGCGTCCGAGAAGTTTCAGAATCGGCGAAATGGTCCTCCGACGAGTCTTTCAGAACACCGCCGAGGAAATCGCCGGCAAACTCGTGCATAGCTGGTAGGGCCCTTACGTAGTTACAGGCGTCGTCAAACCAGGAGTTTACGAGCTCGAGAACACCAAAGGCGCGAAGGTAATCAGAAGCTGGAACGTGAAGCACTTGAAGAAATTCTACTAAGGAGATTTCCTCGCGCCAGTGTAGTCCCGGTAAGCCACTTCACAAGTTTTCCTTTCGTCTTATGTACCAAGAACTCATGATCCTTTATTCGGGAATGCTTTGGGCAGCTTTGCCCCCTTTTATGCAATCAAGTGAGGTACTCTTCTCTCGCGAGCCGCACTCGATTGGGGGACTCGAAGGGTTTGATGAGGCCTGTTCAATAAGTCAAAATTCTAACAAACGCGACGCTGTCTCGCAGGAAAACAAAGTTTACAATGAAAAATCAAAAGAGGCGAGAGTGCCCACAATCAAAAGAGGCGAGAGTGCCCACAATCAAAACATAGCGCAAGAGGGCCCATGTTTGAAACTATAAGCCTCCCAGCGAGCACAAAACATAGCAGCGAGAGGGCCCATGTTTCAAACTATAAGCCTCCCAGCGAGCACAAAACATAGCGGCGAGAGGGCCCATATTTCAAACTATAAGTCTCCCAGCGAGCACAAAACATAGCGGAGAAAGGGCCCATGTTTCAAACTATAAGCCTCCCAGCGAGCACAAAACATAGCGGCGAGAGGGCCCATGTTTGAAACTATAAGACTCTCAGCGAGCAAACTAAAAGACTCCCAGCGAGCAAACTAAAAGACTCCCAGCGAGCAAACTAAAAGACTCCCAGCGAGCAAACTAAAAGACTCCCAGCGAGCAAACTAAAAGACTCTCAGCGAGCAAACGAAAAGACTCCCAGCGAGCAAACTAAAAGACTCCAAGCGAGCAAACTAAAAGACTCCCAACAAGCAAACTAAAAGACTCCCAGCGAGCAAACTAAAAGATTCCCAACGAGCAAGCTAGAAGAACCTATTTTCGATAAAATGGGGCGGAGTGGGAGATGGACATTCCTCCATCTCTAAGGTCACGACACAAGAATTAGCATTTCGGCCAACCATAGAACGAATAAGAAAATAAAGCAGAAGTAAGGGGAATCTATACTAGTCAAAATAGAACGTTCATTAAAAAGCGTAAATCCCATACAGTCAAACAAAGTACAATAAAAAAGCAAAACACAAAAAGGTAAAATACAAAGGGAAATACAAACCAGCATTCATCCTCCGGTCACGAGGGGACCGCACGGGGAAAGTGGCGGGGAGCTAGGGTCTGCGGCGGCCTTGCCTTCAAGCTCTTCCGCCTTTGCCTGCATCTCCCCTTGACAACGTTGCCATTTCGGAAGCTTAGCACAAACCACCTCGACGGACGCCCCGGGCGGAAGAGCCCTGATCATATCGACATTGGCCTGGTACGCGTACGCTAGGCGATTTGAATCGATGGAGTCGTCGAGAGCCCGGAACCTGGTCACCGCTCGGTCGAGTTTTCCACGCGCAAGCCTAAAGAGACAATTCCGAGCGCAGCGCTCCTCCTCCAGTCTGCTCCGAACCGCCTCGAGCTCCCCCGAAAGCCTTCACAATGCCGACTTGACCTCGACGGGTAGGGACTCATCCCCGACGTCAAGAGCACCCACGACCTCTCGCACTTGAGCGAGGAGCGCGTCTTTCCTCGACACGGCCTCTACGGCCTCCTAGTGGCCTATTGATTCCGCAGCCAAGAGTTCATCCTTGGCGGCCAAAAGAGCGCGTTGTTCCTCGATCTCCCACTCCACCCCGGCCTTGAACCCCGCGAGTTCAGCTTCGCAAGCTTTGTGCCGAGAAACCTCGCCTGCCAGACGGGATTTGGGCTCCTCAAACTGCTCGCGAGTCTGACGTTCACGAAGGATGGAAGCCTCGAGCTGCTCTTGAGCCTGCCGTAATCTCGACCCCATATCCGTCGACTATCGCGCGGCTATAGCGGCGGCGCGACGCCCGGCGAGGATCAGGTCATTCACTCGGGTGATCCCCTGGAATATGCAGGCCATTGCTTCGGGATAGCCCTCGAAGTCGTCGAGAGACTCGTCAACCTCAAACTCGCCAAGCGCGTGCAGCGACAAATCTCGGCAAGTGTACGAATCATATCGTAACCAATCCGCGACAGACGCGCCCTTGGCGGGCACGCGGGGAGGAATCCTCGAGGCGAGAGTCGCGGCGCCTCGGATCCGAGAAGAAAAGGCCCACTTGGAGCAGCCACCCCAGAACCGGCTTCGGGGAGGATATTCATTGGGGCACCTTCTCCTGCCGCGTTAACTTCATCCACTTGCTCGGCAGACACGCGGGGATGGGAGTCAGCGACTAGTGCGTCAACCAGCTCCTCAACTCGAAGGGGCGCAACCTCCGCGACTGCCACGTCCGACGGCTTCTAGACCCCGTCGGCCTCAATCCTACGCTCCGGCTCGGGGGATGGGGAGAGGGATCCAAGGGAAGTGAGGCGGTAACCGTATCCGCAGCCACGTCCGCAGCCGTCGGCTCCCTGGTTCCCGCACCTTCCTCTCTTCCCTCCTGCTCTGTTAGTATGGGAAGAGATGTCGTCGGTGGCAGGTCCTCATACTCCACAGGAAGGAACGACCTTTTCCTCGAGGGCCGAGAGGATTTCGTCCCTCCAGAGGAGCCCCCTGCGAACGGGTCGACCCTGTTGGCAGCCGAGGGAGCTAAAGGGCTGCGAGGCCCCTCCGGGGCCGGGACGATATCCGCGGGGAGAGGAGGGATTAATGAGCCCACACTAATCCTCGTCGAGGGAAGGGGAGCCCGCGACGACGAGGCCACCTGGTCCGGGAGAAAACCCCCCTCGGATTAGATAGCAAGCGAATGGCCCTCGGCCTGAGGATCGGCCACGACCTCTCGCGCCGAGCGATCGCGGACTAGATCGTCGGAGGCCCGCAAAAGGGCCGTCTGCGACGCAGATGTACCCTCGCTTCGAGATCTCTTCGCAGGGAGCTCGTCCAAAGGGGCGTCCTCCTACTGGGAAGAGACTTCTTCAATGTTACCCGACGGGCTCTCCGGGTTCTTTTCCCCGTCCTGAGGCATCATCGGCGAGCCTTCCAATTTCGGTGGATAGTGGAACCCGAAGGCCGGGAGCTGCTCGCGGATACTCCTCTCGGATGGGCCAACCCACGAAAATACCCCGGAATTCGGGATCCGAGAACCAAGCCCCGGTGCGGCAAAGTCTTTCGCCCAATCGCGACGCGTACTGGATAGAAGAACCGCATGGGTCACCTCAAAACAACGACAGGCCTCGTCAAGGGCACTGGCCGTAGACTTGGGATGCTGCCCATCAACGACCATCTCCCGCGGCAGGAATTCGTGGTGGCGACCAAAACTGTGCTCGTCGACTTTGACAAAAAAAATACTTGTCCTCCGATCCGGACTCGTTAGACGGGGTATTCAGGATGACGTGGTCCCTCCGTCGGTGGGAGATGGAAAGGCGATCCACGTTCTTGGAGTTCTTGGAAAATATGAAGAGCCGCATCAAATCCTCCAAGGTGATGGCCACCCCCATCTCGAGCGTGACGACGATGGCACAGCGAAGGAGGCGGATCGAATTCGGGCTCACCTGAGTAATGGGAACCCTGAACGCGCTCAAAAAGGCTATAATGAGGGGGGAACCATAAAGTGAAGACCCATCCTCCGGAAGAACGCCTCGTAGACCGCAACACAATCGTCCCGAGGGCTATCGGCGAGCTCGTCTTCGAAGGGCAAGCGCAAAACACACTGCCGATCCAAGACAAACCCGTCCCGTAACTGCTGCATGCGACCCTTTGTCATGATAGACGGAGGGGATTTGGTCTTGAATACGCGGTCGGGAGTAGGAGCGCCCTCCTCACGTACTTTTGGTGGCGCCATCGGCGACGGAGAGGGTGCAGAGAATGTCCGGAAGAAAGATAGAGAGAGAAAGCGAAAGAGATTTTGGGAGAACAAGATAGAGAGAGAAAGCGAAAGAGATTTTGGGAGAACAAGATAGCAGGGTAGAGTGACGACCCCTTTTTAAAGAAAAAGGGAAGAGGAAAGGTTTTATGAAATAAATAATGATGAAGGGAAGGTGAAACGATGCGTCCCCATCGAACCGCAGGAAACATGACATGTGGAGTGTTCAAAGGAAGGAACTGAAGAGCCGTTGGGGTGCGGAAGAGACCCGAGAGACGTGACAGAAGATCGAGTACCTGACACCCGTAGGTAACGAGGAGAGAGGTTATGCGGGATTTGAGGACACACGCGCGATGAAGGGAAGGTGCGGGACACTCGCGAAGGCTAGTCGCTAAACCCCGCGTGCACAGCTCCTCGAAGCGGCTCATCATTCATTTTACCAAGTGCATACACTAGGTAAAACGAGGGGGCTAGCCTACAGTGCCCAAACGACGCTTTACCCCGAACAGCGACGTAAACCTAAGAGAGCCTTTGACGAAATTGGAGGGGAGAACCGCCGCAACACCCATAGTACAATCGAACGAGTAAGTAAAGTGCCACGCGCGCATTCCGATCTCGCGAGATGCACAAGCCAAAGGAACAAAAGAGACAGCAAGCAAGAGCAGGAACAAGTCTTAAAGGAAAGAGAAATTTTTATTGAAATCTCGACAAATTACAAATATGAAGTACATTGCGAGCAACTGGAGTCTCGTCAAATTACAAATATGAAATACACTACGAACGACTTATACAGCAAACTACAGTAAAGAAATTAGCCAGGTCGCAGATCCTTGTCCTCTGGGTTTCCCAAATCGCTTTATCACTCGAGAGGTAAAGAATTCTCTGGAGGAAAGAGCCCAAATGTCTAGGTCGCGAGCCGTCAGCCTCTCGAGGTTCTTCCCCATCTCCTTGATTCTGCCCAAAGGGGCATTCTCCAGCGAGGAAGATGATCTGAATGAGTTGAGAATGGATGGCCCAAGACTGAGGGAGACCGACCGACTCGGGACCAGTGTAAGCCTAGGCCCTCGGACCCCAGGAAGAAATGAAGCCACGATTGACCCATACTCGCCCAACGACCCTGACGCGACCGAAAGATTCCCCGTGACGAGTCCCGACAAGCGACGCTCCTCGATAGTCGGCGGGTCGCAGGGAGACAAAGGAGGAGAGTTGGGGTCCGCGACGGCCTCGTCTTCGAGCTTCAATGCTCTAGCCTGCTCTTCGTCGCGGCGTCGCTCCCACTCCGGGACCTAAGCGCGAGGGTCCTCGATCGACGCCTCAGCGGGGAGAGTGGTAACTGCAGCGACACGAGCCTGACAAGCACCAGCCAGGCGATTATAGTCGATGGACTCGTCTAAGGCCTGAAACCTAGCCCCCGCTCGAGCGAGCTTTCCTCCGGCCTCCCCGAAGAGACGCGACTGAGCGCGGCATTCCTCGTTCACCTCGCCCCCCGACTTCTCCACTTGGCTCACCAGATCTTGCAGGGCGGCCCGGGTTTTAGCGGGCAAGCATTCCGCGACGTTCAGCTCCTCGCAAATCTGGGCGAGGATCTCATCTTTTCCCCAAAGGGATTCGATGGCCACTTGATGACGTTGTTCCCCCTCAACCAGGAGCCGCTCCCTGGTGACCAGCTGCCGCTCGCCTTCCTCGAGCACCTGCCTCGCACAGGAGACTCCTGAATCGCTGCACCGGTGTTGTGACTCTCGGCGAGGATCAAGTCATTCACCCGAGTTATGCCTTCAAAGAAGCAAGCCGTTGCCTCGGGGTAACCTCCAAGATCCTCCAGAGACGAGCCGGCGTTGAACGTGCCAGGCACCCGCAGCGTCAAGCCCCAACACGAATGCAAGGAATACTCCCTCCAATCCTCGGCGGACGAGTTGGAGTCGGGAACGCGAGGAGAGCCGCTGAAGACTCGAGGAGGGGACCGCGAGGCGTCAAACCCGAAATGACGACGGGAAAGAGGAAGGTGAGAGCGACAAGGGGAAAGACGAGGCGCTGTATGAGGATGTTGGTGTGGAGAAGAAGGAGGACGAGGACGGGGAGGCGGCACATAAGGAACCACCTCCAGTCCAAGCCCCAAAGACGTCCCCACGTCGGTCCTCCCTGGCTCTTCGCCCGGGCCAGCGACTTCAGCCAAGGGAACTGTGTCGCTCGATTCCACCTCGAAGTCCCTCCTCATCCTATCACAGCGAGGCGGATCTGACCCTAGAGCGGCTCTGACGTCGCCTGGGGCGAGAGGGGACGGAGAGATTGCCCGAGCCTCCATCACGAAGGAGGGCATACGCGTCGGAAGGACGTCTTCGACATTGGCGGCGATCCGCACGCCCGGCAGGGCACGCGCAACTCTACTACCCAAAGTAGCGACCCTGGCCTTCTTCCCTTGACGATCACCTTCGTCGCACTCCACCGGCTGTTTTCCCGCGGCGATCTCGGCCCTCGATGAGGTCGTTGCAAGACGTCTTGGGCGGTTGCCTCTCAACCTGAGAGGCCGCTGGGGTGAGCCCTCCTCATCCTGGAGAGCACCCTCCTCGGTGGCGCAACCCGGAGTCTCCTGGGCTCTAGGGGCCTGCCGCAACCTTCCCTTCGTCGAGGTGAGTGGTTGGACGGCTGCCCGCGCCGCTGAACCACGAAACTCAGCCGGGAAGCAGTCAGGAATGGGCGGGCTGTGAACATTTGCTCAAGGAAAATCCCTACGTATATCAGATGCTGAGAATCGCAAAAGTCTCTCGCCCAATCCCGATGGTTGCTCGCGAGGAGCGCCGAGCGAAACTCCCGGAAGCGGGCGCTCCCCGCGCTTGTCTCGCTGGGCACGTAGAAAGGAGGCAGCCGATTGGCCTTGAACCAGTGCGTTGGTAGCGACCTGAAGCAGTAGCCGAAGGAGCGGGCTTCGACCTTGACGAAGAAGTAGGAGCACTCCTACCCTGGCTCGTTCGGAGAAACATTGAGGACAACGAGATCTCAGAACCGTTGGGCAAGGAAGAAGCGCCCCACATTATGGTCGTCCTGTGAAAGTCTGTAGAGGCGCATCAGGTCCTCCAAGGCGAGGGAAACCCTCTGCTCGGCGGCAATGGCCATGGTGCAAAGTATGAGGCGAATGGCGCCGAGCTGCATCTGGGCGATAGGCACTTCGAAGGCGAGAAGAAGATACGGGATTGGAAAGCGAAGACCCGCCTCACGGAAGAACGCCTCGTAGATGGGAACCCAGCCATCCTCAAGAGGACCGTCAGCAAGTTCGCCAGGAGCAGGGAGACGTACTCGGCAGACGTCGCCGTCGCAGTATTCCTCCTTGATGGTGATGAGGCGAGCTTGGGTCATGACGGAGCGCGGCGAGTCCATCTCGAAGAAGCGTCCGGGAATCGGTCGGGGTCGCCTAGAGGCCATTGGGATCTTGATCTCAGGGAAAAGAGAATCAAAAGGGAAATCGTAAGCAAAACAAAGATCCTGGAGTATGGAGAAACGATGGAGAAAAAGGGGACAGGTGTTCAAGGAAGTCCCTCTGCTGAACCTCAGAATTTATAGAGGGATCCAACGGCCGGAATGCGAAACGGCGTAGACGGATCCAACGGCCGGGATGCGAAGCGGTGCAGACGAATCAGCGGTCGGGATACGACAGGGCTCTGGCGAAGGGACGCTTGCAAAATGCGAAAAGACCCTAGCGAAAAGACACTCGTGGTGACAGCTGTCTATCTGGGATTCTGACGAAATTCAGGAGGGGCATTCGGGTAATCTCCGCTTGCATTAAATAAAGAGAAAAGTTCACGAAACTCGAGGGCACGCGCTGAGAAGAGTGGGTCTTAGACGAGCCACTTGAAGCATGAATGAAGTGGCTCGTGTCTCATTTTACCAAGTGTCTACACTTGATAAAATGGGGGACTAACTGTTAAGGTCGGATTTCGCCAAAAACCCACTTTAACACCTTGCGTGTCGTTTGGGAATTTAGACGACATGGATGGGGAGCAAAGAGGTCCCTCGCCTTATTTCTGGTCAACTAAGAAGGAGCGACTTATTTTTATACCATCGGAGCGGGGACGAGAGGACCTTTGCGAGGAAGGTTCTCCGCGAGCAAACTCATCGCATGGGAGGTTTATCGCGAGGAGGTTTTGCCCGAGGAGATCGCGTCCCGAGAGGAAGTCCCTCCACCAGGAGCTTGCGTGGCAATGGTAGCGTGCGATCAGAGGTTGGCGTCAGAGAGTCAGCAGAGAAAGAGGCAACAATCATGGGATTAGGTAGGAAATCCCGGAAAGAATCTCGAGAGCGGTCAGAAGATGGATGGGCCGAAAGAGGAAACCCTAGCAAAGGAAGAGGACCCTGAAAATCGTCCAGACAAGGAGGGAAGGACTATAAATATGAATGTAAAATCCCAAGATAAGGGTTCACGATTTTACCAACCGTCACAATACACTTAGTTCATATATTTTGCTATGTATTTCCTCAAGCTCCCAAGCTAATAAACGAAAGAGACCGGGTCCTCGTAAATATAAACTCAAGGATATTAATATACTGATCCCTCCATTATTCAGATTAATCGTTATCTTTAATCCTTGTGACTGTTAAGAGATCTGATGAAAATCGACCTCTACAGATCCAATGACGAATGGACTTTCTGAACGTGTGTTCGTGAAACACATATAAAATGGGCCTTAGATACTTGTCATATCTTCTTTAGGTCAAAGAGGGAGATTGTTAGGAAAGATACTTAATAAATTCTCAGTGATATTCTTAGTAAAATAAAGTTTAAAATTTATAATTTATTTGAATTGAAATGGTTATTTCTTGTGTATTAATATTTATAGAACATTCATCATCCCATAGCCTCCATATCAAACTGAGTCATGTGATGGGCACCTGAGTTCGGGCAGTGTGCTAAAACAAGGTTGATGAATGATATGCGCCTATGAAGCTATATCGGAAGTCCTATATGTGGAACATATGAATTAAGGTGATCACTATGTATGAGCATTCTACACTTGTTGTAAGTGTACAACCTGGACAGGCTTTATGGTAGATGTGTCGTTTAAGGACTGTTGTGACGCGCTAACCAAGTCCACTCTGATGGTCACATTGACACTTGATCCAAATCCTGAAGTGATCATGGACATGGGATTATGTTTTTGAGCTCTTTAACTCATTCAGTAAAAGGCTATCCATGCTAATCACATCTTATGTATTGGATGTTTTCTCAGAGCATGATTCGAGTGGGAAGTGATTCACATATACGGAATCCAGCCTCCCTGGAAGAAGGTTAATGATAACTTACCTAAGGGTTGATTCCAGAACCGATTGATTGCGCGCACTTTTGAAGTAAGTTAAAGTTCGAAAGAATCTTTCGCTGGAGAAGGAACAATACTTAGGGCTGATATGTATCAAGAGAAGTATAACAGAAAAATTGACTTCTCTTGGCACGGATAGAACCAGGAGGATCTTGATCACGTACTAACTATATCAGTGGACACTAATCACGGTGAGTAAATATAAATCTAGTATTTGAAGAGATCAATCTTAGACGGTGGAGTATTGATAAAGACTAGACGAATCGATGAAAAAGAGATATAACTGTATCGTCTTTTTCGTCAGGTTCGTTAAGCTTCTACTACTAGGTCCATAGTCCCCGATTTGGCTCTGATAAAGGTGGAAAAGAACTTTCGGATAATAGTGTTAAATTATTATTTAATCTCACTTGCTGTAATGGTGATTGACAGCATTAATTCTGAAAAACATGTATTCGCATAATTAAATAAATGTTTAGAGCATAATTGTATTTATTGTTTGGTCAAGTAAATAAATAATTAATTGGATTTTAAGCAAACGGGCCTTAAAATTTCATGGGTTGGGCTTGGGATAGGCTTGGCCGAAAATCCTCTAGGGTTATGCCCTAGGGGTGGTCGATTATGTTTCCATGTTTTTCTCCCTGAATTTCTCTTTGAAGATAGAAAATATCTTCCATAGATATTGATCTGATGGATGAGAGAGAATTTAGATTCACTATTGAGATCTAACGGCCTAGATTGAATCCAAAGGAGAGAATATCTCTAGAATGAGGTAAAATCTCCCAAAAGGAGGGAATATCTCCCAGAAAGAGGGAATATCTCTCAGAAAAGATAGAAAATTTCTCAGTGGTTATCCCATTCTAAATGCTATAAATAGGAATAAAAGGGAAGAGGAAAACTCACTCAATATATTCATAGATACTCGGCCAACTCTCTTTTTCTCTCTCTCTTGGCCGAATTTTCTCTTCCCCTATTCTCTAGAATTGCTAATTCCAATCCTAAATAATAGGAGCGACATCTCGAAACAATCTAGTTTTGAGATCTAATGAGAATCGATTGTGCCCACTCATATTTCTTATTCTTCTCGGAGATTACGGCTTCGGAAGATTATAATGTCATCCTCGAGTACTAAATAAGACGAAGGAGTTGTGAAAGCTTGAAGACGGAGCACACGTTGGATTGGAGCATTCTGTAGTAGAGCCAAAATCCATGTGAGTGTTCTAACATTTTAGCTAGTATTGGTTGCTTAATTGCTTTCATAAATGAATGAAATTAATAAATCTAGATCATGTTTAGCAATCATCATTATTAATTGGTGATTGTGAGTGATATTAATTATTTTTCACATTTAATATGGTTGCTAATGTGCATCAATCACCAATACATATCTATTTCAGTCTCTACGTCAATCTCCAATCCTAAGAGTTTTATCTTATTCTGGTAGACAATTATAAGCATCATATGGCATGTGGTGGAAGTCTCAACCTTCATGCGACAATTCATAATAATTTGGCTGCTTGTTTTTTGCCATGGCGCCTCTCTTCAAAAATCTCACGGATATTTAAAAACATTTCAATGGTTATTTCAGATTCACGATGATGTTGCTGCAGCACGATATTCATGGATGTTAAGATAGAGCACCTCGCAATTTCATTGGAGCGGTGTCAGGCCACCAAGGCGCTCTTATCTTCTTGAGTCGAATCAGCATTCCTCTTAGGAGGACACAAGGTTATGAGTACGTACTTGTGCTTCTCAATGCTAAGGACTGTTGGAATATGTCTAGGGTTAAGAAAAAAATTACAATTACCACATTAATGGCGGAATATAAATATTTTTTTACTAGTAAAATAATTTTTACTAAACTACGCAAAGTGCATGAACATGTATATATTTAAGAGCATTATTTAAATACTTATATACTAATATTTCTCTTGTTGATTGATCTTGAAGTCCCTTCTTGGATGAAGATCATTCTCTTTTTCTCGCTGCCTTTCGTCTTTGCATTCTTGAGCAACCACGAAAGTTTCTACCACTAGAGTCTTCGAGCTTTTGAAGAGTTTAGTGAGTGGTCACTATTAAACAATATGAACCAAGAACAATTCTTGTATCACAAGCTAATTCTCTAGATCAAGTGAGGATCTAGGTGCTAAAATAAAAGAGTATTTTAGAAATAGAGGGAGAGAAGTGGTCGGCTAGAAGAGAGAGAGCAAGACCATAAGCTTATTTACACATCTCTATGTGAGACTCTATTTATAGGAGAAGGAAATATAAGAAAAGGTTATTACCCTTCCCTATTGTGTATTCATGACACATTATTTGATTTCCTCCTCCCTTTCTCTTCCAAATAGTCGACCACCATTGTGTCATAAGTGAGGGAAATTTGTTTCCTCACTTAGCACATTTTTTTCCTTCTCAAATACATTTATTTCCTCTTTTTCTTTTGGGAATTACCAATATGCAATAATGCACCAAATAAAAGAAGACATTTCTCTCCCTTCCTCGATGCAAAGTGGCCAGCCATATGGGTGTCTACAGACACATATTTACTTCCTAATTTGTTCATAACAAATTACGGAGAAGCCCTCGCATTATTGCCCATACAATAACATGTCACAAAATTTAATTCACTGAGCATGAAAACCAATTTTCAGCCGTGTGACTTTAAAGTAATTTATGAGGAAATTCAAAATCTTATTTTGACATTTTACATCAATTATCCTTAAGGACAAAAATTCCCTTTACACCATTTTTGGAAAATACGTCTAGTTCAACAATTGAACTTATTTTGACTTAGCTTCTAGTTTAACAAACTCTACTCTAATGACTAGTGAAAGTGACCTCATGGACCCAAATGAACAAAGCTTTAACTAGGACTCTGGGACTCAAAGTTCATAAACTTTTCAAAGTCTAGTTTAATGTCAACTAACTCCACAAGAGTTGACACTGAAAATCTCTCGGCTGAAATGAATATATTTTCTACTAAAATTCTACAAATTTGTGATGAGCGAATCCACTGAATATTATCGAATGATTACCCTTCATGAATATCATCAACTAGATGAGATTTATAAAATTACCATTTTACCCTTCTAATTGTTATTTCCTCAACTCCTTTGTTCCTTGTGAATAAGTTAGGAACCATGTATTGACGAGGAGCTAACAAGTCACATTATTTCATCCAAATAAAGTCGCTACTTAATTTTGGATACCGCACGGTTCATTTATTCACAATACAGGTAATAAAGCATGAGGTGATATACATTGCATTTCAGCAATCTTGTACATGAATTCCATAACCATGAGAACTTCACAAAGTATACTCATGTCAACTTCACAACACAATACATCACCATAGAGCGCATCTAGTTCACAAACTTTGATCTAGAGTGTAGCTTTCTCAAAATGAATATATTGGAGTCATGGAATGACATGTTTCATTTCACGATTCAGGTAAGCACGATGCAATTCATACATAGTGACCTTGAGATAGAAGAGATTAAATGGTTTATTCTTACATTGTCTGTAATGGTGCACTTGTCAATTCAGTATCTTCGGAAGATACATTGGAAGAAATATAGAGTTCATAACTCTCTATGCCTCGTAACCAGGCATCATAGATTCTTCCAACAATCATACTAGGATCAATAGTCTGTTTTAGATTGTGAATATTTCGTTTTAACCAAACCATGAAGATTTTGTTCACACAACTCTACATATATCTCTTCATACATTGTTAGGTTTGATTAAGGACTATAAAACTATTGAATATCATTAATCTTCAAACAAAGGAAAAAGGAATGAATGAACGTATCAACATTTATTAATTTAATCAGCAAATTATAAGGACACATGAGAGATTTATATTACATCGATATGTAAATAAATAATTTTCTTGTGGGCATCTCTGCCAACAAGGACGATGTCGATGTTACATTTCCATTAAACGTTATTATGGCCTTTGAGTTTATTCGAGGAAATTATGGTCCAAATAGGGTTGGGAAACATTATGTTGAATTAAGTTTAAACAAGTTTATATTTAGTCTTTTGGTTTAGGATATAAGTTTTTAGAACGAAAAGATAAAAAAAAAATCCAAAAGTGTCATGAACTAAACGGAACATTACACCTTTGAGAAGGCTGCAAAGAGTTTTCATTCATAAATAAATGACTTATCATTAATGCATAGCCAAGATAGCAATACATCAATGTTTGGCTAGCCACCTCATAAGACAGTTTAATAAGTAAAATTTATGGATGGGAGTCGTTTCTAAATTCGCATCTAATGTCGCTTTTAAAGCCAAATTAGAAGCGACTTTTTGGCCTTTAGAAGCAACTTTTGTCGCTTCTAAAGGCCTTTTTTCTCCTAGTGAAGTAAGATAAGAGGATTACTAGATTTTTTATTTTGGTATTTGGTGTACAAAGGATGAGGGAGAATAATAATATTAAGAAAGATACGACATGTGGGACCCACTAAAATAATCCTTCCAATGTTGAAAGTATTGAGAAGGGAAAGAGCAATTTTTTAAGATTTACAAAATAACCATATTATTGAAAGCCAAATCGTAATATTCAATTAACATAAATTCATTTATTCATTATAAATAATATTTTTGAATATCAAATAAAGTTATTTCTCTTTATAAATAATATTCCTTTAAATAATATTTTTTATATCATTTGAAATAAATTCATTCAAAAACTTGTATATATAAGCCAATTTTTTCTTTATCAATATTATTTATTTTAATTAATATATATATATATGTTTTTTACCTTTTGTTTGAATAAGGTCATGTAAATTTATATTTGATTAATAAGGTTATTCAAGTAATTTTATTGTATCAATTTAATTTTTTTTTCTTTTTACATTTAAACAAAAAAAATAAACGGATAAATAATAATACTTCTTATTATTTTAATCAACATTTGAGAAATAGTTATTAAGTTAATAGACGTAGAAAAATATGATATTTTAAACATGGGGCACGTTTGAACAAACATGTATAAATGATCCGGCCTAAGTTTAACAAAAAATTTAGAACGAAAAATGATTCAAAACATACTCTCACCCAATCTTTGCCACTTGAGTATTAAAAAAATTAACTGCACGTGATTTTAAGCCGATACTAACTGCATCACGAATCATGTCCATCGATCAAAGAAAAAAATAACATCGAGTAATAGATTTCGAGTAAATTTAAACTACATTTATTTCAACTCTTCAGTTTCATTCTAAAATAAATTCTCAAAAACCCTAAATCGATCGTAAAAAAATTCTAAAGTCTATATTTCTGACACTGCAACAATGTTACAAAATTAGTCACCAAGTTTTCTTTGTTTTATCGCTGTTAAATAAAAATTATGTTTTACTTTTTGTAATTTATTTATCTTCGGTAAATGAATAATTTTCTTAGTGTGTTTTATAATTTTCTTTCCTACCTATCATATACAACTTTATTCTCCCACTTGTTTTTATCTTTTTTGCTCTTAAACTCGATCATGTTTTTGTTTTTATATATATTTATGCTTGGTTGTAATGTATAATTTTCGTTTTTACATCATTGATTTCACCCGAGTTTTATAGTGTCTGTGCTTTCTGCGGTTGTTAGTTGTTAGATATGACTTTTTTCCAGAGATCAAAAAGTTATTAGCGTGTGTTTTGCGGGTTTGTAAAACTTATATTGAAACTATTGGTTATATAGTTCAAGTAATTTTATTAATATTATAAAACTGTGTTGTTAAATCAAGAACTATAATAAATCTATACTTTATTTATTTATTATGAAGGGTATTTTTCAAAAAGAATTATCTGGAAACGTATATAGGAAACTAATTTTTAGCATCTAATTAGGTGACTTGGCGATTTAATTGTATATATTAAAATATTCCGATTATGTATGGGAAAGATTCTAATTTCGATTTGACATAATCTATTAACGAATATATTAATGTTATATCCATTAATGCAACATTTTGAGGAGCAGAATTTTGAGGAAAAAAAACAAGACTTGAGCGCAACAATAAAATATCACATTTTGTATAGGGATTTTAATTGTTTAGAAATGTGAAAGATGTAATTTGATTTTGTGTTTTTTTGTAGATTTGAAGTTACACGATGGATTCTAGTCAATGAGATTTTCACTAAAAGACGATTAAAATATAGTAAGAACATAAATGAATTTGTTCAGCAAAATGAACCTACTGATCCATAGTCAAGTCGAGTATGCTAGGTATGATGAATTGCACTTCAAGTTGGGAGGAAAAATCCATAAATTTACAATATACGACTTCAAAATTATGACACTTAAATTAATAGTTCTAGATTTCAATATTTTTTTCAGGTTTTAATCTTTTTTGTTAATTATTGAAACATTTTCAAGGCTGAACTGCAATAATCTCTCAACAATTAAGAAAGGTTTGTGTACCGGTAACCCTTTGAGGGATGCATTTTTCAAGGTTCCAGGGACCCAAAGTTTACAAATATTGTTCGTGATTCTTGTGGCTTGATTTTCTGGTACCGATAAAGAGAAAATTTATCTACTCAATGTGGTGATAATTGGGATATTAATATTGTCTAGGAAACGACAACACATCATATCAAATGATGTACTTAAAATGACAACTAATCCTGAATAATTCAATTGTCCTTGGGGAAGGGTCAGTTTTTACACGTTATGCGAATCTTTCAAAAAGATTAAAGTCTCAGAGAGCAAAACGGGCTTTATCATTGATGGATTTCTTCATCTATTAATAGGGTGGGCATTCAGAGTCACTAGGACAAAAAAAGTCTTTAAAAGCGATAAAAGTCGTTTCTAAATGCCAAAAAATCGTTTCTAACTTACTTTTAGAAGCGACAATGTCGCTTCTAATGTATCGCTTCTAAAGAAAAGTCGCTTCTAAAGTTTTGAAGCGACGAATTTAGAAGCGATTAGTCGCTTCCAGTGTCGCTTCTAAGGGTCCCGAAAATCGGCAAATAAAGTGTGGAAAAAATACCGGGTAACATTTAGAAGCGACTTTAAAAGCGACCAGTCACTTCTAAAAATTACCCGCCATATTTTTAGAAGCGACATTAGAACTGATTAGTCGCTTCTAAATGACCTAAAATATTTTATTTACAAGACTTTAGAAGCGACATTGTCCCTTCTAAATATTTAAAAATATTTAAAAAAATTTATAATCCGGTTTTTATCATTATTTATTAATTAAAATTTATAATTATTCAATAAAAATTATTATAGAATATAATTAAATTCAATAATATTGAAATTTACTAATTGAAATCAAATAAAACATAACTAAATAATATAATCAAAAGTCGATGATAAGATAATCAAAAGTTTAAAGTCGATAATAACATAAGTGAATATCGATAATAAGATAAGCGAAAGTCGGTAAGTAAATAAACGTAAACCGGTAAGTCTAAAATATAGAATAAATTACAATCATCCTCGTCGTCCTCGTCCTCATCGTTCTTCTCCTTCGCGTTTTTTGACGGATCCGTGTGGAGGCTCGTCTTGTTCGGTGTCGGTGGGAGTCGAAGGCTGATCCGGTCTCTGATGTGAACCCGAAGCACCCGTCGAGGGTTTGAACTGGGACAAGTACTGGTCCAAAGTCGCCTGAAACATGGGATTCACATTGATGTTCGAGATCTGTTTCAATCCAGCGGCCATGCCAAACACAGCTTCTTGAAGAGCCGCTAGTTTCTCTTCCATGCCAGAGGACGACTTCGAACTCGCGTTCCCCTACAAAAGACGATGAGTTGTCGTGGGCTTTGGCTTCAAGTATATCTGAGCACGGAATTAGTGGCTCAATTCCCGTAGGAAAATCACGTCGCGTCCCAAGGACTTCGCTCATAGCAACCTCCTCCAAACCACTCAAGTCCACGTCACGTCCCGACGACCGAGCTTGCTCTTGTAGATTACCCACCCGAGCTACTATGCGAGCCTACATACACAATACAAATTAAATTAATTATTAATAACAACAATTATAAGGTAAATTTATAATAACATATATATTTACATAATACCCTCCAGCAGCATGCGTGGTCCACTGACAATCGGGAGTCGTGTGCATCCTCTCCCACGCACCGAGCGGCCCTAGTATCTGCATGCCTTCTCCCACCAGCTGCATTTAACACATTATAACTACAATATATAACTTATGTAATTTGAAATTGAATGAAAATATACTTACGTGACTATGACGATACTCGAAAAATGAGATCGTACCTTGTCGACTCTTCGTGGTCTTCTTCTTTTGATTCTCCTTATTCTGTTTGGACATGTCCTAGAAAACAACATTGGTTAGAGTAAAAAATTTATTTTTAAGAATAAAACAATTGATTAATATGTTAATTTATACCTGAAACGTCTCTGTGTTTATCCTATCAATCATCTCAGACCACTGTTGTCGTGTCATACCCTTGGGCGTTTTCTCGAGCGCCTCCTCCCGATCTCCGTTGCACGTGATCCGATAAAATTGACTATATTTTGTCTTTCCGTCACGCAGACGCTTCTTCGCGTCGCGGATAATAGTCTTCTCGATAAGGCTCGAGTAACACGTTGCCGGAACAAGGTCTCTTGACTTGTCCTCGTACACAGAGTCGTACTATGCGTATATACCTGACAAAATGGCCACTACTTGTTGCGCCGAGATGCTATTCTAGCTTGGTGTTGTCGGAGGGATGTGCTCTCGCACTAAAACTCCAAGACTATTGGCAAACGTGCTAACGCGCTCACCTTTTTTTACTCTCTCTTCTTCACCTCTACTGAGAGGTGGATAAAATTAGAGGCGGACATGGTCGAAGACAATCTTCACTTTCTTGCCTCTTCTAGTTTTTTGCGAACTTTAACCCGTAGATGCACCTCGTCCGGACAAAGGCGTCGGAGGCTTATCCCCGCTAGTCGACATATTGAAAATCATAAAAGATAAATTAGAATTTAAGTTTATGAAATACATTAATTTAGTTTATATTTAATGTAGTTAAACAATTTACTTAATCTTGCTCATCGTCACTTAAGAAGTAAATTTGATCTATTTCAAGATCATCGTCAACAATATCTCCAAGGAAACGATCAACGCCATCGTCATGATCATTTTCGTCTATGAATTCGTCGATAGGCTCATCTTCGATAGCATCATCCACTAGACTTGGTTCACAATTATCGTGAAGATGAGACAAACGTTCTAAAATAATTATGTTGTATGGACAATGGAACTACAACCGATGATGAATCGTCAATGTCAGGCAAATCCCATTCCCCTCTATCAGCATTTCGAGGATCAGGCTAGTAAAAACTTGTTTGGCTTGAGTAGCGAGTATAAATAGTTCGGTTGGAAATCATTCTTTCGCCAAATAAGCAATCGTCGTTCCACATACGTTATCTTTGCGAAAACGTGTACATGCATCGTGCTTGTCACCATACCAACGACACCAAAATAGTACGACACGGAAATCATGTCGATAGTTCAGCACGACAACATCGTCCATCCTTCCATATATTGTGTAGCCGTCCACAGGTTCGCAAACACCACTATTTTGAGTAGTACGCATCTCATCGCGACTAGATGTGATAAACTTGACGTCGTTCACCACACAACTCGGAAAAATGAGAACATTCAGTAAAGGTACGACTGACAATGCATACAACTCGCCAGATATATCGACTCCAACAACCTTTTAGTCGTAAACGTTTTTAGAAAACTAGACTCTAAATTATTTTCGATGCGCTTCGTCAATATCATGGCGACGTTCATATTCCATGAGATTCCAATGCTCACTGTTTATACGTCCATGAAGTTAGAGAATTAAAAAAACAAATTTATGACTTTATATGGATACGATTAAAAAGACTCACGTCATATACGGATCGATTTCAGTACAATTTGTCAAGATGTACCACTCTGCCATCTCTCTCGACTTGTCGTCTAACCGGGTCGGACTCATCTTCCCATAAGGCACACACTTCTCAGATTGAAAAATAGAGAACTCGTGAGGCTGAACGACATCGGTCGAGGAATCTTCAAAGTACCTTACAACGAATGCCAAAGCTTCTTCCACAACGTACGCCTCAGTTATAGATCCTTCGGATCTTGCTTTATTTAGAACAAAATTTTTAAGTGTTCCGAGGTATCTTTCAAATGGATACATCCATCTCATATGCACTGGACCACCTTCGAGAGCTTCCTCAAGTAGATGAATGATGACATGAACCATGATCGTAAGAAATCAGGCGGGAAAATGATTTCTATCTTACACAATATCTCAACAATGGAATTTTGGGCTTTCTTGAGATCCTCCACTCGTAACGTTCTTGAACAAATGAGCTTAAAAGATTTCCAAGTTCTGCAATCATCTCTTGGATTTGTTTCGGAACATAAGGACCAATACCCACCGCCAACAGGCTTTGCATTATCACGTGCAAGTCATGTGCCTTCAACCCTGTCACTTTTCCATCGAGAGGGAAATTCTTTATGAAATTTCCTCTGCGAGACCGTCGGGGAACTTAATTGACTTGAGAAATTCGGCAAACATTTTTCGTTGCATGCGTATGAGAACGTATGAAGCTTGTGGTTTGAACCACCTATTTCCATGCTTCTCCAAGTGTAAACTAGACATTATCTTCAAGTCTTTTAAGTTTTGTCTCGCCTTATCGGTGACCTTATCTTTCCCGTCAATGCTGACAAAGTCTCGAGTAAGTTTTCGCGCACATTTTTTTCTATGTGCATTACATCAAAGTTGTGCCTCAACGTCAAATCATACCAATAAGGTAACTCGTAAAAGATATTTTTCTTGGTCCAAGTCAGCTCGCTCTTGCCTCGCTTTCGCTTCGATCTCATAGACTGCTTGCCCGGAATCAATTCAGGAAGACTGTTCAACTTCTCGAGAATCTAGCTTTCAGTCAATTTCTTCGGAGGCATTCGTTTCTCGACATGCGTTATGTAGTGACCACTGCATGTTCTCATTCGGTGACAATCAGGTAAATATCATCGATGAGCGTAATACACGACTATGTTTCTAACGGACAGCGATGGAGTGTCTTGTTGGAATTTATTTAACAATTTAACGATATTAACTATGTGACATATCTAAATATAGCGGAAACACATAATAGATCATAATATGTTAAAACACATTTTAAACATATTCAATTAACCTAAGCATAAAATTACTATATGTCACTAAACATTTTATTTTAGACATAAAAAAAACAATTGAAAAATTCAATTTAGAAACATGTAAACAGTTTATAAAATTGCCAACCAATTCGTTAGAAAGCACATACACGTGAGAATGTAAACAATGTCGTGCGTGGCTTGCGTTACTCGGAATGCCTCGTCAATTCACCTCGTTGAAAAGGAAGGCGCACAACTCGCTAGATGGGAGAACATGTCTTGTCGGATACCTTCTCGCCGGACTGGAGAAGCGACTAGTCGCTTCTAATGTTTTTCAAAATTGAAACAACGTTGTTTTGGTTAGTGGGGATATTAGAAGCGACATTGTCGCTTCTAAAGTCGATTCTAATGTCCCTAGAAGTGAAATTTTGGCGGAAAGGTTTTGGAGCCAAATAATTTGGGCATTAGAAGTGACAAGTCGCTTCTAATGCCCAAATTTCTATACTTAGCGAAATTTCTATACAAGTCGCTTCATTACTTGTGCAATTTTAATTCTACAATGGGTATTTTAAGAATTGCGTTGAAAGAAATAAGGAAGCATCTAGATGTCCCTCCCCTAGGTAGAAGTTCGGCCAAGTACTAGCATCAAGAGGAGAGTTTTATTTCCCTTTTCTTATAAGGATAATTACCCAAAAGAAAAAGGGAAATGAATTTCTTTGAGAAGGAAACAAATGTGCTCAGTGAGGAAACAAATTTCCTCACTAATGCCTTGTGTATGGCCGGTCATCCTAAAAGAGAAAGGGGAAGGGAAAATCAAATATTGTGTCATGAATACATTATTCTTTCATGAATGAATAATTGACCTTTATAGACTTTCCTTCTCCTATAAATAGAGCCTCACATAGAGATGTGAAGAAGAAGCTTTTGCTTTGTTCTCTCTTGCTCTTGGCCGACCCTCTCTCTCTCTCTCTAAAAAATACTATTTTTTTATTTTGCACCTAGATTCACACTTGATCTAGAGAATTAGCTTATGATCCAAGAATTGTTCTTGGTTCATATTGTTTAATTGTGCCCACACACAAATTCTTCTAAACCTCTATAGACTCTAGTAATAGAAACCTTAGGTTTCTCGAGTTCACGTTTTAGGTGTGAAGGTGACGAACGAGCCAAGGAAGAAGATCCACCTTTCTCAAGACGCTTCAAGATCAAGCTACAAGAAAGGTTCGTATTCAAGTAGGTTTAATAATGCTTTTAATTTATAACATGTATATGCTCTTTATCTAGGTTAGTAAAATTGTTTTACTTCTAAAGAAATTTTTATATTCCGCCATTAATGTGATTAATGATAAATTTTTCTTTAACCCTAGACCTATTCCAACAACCTGAACCTCGAAATGATGAAGACTAGCCACCGTTAAATTTCATGATCCTTGTAAATAGAATATGAATTGTCGACTAGACAACTTGGATAAAATAATGTCTAAACTAAAAAAAATTCAGATATCTATTTCTCGAAGGGGAAACTAGAATTTGTATGCTATCGGAAATTTAAAAAGTGCATATCAAAAAGATATTAGCTTGTTTCCGCTAGTAAACCAAGAAATAACAATAATTACCTTTGTTAATGTACCACCCCTTTAATTAGGGACTACTAACAAATATTGTTAAAATGCACCAGTTTGAATTTTCGTTGAACAATTTGAATTAGAATGAAAACAAAATCAAAATTTAAACTTTTCAAACGAAAATTTAATTAAAATAAAAAAAAACGGAAACTATCAAATAATAACTAACATTTATAAAATCATGATCCCTGTAAATGGAAAGTCAAATAACGACTATAATAAAATTGTATGAACAAATGGAAACAATTTTGACTTTTAATTAAAAAAACAGAAAATATATCATTTACGATTATAGAAATGATAACTAATTGTTCGATAATAAATTTTGATCGACAAAAAACAAAGAAATAATCTTGAATTAATAAGTTAATATTTAATCAAAAGTCAACTCATTAATGTAGAAAACAATAACAAACACTTTTGAAATCGCCAATATTGGAAATTTCGGAAAACAAATTTGAATTTTCAAACGAAATTAATATTTAAAATTCAAAAATATTCGGCCAAATTATTAAGGGTTTAAACGTAAAACTACATAGATTAAAATTAAGAGACGTCAGCTGTAGGGCTATTTACAAAAGTCTTATAAAAGGTTGGACTTTTCCAAATTAAGTTAGAAAAGCAGGGTCAATTACTCGAATATTTGAAAATTAAATGTGTTAAATTATAAATAATCTGTTAAAACAAATTAACAAAACAGTCCTAAACTTTGAAGTTGAAAACCATAAGGAACAGAAAATTCCATTTGTAAAGAATAATACTTGAACAATATCCTGCAATGTTTCGACGAAATAATTACGCAAAAATGAGTAAATTTTTTGAAAAAAATTCTTTTAATGAGCAGATTTTGAATAAGCCAATTAAAAACTTCAACTTAGAACACGAATGTACACAAATGGTGAATAAATCTACCTCATTAGGAAAATAATGTTCGATAATAACAATTAATAAGTAATAACAATAAATAAGTAATAAACAATCCGATAATATAAATTAATAAAGAAAATAAATTAACTTTCCCAAATTATACGATTACACATAATATAATAACAAAAAATTGAATTCTCTAATACAATTCGGTGCATTAATGAATTTATTGTGGAAGACGAAATTCAAAATCAATGCGTGAGTGATATGAATTGGTTATAACATAAAAGACGTTTGAGCGTGTGATATTTTATATATGTATAGTTATTTGTATTCATGAGTTATTTGTGATGATTAAGATATGTGTCGTAGGATAAACATGTATGAATTTGATATTTTTGAAAAAGTCAACAGAAAAATACTTATGGTATTGCTATATTTGTAGTGGATTATTACTATTGGCTTATTCTTCCTATCGATTGTCATGTGTGATTTAATTTTATGAGAATATCTAAATTTTAGGTTTTTTTCATGTTTTTTTTTTTATTTTTTTATTTCTGTTTTGTATATGTTTCATTGACTAGATAAGGCACCATTAACAATGTTTGACTTTTCTTCAATAAATATGGTAAATCGAAGGCTGACAAAATATTATAAGATGGTTGAGTATTTGGAAAAATAATAGATTAGCAACTTTGGCAAGGAAGTGGAAAGAATATCCCCGGTAAAATTAAATACCCCGAAAACCATCATCACGATGATGAGACAATAAAAGAAAGAAATGCGAAAGTACAACATGAAAGCAACCGGTCGGGAGAGGACCCAGGAACCTGCATGAGTTAGGGGAGGAGAGAGAGAGACAGACAAGAAACTGTACATGAACCAGTACTCATAATTAATAAAAAAATCTCTAAAATAAAACAAAAAGTGGGTCTCTCTCTTCAGTCCAGATTCCAGAGAGTCTAGACTAGTCTATGAATGGAGTCAAAGCACAGAGCTCTCGTTATCCTAAAAAGTCCCCCAAACAGCGTGTCCCACGCCTAGCCACATACCCAATCAATCAGTTAGTTCCCATACTCTCTCTCGGTCATCCCGGACCGAAGTCCCAGATATGCAACGTGGAGTGGTTGGAACACGCTACGACATGTCGTTCGTCTGCCACCAGCGCGTTCACCTCACCCGCCTCCTCCCTCAGCCTGTAGAGATACAAACCCGTCTCCGCGTCCCACGCGCGCACCGAGCCCCCACCGCACATCACCACGTACCCCCGGTTCATCCCCCCGAAAACCGGCACGCCACGTCGCACCCCGAACCGGCAAACCTCTTCCAACGACCCGGCCCGGATCACCCTCGCGACTCCTCCGAGGTCCGCCACCGCGTAGGCCACGGGGCTCCCCGCCAGCGAAGTCACCGCCACTCCTCCGCCTTCTTCCTCCTCTTGAGCACCGTCGGGATCGCGCAGGTCGAAGACTATCGACCGACCCGCCGTGCATGCCACCGCCATGTCGTTACCCACGACCCGAACCCGGCCAAGGACCAAGCTCAGCTCGATCAGCATCTGCCACCCGGTCACCGACTCCGGATCCGTCAGGGACCCGCCCACGTACACGAGCTCCTCCGACGCGCCGTCCCACACGTGGAAAGCGCGTCCCGGAACTCCCGCGTACAGCCCCACCCACCATCTTCCGTTCCCGGAGAAGTCCACCAAAACGCCGTCCTCCACCACGTGTCCCGACTGAGCCCGCCGGGGAGTCTGAGGAGTGTCGACGCTCGCCGCGTACACATCCCCGTCGAGGGTGGCAAATACCAGCCGGCCCGCCGGGGCCAGGATGATCCCGGTCACCGCGCGTGAGAAGCGGCCCAGAACGTTTCGTGGTCGGGCCCGGATGGTCCGTGCGTGGCGGTGCGTGTAGAGGTCGAAGAGACGGACCGCGCCGTCGGCGTACCCGCAGGCGAGGTAGGCGTCCGACAGGGTCAGGCACCGGCACGCGCGCGCGTCGGGGTCGGCGGATGCGCCACCATCGTTTGGCGGTGCTCCGTCGTTCGCGTCCGGCTCGAAGACGTGCAGCGCGTGGGCGTATCTGCGCGTACGGAAGTTTGCGGCGGTCTGGTGCCAGTAGATGAACTCATCGCGCCAGGTTTCACGGTGGAAGAGATACGTCCGTCCCCAGATTCGGCGAGTGAGACGGTGCCAGAGCAGTTCTGATTGCGACACTGCTCGCCACGTGGTGCACACCTGGAGATCATTAAACGCCACGTAGGAATACTTGATATTTTCCTTCTTTACATGCAACAAATGCAATGCAAAAAGAATGGACGTGAAACGTGATGACACATGCACTCACAACACGAGAGAATAAGGTTTTGATAGCGAGAGAGTTCGTACGTTTTCATTTTTAAAGTTATCATGTTGGGACCAAAAATACACCTGATTTTACCATGTTTGTTTTTAGAATATAGTACGTAATGTGAAGTACTACTAGAACTCTCCACAATAAAGCGATTTGCCCTCTTCCAGAAAAATAAAATAAAGCACTTATTCTTTTTCACCAAAAATAACTCTAGCTTTCAACGAAAAATGTCCCTTGTTTCTTTGACTAAATATATTCAACACAACTATCATATGCAGCGCAAGTAACACTCTTTTGGCACCGCCTAAATATGTATCAACTTTCAATATAAGATTATTATTTTTTTTACTACGCCTTACGTCATCATTAGTTCCGCGAAATAAATTGGAGTTAATGAAAGCAGGTAAAAGGATAACTATTACTGCTTGCTGGGAAATTAATCAGAAAACTTTGGTAAAAGATAAAGGCTATGGAGTGAGTAATTGCTATCAGCCTTAGGTCTTTCAAATGGACACAAATGAGACGTACACGAGGACAATGAACAATATACCATATTATAATAACAAGCTACTCTAATATTAAATTTAATAAACAGTGCTGTATTAAGTTGCCGTGCGGTGATGCTTTAATTAATATTTATTGTTTAGATACAGATGATAACACACATTGGCGTATGTAGTAAACAATAATCTATTGCCAGGCTTACAGCTCACTAAATACAGAAAAGCAGACTATTAGAGTATATATTTATATTTACATGCATGTTTAAAATATAAATATGAAGATAGACGTTAGGCAATGCAATTTCATCAAAATAATCAATATATTAAAGCAAATGAACTAACAATAACTGTTATCGGCTGCAGTTTTCAAGTAATGTGATTTTAAAAAATGCGACAAAAAAACAGTAATATGATTCAACAAAAGCAAGTATATGATTGTGATTGTGATTTGTGGCAAAGAAAAAACACTATTTAAAGGTGACTATTATATCCAGAAACAAAAGAATCTCCATTCCCAGAACTTACTATTGGGCAGACAAACCATGACCACCTTATAATTGGCCAATCCAGGTTACAAAAATGAGGTACAAACCATATTATATTCTTACTATTACGTGTACGAAATAATATATAAGTACAACGAATGGTCTCACCTCTTATTCTTATTATTATTAGTGTTACTTCTATTATTATTATTCGTATTATTATCATCAGTGGTAAATATACATAGGTTGGAAACTATACATATGTATAAACATGGAATATACATACACCATAAAACACAACTATATATTCCATAGCATTTATAAAGAAAAGGGAATGAGAAGTGGAACTGAAATACAGAACTCTGACCCTAATACTCTTAATTATGGTATTGTGGTGGCCCATACAAAATGTAAACATAAAAAAAAAAAAAGATTAAATAGCACTTTTAATCAATATTATTGTAATTTAACTATACTTTTTTGTATTTTTAGGTAAATAACCAAAACGTATGACGTGATTTGTTTTTTAATTTTTTTCAATTCCAATAGTGCATTTTCAGTTAATTAATAATAACCGCTTTTTAAAGTATGACGTGATTTGTTTTTAAAGTATAACCGCTTTTTGTTAATTTTATTTTCTCGTTTATATTCGTTTATTTACTCGTGAGTTATTTATTAGATGGTTGAAATGTTTTTTTACGAATTTATTTTTGGTAATTACGATTTTTATTCGGGAGTATAGTTGTCTTCTTAAGCGATTTATTTTCGTTTATGGTTATAAACTAATTTTTTAAAAAATTTGACTATTTAGCGACTTTTAAGTTTGATATGGTTGTATCACTTATCATCCCTAAAAAAAATATTTATATGTTTATTATCTATATATAAATTTATGTACAAAAATATGGATGTAAACATAGGAGTACTAAGCGTGCTTTCCCACAGACTTGGCTTTCATTTCCAAGAAAGGTTAAGCCGAAGAGCTGTCTCGTTAAAAGCGACGAATCTTTTCTACCCTCAACAAAACCCTACACAGGATAGCCTATACTCCACTTTTCCTCCCCTAAGTTAAAGCTTGAAAATAGATAAATAACTTCCTAGTTTTCATTTATTGAATTTTTTCCATTCGTTTGTTTAATATTTGCATGTCAAGAAATAAAATAAGAAAGGGTTTCCGTGACTGAGTTTGACCTAGAGATGTACTTTTTTCCACCCAACTATTGAAGTGAAATGAGAAGGGAAAAGAAACAGTTGATCCCACAGAGAATTAATGGGAAGCAAAAAAGAAAGAGCATGAATGTACACTCTGCATATAAAAAACAATTACAACTGTCTCAAAGTTTAGAAAAGAAAAAACAATATAAAGAAACAAACAAAATAGAAGTCAGCCCAAGGAAGACCATAATCTATTGAGGTGACATTAGTTTGTGAACCAGGCATTGGGTTCCATGTGATTCTTTGAAACAGCACATGCCTGGCTTTTGACTAAATCTATATGTGTTTATATATAATATACATATATATACACATAAACCCATCAGACATCTGAGATCTCAAGGTTCTCATATATGACATGCACTAATTATCTAATATGAATTTCCTCAAAAAAAAAAATTTATCTAATATGAATTGTTGACATCCCCTAATATATAATATATATATATATATAACTCAGACACATCATGGCAGGTACTTTATTTATCATATTTTCCATCACTAAATAAATTACTAGTTATTGTGACAAATTATGACACGTCATGCTAAACTCTCTACACATGCCACAGTTTATCCAAGAAGGCAACTTCAGAAGTAAACTAACATTCTTGTCTTTATAGCGTTATATAATAAGCAGATTATTGCATAGCCCAAAAACAGAAATATAGAAATGAAATCTATAAACTGTCAAAAAGCCAAGTTAAGCACTCGAGTGTGTTGTGTTAGCTAAATATAGAAACGCAAGTGATATATACATATATATATATATACATATATATATATATATGACCAAGGAAAGTGATAGCCTCTACTGAAATTCTGCTATATATTCTCAATTATTTCAAATAGGTTCCGAAATTTCGATATCGACATTTCAACAACATGGTATTACAACTTTCGCATTAACAAAAACAGATTTAATAAAGAAATAAAAAAACCATACCCCTTTAAAAATTGAAATTTTTTAGAAAACCAATCAAAAGTTTCGAGTCAATATAGTAGGGTATATTAGAGTCTAAAAGAGCTTGTACACAATAAAGGGAAAAGGGTAGAAAAAGGACGAGAAATCCAAAAGCCAAAAGATCTCTTTTTCATAAGAATTTTTCGATATCCATTGACCAAGGCTGAATCTATCTTTCAATAATAATTTTAAAAAGTATTATCTGTTCAAATTCTTTATTCTTTTTTTTTTTATTATTATGTTTGTATTACGTGGGATGAGAATTAGATTCACTCAAATTAGGACTCGGATTAGGGCTATTAGTGGTCTACTAAATAAAATTATATGGAAGCTCGATACAATTAATAAAAAAAACAACTAAATAAAATATAAATCCAGAACTGTTACAAAAGAGAACTACACAATCTGCCGATCAAGAGGAGACCAAAGACCAAAGCATGAATCTAATTTGAAAAAGCTTAAATATCTTAGGATACTCAACCCAAAAGAAAAAGAAATTAAAGTACAAGACCAAAAATATAAAAATCATTGAAATATGTACCGATGTACCATAACAAAACAATGTAGCAAGAATCATTTTTCTTGACAATTACTTATACGCATCATCATTATAGGAAAAACAAACACTCCATTTACCACCACTCGTGATTAACATATAATAAAAATATATCTATCTATCTATCTATGTGTAAGAGAGAGAGACGTACCTGGAATAGGTTTGCGAGGGCAGCGGCGACGGCGAGGCGGCCTTGAGAGCTCACGGCGTCGACGGCGACTTGAACGGCAAGTGCTTCGACGAAGTGCTCCGGCCAGACCTCGTTCAGAGCGCGCCGCCGCGAAGACGACGGTCCTTCGAACTCCTGCTGCTGCTGCTGCCGCCTCCGACGAGCATCTCTTCTCTGCGTCGACGACAAAGAGGAAGACGACGACGGTGATGACATTATGATTAGAACCAATGCTGTGTTGTATTGTGTAAGTGTAGCTGTGATGTTGATGCTGGAAAACAAGAGGGAAAACGTTTGCATATACATCAGAGAGAGATTTGGAATTGGAAAGAGTAGTAATTGGGAAAGAAAAGTTTATTTTATTGGATAAAGACATACGAGGGACCCAGAAAAAGGGTGTTTCAGATTTTCCTTCTTTTCTTTCCTCACTTCTTTCTGTTTAGTTCTTGAAGCTGTATCGATCACTTCCTCACATCTAGTCTGATATCTGTGTGAGTGCGGTTTGTGTATATGTGTGAGTGTAGTGTATCTATCTACTTTAGTTAATGGGCTTCAGCAAAATAATATATTTTTTTATACATTCGTGTGTGAATACAAAATTACATTGGTAAAAGTTTTATTTCAAGTACGATTTTCTTCTCATTGTTTCATTATTTATGGGAGTGTAATATATGAAGACCTCTCTCTCTCCCTCTCTCTCTCTCTGCAAAGACGGCGGGGTTATTTTGATTCAGGGTCTTGCTCTGTGCTTCTGGAACTGCGAGATAAACAAAAACTTGTTCCTTCTCAATTATTTTGAACTGATTATTACTAGCTTATTTTATATGTATATGTGAACCTGTACGTGTGTCTTCACTTTCTCTATAAAATTGTATCTGTTTGGCCTCTTTTTTGGAGGGTGTCATTGTATGAGAAGAAAACAAAAAAGGGTTCATTCTTTTGGCTTGATCTTGAAATGTTATTTTTAGATATGTACCTGTGGAAAACGTTTGCTAAACCTTTATCTGTTTTGTTGCTGAATTTTTTTAAACTTATTAATGAAATTGAATTCAATTTACATATTAATACCTTCTTTTAAATTGTTAATATTTTAATTATAAAGTTCTATCATTTGAGTTCGAGCCGACTCTCTTAATTATGTTATCGTTTGATATTTTGACTTCTATACAATTATAAAATATACGTAAAGACAAATAATAACGTGATTAAAATAAGAGCATGTTTTGCGAAACAAGACATATTATAATCAACACAAATTACTGAATACAAATAAATAAATGTTGTAATTGAGCTTATTATCACCTTACTTCGAGAAGGTGTGACTTTGGACTTTTAGACGATCGATACAATTATTCTGACTCAAACATAATCAAACAAAAATAATAAAGATCTAAATAGTTATTAAGTAGTATATATATACAAACATAGGTGATTTTCGTGTTGGTGAACGTATGATAAAATTAGTGTTAATGGTTAAGTTCAAGTTTAACATGAAATTTTAAACGATTTTGGCTCAATTTTCACCTAAACTAATTTCACGTTAGTAAAAAAAAATAGAAACGCGCGGATTAAGGTGCAGTTACTGCACCTATTAATCGCGTACATTATTAATCAAACGAAAATCAATCGATTATAATCCTATGTTTAAAAAAAAATAGATATGAGTGTGAATTGTGTATAAATTACTATGTTAATGTGGATTATGTATGGATTATAATCTTAATGTAAGTGTGGACTATAATGAAATTAATTAGAATGTTAGTGTGATTTTGAGTTATAACATTTTTTTGTTGAAATTGAATTAGAATGTTTTGGGTTATAATGTATTTTTGTTGGAATTTGTGTTTTAATAGGTTCGATGTCGTCTACTACCACGAAGAAACACTCTTATAAGGCAAAAATAAAAAATAAAAATCTCGTTGCAGCGTGTACAATCTCCGCTGCGGCGAGATGTCCCACAACGCTTAAACTATCCGTTGTGGGAAATCTCGTCGCAGCGGAGATTGTACATGGCTGCGGCGAGAATTTTTTGGAAATTATAAGTTTTCCACAACGGATATTACGCGTTGTGGGACGTCAAAGCTCCCACAACGATTAGCTAAGCGTTGTGGGAGATCAATCCTCCCACAACGGTTAGCTAAGCGTTGTGGGAGCTTCTACAATGCTGGATCCCACAACGCTTAATAAACATTGTGGAAGATTTCTACAACTGTTAATAAGCGTTGTGGGATCCAGTTTTAGTAGTAGTGCGAGCAAACCTTTTGAGTAAATTCAATTCAACAAAAATTCTCTCTCTAAACTTCTTCCCAATAATTTCTCTGAAAAAATCTCTCTAAAAAACAATAATAGCACCGCCGTCATCGAAGTCCAAAATATTTATTCCCGACGGTTTCAGAGCTCTGATTCATCTTCCGATGCCAGCGACTCTTCATTTTAGAAGTACGCGACGATTTTTTATTTATTTTGTGAAAATGAAAAAATAGGCTAAAAATCGATTGATAACCATCACCAACTAATTCGATAATGTTTTATGAGTGTTCGATCGATGGTCGAGTTTTTATCTGTTCGTAAAACGATAATATTTCGTTCTTCTTACTCTGTTGAAATCATTGCGATTTAAGATTTTTTTTTCTCAGATGATCGAGTTGGCTTTTGTCGAGCATTGGAATTGGGATTTTGGTCCCAAGGTGTGATGTTGGACCGCTCTGCCTAGCCACTGACGACGTTGATGGTGCAACCAAGTCGAACTACGTATCTCTAGAGGCTAAACTGGTGGCATGAAATGTAATTGACTTTTAAATATAAATGAAATTAAAAAAGTGTAGGAATGAAATTCAAAATTCAAACTCAAAATATTTTTAAATTGGCCGAATATTTGAAGAACAAAGCAGAAGGGTCATTAATATCAGTTCGGCTAAACGTTGGTTATATTGAAAACGATGTTTTAAACATTGGTCATTCGCCAATTTTTTGTAAATTAGCTTATTAAAATAACATGATTTTGCAAGAATACCTGAGACGAGATATGAAAGCAAAAGACAAGAATACCATTTCTTTCTAGATTTTAGAAAAATATTAATGAGAAAGATTTAAAAGCATTAGAAAAATAATTTGAATATTTTCTTCATGGACGGCATGGATCAGATTTTTCAAAATAATGAAAACTAAAATAAAGGTATAATGTATGAAAATGAATTATATAAATATACATGAAACGTTGTTCACACCGATCAATAATTAAATCTTGATATATTTCCCTTGAGTAAAAACTCATTACTACAGGTATAGTATAAGAATAACAAATAAATGTGTCTTGTGTAAACATTGTATGCCAAATTATATTCCATAGGTATTTTGAAAAATACAAACACATGAAACAGAAATAAAACGTATGCGCACTAAGTGTTGATGATTTTTAATATTGAAAACGGTTCAACTATTTGGACCACGTTCCGATAAAATAGTGAAAATATGTTCATAAATAATTCATATGAAAGGTAATGCGAACGAAAGAAGAGCAATTGATTTTTCTAAAAGTAACGCTAGAGTAATAAAAAGAAATTGGACTAAATAACATTAAAAAATAATGTTATTTTAATTTAATCATATATAGTCATAAAACGTGACTTTTTTTTTCAGTGCCCTTTCAGTTTTACTTAATAATACATTAATTTTTTTTCTTGGTGGTTAATAACAAAACCGATTTTTTTTCTGTGCAATATGGGTTGCAGTTATGTAATTTTAATGATGCTGTTTCAATATTAAAATCAGGTTTTTGCATCAACTTCAAATTCAGGGAATCTTCGTCATCATAACAGTTTATTTTGGTTTATAACTATAAATCAATTTTTTTAAAACTTTAGCTATTTAACAATTATTAAGTTTGAAATGCCTATATTGCTCGTTATCCCTAATAAAAGCGTCTAGTATTAATATTTATATGACTAAACCACAACTTTAATTCTGTAACAAATTAAATGCGGATATATGTTAACGATTGATTTTCATTCTCTTAATATACTGGAATGAAATAAATGAACGTATACCCAAGTATAACCTTAGTATATATACCTATTTGTCATTATTAATGCACAAATACGGTACACTTTTCATTTGAAATGTAAAAAAGGTAACTGGTCGCTTCAGATTTTTTATTAATGTGTATCAATATATATCCTTATTTATAAATATATTCACCACAGGATGTGACCAACTAAACCAATTTAAAGAGAATTGCTATTGTGGTACGTAAAAGCAAGTGTTCATAGTGAGCACTAAATAGAAAAAAAACGAAGGTCGTATATATATTAATGTTTTCTCTCCGAACGCTTTACATTTTCGCTTTCCGGTGACCGGATAACCATTCCTGAAAATCGATAACCAAAATATTTCAAGTTATTCTGTTTCTCTTTCGAGGAAGCTTTCCATTTGTGGACTTTCAAATCCGTTGTGGCCTCCATTATGGAGTTTGAGCATACCGAAAATGAAGAAATATACTTGTTGGCTGATCTTGCTAAGGGACTATCCATGGAAGAGGAGGAGTGGGAGGTCGACTTGGTAGGCAACGACGGCGATGAGCAGCAGCTCAGGAGCAACCTTGCGATTGTCAGGAAAGTCATCAGTCACAAGATCGGCTCTCTGAAGCTGTTGAACACCATTCTGCAGAGGATCTGGTGGGACGTGAAGGTTGGAAGTCAAAGCTGCTCCATCGATCGGAGGGCGTCTTGTTCGTTGGCCTTGAGTTCACGTTGCCAGATATCTGCAAGAAACTGCTTGACCGGGGTCCATGGTGCTTCCGTGATGATTGCCTCCTCCTCGAACCCTGGCCAAAAATGGGTAACTGGAAAGATTGCCTCTTCAAATCTGTCTCTCTGTGGGTGAGATTTTTGGAATCCCGCCTCCAGCGAGAAATGAGAAATATATAACCAGATTAGCAGAGACGGGAGGGGATGTGATTAACCTGCAGTGGGACGGGTCCTTCAGCTTGGTTTTGAAGGATTACTTCCGATGCCGTATCAACGTCAACCTCTCAAAGCCCATATGTCCGGGTAGATTCATCCCGATCGGAGGAAGGCCATTCTGGATTGCTTTCAAGTATGAGAAGCTTCCGGCCTTCTGCTTCAAGTGTGGGTTCATCGGACATGATCAGGCATCCTGCACTAAACCCACTCTGAAAATTAAAGATGCAAAAGGAAACCACTTACAGGTCTTAGGCCCGTGGCTTCGCGCTGATGCTGACCAGATCTCTTGTCTCGATGGTTCCGACCCGAACCCTAGGAACAATTCGACGTCCAAGCCTGTTGATCTCCATAGCCAAGGAACAACGCTCCCGGCGGAGGGTGAGCCTGGTCGAGATCCACTGCTGTCACAGCCACGTAACCCTCGTCCGAGGTCCTTTGAACACAGATCTGGAAAGGAACCCCTCTCGAAGGAGTTTTAGACCATGGCTAAGAACAGAAGGGTTCGTGTACCCTCTCGTGCTCCAAGATTCTCTTCGGCGGCCAGTGCTCAAGACGCGACTCCACGCGAGGGTTCCGCTAGCGGATCGAAGTGCTTCCCTTGGGCGGCAAGTGTTAGGGTTTCGGCCCCGTGCAAAAACCCCGCTCGCGCTCAGAGAGGCCCTTCGGCGGTCGGAGTTCACTACTACAACAGATACCTTTAGAAGCGACATATACCTTTAGAAGCGACAAGTGAAATTAGAAGCGACATTTTAGTATTAGAAGCGACTAGTCGCTTCAAACATAAACACTCCGATTTTTCCCAAAATATGTATATTTTGACTATTAGAAGCGACTAGTCGCTTCTAATTGTTGGCGTTGACATATTAGAAGCGACTTGTCACTTTTAAATGCCAAAATTATTGGCTCCCAACTTTCGCGCCAAATATTTCAGTAAATTTGAGAATTAGAAGCGACTAGTCGATTATAAAGTCGCTTCTAATGCCCTAAGTATTTGGCTCCAAAATTCATCCACCAAAATTTCACTAATTATAAATTTCTAGGCATTAGAACTGACTAGTCGCTTCCAAAGTTGCTTCTAATGCCCCAAATATTTGGCTCCAAAATTCATCCACCAAAATTTCAATAAATATAGATTTCTAGGCATTAGAAGCAACTAGTCGCTTCTAATGCCCCAAATATTTGGCTCCAAAATTCAGCCGCCAAAATTTCGCTAAGTATAGATTTCTGGGCATTAGAAGCGACTAGTCGCTTCTAATGCCCTAAATATTTGGCTTCAAAATTCCTCCGCCAAAACTTCATCCACGGGGAAATTAGAAGTGACTTTAGAAGCAACTAGTCACTTCTAATGCCCAAAAATCTATACTTAGCAAAATTTTGGCAGAGGAATTTTGGAGCGTGTCTCCTCAGGCAAGCTTCGAGGAGGAAACGTCACGTCAGCCACGTCTAAATTTAGAGGGGCCAACATGAATTTCCCATTCCCCAACGGGAATCTCTGTACCCTCTCGTACGGAAGTTCCAACAGTCACTTTCGCTCAACCCTCATCTTCTCCTCTGCGCGTGCCCTCCACTGCCAGCCTCAAAGCCACGTGAAGGAAGAAAAACACGCTCAATCGTGCGGCTCCTCGTCGAGTATCTGCTGGCCACGTTTCGGTGCTGGCGAGCGGGGTTTATGCGAGGGCTTCAACGATGTTTCATGAGGTCTCTTTAGATATTCCTGAGGCTTCGGTTTTGAGGAGCTTCACTAGGGCTAATGAGGAGGTGGCATCCTTTGAAACCTTGCGTGAGGAAAGGCCTCAACTTGCTTTCTTTGAGAGCCCAAATTTTGTTTTGGGCCGGCCCAACACTGTTTTGAGCAGCCAGCTCCCTTCAAGCCAAACAATTGGGCTGGACTCATTTCCTGGGAAGCCCACCTGCTCATTTGGAAAGGCTTTGGGATGGACGGAACCTTCTCCTGTGAGACATGCCTCCCCTTATATTGCCACTTTGGGCTGGTTGGTGGATCATGCGGACTCTTAGACCTGCTTCCAAAAGAAAAGGAAACACGACAAGGAGGTGGAGGTCAATGATCTCAACTTGGAGGCTTTGAACCTCGACATGGTGGTTTTTGACTCGGGCAGCATGGGCAGGGGTCTGAGAGGTGTGTCGTGCGGGGTAGAGCTGGGAACATGAAAAAGATGGCTAGGCTCTCGGGGGATCATGCGACACTTAGTTCGTCAGAAAGTAGGCCCTCACCCACTACCATGGGTGCTCAGGTACGCACACTCGGTGATCCTTCTGTGGAACGTCTAGGGGTTGGGTAACCCCGGGACGAGATCAGCCCTCCTTGCCCATGTTCGTGATCATAGTCCCGATTTTATTTTTCTTTTGGAGACTAGATTTCGGCGCGAGGGGGATGAGAGGGTGTGAGTTCAGTTAGGTTTCGATGGTTGTATGAGAGTGGATTTTCTGGGTAGGAATGGAGGTGTGATGTTCTCTGGAAGGAGCCTGTGAGATTCCTACTCGGGACCTTTTCGAGGTTTCACATTGAGGGTGACCTTGTTAGCAAGTGGGTGAGAGGTGGAGGTTTTTTGGAATTTATGGGGATCATGTGACCACTCAGCGGAGACATACCTGGGAGCTTCTTCGTCGCCTCCGGAATTCGTCCTCAGGTCCTTGGCTGGTTGGGGTTGATATGAACGAGGTCGCCTCCAATTATGAGATTAGAGGTGGTAAAGACAGAGGCCAGGGCCAGCTTGCTGCTTTCAGAGAGATGATCATGGATTGCGATATCTATGACTTAGGTTTTAAAGGGGATCCTTTCACCTGGCGTAGAGGAGGCATTGAAGAGCGTTTGGATAGGTGCCTTGCGAGTCACGATTGGTGCAACCTCTTCCCTTTGGCCATTATTCTCCATTTGGGCTTATGGAGATCAGATCATAGGCCACTTCTTCTTCTCACATCGGGTCCCAGATGTCGTTGAAGTAGGAGGTCTAGGAGATTCTTCTTCGAGGAGTTTTGGATAAGAGGGGGTAAGTGCGACGAGAGGATTCGGAGAGCTTGGGGTTGGGTCTGAGCAGTGACCAGAGACCGGGTTTAGCTGATGCGATCAGCCAGAGCAGACATAGCCTCTCTCCCTGGGGTGGAGAGAGGAACAGAGAGATCAAAGACAAGAACGCAAAGCAGAAGACGATCGTCGAGATTTCCGGACGATCGGGCCCAGATTTTGCATGGAGACCTTCAGACGGGAGGAGAGACAGCTTGACACCCTGGTTGAAAAGGAGGAGCAGTACTGGAGGCAGCGGAGCAGGGTATCCTGGATGCGGTGCGGAGACAAGAATATGAAGCTTTTCCATCGCAATGCTTCAGTTAGGAGGAGGAGGAACACCATTAGAGGTATGGAGGACAAGCACGGTGATTGGCGCAGTGGGGACACTGAGATTGAGAGGATCGTCTCCAGTTACTTCAGCGAGATTTTCTCTACGGCGAGACCCTCTTCTCAGAGTATTGACCTCATCACTACGGGAGTTCAGCCTAGGATCTCAGAGGCCCTGAACGCCTA